>CM035149.1:50563323-51763323 GCA_020205605.1 Panax ginseng | reverse complement strand
ACACGACTCTCAAAGTGAAGAACTGTGTGTGCACAGTAATGGAGAAAGGCTTTAAAAAGTGTAAGAAGGCTTACAGTGGACTGCCAAAGAAGCTTCAATAGCTTTAAATGGATGAATACTCGGTTCCCACCGGTAAAAATATAGACAAATATAAGCTCACAAGTGTTTAAAATGAGAAAGCACTAAGTTTATAGTGTGTACAGAGCAAATTGGATAGGGCTTTCTCGCCTTTTTATCTTACAAAATGGCCACCCCAAGCCCTCTATTTATAGGGGGAGCATAGAGTGCACTATGGCTTCCTGGGTACCCGGCTCATGAGTCTTGTCGTCTCGAAGTATGTGCACACATACAACGTGTTATCCGCTCGAACTTTCAGAACTTCAGTTTAGGCATCTGATTGAGGTGTATAAGACCTTTTTTAGAGTGCTGTTGTCGAGAGCTACACAAATGACATGGGATTAGAGGTTGTACGAAGTCAGGAAGATGGGACCATTCCCTTGGTTTTCAAGTCTTTAAATTATATCTGGTGTGTTGTCCTGTGTAGTAGTCACTCGGGATTGGAGCTATTTGGTTCTTGTAGGACACTGCTGTATAGAATGTATATTGAAATGTGTTGAGGCGGTGCGCATATGGGATTGAGGTGGCAAAATGATGATTTTGCCCTTCACCGGGTTCATCTCCGGTTTGGGCTGATATAGCAGTCGTTGCTCAGGGTTATCTCTGAGATTGGGCTGCTGCAAGTCCTGAATTTCCACAGGGTTGTCTTTGAGGCATGCCTGACCTCCCGGGGTTATCTCCGGGTTTGGGACTGAGTGCCTCGGGGTTATCTCTAAGGTTGAAGTTGATTCCAAAAGTTGAAATGAACTTTTCCGGGGTTATCTCTGGAACTGTAACTGCACTCTCGGGGTCATCTCTGAGGTTGATGCTAAAACTCCAGGTGTTGTTTTCAAAACTGGAACTGGCTATCTCGGGGTCATCTCCGAGAGGGAACTGCCTTTTCGGTGTTATTTTTGAAACTGGAACTATATTCCTCAGGGTTGTCTCCGAGGTTGAAACTGAAACTCCCGGTGTTGTTTCTAGGACTGGAGCTGGATATCTCGGGGTCATCTCTGAGATGGAAAATTGAGGATTCCGGGGTTGTCTCCGGAATTGAGTTGATTGGACTCCCAGGGTTATCTCTGGAAAATGATTTTACCCTCCTGCCAGGTTAGTAATAGAAATGCAAAATTTCGAGTGTCTACAGATGCCCCTCTTTATCATGTTCATGCAATGCAATGGCATGGATAAGATAAAGAATACTAGACACTTGAAATGAGACAGGATAATCATGGTGCAATGTACAACAATATAATGTAATGCATGATGTGTGTGACGCCCCCAAAATAGGTCCAATCCATCCAATCAATTCTGAGTCACCAAATACATGGTACAGAAAACAACTACAACTTTATTACTACAATTATCGTGCAAAATAAAACAGCACATATACTATGAGTTTTAATACCAACTGTGACTCATGTCCCAACTATGGACAACACCTCACATTGATACATTACATAAAGGTACAGTCAATAACTGTTTTAGAAATTAAAATCTTTGGGAAGTGCTTGATGAGTGAGTTTTATACCCATGAATTGGATACATACGGGCTTAATTTATTGTTGTTCTTAAGTCTTTTAGGATGTTTTTATGTGTTTGTATCTATTCAAGCATGTTTTATATTGTTTTGTAGGATTTGGGACAAAAGTTACATGGATCGATGTTTGGGGTGGCTAGATTCGCGTTTTCGGCTTGCCATTTACACAGCAGTCACTTCAGAGCCAATTTGACTATAGCTCCTGACATTATTTCGAAACACTCAAAGAATGAAAGTTGTAGATCTACTTCTCCTCTTTCCGGAACATCTTGAATCATCAAAATCGGAGTTCGGACGAAGACGTTATGGCCATTTTCCCAAAGGACGTCGGAGCAGAAAATGTCGGATTTTGGGCCAGCGCCGGGGCGCCCATTTTAGGCCTATGCCCAGCGCCGGGGCGCTGGGGAGCAGAGTTTGAGCGCCGTGCCCAGCGCTGGGGCGCTGGGGAAGGGCTTGGTGATGGCCTGGACGCGTTTTGGGCGAATTTTGACACCTTTTTGACTCCAAATAGGATTGGGTTTGTTCCTAAGCTAAAAATTGGACTTGTAACCTATAAATACATGATGTAAGGCATAAAATAAAGGGAGATTACATAGCTTAGCCTAGATTAAACACTCCTTTAGATTAGAAAATAACCCTAGTTCTTATTAGTTTTGGAGATTGAAGCAACTTGGAGACCATTGAAGATCAAGAGCAAGAGCAAGAGGGGAGCATCGATTTGGCTTGACAATGATTCTATTCTCTTCTCTCATCTTACTTTTATCTTTTGATGTCTATTCAGTTGTGGATTCTTGGTTTTAATTCATTAATTATGAACTAACTATTTTTGAGATTTCAATTGAACTTTTTATGGCTATGAGTTAGTTATTCATTATATTCTAATTATTTATGTTAAAGTGAGTTGTTTATCTTGTCTTGTGCTTATTGCTTAATTATTTGATCAGTAATTACTTTGTTACTCTAGAAGGAATTGGAAGAGGAATTCTAGGGTTAGAACTGGGCATGATATCATGTGACTTAGTTATTTGCATGATGAATAATTAGGTTTGTGAATTGAATGGAAATATCTGTTACGCGCGTGTAACACGTAAGGAATTGGGATTGGAAAGAGTTTAATTCAATTGTTTTGCATAGGAATATAGCAAGATTAATCTGGATTAAATAGAAGGCAATTGATCACTTGGAAAAGGACTTTTGGCATTTTAGAATTCCCGTTAACAATTCAGTAGGCATAATAATTGGGATAATTGGATAATTGATTTATAATTCATAATTGGGGATATTGAAGTCTTAATCTTTATTTATTTGAATTCATTCATTAAAATCTTAGTTTTAATTAGTTAATTTAGTTTTCTTAATTAGAAAAAACACGATTTGAGATTGTTTAAATAAAATTAGTTTGGTTAAGAATTAGTACTTGGTGATTTTTATTAAATAATTCCTCGTGGGAACGATACTCTACTTTCACTTTATTACTTGTTGACCGTGTATACTTGCGTATTCATTGATTAAAAATTGATCAACAAGTTTTTTGGCGGCCATTCTTAGGGAATTAATTTAATAATTATTTACCAATATTAATTTCAATCAAATTAGTCTTAATTTAAACATTTTTATTTTTATTTTTAATTCTCTTTCTATATTTCTCTCTTTTCAGGTACCATGGATGACTTTGTGTATCAATGGCCATACACGAACATGACTCAACCAAGGGGAGTGGAGATTGAAAGACTCGAGAAACTTTCTGCATTGTCAGCACTGATTGAGACACTTTCGAGGATGTTTGAAGCTTTTGAAGCTCAGTGTCGTCAAAGTATGGTGGTTACTTGTGATTATTGTCTTGGAAATCATATGAGTCATCAATGCACCATCGGTTTGAGTAGAGTGATAAATATAGTGGTGATTACCCCAATAATTATGTCTATCCCAACAACTATCATCGAGTTTGGGGTATCACCCGGATTTTCATGGAGTAACAATCAAGATCAATTTTATGCTCCAAGTCCAACATACCCACGAGATTTCTTGTGTCCACCTCCACTACAACAGGAAGAACATTTAAATTGGGAGGAAGCCATGGAAAAATTTATTAAAGCTTACGAAAAAGGAATGAGGAACAAGATAAGAAAATGAATCAAGTAGAAATTTGAATTTGCAAAAGTCAAGGGCGTTGATCAAGAATTTGGAAAATCAAGTGGAACAGATAGCACATCGTTGAACAACCGATCCTCAATACACCTGGCCCTATGACATGGATTCCGAGCCCGATGGTGAGTCCGAGCCAAATCTACAACTGGATGAGCCACGAGATGAAAAAGAGGAGACAAGTGGGGATAATGACAACAAGGTCGGTGAAGAACTAATTGTGAGAACCAATGATGATGAGCCAATGTTATTTATGCCTCAAGTGCCTTCTCCTCCTCGATTCAAGAGTCCTATTAGATTTGCAAAACCTTGTCCGATTAGTAGTCATGTAAATCGGCAATACTCTCTGTGATGTAAAAGCAAGTACACCTTGAAACCATGGTGCGATGAGCTAGACAAGATAGAAGAAGAAATTGTTGTGTCGACAAGCCTCTATGCCGAATATATTCGCAGACACAATGGAGAAACCACCTAGATCTTTGGGCGTTCTTGAATGTGATCTTATCTCAAGAAAGCATTCTAGGTGACTTTAATCAATGGCTATTGTAAATGGGAACCTACCAAAAGCTATATTATTTCCGATGGATGGAGGGTTCCTCAACTTTCGTAGGGGAATTGGATAGAGAATTGAAGAAGTCATTTGAGACTATAAAACAAGCGCTTATTGGGAGGCAACCCAAGTTTAATTTTTATTTTTAGTTTTTATTAAGTTTTATATTAGAAGTTTTGAATTTGCATTTATTTAGGATTTAATAAAATTGCTTCTATCATGGTTTTACAGGTTATTCAAGTCAAATTCAAGTGTGGTACCCAATTTGTAGCCTATTCTCCAAACTTAGCGGGCAAGGAGGAAGATTGCTAAATTTTGTGGAAGTCCTCTTGCTTTAATTTTTTATTTATTTCATTGAGGACAATGTCTAGTTTAAGTTTGAGGGCATTTTAGTGTCGTATTGCATATAGTTAGTTATTTACATTGTAGTTCGTTATGTTTTGGGGTTATTTACATTTAGTTGTTGCATTCGTTTTTTTTTTTTTTTTTTTTTTTAAAAAAATTTAAAAATCGCAAAAATAGTAGTTAGTTTACTATGTTTGTTGCGAGTTAGTTTATATTTGCATGATTCAATGTTAGATAGTAAAAATCTATTTTGGCCAATGATGAGGCCGGAGTTAAGTAGATAAGTATAGTATTGAATATTCAGGCTTTGATGTGATTTCTTGTTATGAATTGAATCTTTTCCTGTTTGAAACTAGTATAATCAAGGTTAGCACGTTAATAACAGCTACATTAACTGATTAAGTTTAAATTGATACATAATGGATTTTTTAAGGATAATACTAGTTTGAAGGAATGAAAGACATGAATAAAGTAGGAGATGGCTAAATTTTGATAAAACTTAAGTTTGGGGGAATTTTTGGGGTATATAAGCTTTAAAAAAAAAATGTTGAGTCTTGTGGTGGGTTGAGGAGAAACACTCCCCATAAACACAAGCGTGAGATGGAGCGTAAACGCACTCACCAACCATCTATAAAAAAAGAAAAAAAAAAAAAAAATTACCGTGGCTAGTTTTGTTTGGGGCCTTTGTTACTTGAGTAAATACACTCAAGGGGTATCTTAAAACCTAAGCGCCTAAGGTCTTATATGGTGCAGGAGTCATTGGTCGAAAGCTCGCTAAGGGGTGACAATTGTTAGCCTAATGGAATGAGACATTGCACGCTTATGGTTAAAAAAAACAATAAAATGGGAAAAGAGCAAAAAAGCCCGTAATGAAAAGTAAAGCATAAGTATCCCAGATTGGACTCTTGAACTTGGTGGATGTTTGACTTTAGTTGGATATAGCTTGTTACGTGAATTTTGTGAATTTGCAGCCGTATGATGCCTTCAAAGATATCTATTATGTCTTAAATTTGATTTTATATCGATTAACATTGTTGTGGAGCACACACGCACTATATCAGTGATAACAGTCTAAGATTTGATGATTGATTGGGAAATTACTGATTTGTTTTAATATGATGTATTATCATGTTTACTTGATTTCTCTAAGGCCGGTTGAATAAACTTGTTTCTATCATTACTGTTGGATTCGTAGGCATATTGATTAGTTTCATTACATTGCATTGCATAACATTTTTGTGTTTTTGCTTGAGGACAAGCAAAGATTTAAGTTTGGGGGTATTTGATGAGTGAGTTTTATACCCATGAATTGGATACATTCGGGCTTAATTTATTGTTGTTCTTAAGTCTTTTAGGATGTTTTTATGTGTTTGTGTCTATTCAAGCATGTTTTATATTGTTTTGTAGGATTTGGGATAAAAGTTACATGGATCGATGTTTGGGGTGGCTAGATTCACGTTTTGACTTGCCATTTACACAAAGAGTCACTTCAGAGCCAATTTGACTATAGCTCCTGACATTATTTCGAAAAACTCAAAGAATGAAAGTTGTAGATCTACTTCTCCTCTTTCCGGAACATCTTGAATCATCGAAATCAGAGTTTGGACGAAGACGTTATGGCCATTTTCCCAAAGGACGTCGGAGTAGAAAATGTCGGATTTTGGGCCATGCAGGGCGCCCATTTTAAACCTATGCCCGGCCAAAGGGCGACTGGGAGCAGTTTTTGAGTGCCAGTCTTTGAAGTATTTGGGAAGGGCTTAGTGATGGCACAGGACGCGTTTTGGGCGAATTTTGACACCTTTTTACTCCAAATAGGATTGGGTTTGTTCTAAGCTAAAAATTGGACTTGTAACCTATAAATACATGATGTAAGGCATAAAATAAAGAGAGATTACATAGCTTAGCCTAGATTAAACACTCCTTTAGATTAGAAAATAACCTAGTTCTTATTAGTTTTGGAGATTGAAGCAACTTGGAGACCATTGAAGATCAAGAGCAAGAAGCAAGAGGGGAGCATCGATTTCTTGACAATGATTCTATTCTCTTCTCTCATCTTACTTTTATCTTTTGATGTCTATTCGTTGTGGATTCTTGGTTTTAATTCATTAATTATGAACTAACTATTTTGAGATTTCAATTGAACTTTTTATGGCTATGAGTTAGTTATTCATTATATTCTAATTATTTATGTTAAAGTGAGTTGTTTATCTTGTCTTGTGCTTATTGCTTAATTATTTGATCGATAATTACTTTGTTACTCTAGAAGGAATTGGAAGAGGAATTCTAGGGTTAGAATCGGGCATGATATCATGTGACTTAGTTATTTGCATGATGAATAATTAGGTTTGTGAATTGAATGGAAATATCTGTTACATGCATGTAACACGTAAGGAATTGGGATTGGAAAGAGTTTAATTCAATTGTTTTGCATAGGAATATAGCAAGATTAATCTGGATTAAATAGAAGGCAATTGATCACTTGGAAAAGGACTTTTGGCATTTGAGAATTCACATTAACAATTCATGAGCATAATAATTGGGATAATTGGATAATTGATTTATAATTCATAATTGGGGATATTGAAGTCTTAATCTTTATTTATTTGAATTCATTCATTAAAATCTTAGTTTTAATTAGTTAATTTAGTTTTCTTAATTAGAAAAAAACACGATTTGAGATTGTTTAAATAAAATTAGTTTGGTTAAGAATTAGTACTTGGTGATTTTTATTAAATAATTCCTCGTGGGAACGATACTCTACTTTCACTTTATTACTTGTTGACCGTGTTTACTTGCACGTATTCATTGATTGCGAAATCGATCAACAGTGCTCAAGGAAACCTTCATACATAGGAGGCCATGAATCTAAGTTATGATAGATATTATATGTCCAAAGAATTATCCTTGGTTGATCCAGTAGACCCCAAAGAAAAACGAGAAGATTACTATCATGTTCCTTCCAATGGTGAGTCTTCTCTTGACATATAACTATCTCCACTGTCTGCAATTGAAAATTATATTTCAAATAAACTCCAAGATCATATAGGTAGTGCTTGTAGATATACTCAGCAAGTGGATGTGCACAACCACATCTTATGATAACTTTCGTGGGTCATTAGACATCTTGTATGATAGTGGCAAAACACCCTTCCAAAGTTGGGTTCACCTCACCATATTCGGTTCACCAAAATTAAATATCAAATGACGTATATAATACGACACACTTATCTAAAGTTCTCAATAAAATTATTTTCATACTATTTAGGGAGAAACTCAATAGGTATAGACCACCATTCTATTTCCATGTTATCCCCGCTTGACCCAGCTACACTCTTATTACCTGAAAGGAATTGTGAAGCAAAAGGGTGAGCACAACTAGCTCAGTAAAGAATATCATGACTAAAGATAATTAAATTATCAATAGCCTTCATCAGTAATAAATCAGAGATTTAGAACATATGGTAAATGATAAAACTTTTCAACCATAGTTGCAGTGGAACGAGCAATCCATTAGAAGAGTCAAATAGACCATAAAGTCTATTATCTTCTCCATGTTAAAAGTTCACCAACAATGTTTTATCCCTGTAACATCAATCAACAGTTCCTGTCCACAATCACGTGAATAACTTATAATCATAATTGTGGTTCTAAATTCCTCTTCTCATATATCCAGGACAAAGATAATTTTTATCATTTGTCTTTACCTGAAACATCAAAGATCATGGTTATACTAAATACCAATTTATGTTCATAATCATACTAATAAATTTATCTTTGCACTACAGCCAAAGATATTCATTAACAGTTCATCTTTGCACTACAGGCCAAAGATATTCAACAACAAGTTATCTTTGCACTACAGGCCAAAGATATTAAACAACAGGTCATCTTTGTACTACAGGGCAAAGATATTCATCAATAATTCATCTTTGCACTACAGGCCAAAGATATTAATATCTCAAAGAAATACATAATCATTTCAGAATTTATATAAACCATAATTATAACCATGTTGATCAATTCATCTTTGCACTTAAGCTAAAAAAAATCAATTGTAAATTCAATGGTCATGATCATACCAGTTAACAATTCATCTTTGCACTACAGGCCAAAGAGAACCCATAGTCACGATTACACCAATAATCTACCCATCTTTACACTTAAGTCAAAGAGAAATTTTATCATCGGGATTATAAAAATGTTATATATAATAATAAAAACAATATGATCAACAACTGCATTTAATTTCAAGAGTAAGATTCATAAATTAATGATTTCACAACACCTTAATCCAAATGTTATAAATCACTTAATAATCTCATAATCTAATATTATTAATATTACCACGATATTTTAATCATTTCTTAAACTTATAAACAATTTATTTTAATTGTTTATACTTTACTAATTAATGCATTTAATCATCCTAAAATGCCAAACTCATAAAATTTCATCACCAATAACCAAAACCCTCATCAAAAATCTGCATATACCTTATATAGGATTCTCAAGCCATAAAATCCTATTTTTCACTTTTCTTACTTCACATAACATATTTAATTCATTTACTCATAACTAGTTTATTTTCATGAAAAATACCAAATCAGTATAAACAAATTTTCTTTTCTCGGATTTAGCAGAACATAGTCCCATATTGAATATATATTTTTATCGGAATTTTTAAAATTTATTTACTATTTTTCATATGGCCAAAACTGCCGAATATTTAAACATTTATCATAAATTGTACTTTTGTCCAAAAATTCCGAAATTTTCAGGGTATACTGATATTATATAGATGTACTCCCAATAAAAATTTCATCAATTTTAGAGTTAACCACAAGGAGTTATAAGGGTTTACTTTTAAAATAGTCTTTTCTCATAAAATTCATAACTCTTAATCTATACATCCAAAAATCATCATTTTTTGACACAATCAAGAAAACTCATCAAATTTTCATTTCAAATTTTTCCAGAATTTTTGAGGGTTCTAAAAAATTATGAAACTGAAAAACATAACAACCCTTAAAATTCCTTACTTCAAAAGAGCAGTACTTCTGACCGGAATATCGGATATGATGCTGAATGAAACTTGTATTGAATAGCAACTCTCAAAGTATCAAAATACTCACAAAATATGCTCGATAATATAGAGAGAAAGAAAACTTGTTTCTGCTGTATTTTTCAATTCTAACATAAGCATCTATTCATAGGAAAATGCTAAAACGCTAAAGAAGACTAAATTAATAAAATAATATATTAATTAATCAATGCATGCTACTTGGAAAATTCAGCAGCCCTCCACCAAAGACCAACCATCTCATTTGGCAGCCCACATGTTTAAAATAATAGTGGGTCCCATCCCTAATTTTAATAAAAATTATTTTATTTTCCGAAACTTCAATAATTCATAGAAAATAGCCCGTTTATCAGAAAAATATGAATTTTATGTCTATTCTACACGAAATTAAATTTTCTACAACTTTGTAGCTTTATGTTTTTCCAAATTCTAAACAGAAATTAACCAAAATCCATATGCGGACGATTTTGCAGGCTATAATCAAATTTCAGTCAAGAATTGGGGCCCACAAACACACAAAACATGTGTTAAACATTTTTTTCAACAAGAATACTCTTCCTCATTTATTCATATATCACACATTCATTGTAAAATATCACCATTATTATATTATTAAAATATAATAATATATTTAAATGAATTATTTTATCAAAAAAGATAAAATATCAATTTTCAACAATTGTCACATTAAAAATTTTATTCATCTATATCTACATAAAATGAATATTTTCCTTATCATATAAATAAATAATTAATTATTCATAAATAATATTACATAATCACAATCATCGACAACCAGAAATTTCCTAGGGAAGAGGGGTTTTTCGATAAGGATTTCTCCTTCTTGGCGCAATTAGGTGACCAAACCTCTCCTTGACAGAACTTTCTAGACATTGCCAATAATGCTATCTAATAATATTATTCAAATAATATAAATTATTGATCTGATAATGGAAAATACTGTGCCGTGACAATTATTGAAACAACAATAATGTAGCAATTATTGAATCAATAAAATAAAATATTGAACAGTAATTACTGTAACAATTATTGAGTAGTGCCTTCTTACGTAAAAAAAATTATCATGCTTCGTGAATAGTACTCGTGAATAGTAACTCATGAATAGTAACTTATGAATAGTAACCCCGACATAAAAAATAAGAATTTCACAAGAAAAATCTTACCAATATTCCGATATAATGATATTGAAATCAATTCAACCATTTACTGAATAGTAATTATAAGAAAAATTGAATACTTTTATTTCATAAAATTCAGGGTCTTACAATGTGTGTGGTTTGTTGGCCCATTTTCCAACAGGAAATGATGACTATTTGCTCCCACAACTTTCGATGGGGCTGGAGTTATCACTGACGACTCTGATGAACTGCTTGGACGTGTGATCCAAAGTTCTCAAGGACTTCTAAGATGTTGACGTTGGGGTTATCACTAAAGTCCTTAATCCTTGGTATAGACTTTCCACTGAGGATGTATCTCTCATGTACAAGAGACTCTGTGGGGATGTGTTTTGTCTGATGAAGTCGTGTATAACAGATTCCATCATCGGTCCTCCCCGATGAGGATGATCCTTCCTGGTTTTTATCGTCAAGTCTTTCCGCTGCTCTGTTGGAGTTACTGCCAACAGTCTATGTTGTCAGGGCTGCCTGACTCTCACTGACATGTACATCAATGGATGAGATCCCTGTTAGGAAAAGTGTCAAAGATGCTTGACCTTCGTTGACATGTGCATCAACGGATGAGATCGTCGGATGGTTCTTGACGCTTCTTTGGGTTTAACTGCCAATGACTGATGATGTCAAGGATGCTTGACCTTCGTTGACATATACTTCAACGGATGAAGTTTCCGCTGGGGAGAAGTGTTTTGGGAATTACGACCTTGAATTGACGACATCATACCCTTGTGAGGTATTACCAAGTGTAGTGTGCAACAACTGTGATCATCGATATAGTGAACCCTATGTTTGGGCGAATACCAATGAGTGATATGTAGATCCACAACTTGGTCTATGAAAACTAGGATTTTAGGCTCTTTCGCTCAATTGCGTAACATTTTTCTTCCTGATTTGGCCTTTTTAGCTTGTCAGACCTCCTTTACAACTTGAAATGGGTGGAGGAGGGTGGGCCCTACCGAGGGAGCCACAGGAACACCTCTGGCGTGTGGCAGGTACACTGCGACCAACCAACCGGGTGGCATGTTTGTGATGCCCCCAAAATAGGTATACATCACCTATTCTGAGTCGCCAAATATATGGTACAGAATACAAATACAATCTTAAATATACAACATGAGCTGTGAGTTTTAATACAAATATTGTCTTCTAGACAGTATTCAAACTCAAAATAAGTCCTCAATTCATTTATTAACACACTATTTCATAGAATACTGAGGACTACTATTGCTATCCTTTGGACCATCACTCCGTTCCCCGACTAGTCCCTGCTACGTTCTCATTTCATGAAGAGAACAATGAAAGCAAAAGGGTGAGCTCAACTAGCCCAGTAAGAAATATTATGACTAAGATAATGCAGAATAAATTATCCTTAACCTTCAATAGTGTTAAATTGATACAATATAACAAACATCAAGTTTAACTGCAGCGGAACAAGCACTGCAGCGGAACAAGCAATCCATTAAAAGAGTCAAGTAGAGAATAAAATCTATTATTTTTTCTGTTTTAAAAGGTTTTTCATCATTTTTATCGCTGGGACTCAACTTAATAAATAATCCACATCATCCACCTTTTTCTACGACCAACGATATTCATTAGTATCACAACCACAAATTATCCATGTACTACGGGCCAAGGATATTCGTGTATTCATCAATGGTCATGATCATGCCAACAAGCGTCCCATCAATGCACTACTGGCGAATGAGCACTTTTACCACATCATTTGTAACATTACGGTCATGATTATACTGGATTAATCCTCGGTCATAATCATACCAAGTCCATCTATGCACTACAGCCATAGATGACTTTCAACATAATATAAACATGAGGATGATGACAATGATATAAGAATTCAATAAAACAAGTTCAAGAATTAATTTATTCAGGAACTAATAACGTCCAAATTGTCAACATGATACTTCTTTGTAGTAAAATTCAAGAATGCTCAGAAGAATATTTTCATGAAAAGATACTGGATGAAGCGCAAATATCAAGGATATTCCACTAATTTCATGGAGTATAGAAGTTAAAACTTTAACCAACTGAGTATAATAAAGAATGGAATAACAAAAGAAATCACCAGGCATGCGATAGACCGCACAGACAGGTTATTCCAACAGAATAATAAATAACGGAACCAGGTCATGCGTAAACGCACAGACAGGATATTCTAACAGAATAATAAATAATAGAACCAGGTCATGCGTAAACACACGTATGGGGATATTCCAACGAGAATAATAAATAATGGAACCGAGGTCATGCGTAAACGCATGCACATGATGTTCCAACGAGAATAATAAAGAATGGAATAACGAAGAAGAATTTCACCATATATGCGGTATTGCGCATAGGCGAGTTATTCCAATATAATGATAAAGAATGGAACAACAGAAGAATTTTACCATGTATGCGGTACTTCTCATAAACAGGTTAGTCCAACATAATGATAAATAATGGAATAACAGAAGAATTTTACCAAGTATAGGGTAGCTCACAGTATACTGAGTTATTCCAATGAATAATAAAGAATGGAATAACAAAAGTTCTCTTCATGAATCTGAAAGAAATAATACCCCTTACCTTAAAAAGAAATCGGATATAGGAGTAGTGAAGTAGCGAATACTTTTCTTCTTTCTCTCTATAGTTTCTCTCTCTAGAGTTTCAAAGAATTCATAAGAAATAATGAAGGAATGAGCTTCTATTTATAGGAGAATGGAATTGAATATAATAACTAATTCATGAAACGTCCAGTTGATTTACTTTTAAGCGGACGGTCCATATTGATTTACTATGCGGTATAAATAAAATATTCTAATAAAACAAAATTTTTTAAATAAAATATAATATATTCTATTTATAATCTAATAAAACGAATAACTTTATAAAAGTATTACATTTTTATATAAAAAGATTTTACTATGCAAATACTATGCAGAACCTTATGCAAACATTATGCATCATAAAATTTAATATATTCTATTTATAGTCTAATAAAATAAATAACTTTATAAAAGTATTACATTTTTATATAAAAAGATTTTGCATAATAGAATATATTATATTCTCTTTATAGTCTAATAAAACAAATAACTTTATAAAAGTATTACATTTTATATAAAAATCTTTTACATTTTATTACATTAATAATACTAATAAAACAAAACATATATATATATATATATATATATATATAAACTTCCATGACTTCATAAAAAGACACCTCAATATATTTAACAATATTTATCATCATTATTATAATTCACAATATTAATCGACCAAGTCATTCCCAGGAAAGAGGGAGCTTTCTAATAAGGATTTCTCCCTATTGGTGCGTAATTATGTGACCAAACCTCTCCCTGGCAGAACTTCTAGACATCGTTAATATTGCAAATAATAATATTAATAACTCTGTCATCTCAATTATTGATTTAATAATATATAAAATATCGACAACAATTGAATCAAATAACGTGAGATACTATGCAACAATTACTGTAGCAATAATTGAACAAAACTGAGTAACTTCTCACGTAAGCATCAATAATCAATACCGTGTGCTACTATGCAACCACGCATATTACTGTACTTTTAACACTGGGTATTTCAATAGTTAACGGTACAACTTCCGCCGTTATTTTCATAAAATATTTTTATCGTTTTCTCAATCCGACAATAATTCCATTGCGGGATCCACCAATGATTGTGCCGTACGAATATTCCCTGTTAAAATGAATATTCCCCGACCAATCGAATATTATATAACAACTTGCATACTTTGCAAAATTTATAAATATTATCCCCAACTATAACATTATATCAAATTCATTCCATAATATTCAAAAATGATATTTATAGAAAAATCATCTTTATTCATAAAAGTTGGGGTCTTACAATGTTACTTTCATAATTCATTTTCAAGTTGCGCCACACAGGAAATCCGAGAGCTCTTCTTCAGATCTGCTGAGTTCGGGTAAATTCTATCACCGTAAATCCGAGAGCTCTTGTTCAGATCTGTTGAGTTTGGGTAAATCCGAGAGCTCTTCTCCACATAGAAAATTCAATCACCGTACAAGTGTTCTACACTGTCCTGGTAAGTATGCATCTCTTCTTTTCTAGTTTTTATCCGTTGGAAAATGAATTATCACATGAAATGCTTCTAAACACATAGTAGTGAATATGCATGCTCATATGACTTGATAAAAAATATTCAACATAGTAAATGTTAGTATTTAACCATGCTGAACATAATGATGTGAAAATTTTGACTTTTAAAACAGTCAAATTGGCACCTTTTTATGTTATTTCTTATCCTATTTGAGGACAAATGGGCAAAGGTGGTAAAGTAAAGTAATCCTGTTAATTAGGCTACCCTTACAGATTATGACTTTAGTAGTGTAATGCATATAGGATGTTTATGACTGTGGGTAGGTGTGCTATGGAATGGCCAACTAGTTATGCCTATGTGCATGTGGATAGTCCTGTTTACAAAGGAGACTATGGTAAAAATTTTCCAAAATGTAGGCATTGGATATTCATGCATTTTTAACTCTACTTTAGGCGTATGTTAAAATAATGCATGCATGCATGTAGTCATAAAATACATTTTGAAAAAGATCTAGGTTAGAGTTTACCACACCCTTTCTGAGGTGATTCGGAGACTTGTGTCTAGATATATATATGATAAGTAGGTTTTATACCTACTTATCCGGCATCTATTACTTGAATTATTTGCTTAATCTCGTGTTTCTTAGTTACTTTTCATGCATTTTGTTTCCATTTTGTAGATTATATGTTTCGAAGTGGAGTGACTAACTATTTGTATGAAAAATGCAAGAAAAAGCAATTACGGGTATCGTTCGGGCCTTCATGTTCATTTCATGTGTATTGCATATTCTTGGCGTGGAACTTGGACTATGTTGTGGGACTCTTTCTTGGCATTCTAAAATGTCTTGCATCATTCTAATCGGAAGTTCGGATGCAATAGTATGGCTTTCTAGCAACAAAGACAAAGTTAAGAGTTGTGTCGGTTGTCATTACACAGCAGCAGCTGCTTCCAATGCAATTTCGACCTTCATTCGTTTGTTATTTCTGAAATCTCAAAGAATGGAAGTTGTATATCTCGTCGATAGCTTCAATTTGATAGGTCGCGGACCCCGTAACTCTTCCCGGTTTAAAAGTTATGGCAGTTTTAGCAGAGGAGGTCCCAGCAGGAAAAGTGATTGGCAGAATACCCCCAAGCCGGGGCTTGCCCTTTTGTGCCTTAGGATCCAGCCGGGGCTGGGGGTCTGGGAAACAATAGCAGAAGGGGAACAATCCAGGGTTGGCTTGTGCAAAGGGAAATAGCAAGCTGGGGCTGGGTACTCAAAAATTAAGACTCCTAGTTGGTTTCTAGTGCTACAAGTGTGGAGTTTTAGTGATGGTGATGACTTGGGACTCGTTTTGGCGTGGAATTTTAATCAGAATACATGTGGACGTATATAATTAACAACAAACACTGAGATTATGAGTCACACAAGGCAAATTACGAAGATTAATCTCAGTTTTTCTAAGCAAGCGTTGGAGGAGTTTTTTAAGGAGATTTTCGAGACGATTGCGATTCTAGGCTACCTGAAGGGTGTTTTCCAATATTCTTCGTTTAGTATATTATTTGTAATTGAAAGGATGATTTCCATGATTTATTCAGTGTTTATTTTGTTTATTATGAACTAATTCCTTTTTTAGGCTTGTGATGGATCCTTAAGCGAATCGATGGTTTTGTAAGCTTTGATTTCTAATTTAATAAGCTATTTCCAGTTTATCTATATTAATTTGAACTTGAATCTATGAATTGCCTGATCAACAATTCTTTGTGGAGTTGGATGGAATCGAGAGAGGATATTCAAATCTAGACCTAGTTGATATAACATGTGTTCAGAATTTTGTTAATAGCTTAAACTTGATGAGTGTTAAGGTAGAGATATGCTTGACACCGCATGTAATCAGATAGAGAACTTATTCTTCAACCTTCTTCAATTGTAATTCATATATAGATATAGTGAGTTAGTTGCTTAAGGTGTTTAACAGATTTCTATCTTAATTGTGGATTGACGTTAATACGGTATTAGTGCATCGAGAGGTGGTTAATACTACGTTCGTGTTCTTGATTAATAAACTGGAATAGTGAGTTGAATTGGAATAAAAGTGTTAAAATCAGAGTGAAGCTTAGGGTGAAATCATAAGTCTAATTCTCCATTAATTGTTTGAAATTCTAGATTTTGATATTTGTGATTGGTTTGTGATAGTTTAATTACTTTTTAATTTAGAATAATTATTTTTAATCATTGAATTGGATAGTTTAATAAAATTAGGATTAATAGGAAATTGATAATTGTGATGTTAAGTTTCTTATTAAATTGTCTCTGTGGGAACGATACTCTACTTATCACTTTATTACTTGTTGACCACGTATACTTGCGTGTTGTGCGTATATAAATTTTACCCAACAAGTTTTTGGCGCCGTTGCCGAGGACTATTTAGTATAATTCTTAATAGTTTTACAATATCAGTTTAATTAATCCAATTTTACTTAGACATTTTTATTTTTGTATTGTTTCTTCTCAGGTGAGGAAGCAGTTTATGCAAACTCGGTCCAAAAATCCAGACTTGTTGCCTTTTGAGGACGACATTGAGAAAAGGTTTCAGAGGTTGAGTAAATGGATCAAGGAAACGAGGCAAGAATTTGAAACATCTGAAAAGGAAGAGGTAACAGTAATGGCAGCCGAAGATCGAAAAACATTAAGGGATTTCGCAACACCCAAGGTGAATGAACTGCAGTCAAGCATCACTAGGCCAGTAATAGCAGCAAATACGTTCGAAATTAAGCCTGGGATGATACAAATGATTCAGAATTCAGTTCAATTTGGGGGATTTGCAAATGACGATCCGAACGAGTATCTGGTCAGTTTTCTGGAAATGTGCGACACTTTTAGGTTCAATGGGGTTTCGGATGATGCGGTGAGACTTCAATTGTTCCCATTTTCTTTATGGGACAAGGAAAAGAGTTGGTTGCATTCTCTACCGTCCGGTTCGATAACAACATGGGAGGATTTAGCTTAGAAATTCCTTGCAAAATTCTTTCCACCGGCGAAAACTGCGAAGATGAGAAACGAGATTACGATGTTTGAATAGCAACATGGGGAGTCATTATATGAGGCTTGGGAGAGATACAAAGAACTGCTTAGAAAATGCCCACATCATGGATTGCCCCAGTGGCTACAAATGAACACCTTTTACAATAGACTACATGGGAATCTCAGGACAAGTATTGATGCAGCGTCGGGCAGAGCATTCATGGCTAAGAGTTACGAGGAAGCATACGAGTTAATTGAAACCATGGCGGCTAATAACTACCAGTGGCCCACAACAAGAATGACACATGCGAATGCAGCTGGGGTGTTAGAAGTAGATGGTATGAGAGTGATGCAAGCACAGATATCTGCACTTTCAAAGATGTTGGAGTCGGTGAAAGCAGCACAAACACAACAAGCACAACAAACACAGCAAGTACAACAAATGGCAAAAATATGCGAGTTGTGCGCGGGAGAGCACCCAACGGAACAATCTTGCGATTAATCCGGCGGTTATGCGGTTCATCCGGCAATTACAACGAAATTCCATAAAAACACATATCAGAACACATACAATCAAGGAAATAGGAATCATCCGAACCAGCAAATTCAAGCTTCACGACAATCATATCCACCAGGATTTCAGAACCAGCAACAACCAGCTCAATATCAAGAAAGGAAACCCGATCTGGAGGAAGTATTGGCAAAATTCATGACTAGCACCGAGTTGGCTATCAAAGATCACGCCATGACTATAAAATCATAAGAGATGGCGATTAAGAATCTAGAGAATCAGATAGGTCAAATGGCGTTGGCATTGAATAATAGACCACAAGGGACGTTACCAAGTGACACCGAGAGAAATCCTAAGGGTAATCACGAGCAGTGTAACGCTATTACGCTTAGAAGTAGTAAGGAGTTGGTTTCTAACTGGGATAAGAAAGCTAGTGCAGGAGATGAATATGAAGATAAAAGGAAGGAATTAAAGAAGAAATGTACAGAAAAAGTGGTGCAAAAAGCAAAGGAAGAGAAACAACTTAAAGTTACACCACCTGTACCCTTTCCTTCAAGGTTAGAAAATAACAAGTTAAAGAACCAGTTTTCGAGGTTTATGGATATATTCAAACGATTACACATTAATATTCCATTTGCCAAAGCACTTGAGCGAGATGCTTGGCGTTACATTAAATTCATGAAGGACATACTTTCAAAAAAAGCGTAAGCTCCAAGATTTGAAACGATTAAGCGTCAACCAAGGAATGCGAAGCAATACTACGTAAAAAGCTCCCTTTAAATTAAAAGATCCGGAAGTTTTATAATTCCTTGTGCAATTGGCAATCAAGATGTGGGAAGAGATCTATGCGATTTAGGAGCGAGTATAAATCTTATGCCATAGTCCATTTACCGAAAGCTGGGATTAAAGGAAGCAAAACCAACCAATATTAGTCTACAACTGGCCGATAGATCAATAGCATACCCTTTAGGAATAGTCGAAGACGTATTGGTCAAAGTTGAGTCACTAATATTCCCAGCCGATTTTGTGGTATTAGATTTTGAAGAAGATAAGAACATCCCTATCATCTTGGGACGACCATTCCTGGTGACTGGACAAACACTGATTGATGTGCCTAACGGAGAACTGATTATGAAAGTGTTTGATCAGGTAGTAACGATAAAGGTGTTCAAGGAAATCCCAATCCCAACTGACAAGGAAGAGTGCGAGTTGCTCGAGGAATCTACACGTGTCAAGTTCAAGGGTTGCAAAGAAGAGAGTGGTCTTAAGGCATTAGTTGAGGATAGAAAGTCAAATTCATTATCCAACATGCAAGTGAACGGGCATGCATTACAACAATGTTGGTGTTGCGCGATAAATAATCATCATGCCAAAGTTAACCCAACCGATCCGGGATGAAACAGGGAGTAGTCAGGCTAAATGACTTAAAATCAAGCACTTACTGGGAGGCAACCCAATTTTTATTTATTTTTATGCTTTTTCTTCATTTTTCTCTTCTTAAGTAATTTGATCCATGCTAATGAAATGGTAGTTTAGAATAACATTTGGTCTAAAACAGAGTCATGAAGTATTTAAAGTATACTTGATAGCTAAATAAGCTTACCCTCCATGCTTGAATTTGCTCAATACTCACTTATAAATATGTTTTTTGTGACGCCCCCAAATTCGGGTTACCTGACTCCCGAGTTTGGTGTTCACGATCCACAATATAAATAGCATTTAACTACCCATAATCTATATAGATAGTATCTTACATAAGTTTTTATCAGAGTTTTATAATACATCACCCAGGTTTTCTAACCTTAACTTTACAAACGTACCCTTTAGATATACAAAAAGGGTTTACAAATACAACATCATAAATATGTTAATCATAACTAGTTTATTACAACGCCTTTGCCTTTATTCTTATGACACCTCCTGCCACTTAGTCCCTAATTTGAAATATTTTATTTAGCAAGGGTGAGCAACAAATTTGCCCATGAAGTTAATACATCATACAATAAATGTATAAGTATTCAAATCACCGGACTATCTATTTTGATAGAATGAAACCAAAGTTCGGGAACTTTGAAATAGGTGAACAAATGGTTATTCAATAACAAGTCTTCTAAGTATTCTATCTTTGCACATAATGTAATGATGAAAGGGTACAACGCTTTCAAGGTTCTGATATATTCAATTGAATAATCAAGAATTAATTCTCACGAATTTGCAAAGTGGATTGTTTTCCGATTTATCTTGAGTGATCACACAAGATCTTTGAACTTCTCTTCTCGAGTAACTATCAAAGTTATACTTTGATATACCCAGTGTATCGAGATAACCGTAAAGATTAAATCATACCCTCTCGCAAGTATAACAAGTGATCGACTTATTATACCTATATTATGCATAATATTTAAAATCACATTGATGATCGAATATACGATTTAATGATATTCCTTTTTATAAAAGGTTGTTCTTCTCGATCTCGAAATCAAGATTTTGATTTAACAACGAAATCTTGTGATTTCAAATTTATTTACTTCTCGATCTTAAGCCAAAATAATTGGCATCGATCTATCAATAATAATTGAATTCTCTTCTCGAACTTATCAAGTTCTAACTAATATTAAATCTAGCGAATAATTAGCTAAGACATTTCTCGATATAATTTGACAATAAGCAGAATTATCTCAGTATTGTCAATTTTAACTTCTACGAGATATGAATATCCAACAACAATTATTCTACAAATATATATTTACGAATCAATAATTCAATTTGAATTATTAAGCATACACTAACTGCGAATAATCAACAATAAATTCCACGGATGTGGTGTAATTAGCAATAATTAACCACTATAATAATTGAATAAATTTAACTCAAGGTTGAGTTAGAAACTTGCCTCTTCCATTGATTACATTTGACTACACAAAATACTTATACTGCTTTCGAATCACCTATAACCAATAATATCGGTCTTACAATTAGCACAATTATTCATAACACGTAACAACTTTATGTAGTTCACAACAAACTTCTCCTAGGCATATTACCACATAGCCACATCGGTGTTTATAACCTACATAAACACATATGAAGTCTAACTATACCCGATTGGGTTGGACTTCGGTCCATTCTCGATTATTACGGTCACCCTGTCAGACAATTAACACATTGATTGTCCATTAAACTTGGTCTCTAAGCTTCAATATTAATTTAGATAAGTCAATTATCAATTATAATATTTTTCTAGAAGCTTTTAATAATTATCAAGCAATTATTATAATTTATAATAATTTTTCACACATCGGAATCATTTTAAATGATTTAATTATCGATAATCTTATCATTATTAATATTTAATAATATTAAAATATTAATAACATACTTGTCAAAATATTAAAGTTATCATCAATAACTTAAGATATTTTTAAATCAACAATATTCCACTTAAATGATTTTTAAAGTAATTAAAATTATTTTTAAATCACCACCATTAATATATAAATATTAATGAAATTATCATCTAAATATTAAAAGTCATTAATTATAACTTAAAATATTTTTAAACTATTTTTCTCATTGTTAAATGATTTTTAAATCAATAAAATCATTTTTAATTCATTTATTTAATATCATAATTAAATAAATCAAATATCATTAATATTAATTTATTAATGAAAATTCTCCAAAAATATTGAAAATTATATTTTATAATTTAAAATATTTTCTAACACTTTATTCTCAATAACAATGATTTTTAAATCATTTAAATCATTTTATCTTATTTATTTAATTTAATAATCAAGTAAATCTAATATCATTAATATTAAATTATTAATGAAAATTCTCCAAAAATATTAAAAGTTACATTTTATGACTCAAAATATTTTTAAATACATTTTTCTTATTTAAAATGATTTTTCATAATATTAAATCATTTTTCTCTAATTTATTTAATACACTAATTAAATAAATTAAATACCTTTAATATTTAAATAATTATAAATATTAAAGAAAAATATTCAATTAATTAGAAATTATTTTTCATAATTTAAAATAATTTTTAAAACCATTTTTGGTAATTTTAGAATTTATTTCTAGTTTTTATTAATTTAGAATTTTCGGAAAATAATTTAATTAATCTGTCATTAAAGCCTATAGCGACACTTTACATCGTTATAGGTGTTCTTGAGCCAAACCCGAGAATTTTCCTAAGAAATTTGCGAGGGTCATGGTTTGGCCAAGCTTTATCTCTCAATCTGAGCGTGTTATAGGCTATCTAAAACTTTGAGCATGTAGACAATATGTCACACTACAACATTCAACCAACACTTTGGTTTAAACAACATTACAACAAGGAGATCAAAGCCTCCAAACTTTACGACAAGCGGATTACGGGCCAAAAGCAGATTCAAGTGGTCACTTTCAAACTTAAATTAATCTATGTTCTGGCCATGATTTACGTGATCTATCACCTCCAATTTGTAGACAAAATGTAATACTACAACTATAAAGCATAATAACACTAAAACATCAAAACAGGAGTTGAATACATTGATCAAACTTGAACACGGAAGTTGGGCTCAAACTTTCTGGGTTCGTGTTCTTGACAGATTTCGGTCAACGGGTTTTGACCGTCTATAACTTTTGATCTATAATGGATCTGGGTCTGATTCTTTTTGCAACTTAAAGAACACACAACAGGATACATGTTACAAGTTTTAAACATCAAAAATACTTACTACACACACGGACATATAAGATCGACATTTGGTGAAAATCACAGTTTCAGTTTCCATTTTGAAAAACTTTAAATTCATGTACTTTGATGTTATGGGTTCATGATTTATCAACCCAGAACTTCAATTGACATCCTATTACACAACATTCAACAATCAATTGCAACATTTAACAAGGAATCGAAGGATTTTAAAATTAGGGTTTTATACCTCTTTTGCTTTGATTTTTTTGATTCTGACTTTCCAATCTGCTATTGATTGATATTTGGTACATTTATATGGTTGGGTCTACTTGTATAATTGAAGCTTTTGGTGAGAGAGAGATTTGGTGAGAGCAAAATGCAAATTGGCTAAGTTTTTATGAACTTTCTCTCTAAATCTTATATATAATGACCTTAGTTGTTAGATCGATATGTTGGACGAATTTGGTGGCTATATAAATTTGATTCTTCGGATTTCTAGAGTCACCAAGTCAAATGGTTAGGTGAACAACTTAAGATTTTACCAATTTTGCAAGTTAGCTCATTTAAAATGTAAAAAGGGTATTTTGACATTTGATAAAAATATTTAATGGCATTCTTGTCGATACACAAACCCTTAGGGTTTAGGGTTTGGACAATAAGGTTTAGGGTTTGAACCCTTTAGGTCTAAAATTCTAATTCCCATAATTTGCAAATTTAGGGTTTAATTAGAAAAATAAATTTTCTAAAATAAAATTAGGGTTTCTAAAATAGAAATTTAAATTACAAAAATATAATTAGTGATTTCTAATCATATTTATGTTTAACAAACACTTTATGCATGCTAATAAAAATTAGGGTTGCCTAATTAGGGTTTACAATTCCGGTTTTGAAATTAGGGTTTCCTAGGCGTCTGATTAGGGTTTTAATTGTACAATTTATTTTCTAAATTTAAGATTAGGGTTTTAAATCCCTTATTAAGGTTTATTAAATACAAACCTTATCGATCAATTATTGATCAACATTTCTATCTGATCCAAACACATAATCAACAATACAATTATTTTAATTGTATTTTCTCTAGAATCCTATCCAGAAAATTAGGGTTAGGGTTTTCTAAAGTTATTAAGCACAACTCTACTCTAATTTCTCAGTCAAAACATATATTGACTAATTCTCGAGACTCGTCTCACTAATTCTCAGTACACTATTAACAGTCAATGTCAATAAAAAAAAAATTTATTCGTAAAATTTTAATTATTCGAAATCTCGGGTTATCACATTTTTCATGTGCTCAGGTATTCAAAGAAGAAGCTATGGGATGCACATGAAGTAGACAGAAGAAACCATGCATTAGCAGCTCAAGATGCATTGACAGTCCACTAGTAAGCCTAGGCTTGCCCTTTAGCTTACATGAGCAAGTTTGGCTTTGCCCTCACACGTAACATGCAACTGAGACCCCCCAATAAAAAATTTGTACAATCTTGACACAATGAGACCCAATTAGGGCTTGCCTCTCTTCTGCCTTTGCAGAGAGACCCAATGTGAAATTTGGCCCTTCTGACAAAGACTAATGACCCAAATGGGTCGATGTCCAGTTAATCAAGGCGATTAGAGCAGTTTGACAGTTGGTGCATGTATTGTCTCCCAATTCCATTATACTTCAACCTCCTACACTCCAACTACTTCACAACTTCCACCCATGACTGCAATTACTTTAAACATAACCTCTCATCTCATCACAACAAATCAAACACAATCCCACTCCTCCCACCTAGTCACCCACTACCCACCTCCATAAACTCCTCTCTATAAATCCACCCATTTACCACACAATCTAACAACCTAAATTCACACCAATTGGAAGTTCAAGGATAGGATTTGAGCAAATCTCCACAAACAAATTCGACATATATTGAAAGTAAGAAGTTGGTTTGCTAATTCCTCATCTTCTATCACCATAGTTCAAGCCAAATAACCAAGTCTGTGGGAATTTCAAGTCTCGCACACCAAGTGCTCGCTAAGTTGTTAAAGTGAAGTTTAGGGGAAATTTTTGATAAGGCTCATCAATTCCAAATCAATGGCACCAAAACCAACATCAAAGAGGCAATGAGGACAGAGTTTGGGGGCCACACAACCAACATGAACCTTTGATAGGAAAAAATTCATAAGTGCTGCCATTACCGTAAGCCAATTCTGACTATATGGTGACAAAATCACTCACACCTGAGCGGGGGTTGGAACCTGAGCCTGTGGATGGTGAAATGATGCAACAAATATATCAAAAAGGTTGGAATAAATTCACAACAGAGCCCGAGGCCGCAGTTGTAAGTGTGGTCAAAGAATTCTACGCTAACGCCGAGGATAAGGCCCCCTTCAATGCTTTTGTATGGGGTAGGTTAGTGCATTTCAGTGCCGACGCCATCAACACGTACTATCAGTTACAAGCACCGAGACATTGCCAGTACCGACACTTATGTGATAATGATCCAGGTTATGAGGCTATTATGCAGGAGATGACAAAAACGGGTACCTCATGGAAAAAATCAAATCATGGAGGCACAATCTTTCGCACTAAAGATCTTAGTCGGTATAAGAAGATATGGTACGCCTTTTTGTGTGCTAAGTTACTTCTATCTACACACACGTCAGATGTGTCTATGGATAAGGCAGTGCTATTATACACTATGGTACAAGATTTCATCATCGACATATGGGCTATAATAAACTTTTCAATCCGAAGATGCCTTCGAGGACCATACTCTAACGGATTGCCACACCCATCACTCATCTGTGGGTTGTATATACAGGCAGGAGTTCAATGGTTAGATGAGGAGATAACCCAGATGCTGTTGCAGACACTCGACTCGAGAATGATCGCAAGATATGTTGTGTGGCCCGGAGGCGAGTCACACCCGAGAGGAGTAGGATTTGTATTTCCCTCAGCCTCGGAGGATGAGGCTGACGCTAAGGAAACCTCAGATGACAATGAGTTTCAGGGGAATATGGCAATGGGAGAGATATCACAACAACCCAGAGTAATATCTAGCCCTCAATTCCTCAACCTTCAACGACAAGTGGATGAGCACAACAAGGAGGCACGTAGAGAAATGCGGAGACTAGCAGCAAGGCAGGACCACATGTTTGAGGCCATGAATGTATCTTTCGCCTCGTTGAACACTACGCTCCAGAGTTTCAATCCTACTACCCAATTCCCATACCAGCAACCAGCACCAATGCCAATGTTCCCACCCAGCGATTCCGATGAAGAACAACAACCACCACCAACCCAGACTTAGGCGATTATAGGGAAGTCCTCTCTTATTCATTGCTTTATCTATACAATGAGGACATTGTAATTTTCAAGTTTGGGGGATTTAGTTGCATGTTACATGTTGTATATTTAATTTCATTAGCTAGGTTTGCACATGTTAGTTCATGGTTTATGTTTAGGATTGTTAAGTGTTGCATTCAGGTAATCATGTAGTTGCATAGTAGCTTAGGAATGTAAATAGTTTTTATTTATCTTTGCATTCATGTTATATTTACCACATATATAAAAAAAACAATTAAAAATTCAAAAATAATAGTTATTTAATATGTTCATCTTGCATGAGTCCAGCTGTTTGATAGTTACAGTCTATTTTGGCCAATGATGAGAATGGGATTGGATAGACAAGTATAGTACTGATTATTAGAGCTTTTGATGTGATTTCTTGTTATGAATTGAATCTTTTTCTGTTTGAAACTAGTATAATAAGGATAGCATAGTAAAGACAACGTGTTGATTGATTGAGTTTAAATTGATACATAATAGGACTCTAAGGGATAATTCTAGTTTGAATGAAAGAATGACAAGAATAAGTAGTGATGGCTAAAGTTAGACAAGAACCTAAGTTTGGGGGAATATTTGGGGTATATAAGCTATATAAAAAAAGAAAAAAAAGTACGAATAAACATCGTGGCGTGCTTGTCTAGTTTTGTGGCCTTTGTTACTTGAGTAAGTAAGCCCGAGGGGATTGTCTTTACACCTAGTGCCCTAAGGTCTTAATGGTCTGGGAGTCGTTGGTCGAAAGCTTGTTAAGGTAGCATTGAAAAGCCTAAGGGAATAAGACATTGCATCGCTATGTGTATATAAAAAAAAGAATGAAATGGGAAATAAGAGCAAAAAGCCCCCGTAGATGAAAATAAAGCATAAGTATCCCATGTTGACCCTCGATAGTGGTAATTGTTTGATTTTAGTTGGATCTAACTTGTTTTTGAATTTCTTGAGTTTACATTGTATGATGCCTTCAAAGAGATTTATTATGTGTAATTTGATTTTATATCAGTTAGCATTGTTGTTGAGCACACACGCACTATATCAGTAATAACAGTCTAAGATTTGATGATTGATCGGTAAATTACTGATGAGTTTTGATATGATGTATTATCATGTTTACTTGATTTCTCTGAGGTCGGGTGAAAAGACTTATGTTTATCAATACTGCTGGATTCGTAGGCATAAAGATTAATTCCATTCCAATGCATTGTGTTGCATCTGTGTTTTGTTTTTGCTTGAGGACAAACAAAGGTTTAAGTTTGGGGGAATTGGATAAGTCGGTTTTATACCTACTTATCTGGCATCTATTACTTGAATTATTTGCTTAATCTCGTGTTTCTTAGTTACTTTTCATGCATTTTGTTTCCATTTTGTAGATTATATGTTTAGAAGTGGAGTGACTAAATATTGGTATGAAAAATGCAAGAAAAAGCAATTACGGGTATCGTTCGGGCCTTCATGTTCATTTCATATGTATTGCATATTCTTGGCGTAGAACTTGGACTATGTTGTGGGACTCTTTCTTGGCATTCCGGAACATCTTGCATCATTCTAATCGGAAGTTCGGATGCGATAGTATGGCTTTCTAGCAACAAAGACAAAGTTAAGAGTTGTGTCGGTTGTCATTACACAGCAGCAGCTTCTTCCAATGCAATTTCGACCTTTATCTGTTTGTTATTTCTGAAAGTTCAAAGAATGAAAGTTCTAGATCTCTTCGATAGATTCGATTTGATAGGTCGCGGGCCCCGTAACTCCTCTCGGTTTAAAGGTTATGGTAGTTTTAGCAGAGGAGGTCCCAGCAGGAAAAGTGATTGGCAGAATACCCCCAAGCCGGGGCTTGCCCTTTTGTGCCTTAGGATCCAAGGAATTTCTCCGTGCAAGCGACAATAGCGAGAAGGGAACAAGCCAAAAGTTTAGCTTGTGCAAAGGGAAATAGCAAGCTGGGGCTGGGTACTAGAAAATTAAGACTCCTAGTTGGTTTTTAGTGCTACAAGTGTGGAGTTTTAGTGATGGTGATGACTTGGGACTCGTTTTGGCATGGAATTTTAATCAGAATACATGTGGAAGTATATAATTAACAACAAAAACTGAGATTATGAGTCACACAAGGCAAATTACAAAGATTAATCTCAGTTTTTCTAAGCAAGCGTTGGAGGAGTTTTTCAAGGAGATTTTCGAGACGATTGCGATTCTAAGCTACGTGAAGGGTGTTTTCCAATATTTTTCGTCTTAGTATATTATTTGTAATTGAAAGGATGATTTCCATGATTTATTCAGTGTTTATTTTGTTTATTATGAACTAATTCCTTTTTTAGGCTTGTGATGGATCCTTAAGCGAATCGATGGTTTTGTAAGCTTTGATTTCTAATTTAATAAGCTATTTCCAGTTTATCTATATTAATTTGAGCTTGAATCTATGAATTTCCTGATCAACAATTCTTTGTGGAGTTGGAAGGAATTGAGAGAGGATATTCAAATATAGACCTAGTTGATATAGCATGTGTTCAGGATTTTGTTAATAGCTTAAACTTGATGAGTGTTAAGGTAGAGATATGCTTGACACCGCATGTAGATCATTTATTACAACATTCCATTACCCTCTTGATGTTCCAGGTTCCTATAGGCTTTATGGTTGGTATACTAGAGCATTAGGTAACAGAGAGGCAGGTTTTTTATTTCAGGACCCAGGAGTTGACTCCCACATTAGAGGAGTACGAGCGATTGACGGCTCCTCCCTTAGACAGACCTTGCACTCGGATGGCCATTGGCCATATGAGCCGACAATTTATGACCCTCACTGGGTTACGGCGTAGAGCAGTACAGGATGAGATTACATCCGGTCATGTGGTGTCTCAGAGTTTTCTGATAGACAGATTTGGCTCACCAGACAGTTATGCATGACATTCTGGGGATTTCACCGCGCCAGAGGATCAGTGGCGTGTAGCCAGAGTAGACGTATTGCTGATGTATGTATTATCATACGTATACATGCCACGATATATGGATGAGTTGGACATAGGCGCGATCATGGCAGTGAGAGCTCTTAGGGAGGGTCATACCATTGTGCCTATGATTGTGATAGAGACATTGAAATCAGCCACATATTGTTGTACCTACCCTGCAGGGGTATTTATAGGCAACTCGGTCATGTTGTATGTGTTTCTCATATCACACCTGAGACCGGTTAGCACCTTTCGACAGCATGGATACTATTTTATCCATAAGATAGCCTTGTCTTACTCCTTTCAGCTAGTGGAGTGTACAGACGTTATGTCCTGGTCGGTGTTTTTGGCAAGGATCGGAGATCTATTTGGCATTTTTCCATGTACAGGGCTCAGTTCACCCTACAGCTTCATTACTTATGCACCTGGCATGGATTATCTCTCTCTGGCTGGTTTGAGGGGCATGACTACTTACCACCCACTGGCTATGATGTCACAGTTCGACCAGTTTCAGGATTTCCATTCTTTTGTGGGGGCATTGGGTCAGCGTTTGGCTTCTCGCCACTTGTCAGCCGAGGACAGATCCAGGGTGTATGCCTGTTGGGATCAGCGTGAGCTAGCTGCGTTTTCTATTATCCATCTGGGATGTTCAATAGAGTATTCTTCATGGATGGAGAAAAAGACTGCATCGGCTGTGGTTGTATCCACAGTGTCAGGGATTAGTTCTAATAGTGGAGAGCCCATGTAGGACATTGATTCTCTCACTGAGGAGGAGTTGTTTGCTGGGTTGCCATTAGCTGTGATAGATTCTCCTTGTACTTCTATACTTGTGACTTCCCCTTCAGAGTATTTAGCACAGAGTCTGCATCTGATGATATTTGAGAGGGATTAGGCTAGGGCCTTGATGTTGATAGCTCTTGATGGGAGAGATGTCGCTCTATTGGAGAGAGATGATGCTTTAGCACATAGAGACACCGTTATTGCTGAGCGGGATGAGGCTAGATCATCCAGAGATGCATTGATTGTTGAGTGGGATGTTTCCATATCTGCTCGGGATGTAGCCGTTATAAATAGTATTACAGTGAGATCCCTTACTACTCGCATGATTGCCGAGATGAGTGCATATATTGATGAGCATCATGTCACTATGCAGTTGGTTGTGGATCTGTTAGCTTGCGTAGATTCCCTTGGGCAGGAGCTCACAGCGTTACCTCCTTCTTTTAAGAGAGATGCCATGTTGGACTTGATAGCTCGTATATCCACGGGCTTGTAGATAGGCTTGTATTTTCCTGCATAGACTAGCTTAGCCATTTTTGTCATGTACAGTACATATTTTATATATCAAACAACATTATATATGGTAGGGAATTATATTTTGATTTACTTCCCTTTCAGTTGTGCCTTGCTACTTGCTTGATATTTGCCTGCTTCTTCAGGGCTTGTGATCTTGATGTATTCTGAACTCATCCTTGATGGGTGGACATTGAGATGTCTCAGGATCTTTCAGAATGGATCGTTGATCTGTGTGTATCCCCTACCTTCTTTGGTGTCTTGGGACTGGTTTCTATATATACATGTGGAGAGAAGTGTGGCTTTCCTCTCTAAGATTAATCGCACCACAGATGGTCGTCGGTATTCCTATTGAGGTGGAGATCCCAGGTAGTTCCATCTTTTATAGATTGGTGTTGCTCTTTAAGGATTCAACCGCAGCTTAGATGGTCGCCAACTCTCCCATTTATGGGGAGGTCAGGTAGTTCCATCCCTTTGGTCCGACGCCGATGAAATGTGGTGGATTGAATGCTTGATCCCAGTACCATGTGACAAGTATTTGTGTTTTGGTAGGGGCAAGACTGAACCATAAATGGCTGCCTACATACTCCTATTGAAGAGGAGATCAGGTCTGCGTAGTTCGAACCTAGTGTAAGAGGTTCAACGTTGTATGTGATAAGGTGTAGAAGTGTGATTTTGTTTTGTTTTTGTTTTTTTTTATTGCGACGGGGCCATTAAAAAATGGTTTCCTATGTATTCTCAGGTATCAGGGAGATTTTTGGTAGGAAAACTGATCACTAAACACGCGCAAGTATACGCGACCTAAAAAGTAATACAGTGATAAGGAAAGTGTCGTACTGATGAGGAACTATTACTAATATTTACCAAATACCGACTTTGTAAAACTTAAGTATTATTCGAACAACAATCTAATAGAAGTGTGATTAAACTAGTTATATCTATCTATCAAAGCAAGTAAATGGATAATGAATGGTATCGAAGGCACTACAAGCTAAGGTAACAACTTCACCCCACACAGGCATTCTGTTGAACACCTGGTGTGCTATGCTTCATCAAACTTCCTACCCTTCTCTCTTTGGTCTTAATGGTCACGACAGTTTGTCGACCGAGAACACACAAGTGCTCATACACCTCTGTCGAGGTGTGTATAAACATATCCTCTCTAGATCCACCCGTTAGGGAATAGAACAGAGAAAAACATCCAAGATAGGTGATAATCCTACGCATGTTTGTGCTAATTAACCATGTCAAGGATTTACAGCTTAAGTTCTCAATAGGCCACACGTGGCGCACAGAGATATGTCTATTCTACACACAACCTATGCAGTCGAATCAAATCGACAACACATAATCACATGCTAATATATTTAGGTGGAAATCTACAATCCTTCTATCAATATCATATAGATTACCAAAATCATCACTAATGTCTTAGCGATAATCATTAAGAATAAATATATTAAACTAAACCATATGGTGCTAACCAAAGAGATAAGACATTTAATTTAATTCAACAAAGGGTTCCATTATAACCATAGAGCCAATACTTAGTTCATAGCTATTGGAAAAAAATATAAGTAGCAATAAAACAACATTTATAGATTACAAAATCAGAGGATATAAATGGATAAGAATAAACTCTGTCGAGGGTCTTCAGTCTCCAAGCATTCCAATCCTTTCAAGTTTTCCACTTCATATTTCTCACTTTTCTTGTTACTCCAAGGAATCCCAAACTTCTCCCTAAACTACCTAATCTATTTTACAATCATTATCTAATAGATGGAGAAGAAATTACAAAAGAGAGAGAAGAAATTACAAAAGGGAGAAAAATTATCTAATTATCCTAATCTATCCTAAGCTATCTGATTATATTATATGCAGAGGCTTGCTTCCTATTTAAAACTCAGTCCCCTTCAAGCTAGGTCAAAAACAAGTCTTTACTGCCTAGGAACCGGAGGTCGCGCTGCGACACGAGGGATAGGGATAAGGGTGGTGGCAAGAACGCCACGTCGGCCTGAAAAAAGAGAGGTCATGACTGCAGCAAAGGCAAACCTCTGAAGGATATGTTAAGCAAAATAATACTAAAATAATATAAAACTATATAAAATCTACAAAGATTAGGCAACTGTTTAAGCCATAAAGTATCTGATTTGCTGGTATAAATCCCATTTATCAAATACCCCCAAACTTAAGTCTTTGCTTGTCCTCGAGCAAACTATCTAACACAAAAATAACAATAGTAAAACAACACGTGAAAGAAATATAAAACTATATACTAGCATTATGGCTTCTAAGCTCAATCATAGCTACTCCCAAAGAACAGGGCAAACACAGATGTGAGTAAGGGCTTATTCAATTTCAAGCATAAGACTGTATTCGATCCATTCTGTGTGTGTGTGTGTGGAGACCAACCATCCTAACTAATTATAGCTCAACTAAGTTCGCATAGTCGATTGATAATACCAATATTCACACTCTGTAACTTAAACATTCAACAAGCATTAAGAATAAGACACAAGTGCAGGAAAGGATCAAAAGGTTCTAGCATGAAGACAGTAAAAATCTGACTCGGACAATCCTTAATTACATTAGGCTATTCAGAACTACCCATTAATGAGCTTTTGATCAATGACTCCCAAGCCAGAAGACTTTAGGGCACTAGGTGTAGAACACCCCTATAAATCTAATAACTCGAGCAGCATAGGCCACGTATTCAACATAAGCTAAATTAGACTTTTCAAAATCCAAAGATTATTGGGTGAGTGCATTTTATGCTCCATCTCAACATCGGTCCTGTGTTTATGGGCGAGTGCATTTTATGCTCCATCTCAAACCACCGCAAGACTTTCGATATTTATTCTTCTTTTCTTTTCTTTTCTATATATATATTTTTTATGTCACAATGTCAGAATCCAAGATCCGACACTGTATAAGCGTCAAAGTCTTTTATTACCTTGTAAAAATGAAAGTTTATAAGAGTGAACAAACTCTCAAAGCAATAAACACGCAAACTAAAATCGAAATATAACTAGTTAAAACAGTTGGTCGGTGCTTGCTAAGAAGGACGGATCAATAACAGTCTCATCTTATCGATTGAAACAAACCCTTAGCTCACACATGCTTGACATGACTCTAGGAGATGGACATAATTACTTAGCGTTTGTCATTAGACACAATCAAAAATTAATGATAAATATAATACCCTTGCATAATAATAGCTCAAAATAGGGTAATAAGGCCATTCACAAAGCACAAGCATCTAAATATGTAAAAGCCCCAAAAAGATGGCCATAAACCACAAACATGCTAATAATAATCAAAGCATTAATAAATAATAACCAAAAATAGTTCATGACATCTATAATGATAAACCCAAAACATAATACTGCAGTTCAAAATGACTGCACTACAATCCTGATAAAAACATAAGCAAAGTACTAAAATAGCAACCTAACATGGCAGTAGACAAAAATAAAACAGATAATAAAACCATAACACCCCCAAACTTAAGGTGAGCAATGCCTTCATTGCTAAACATATATCAATCTATATAAGAGGGCTTCCCTGAAGATCGCTCACTCGGCAGCAGCCTCGTCCTCATCAGCCTTGGTGGGCGGTGATGGTAGAGGGTATGGTGGGAAAACAGGAGGCTCTGGGAACTGGTATGGTGTGAACTCAGCATTCTCGCCATAATAATCTGTGTATATGCTCTGTATCGTGTTGATCAGCTCAACATGATACTGTATTGCTATGTCCTGCCTCTGGGCCACTGCTGCAATGTGCCCCTGCTGCCTCTGAGCCTCGGTGTCGTGTTTCTGATGCATCAAGGTGAGGGATGCCATGATCTCTGCCAGTAGTCTCTGTGCAGCTGGGCCTGCATCTGGAGGCTGCGAGGGCTCGGGCCCTGCTGTAGGAGGTGGCACAGTAGGTGGCTCGTATCCTTCGCCTTTGACATGAGAATCTGCCCCGTCCCACACATTATAGCGTGAGATGGTCTGATGGTCAATGACTGACATGGGCAGTAAAGTTATCTCTTCTGGCCCCCACTTGATACCTGCCCTCTTGCATAGCTGGGTAATCAAGGATGGATGTGGAAGTCCCGAAGCGGGGGTGCTCTTGATCGCCTTTATGATGGACTCGTGTATGAGAACTCCGATATCTATGCTCAGGCCCGTGACAATGGAGAATAAGGGGATCGCTCTATCCTTAGTCACGTCGCTCAGGTGACGAGTCAAGATCATGTTGGCACAAATAAAGCTGAACCACGCCTTCCCATTACGACTGAGCGCATCATAGGGAAACTGGTCCTCTCACCCGTGTAGTCATTTATCTTCCATGTAGTCCTAGGCTTGCAGATCCTCCTAATAATATCCTCGAGGTCATAGCTGCGATGTCCCGGATCCATATAGCCCCTACCCTCAAAACCAGGCATCGCGAATAGTGCGTTGATAGCTTGGGTTCCAAAAGCCACTGACTTCCCCCTAACTTGGACAATAGCAAGACCTTCGGGACTAGCATTTGCATAGAACTCTCTAACCATAGAAATAATGGCTGATTCGGGTGGTCTTGTGAAGTGGATCAAATGGCGTTCCGCAATCATGGCCACCAACTCGCTATCCTTTTTGTCTGGCCTCAAACCCCGCTCAGGAATCAAATTTCATGCGATAAAAGAGCTTTTGTATCGTTTCCATGCCGCTTCGTTGATGAACTTGGTGTTGTCCCAAGCCGTTGGTAGTGTGGACGAGGAACCGTCGACACTAAGTCGTTGCCGCTTAGAAGCCATTTCTGAATTTGCAGTCAAAAATATACCACAAGGCAAAAGATCCCAACAATAATAGCCAAGAGCCTTAATTACTGGCTACAACACCTTTAAGCAAATCACATGCCCAAATATACCACAAAAGGAGCAGAGTGCAAGTAAACCTTACTCAGACAATAAACCAAACACCTGTCGTACGTTATCTTAACCCCAATTTTCTAGCACTGATTTGAATCCTCAAACCCAAGTGTATAATAATAATAGCATTAGTCCAACAATCAAAGGTAGACAAGACTTTTCCCAGGCCAATTAATCAAAGAACATGGAAAATCCTAGAACACAAACAAAATTTGACTGAAATCCCAAATTACCTTGAGTAGGAAACCCTAGCTTGATTCTGATATCCTTTTAGATTCACGCCTGACTTGAGGTTAGTCTGATTCTGTAGTAAATGATTTCATGAATGAGGGGTTGGGCTATGGAGAGGGTGGTGGGGGGTTTGCTTGCTGCCGAGATATGTCAAGAGGAAAGACCAAGATGGTGGCGTAGTGGCACGATTCTTTGCTTAAAAGCCTTTTAAAATCCAAAACTCGATGCCGGCACCGCAGTCATGAAAGATTAACGATGAGGTTGGCTTCTCTTTTGGCGTTACTGTTGCCATGTCATATGTACAATGTTGGCGGCTGCCAATACAGGTTTACTGATGGGCAACATTAGATTGTTGGTACCATGACGCCAATTCCAATGTATATCTTTGGCATACGCTGGCCTCAACCTTATATCTGAAGTTTTTCTCTGTACAAACTAAGCCATGTGTTAGCCACAATAATAACAACTATATATACCCATATTAATCCACATGCTAACTAGATTAATTATACTACCGAATATACAGTAACAACATAAAAGAAAAACATGCTTTCTACATTATGCAGTCACAAAAATAATGCATATGAGATAAGACATTATAGTATAATTACAGGCAGCAATGTATAAACTAAACATTAGTAAGGAAAAATAGAGAAAAAAATGGTACTGAGATGGGGTGCCTCCCCACCAAGCGCTTGTTTTAAAGTCATCGGCTTGACTATTCTGTTGTCGTTCAGTCTGGCTCATAAGCAAAAATGACCATTTCATGCTGCCTATTCGTCAATTCCTTTAAATTTTTGGCAGACATGGGTGATTGGTCATCCCCCTTTTCTTCACCCATCGGCACGAAGAATCTTTCACCACTAGAATTATCTAATTATTCACCTTTTTCATTGATCTAAAAGCGTTCTTTTTACGCTAGTGGGCCCTCTAGGGTTTCCCCAATCGTGAGCGTGGTTTCCAACTGTTGATTAGTCTTGACAATACAACCACTCTTGATCATTTCCTTTCCTTCTTCATACTCCACAGGTTGGTTGATTTGCACCTTGACATTTCCCTCAATAACATTGTGAGATTCACCGCCTTCTCCTCGCGTATCCACCGTACAATGCTCTACTTCTTCATCGTTAAGATCAATTATGACCGGTAGATTATCTTGCAATGGATTTGTAATGGCATCGACGAGTTGTCCCAATTGGCACTTGAGGCTCTTCAATGCGGTGTCTTAGCTCACCATTCGAACCTCAATTCTCTCTATAAAGTTAGTGAGGAGCTCTTCAAGCCTATTCTCTTCTTCTCGTGTTGATTCTACAAAAAAGCTCTCATTGGTTTGAAATGTCACCTTGTACTGCGGAGGAAACTGATTTTCAAATTGATTCGGGTAGGAATACTTCGGATCATGATATTGCTCTTGACTGTAGTCCCAAGAGTTCGGATAACCCTGACAGTTTGGATGATAATAAGTTAGTTCAATTTCAGCTCGTTCCTGACAGTAGGCAGTCTGAGTGGACTGACAGTTAAGATTGTCAGAAAACCTCAACAGATTTGCAATTTGAACTTGCAATTGCTCGAATCCTTCTTCCGAGCTTGGTTGTGCCATCCTCTCATAAGGCCATTGATAACAATGATCGTCCATAACTTGTAAACTTAAAAACAAAAAAGGAAGATCAAATAAATAAAAGAAATATATATATACGTTCAAATTAAGACTATATTGATTGAAATTAATATTAGATAATATTAGAATAATAGTTCCCCGACAACGGCGCCAAAAACTTGTTGGTCGGAAAACCGATCACTAAACACGCGCAAGTATACGCGGCCTAAAAAAGTAATATAGTGATAAGGAAAGTGTCGTACCGATGAGGAACTATTACTAATATTTACCAAATATCGACTTTGTAACGCTTAAGTATTATTCGAACAACAATCTAATAGAAGTGTGATTAAACTAGTTATATCTATCTAGCAAAGCAAGTAAATGGATAATGAATGGTATCGAAGGCACTACAAGCTAAGGTAACAACTTCACCCCACACAGGCATTCTGGCGAACACCTGGTGTGCTATGCTTCATCAAACTTCCTACCCTTCTCTCTTTGGTCTTAATGGTCATGACAGTTTGTCGACCGAGAACACACAAGTGCTCATACAACTCTGTCGAGGTATGTATAAACATATCCTTTCTAGATCCACCTGTTAGGGAATAGAACAGAGAAAAACATCCAAGATAGGTGATAATCCTACACATGTCTGTGCGAATTAACCATGTCAAGGATTTACAGCTTAAGTTCTCAATAGTCCACACGTGGCGCATAGACATATGTCTATTCTACACACAACTCATGCAATCGAATCAAATCGACAACATATAATCACACACTAATATATTTAGGTGTAAATCTACAATCCTTCTGTCAATATCATATAGATTACCAAAATCATCACTAATGTCTTAGCGAGAATCATTAAGAATGAATATATTAAACCAAACCATATGGTGTCAACCAAAGAGATAAGACATTCAACTTAATTCAACAAAGGGTTCCATTATAACCTTAGAGCCAATACTTAGTTCATAGCTATTGAACAAAATATAAGTAGCAATAAAATAACATTTATAGATTACAAAATCAGAGGAAATAAATGGATAAGAATAAACTCTGTCGAGGGTCTTCAGTCTCCAAGCATTCCAATCCTTTCAAGCTTTCCACTGCATATTGCTCACTGCTCTTGTTACTCCAAGGAATCCCAAACTTTATCCTAAACTACCTAATCTATATTTACAAACATTATTTAATAGATGGAGAAGAAATTACAAAAGAGAGAAAAAAACTATCTAATTATCCTAATCTTTCTTAAGCTATCCGATTATATTATATGCAGAGGCTTTCTTCCTATTTATAACTCAGTCCCCTTTAAGCTAGGTTAGAAACAAGTCTTTACTGCCTGGGAACAAGAGGTCAATGCATGCAACAAGGATAGAGGATATAGGTGCTAAGGGTGGCTGCTTACTGACACGTCGATTAAAAGATCGGAGGTCGCGCTTCTGGTATGAAACCTCTCTGAAGGATATGGGCGTTATTGGCGTGGATGACATCAGCCTAGAAAAGGGGGGTGACGCTGCGGCACGGGCTTCAGGCTATGCTTTGGCGCCACGGCGCAAGTATAAGCAAAAAGACCATTTTGCCCCTGAAAGCATGGAAAACACCTAATAAACTCTGCATTGCATCGGTTAAGCAAAATAATACTAAAATAATATAAAACTATATAAAATCTACGAAGATCAGGCAACTATTTAAGCCATAGAGTATCCGATTCGCGGGTATAAATCTCACTCATCAAAGATCAGGTCGACGTAGTTCGCCCCATGTGCAAGACGATTAGCAGTAGAAAAGTTTGATCCCATTTTCAAGACAAACTATGGGGGAAAAATTTTGATCCCATGTACAGGACAAACTGCAGGTGTGAAAAGTCTTATCCCTAGCGGGACAAAACTGCAGGTGTGAAAATTTTTATCCCTGATGGGATAAAACTATGGGTGTGAAAAGTTCAATCCCTGGTGGGATAACCTAAAATTTTGAAACAAAGTGGAATGAAAGATCTAATGATCTAAAAACCAGGTTGCTGGTTTAAAGAGTGTGTTTATCCCTAATGGGTCAGAAGGGCATGAAGAAAGGTTGTATGTAGAAAGGGTTAGAAAACCTGAGTTGACTGGTGATCTGGTAATCCCAAAACCAGGATGTTTGCTTGATGGTAACCTCAGACATAGTACCGTTTCACGGTGTCTGAGTTGATGAGTTATGGAAATTCATCGCCGTCCATTTCCTGTATTCTAAGAGCACCTCCTGTCAATACCTCCTTGATAATAAACGGGCCTTCCCAATTTGGAGCGAATTTTCCCTTAGACTGATCTTGGTTGTCAATGCTCTTCTTTAAAACCAAGTCATGTTATTTAAACTGCCATAGCTAGACTTTTCTATTGTAGGATCTGGCGATCCTTTGTTGGTATAACTGACCATGGAAGATAGCATCACTTCGCCTTTCATCTATTAGAGACAATTGGTGATACCTGTCTTGTAGCCATTTGTCTTCATCCAGCTGAGCGTCTATCAACACTCTGAGGGATTCCATTTCCACCTCTATAGGGAGCACTGCTTCCATCCCATAGGTTAATGAGTAGGGGGTTGCCCCAGTGGAAGTACGCATTGAAGTTCTATAGGCTAATAGAGTCAAAGACAAGAGGTCAGGCCATCCTTTGTGATTGGCGGACATCTTTTGCATGATCTTCTTGATGTTTTTATTAGTCGCTTCAACAACACCATTCATCTTTAGATGGTAGATGACGGAGTTGAGATGTTTGATGTGGAATTATCTGCATAACTCCTCCATCATTTTATTGTTGAGGTTCTTAGCATTGTCTAAAATAATTACCTCTAGTTGTCCATATCGACAAATGACATTATTTCTGATGAAACCAATGATAACTTCTTCGGTAACCCTGGGTTAAGGTAGCTCAGGAAGGACCAACCTCTTAGACTAAACTAAAGGTCAAGTTTGTCCATAAGGCGCGTATAAGATGGGTTGCTTGGATTTGATAGTAATGTTGTCATCACAGGATACTTCTCTGTCACTTCGATACTGATCTACGCTCGTGGTTTCTCTTTAGTCATCTCTACGATTTTAACATAGCCTTTTTATCTGCATGGTTAACACTCACTAGAGCATAGAGTTTATGGTTGTAGATTTACCATACCTAACTCACTTATCAATTTATTAAATCTGGATTCATCTAAAGGTTTTGTAAAGACATCAGCAAGTTGATTTTCAGTAGGGATATATTGTAAAGATATAGTTCCATTTTGGACATAATCCCTAATGAAATGATATCTTATTGTTGGGTAAAATCTAGTTACGGACAACACGCAAGTAAACGTGGTCAACAAGTAATATTCTAGTAAGTAGAGTATCGTTCCCACAGAGATTAGTAAGAAATTAATCCTCACAATTATCAGCTTTCTATTAATCCAAATTTTATTAAACTATCCAATTTAATGATTATAATTATTAAAAACTAAAATTATTAAAAATATCAAACAATCAACAAATATAAAAACTGAATTTTTAAACAATTATTGGAGAATTAGGCTTACAACTTCACCCTAAGCTTCACTCTGATTATTACCCTTTATTCCAGTTTAACTCACTATCCCAGTTTATTAACCAAGAACACTCAAATAGAATTAGCCACCTCTCGATGCACCAAAACCATATTAACTTAAATCCACAATTTAGATAGAATTAAGTTAAAAACCTTAATTAACTAACTCACTATATCTCTATGTGAATTACAATTAAAGAAGGTTTAAGTTCAAGTTCTCTATTCGATTACATGTGATGTTAAGCATATCTCTACCGTAACATTCATCAAGATTCCATTCATTCATAGAATTCAAGAACACGTTCTATATTAACTAAGTCTAAACTCGTATTTCCTCTCTCAAATCCATACAAGTCCACAAAGATTTGGTGATCAAGAAATTCATAAATTCAAGCATAAAGTAATATAGATAAACTGAGGAATAACTTATTAAACTGAAAATCAAAGTTACATAATCATTGTTCTACCCAACGATCCATTATAAGCCTAAAAAGTAAATTAGTTCATCATCAATGAAATAAAAACTGAATTAATTAAAGTAAACATCATCCCAATTACAAATAATAAAGTAGAGAAGAAGAATAAATCCAGAACCACCCTTCTTTATAGCCTTTATCTGCAATTATTGCGAAATTCCTTCCAAATCTTCTCTCCAATGCACTTGCTCCAAATTAGCTTCAAAGATGATAATTGCCTTGTAAGATCCCTCAATCTTGTTATTTGTTGTTAAAATATATGCTAAGACACATATTCCGAATCTAATTCCATTCAAAATCGAGTTCCAAGTCGTCCCAACCCCTAATCTTCACGTTGCTGTAATATTTGAAACCAAGCAGGAGACTTCTCTTCCCCGTATCCCTGGCCCAGCGGGGGTGTTGCCTTGTAATGAGCAAACCCCCTTGGCCTATAAACTACTAATTATTAAACACCCCACCCCCACCCCCACCCCCTTGATGAGGGTTTTGTTCATTGAAAAGCCAGCCCCGGTTGGCATACATTTTGCTAGTTGTCCTGTTCTGCTCCTTTTCTTTCGAAATTTCGCCATAACTCCACCCTTTTTGTTCAATTGCCACGCCGCCATACCTAAACACAAAACAACACTAAACAAGTAAAAACAAAACATAAAAACAAAGATTTAACATAATTTAAGCTTAAATTGGAGGTCAATTCGTAGGTATAAAACCCACTCATCAAACTCCCCCAAACTTAAACACGTGCTAGTCCTCAAGCACGAAACAAAACAAAATTCTAAACAATGCAATGCAATGAAATGTAATGCATCTAATCTATATGCCTACGAATCCAACAGTATCATAAAATCAAACTTATTCCTCCAGCCTCAGAGAAATCAAGCAAACACGACAACACTTCATATCAAAACCAATCAATAATTCCTTATCAATCCTTGAATATTAAACCGTTATTACTAGTATAGTGTGTGTGTGCGTAACATTCATGCTAACTGATGCAAATTTAAATTTAATACATAATAAGTCTCTTAGAAGGCATCATACAGCTTAAACTCAAGAATTTCAAAAACAGACAAGATCCAACTAAAATCAAGCAATTACTAACCTTAAGGGTCAAAATAGGGTACTTATACTTTCTTTTCTCTTTTTTTTATACGGGGCTTTTTTCTCTTAATTCCCATTTTATTCTCTTTTTTTCCTTTTTTTTAGATAGTTCCCATGACTATGCAATGTCTTATTTCATTCGGCTAACAGTGCTACCCCTTAGCGAGCTTTCAACCAATGACTCCCAGACTATAAAAGACCTTAGGACGCTAGGTGTAAAGTCAATCCCCTTAGGCGTACTTGCTCAAGTAACAAAGGCCCCAAAACAAGACTAGCCATGATATTTTTTTTTCTTTTTATGAAGAAATTAGTTTCTTTCCTAATTCTTCGCCTTCACTGTCTATTCTTGTCATTCTTTCATTTAAACTACCATTATCCTTTAGAAATTCCTTATGTATTAATTTGAACTAATCAGTCCACATAGGTGTTATTAACGTGCTAACCTTATTATACCAGTTTTAAACATGTAGAAGATCCAATTCATAACAGAAAACTACATCAAAGTTCTAATAATCGGTATCGAACTTGCCTACTTAATCCTAATCTTAGCATTGGCCAAAATAAAATGAACTATATCAAATTACTTGACACATGCAATATAACACAATGCTTAACTAAATAAATTTTTTTTAGATATGGTAAACATAGCATGATAAACAATTAATAAAAACTATTTACCAACCTAAGCTATTATGCAACTAAATCACTACATGAATGCAACATTTAATAATCCTAAAACTAAACAATGAACTAACATATGCAAATCTAATTAATGAAATTAAACATGCAACATGAAAATTAAACTAACTCCCCCAAACTTGAAAATTACAATGTCCTCATTGTATAGATAAAGAAGTAAATATGTGAGGACTTCCCTGCAATCGCCTAAGCTTAGGGTAGTGGTGGCTGTTGTTTGTCATCTGAATTGCTGGGTAGAAACCTTGGCATCGGGGCTGGCTGCTGATATGGGAATTGCGCATTGGGATTGAAACTCTAGAGTGTCACATTCAATGAGGCAAAGGATAGATTCATGGCCTCAAACATATGGTATTGTCTCGCTGCGAGTCTTCGCAACTGTCTTCGGGCATCCTCATTGTACTCATCCACTTGTCATTGGAGATTCTAAAATTGAGGGCTAGATGTAACAGTGGGTTGTGGTATCTCTTCCGTTCCTTGCTCTCCCATTATATCATCCCCCAGGTATTCATCGTCATTCGAAGTGTCTTCAGCTTCAGCCTCATCTTTCGAGGCTGGTGGAAATATAAACCCGACTCCTCTAGGGTGAGACTGGCCCCCGGGCCACACCAAATATCGTGAAACCATTCTCGAATCTAACGTCTGAAGCTGCATCTGGGTGGTCTCATCATCGGACCATCTAACTCTGGCTTGTCTACATAACCCACAAATAAGCGATGGGTGTGGCAAGCCACCAGAAAATGGTCCTCAAAGGCATCTTCTAATAGTAAAATTGATTATAGCCCCCACATCGATGAGAAAATCTTAGATAATGGCATATAAAAGCAATGCCTTCTCCCTGGGCACATCTAACTTGTGTGTGGATGGAAACAGTTTAGCGTACACAAACGCGTACCATATCTTTCCATACAGGCTGGGATACTTACTGTAGAAGACATTGCCCCCTTTTCGACCCTTGATCCATGTTGTACCTGGCCTTGTAATTTCCATCAAAATAGCCTCGTAGTCGGGGCCATGGTCACATAAATAAGCATACTTGCACTCTCTAGGAACTCGTAGTTGGTAGTACGTATTGATGGCATCCGCACTGAAAGGAACTAACCTGCCCCGCACAAATGCGGTGAATGGGGCCTTATCCTCTACGTTAGCATAGTATTCTTTGACCACATTCACAACTACGGCCTCGGGCTCTTTCGTGAACTTATTCCAACCTTTTTGATTGATTTTTTGCATCATTTCACCATCGACATGGTCAGGTGCCAACCCTCGCTCTGGTGTGAGTGCTTTTGTCACAAGGTAGTCATAACGGTCAGCGGTGGTGACACTTATGAATTTTTGCCTGTCAAATGTCCGTGTTGGTGGTGTGGACCCTGAACTCTCACCACATTGTCGTTTTGATGTCAGTTTTAGTGCCATTGAATTCTGAATTGGTGAGCTTCAACAACAATTTCCCCCAAACTTCACTCAAGCAGTCCGTCGATCACTTGGTGTGCAAGACGTGCAATCCCCCCAAACTTAGTGATCTTGCTTCTAATATGGTAATAGATGTTGAGAAATTGTAAAAACAAACTACTCACTCTTTATATATCCCCAAGTGGTTGATTATCTCTTCCCTTTGTGCTGTAGAAATCTGCTCAAGAAGAACCCTAAGTTGATGTGTTAGATGGTGTTGTGTAGGTATGGCTTTATAGAGATGGGGTGATGTATAGAGTTGTGGGTTGAAGTAGTGGGTAGTTGTTTTAATGTAGTGGGAAAATGGGGATTAATTTGCAAGTTTGTGGGTTAAGAGTGTATAGGAGTAGTGGGGTTTCAGTTGTGAGTAAGAAGTTGAAGTGGAAGAGTGGTGAAGATGGATTACAAACTCTGTAACTGCAGAAAACTTGTTCTTCATATTTTGTACCTCCGCCCTAGCAGGGGGTACTAAGCTTGAAAAGCCAGCCCCAGTTGTCATGCTCTTTGATTTGTGAGTTGAGACCCCTGCCTTGGCGAGAAGTATTATGCTTGGAAGGCCCGACCCATTTGGCATGCTCACTGTTATTGCAAATAGGACCCCCGTCCCGGCGAGGGTAATAAGGCTTGGAAAGCCCGCCCCAGCTGGCATGGAGTCTGTTAGTGCACTTTTATTTTGCTCATTCCTTCCATCCAACTCTAATCCATGATCTTTTTAATTACCTGAAATACCATTAAACATAAATATAAGTAGATATTGAGCAATTTTAAGCATGGATGGTAAGATTATCTAAAAAATATACTTTAACTAACTACTTAATGAATTAAAATGAATTTATTCTAGACTAAATATTATTCTAAACTACAATTTAACTAGCATGGATAAAATTACTGAGAACGAAAGTAAAATTGGGTTGCCTCCCAACTAGCGCTTGATTTGAAGTCTTTCAGCCTTACTACTCCCTATTTATGGCACGTCGGCAAGTGTGATTGCGATGACATCCATGTTGGATTCACCACCCCAATAATATTTTAACCGCTGACCGTTGATCTTGAACGTCTCCAAAGGATTCCTACTGTATATTTCAACGGCACTATGTGGGAAAACCCTTTTTATGGTAAATGGACCCGACCACCTTGATTTTAGCTTTCCTGGGAACAACCGCAATCTTGAATTGAACAATAGTACCGATTGCCCCAGTTCGAACGTTCTCTGCATGATTTTCTGGTCGTGCCATTTCTTGACCTTTTCTTTGTACAACTTCGAGTTTTCATAGGCTTATAGTTTGAATTTGTCGAGTTCGTTTAATTGAAGTAGCTTCTTTTCTCCTACTGCTGCTTGATCGAAGTTGAGCTTCTAAATTGCCCAATAGGCCTTATGATGTAACTCCACAGGTAGGTGACATGCTTTCTCGTAGACCAACTAATATGGTGATAACCCAATTGGTGTCTTGTAAGCAGTCCTGTAAGCCCATAATGCATCATCCAATTTGAGAGACCAGTCTTTTCTATTCGGGTTTACTACCTTCTCTAAGATTCTCTTCACCTCCCTGTTTGAAACTTCTGCTTCCCCACTTATTTGGGGATGATATGTCGTCGCCACCTTATGGTTGACCCCATATTTTTCCAAAAGAGCTGTAAATGATCTGTTGCAAAAGTGACTACCCTCATCACTTATAATTGCTCTTGGCATACCAAATCTTGTAAAATATTCCTTTGCAAGAACTTAAGAACCACTTTGGCATCGTTTGTGGGGAGTGCTACGGCTTCAACCCATTTTGATACATAGTCAACCGCAAGGAAGATATACTGATTATTAAAAGATGAAGGAAACGACCCCATAAAGTCTATGCCCCATACATCAAAAATTTTAACTTCTAATAGAGTTTGTAGTGGCATCTCATTCCTCTTCGATATGTTACCCACTCTTTGACATCTATCACAGTTTTTTACGAACTGGTGGGCGTCCTTAAATATTGTAGGCTAATAGAACCCTACTTGAAGAACGTTCGCCGCTGTTCTCTCACTTTCATAATGTCCCCCATATTCAAATGAATGACACTCGTGCAGTATATTCTTCACCTCACTATGTGGCACACACCTTCAAATCATCTTGTCGGCACACTGTTTGAATAGATATGGCTCGTCCCACATGTACCACTTGACGTCATGTAGGAACTTTTTCTTTTGTTGTCGTGTAAGATCAATTGGAAGGACGTTGCTTACCAAATAATTGGCAAACTTTGCATACCATGGAAATTCTACGTTGACCCCAAACAGTTGCTCATCCAGAAATGATTCGTTAATTAAACACTTATCTCCCTGGTCTTTGTCAGGATTTTCTAACCTTGAGAGATGGTCTGCAACTTGATTCTCCGTCCCCTTTCTATCTTTTATTTCCAAATCAAATTTCTGTAGGAGGAGTATCCATCTAATAAGGCTTTGCTTAGCATCCTTCTTCGAGATTAGATATCGAATGACCAAGTGATCCATATAAACCACTACCTTTGTCCCAATCAAATATGCCCGAAATTTGTCAAAGGTATATACTACTGCAAGTAAATCCATTTTTGTAGTTGTGTAATTCATTTTGGTCTCCGTAAGTGTTTTACTTGCATAGTATATGGTATGGAATGTCTTCTCTCGGCGTTGACCCAACATAGCTCCCACCGCATAGTCGTTTATATCGTACATAATTCAAAAGGCATATTTCAGTCCGGTGCGATGATAACTGGAGTTGTAGTCAATTTCTTCTTCAATAGCTCAAATGCTAACTTACACTCCTCATCAAATTTGAAAACTGAATCTTTCTCTAAGAGACTGCACAATGGTTTTGCAATATTAGAGAAATCTTTTATAAATCTCCTATAGAACCCGGCATATCCAAGAAAGCTACGGATTCCCTTTACTGAAGTTGGTGGTGGAAGATTTTCAATCGTTTCTAGCTTTGCTCTATCAACCTCTAACCCTTTTGTAGAGACTTTGTGCCCCAAGATTATTCCTTCTTCAACCATAAAGTGACATTTCTCCTAGTTTAGTACCAAATTTGTCTCCACGCATCGCTTTAGGACCATCACCAAATTCTCTAAATAGGAATCAAAATCATCTCCATAGACAGAAAAGTCGTCCATGAAGACTTCCACATTTTTCTCCACCATGTCTGAGAAGATGGCCATCATACACCATTGGAAGGTTGCAGGTGCATTACACAAGCTGAAAGACATTCTTCTGAATGCGAATGTGTCGTATGGGCACGTGAAAGTGGTCTTCTCTTGATCTTCAGGAACAATGACTATCTGATTATATCCCGAATATCCATCCATTAAGTAGTAAAATTCGTGGCCCGCTAATCTATCCAACATCTGATCGATAAAAGGCAGAGGAAAGTGGTCTTTGTGGGTCGCTTTATTCAATTTCTTGTAGTCCATGCAAACCCTCCAACTGGTCACTGTCCTCGTCGGAATTAATTCATTGTCGTCATTCTGTACTACAGTTATTTCTCCCTTTTTCGGCACACATTGCACCGGACTGACCCACTTAATGTCTGAAATTGGGTAGATGATTCTCGCGTCCAACCATTTTAGAATTTCTTTCTTCACAACTTCCTTCATTATTAGGTTGAGGCGTCTCTGTTGCTCCACTGTTAGCTTTGCATCCTCTTCCATAAGAATTTTGTGCATGCAATTTAGTGGACTGATTCCCTTGATATCTGTAATTGTCCATCCTATAGCCGATTTGTGTTCTCTAAGCACTCTCAACAACTTATTTTCCTATAATTTGTTAAGCACAGCAGAAATAATAACAAGTAAAGTATTAGAATTGCCTAAATATGAATATGTGACACCCCCAAAATAGGTCCACACGACCCATTCTGAGTCGCCAGATATCACACTATAAAAATTATTTACAAATTTCATTTATACAACTGTTGAACTATCGTGCAGAATACGACCACAATTAAACTGTGAGTTTTAATACAAATGTATATAACTCTCATGGTTCCTCGACCATAACCTTACAATGGTACTTTACATAAAAGTACAGTCAAAAACTGTTTTAGAAATTAAAATCTTTGGGAAGTGCTCAAGAAACCTTCGTACATGGGAGGCCATGCGGTCAAGGTTATGATAGATATCATATGTCCACAGAATTATCCTTGGTTGACCCAATAGACCCCAAAGAAAAACGAGAAGATTACTATCATGTTCTTTACAATGGTGAGTCTTCTCTTGACATATAACTATCTCCATTGTCTGCAATTGAAAATTATATTTCAATAAAACTCCAAGATCATATAGATAGTGCTCATAGATATACTCAGCAAGTGGATGTGCACAACACTGTCTTATGATAACACGAGGTTGTATGTCATTAAACATCTTGTATGATAGTGGCAAAACACCTTTCCAAAGTTGGGTTCACCTCACCCTATTCGGTTCACCAAAATTAAATATCAAATGACGTATAAAATACTACACACTTGTCTAAAATTCTCAATAAAATTATTTCCATACTGTTTTAGGGGAAACCTCAACAGCTATAGACCACCGTTCTAATCCCCTGTTACCCCCGCTAGACCCGGTTATACTCTTATTACCTGAAAGGAATTGTGAAGTAAAAAGGGTGAGCACAACTAGTCCAGTAAAGAATATCATGACTAAAGATAATTAAATTATCAATAGCCTTCGTTAGTAATCAATTAGAGATTTATAACATATGGTAGATGATAAAACTTTTCAACCATAGTTGCAGCGGAACGAACAATCCATTAAAAGAGTCAAATAGACCATCAGATCTATTATCTTCTCCATGTTAAAAGTCCACCAATAATGTTTTATCCTCAGAACATCAATCAACAATTCCTGTCCACAATCATATAGAATAACTCATAATCATAATTGTGATTCTAAATTCCTCTTCGCACCCAGGACGAAGATAATTTTCATCACCTATCTTCACCTGAAACATCAAAAATCATGGTTATACCAAATCACAATTCCTGCTCATAATCATACTAATAAATTCATCTTTGCACTATGGCCAAAGATATTCATTAACAATTCATCTTTGCACTACAGGCCAAAGACATACAACTATATTTTAGAAGAGTCAAGTAGAGCATGATATCTACTATCTTTTACGAATTAAAAGTGTATAATCAATATTTTATCGCTGAAACTCAGCTTAATAAATAATCCACATCATTGAATCATCCCTGCACTACGGCCAAGGATATTCATGTAATCATCAATGGTCATGATTATACCGAATAATCCCTGGTTATAATCATACCAATAACTGTCCATCAATGCACTACGGGCCAATGAGGACTTTTACCACATCATCTATAACATTACGTGTCATGATTATACCGAATGATCCCTGGTCATAATCATACCAATAAAAAGTTCATCTATGCACAAAAGCCAAAGAAACTCATCAATCAATAGTTCATCTTTGAACGTAAACCAAAGATATACAACTGTAAAACCAATAATCAACAGTCAATCTTTACACGTAAGCCAAAGATATACAACTATAAAACCAATAATCAACAGTCCATCTTTGCACGTAAGCCAAAGATGTCTTTCATCATAATATAAGCATGAGGATGATGACAATGATATAAGCATTAATCAAATGAAATAAAGGATAAATATTAAAGACTTTAAATTTAGCTAGTGTTTAAAAATATCCAAATTGTCAACATGATACTACTTTGTGGAGTAAAATTCAAGAATAATATTCATGTACCAAAAATAATTTGGACAGAAAAGAAATATATTTTTCGGGTAAATAGTACCCCGCAATACTACCCTATGAATAGTACTTTGGGAATAGTACCTCGTGAATAGTACCCCGGCATGAAAAGTACCCCAAATATCTGAGTGAATATATTCGGGTGAATAGTAATTTGGGTGAATAGTAACCCGTGAATAGTAACTCGTGAATAGTACTCTGACACGAAAAGTGCCCCAAATACCCGAGTAAATAATACTAGAGTGAATAGTAATCGGGTGAATAGTAACCTGTGAATAGTAACTTCGTAAAAAAATACCAAAGAAAATGATATTCCATGATTTAGTACAAAAGAAATGATATCTCATACGAGTATAATAGATTATACTGAAACCGCAAATGGATTTTCACCGCCATGCAGAATCCACGTAGATGCATCATTTCCACAATTTAATAAGAAATGAATACAAAGGATCATTCACCATGCATGCGGTAATCCACATAGACAAAGTTATTCCAACGAGAATAATAAAGAATGGAATAATGTAAGAATTCACCATACATGCGATAGATATGACATGCGGTGTTATTCCCAAATGTAATAATAAAGAATGGAACCAGTCATACGTAATCCGCATGCATAGGATATTCCAATGTAATAATAAGGAATGGAACCAAAGTCGTATAATCCGCATGCATGGATATTCTAACATAATAATAAAGAATGGAACCAGGTCATGTGTAATCCGTACAGACAGGATATTCCAACAGAATAATAAAGAATGGAATAACAGAAGAATTTCACCATGTATGCGGTAGTTCGCATAGACAGGTTATTCCAACATAATAATAAATAATGGAATAACAACTCTTGCGAGTATTGAAAGAAAATAACTCTCTTCATGAATACGAAAGAATAATACCTCTTACACAATAATGATATCCCTTACCTCAGAAGAAGACTGGATACTAGAATAGTGAAGTAGCAGACTTCGCTTCTTCTTTCTCTCTATAGTTTCTCTCTCTATAATTTCTCTATAATAATTGCTCTTGTGAGACTTAGTGAATTGGTGAAAAATAATGAAGGAATGAGCTTCTATTTATGGGAAAATATAGTTTCGATAATTGCACGTTTTGGGTCTCAAAATATTACAGTATAATACATCCCTCTTTTTCTTCATTTTTAATTTAGTCCTACAAGTATTATCAAACTTGCACCACCTCCCCTAATAGTAAATCATGTGAATCAATAGTAAATCATGTGACTCAATAGTTCTAAACATGTGAAAAAATTAATTATAGTATAGTACCTTCAACTATACCTCCATTTTTAACTTAGTCATGCAAGTATTATCAATCTTGCACCAACTCCCCTAATAGTAAATGAATGTGAATCAATAGTACACACATGTGAATAAATAGTTATAATCATGTGAATCAATAGCAATTAATTTCTCATTTATCCGGTTAATTACCCGATTGGTCAATATAACCTCCAGACATCAATTATTATCGAAATAAATGTCGATTTTCACTAACACTAATAATTCAAACACAATAGAACTATCAATTTCATCCTTAATCAACACGAACTTATTCATCATTAATATTATAACTCATAATATTTAACAACCGTGTCGCTCCTGTGAAAGAGGGGCTTTCAGATAAGGATTTCTCCTATCATGCCGCAATTAGATTATCTAACCTCTCCTCGATGTAACTTCTAGACATTTTCAATATTGCAAATAATAATATGAATAACTTTGTCGTCTCAATTATTGATTTAATAATATAACATATTATCTGATGATAATCTTGTGACAATAATTGAATCAATAATATAAGAGATATGATCAAAGAATTAATGTAGTAATAATTGAGTATAACCGAGTGACTTCTTACGTAAGCATCAATAATCAATACCGTGTGCTACTATGCAACCACGCGTATTACTGTACTTTTACTACCGAGTAGTTCAACAGTTTTAACGGTAACACTTTCGTCGTTATTTTTATAAAATGATAATTCCTCATTTTCTAACTATAACAATACTTCCATTGTGGGGTCCACCAATGATTGTGTCGTCGCACGGATATTCCCGACAAAAAGAATATTCCCCGACCAAACGAATATTTTATAACAACTTGCATACTTTGCACAATTTTCACATATCACCCTTAACCTTAATCTTTTATCAATTTAACCATTTACTAAATAGAATAATTATAAAAAAATTGAATACTTTCATTTCATAAAATTCAGGGTCTCACAGCATACCTGAGGTGTTTAGGGAGTGGCTTAACCTCAAGTGTAGGGGGTTCCTCCAAATAAGGTTTTATCCTTGCTGTGACTCTTTTCTTTGTGTATAATAGTTCAAAGGGTGCTTTGAATCTGCTAACTCGTGGCAAAGAATCCAGCATCTGCAAATAATCCACAAACTCTGGATCATCTAAATCTTCATCTCCCAATAATGTAGTTTCCAATGGATCATTAGCCAAACTTTTAACCATGTCTTCGTTGATTATCTGATCAATGACCTCTGTCCTTAAACACTCCTCTTCATTCGTAGGGAATTTCATTGCTTTGAATACATTAAACTTTACTTCCTGATCTTGGACCCTCATGGTTAATTCAAATTTTTGCACATCGATAAGTGTCTTACCCGTAGCCAAAAATGGTCTCCCTAAGATGATGGGGATGTTCTTATCTTCCTCAAAATCCAGAATTATAAAATCCGCGGGAAATATAAATTTGTCTACCTTGACCAAAATATCCTCCACAGTTCCTCTTGGGTATGTGACTGACCTATCTGCCAACTGCAACAAAATATTCGTAGGCTTTGGAGCTGGTAAACCCAATTCTGTATAAACTGGTAACGACATAAGGTTCACACTTGCCCCCAAATCACATAAACATTTGTTGAATGCCATATTCCCAATTGTGCACGGAATGGTAAAACTCCCCGGATCTTTTAACTTTGGTGGTAACTTTTCATTTGAAAAGCGCATCAAGGCCTCTCTGTTAATGCCATAGTTTCAAAATCTTCCAACTTCTTTTTCCTTGACAAAATCCCCTTCATGAATTTAGCATAACTTGGCATCTGCTCCACGGCTTCTGCGAAAGGGATGTTAATCTGAAGTTTCTTAAAAACTTTCTAAAATTTTGCGCATTGCTTGTCTAATTTCTGTTTTTGGATTCTTTGCTAAAAAGGTGGAGGACCATAACTGGTTCGTTATCTGTCTTGCTCTTTTCCACCTGCTTTTCTTCCCCTTGTTTTTCCTCAACCACTATGTTTTCACCTTCTTTATCATCATCTTTTGCAGCCAAATTTTCTGTTTTCTAATTCTCAAGATGTTTTCCACTCCTTAACATAATTGCCTGACATTGCTCATGATTCCCCTTTGGATTTTTCTCTGTATCACTGGGTAAAGTTCCTTGAGGCCTATTATTTAATGCAAAAGCTATCTGTCCCATCTGATTTTCTAAATTCTTGATGGCTACTGCTTGTGATTTCATGGCTGCCTCATTGCTTGTTATATACTTTGACAACAACTCTTCTAAATATGTTTTCCTCTCTTGATGTTGAGCTGGTTGTTGATGCTGATTATGGAATCCTGGGGGATAAAATGGTCGTGGAGCTTGTTGATGCTGATTATTTCTCCACAAAAAATTAGGGTGATTCATATTCCCTGGATTATATGCATTATGGTACATGTTCTGTGGAATTCTGTTGTAGCTACCCACAAATTGTAATAACGCTGGGTTAATTGCACATTGTTCTGTCGGATGTTCACCCACTCACAATTCATAAATAACTGTAACCTGTTGAGTCTGTACCCCCAATAAAGCATCCACCTTCTTTTATAATGCTGAAATATGTGCTACTAATGTCGTCACTCCATCTACCTCTAACACTCCAACTGCCTTAGGTTGTGTCATTCTTATCATGGGCCACTGGTAATTGTTAGCCGTCATTGTCTCTATCAACTTGTACGCCTCCTCGTAACTCTTGGCCATAAAAGCTCCACCCGAAGCTGCATCAATACTGGTCCTGAGATTCCTATGTAATCCATTATAGATTGTGTTCATTTGTAACCAATTAGGTAATCTGTGATGTGGGAACTTTCTGAGCAACTCCTTATATCTCTCCCATGCCTCATACAATGATTCCCCATGCTGTTGTTCAAACATAGTTATCTCATTCCTCATTTTTGTCGTCTTCGCTAGTGGGAAGAATTTTGCTAGAAATTATTGAGCGAGGTCTTCCCATGTAGTTAATTATTCCGGTGGTAGAGAGTGTAACCAACTCTTCACCTTATCCCGCAGAGTGAATGAGAACAAGCGAAGCTTAACTGCGTCATCTGACACCCCCATTATACCTGAAGGTGTCACAAATCTCCAAAAAGCTAACCAAATGTTCATTCGGATTGTCATTTACAAGTCCCCCAAACTAAACCGAATTTTGGATCATCTAAATAGTCCCAGGCTTACTCTCAAATGTATTCGCAGCAATCGCTGGCCTGGTGATACTTGATTGAAGCTCAGTCACTTTATGAGTAGAAAAGTCCCTCAACGCTTTCTGGTCTTTGGCAGCCATTAGTTCATCTTTTTCAGAATTCTCGAAGTTTTCCCTTGTATCCTTAATCCACTTACTTAGCCTTTGAAACCGTTTCTCAATATTATCCTCAAAAGGAAGCAAGTCTGGGTTTTTGGACCGATTTTGCATAAACCGACTTCAAGAACCTGAAATAGCAGAACAAAATAAAAGAAAATTTGTTTAAGTAAAACTGAACTAATTAAACTGATATTGCAAAATTATTAAAATCTATACTTAATCCCCGGTAACGGCGCCAAAAACTTATTGGGTAAAATCTAGTTACGCACAATACGCAAGTATACGTGATCAACAAATAATATTCTAGTAAGTAGAGTATCGTTCCCACAGAGATTAATAAGAAATTCTCACAATTATCATCTTTCTATTAATCCAAATTTTATTAACCTATCCAATTTAATGATTATAATTATTAAAAACTAAAATTATTAAAAATATCAAACAATCAACAAATATAAAAACTGAATTTTTAAACAATTATTAGAGAATTAAGCTTACAACTTCACCCTAAGCTTCACTCTGATTATTACCCTTTATTCCAGTTTAACTCACTATCCCGATTTATTAACCAAGAACACTCAAATAGAATTAGCCACCTCTCGATGCACTAACACCATATTAACTTAAATCCATAATTTAGATAGAATTAAGTTAAATACCTTAATTAACTAACTCACTATATCTCTATGTGAATTACAATTAAAGAAGGTTTAAGTTCAAGTTCTCTATTCGATTACATGCGATGTTAAGCATATCTCTAGCCTAACATTCATTAAGATTCCATGTATTCACAGAATTTAAGAACACATTCTATATTAACTAAGTCTTAACTCGTATTTCCTCTCTCGAATCCATACAAGTCCACAAAGAATTGGTGATCAAGTAATTCATAAATTCAAGCATAAATTAATATAGATAAACTGAGGAATAGCTTATTAAACTGAAAATCAAAGTTACATTATCATTGTTCCACCCAACGATCAGTTATAAGCCTAAAAAGTAAATTAGTTCATCATCAATGAGATAAAAACTGAAATAATTAAAGTAAACATCATCCCAATTTCAAATAATAAACTAGAGATGAAGAATAAATCCAGAACCACCCTTCTCTATAGCCTTTATCTGCAATTATTGTGAAATTCCCTCCAAATCTTCTCTCCAATGCTCTTGCTCCAAATTAGCTTCAAAGATGTTAATTGCCTTGTAAGATCCCTCAATCTTGTTGTTTGTTGTTAAAATATATGCTAAGACATGTATTTTTAATATAATTCCATTCACAATCCAGTTCCAAGTCATCCCAAACACTAATCTTCACGTTACTGTAATATTTGAAAGCAAGTAGAGACTTCTCTTCCCCATACCTCATTTCAAATGGGTGTTACTACTTGTAATGAGCACATCAGGCTGCTGGCATATAAACTGCTAATTCACTTACATCCCCCTCCCCCGCCCCGGCGGGGGTTTTGTTCATGGAAAAGTCAGCCCCGGCTGGTATACATTCTGGTAGTTATTCTATTTTGTTCCTTTTCTTGCCAAATTTCGCCATAACTCCACCCTTTTTGTTCAATTGCCACGCCACCATACCTAAACACAAAATAACACTAAACAAGTAAAAATGAAACATAAAAAAAAAAGATTTAACACAATTTAAGCTTGAATTAGAGGTCGATTACCGCTATATGCTTAGTCCTAGAATGCATGACTAATAAGTAGGTTTTATACCTACTTATCCGGTATCTATTACTTGAATTAATTGCTTAAACCTATTTTTCTTAGTTACTTTTCATACCCTTTATGTTATTTTGTAGGGTATGACATAAAATTGGCATGAAGAAGCAAGGAAAAGTAATTCGGACATCTTTTGGACTAAAATATGCAAGCAAATACAATAATAGATGATTGAAGGGCTTTTAACACCAAGTTGGATGCATGTTCTTGGCTTGGAACTTGGATTATACTGTAGAGCATCTTCTTAGCTTTCCGAAACATCTTAAATCATCCCAATCGTAGTTCGGATGCGAGAGTTATGGCCTTTTTATCAACGAAGGTCAAAGCTAAGAATTCTCATGCTTGTAATTTACATAACATCTAATTCAAGCTCGATTTCGATCTTGTTCCAACCCAAATTTCTCAATTCTCAAAGAATGGAATTTGTAGAGCTCGTCGATAGCTTCGATTTGATAGGTGGCAGGCCTCGTAACTCCTTCCAGATCAAAAGTTATGGTCATTTTACCAGAGGATACTGCAGCAAAAAAGTGACCCCCACCGGGGCGGGCATACCACCAAGAAAACAAGAAGGACCCCGGCAGGCGTGTCCTTTTCGCTTATAACCCCTCGGCTGTATGGGTACGCGCAGAAAAGTCATTTTTTGTCCGAATTTGAGTTGGAGAATGTAAGACCCCGAAATTTTTTTAAATAAAAAGGAATTTCCTTTATTTATTATTTTGAAATAGTAAGGGCGGATTTGATTAATGTGGTTACTTATGGGTAAAATGCGCAAATATTTTAAATAAGCAAATGGTGATATAATATTCATTATTGTCGGAGAATATTCGTTTGGTCGTGGAATATTAAGATCGTTCTGAAATATTCGTATAAATTCAAGATAGCCATATGTGGGCCCCATAACGAAAGCGATTGGAGGAAGAAAACGACAAAAATAAGTTGTTTAAAAATAACGGCGTAGTTGTTACCATTTACACTGTTGGAATACCCGGTGGTTAAAACACAGTAATACGCGTTATTGCACAGTAGCACACGGTATTACACCAATTGTTGATTCTTACGTAAGAAGGCATTCCTCAATAATGGTTACGATGAATCTTTGCTCGAAGATTTTATTTTATTGATTTAATAATTGTTGCGTTGATATTTTATATTGTCTTTGTTGTTTCAATAATTGTCATTACACAATTTTCCATTATCGAGCAATAATTCATATTATCTCTAATAATATTATTGATAGCATTATTGGCAATGTCTAGAAAGTTCTGCCTAAGGAGAGGTTTGGTCACCTAATTGCGCTACCAAGAAGGAGAAATTCTTATTGAAAGCCCCTCTTTCTCGGAACCGCTGCTGGTCGTCAATATTGTGATTCTCAGAATATTATTTGTGAATAATTAATTATTGATTCATATGATGAGGAAAATATTGATTTTATGTGGATATAGATGGAGAAAATTTTATAGTGACAATTGTTGAAAATTAATATTTTATTTTTTTTTCGATAAAATAATTCATTTAAATATATTATTTTAATAATATATTAACGATGATGTTTTTACGATGAATGTGGGATATATGAGTATATGTGGAGGAGGAGTATTTTTGTTACCAAAAATGTTTAAAACATGTTAAACATGTCGGTGGACCCCATTTATCGAATTGAAATTTGATTATAAACATAAAATCGCCCATTAGTGGATTTCGGTCAATTTACATTTGGAATTTGGAAACACTTTCTTACGTAAAGTTGTAGAGAATTGAATTTCCTATAAAAATCAAGTAGATTTGAATTTTCTGGCAAAAGGGCTATTTATTGTGAATTATTGAAGTTCAAGCTCAAAATAATTGATTTTTGGAGTTTAAAATAATTTAAATACGAAAAAACGTTTTTAAATGTTTTTGGGCATCTTTAACATGTGTTGATGGTTGAGATCAGATTGTCTAGATGGGCGTAGAGAATTTATTAAATATATTAATATTATATTAAATTTTACGCTTTGGTGTTCTAAGCAATTTTCTATAAATAGGTGCTTAGGTTAGAATTGAAAATCACACCGTAAATCAAGTTTTCTCTCTATATATTATCGAGCGTATTCTTGTGAGTATTTTGAGTATACTTTGAGTATTGCTATACTCTGATGCAAGTTCAAGTCATAGCCTATATCCTGTGTTTTAACTAAAGTCTGCTCTTCGAGAGGTAAGGGATGTTATTTTCTTCTCAAATGATATTATTTCTTCAATATCATTATCTTTGAAATATTGGTTGGAACTTTTATCAAATTTGGAACTTTTTCATGTCGGGTTACTATTCATGAGTTACTATTCACGAGTTACTATTCATGAGTTACTATTCACGAAGTTACTATTCATGAGTACTATTCACGAAAGCGTGAAGATGTTTTTTATGAAATTTCTATCTTTTGGTGTGAGTTATTGTTCACGATACGGCACTATTCACGATATCTTTACTTTATTCACGAATACGGCACTATTCACCAAAAAATGAAATTTCTTCTTTTGTCCAAAATATCTATTATGGATACTAGCTTTGATTGTATCCATGTTTTGATCATTCTTGAATTTTATACCACTATGATTATTTTTCGGTATTTTTGACGTGGATAAAACAAAGTACGAATCCTTAATCCTTAATCCTTGTCATTTTGTTTCACCGGATTCGTTTCTTTAAAAAATATTTTTCATCATCCTCGGTCTTAAATGATGATATTATGGAATATCTTTGGCCTGTAGTGCAAAGATTATTGATTTCTGATGAATATCTTTGGCACAGTAGTGCAAAGATGAATGATTTATGATGAATATCTTTGGCCCAGTAGTGCAAAGATGAATGATTTCGATGAATATCTTTGGCCGTAGTGCAAAGATGAACAGTGTTTAGATGAACATGACCAATCGTGAATGTCCTCGGCACAGAAAAGGATGAATATATGATTCCGGATATATATTGATTGATGTTACAGGATAAAAATATTGATGATGGACTGTTAAATTCATAGATATTAGTAGATTTCATCCTCAACGTAACTCTTCTATGAATTAATATTTTCCACTGCGAATATTGATTTAAAACTTGTTGTCTATTGTATTCTATTATATTTTTCCCTGTTGAAGACTAACGATAATTTGTTGTATATTATCTTAGTCATAATATTCTTTACTGGGCTAGTCGAGCTCACCCTTTTCCTTTTTGTTCCATTTTTCTTCTCAGGAGGCGAGAATATAAGCGGAGTGCAGCCTGGGGTATGGAATGAAAGTTCTAGGGAGAGTTGTTTAGTAGTCCTCACCATTGTTGTAAAATAATGTATCAATAATTATGATGAGGATTTATTTGTATGTGGATATTGTCTAGATGACAATATCTGTATTTAAACTCACAGTTTATATGTTGTAATAATAAAGTTGTAGTTATTTCTGTACCATGTATTTGGCGACTCAGAATGGGTTGGATGGAATGGACCTATTTTGGGGGCGTCACAGTTGGTATCAGAGCTTAGGGATATGATCTCTGGCGGAGATCGGGAATAGAACTAGGAGGGGAGAGACGAGTAAATCCTTCGCTAGTGTGTCCTACCTAAGCTTATTTGTTAGTTGGTTAGTATATAGGGATATTATGTGATATATTGATTTCCTTAATTAACCCTTGTTTTATGACGATGTTTTGAAATGTCGAATGAGAATATTAACGATGGAGTGAATGAGACCGTGGAGATGCCTCAGACTTTACCAACGAGGAGAGACGTCTGCACAGTCGGGCAATGTACCTCCTGTAAATAACACCACCGAAAGGGCGATTTATAAACGACGGATGTTTAGAAGCTTTTTGCGCTTCATGCAAAATCGAATTTAGTGAGGCTCGTGTTCAAAATACAGAGGAGGAAATGATAGCAATTCACGGGTGGTCACAAAAGCGCTTCAAAGAGTTGGGACCACCGAATTTAAAGGGAAAGCTTCGATCCGATCATGGCGGAAACATGGGTCAAGCAAATCACCAAGATATTCGATGTCTTGGGATGCACGGAGGAATGAAGTTTCCATTCGCCACCTTTATGTTCCGTGGCGCGAGGCGGACTCACCGTGGGGGAGTCGTGAAGCGTACCCATCCAATTGCGCTTCAAAGATGTCTTGGGAGACATTTCAGAATAATTTAATGACAAATACTTTCCCGAAAGTGTTCGTCATATGAAGGAAGTGGAGTTTATTAGATCGAGCGAGAACAACATGGCGGTGTCTCGGTCAAGATGAGGCGAAGTTTATGAGTTGTCCAGTTTTGCACCTCATTTGGTGGAAAATGAGGAACGAATGATGCGTGTGTTTACGAGGGTCTAAAACCCAGATTCGACAATATCTTATCTCTCATAAATTTTCTTTATATTCAGATGTTGTAAACAGGGCTCAATTATTAGAGCGTGATAACGAGTATGTTCAACCGAGGGACCACAACCAGGGTCATATCGGTGATAGCAGTCATCAAAATGATGATAACCAGCGGGGAGGAAAGAATACTTGACAAAGGCGGTAACCACTCGGGTGGTAATCGTGGCCATGATAATAGGAGAGGTGACTCAAGTGGACATTTCAAGAAGAGAAGGTTCAACAATAACCATGTGAAGACGTCGGCCAAAGAAGAATCGGTTCCAAGGAGGAGAACGACCACCCATTACATATCTTATAAATGCGGAAAGAGGGACATATCACCAAACCGCCCACAACAGCCTCGGTATGCTATAATTGTGGAAAGGAAGGACATATAGCTCGAGAGTGTCTGATGGCGAAAACCAAGTCCAATGAGGATGGTGACTCAAAAGGATGTCCCATAAAAGTCAAAGTCAATTCGTTCTAGAAGAGCGTTTGTCGTGACCGGGTCAAAAATGCGAGGAACCCGAACGAGTTTAGCACGGGTTAGTTAATTATAAATTCTTGCGAAGTTTATACCTTATTAGATACCGGTTCTACCCATTCTTTTATCTCTCTTACTTGCGCTCAACGTTTGAATTTGAATACGGAGAAATTAGACTTTGACCTATCTGGGAAAACTCGTTAAAAGAAAACTTTATTAAATCCGTTGTTTAGAAATCTTGCTTGATTCAGGTTGGCACTATCACATTACCCGTTAACCTTATTTCTATAGAGATATTTGTTTTTGATGTGATTTTAAGGTTAACTACTCATCATGCCAAAATTGATTGCTTTAAAAAGGTTGTTAGTTTTCATATTCTTAAGCAACTTTTGTTATTCAATTCAAGCAACCAAACCATTGAAGTCAAACTCTTTCATATTAAATTATAAAGCCATTTGTTTATTGAAAAACGAATGTCAAACTTTCTTAGTCCATGTTATGGATTTGAATACACGTCAGATTTGAATAATATTCCTGTTGTTATTGATTTTTCCTGAAGTATTTCCTGAAGAATTTCTTGGCCTACTCCCGAGGCGTGATATTGAATTTGTATCGACTTTAAATCCCAGACAAAACCCATTTCTAAAATCTCATATCGAATGGCTCCTATTGAACTTCAGGAGTTAAAAACCCAACTGTAGAAATTGATACCCGAGCCTCTATCTGGTGACTTCCTTTGTGGAATGCACCGAAGCCAGACTCTCCGTAGGGGACACCATATTCGTGCGATAGTAAACTGATAGGTGTCATTGTAACGTGTTATCCAAGATTGGGATGTGAGTCACAGTTGAGAAAAACCTAAGTCGGTAATCGAAATATGTAGCTTTCTAGGCTTAGTTGGTTATTATCGGAGATTCATTGAAGGATATTATCGCTATTCCATTAATGCAGCTGACTCGTAGAGATACAAAATTCGAATGGAGCAAAGAATGTGGGAAGAGCTTCGAAGAACTCAAGAGGAGACTCATTTCAGCACATGTTCTGACCATGCCATCCTGGAAAAGCGAACGTGGTAGCTGACGTGTTGAGTAGAAGATCGTATACAAGTACGAGTACGATATTGTCAAAAACTAATTTCGTATAATTTACAAATAATAGAGATGGAGATGAAAACTCTAGGTACCCACGTGATGATATACGAGTATAATCGACTTTAATCGATAAAGTTAAAGTTGTTCAAGCTACACACCGGAGCTGATGAATTTGAAGAAGGAGGTGCAAGAAGTTGTTATTTCAAAAGCGAGAATCGGTGAGGTGAGGAAAGCTCAAACCTTCGATTTATTAATCCATTTGAAATTCTCGATCGAATAGGAACTGTGGCATATAGACTCGTTTTACCGCCAAGTATGACGCGTGTTCATAACGTTTTTCACGTATCGATGTTACGTAAATATGTGGACGACCCGAACCACGTCATTGAGTTAGAACCGGACAAGATAGCCGAAGACTTAACGTCACGAGGAGGTACCACCAAGATCTTGGATAGGAAAGAACATGTCCTATGTATGGGGAGGTTATACCACAAGTTAAAATTTTGTGGAGAAACCATGCTATTGAGGAAATGACCTGGGAGTTGGAAACGGAAATGAAAGCGAGGTAGTCTCATCTTTTCGAAACACCAGGTACATACGTCAATTTCGAGGATGAAATTTCATAAGGAGGGGAGGTTGTAAGACCCCGAAATATTTTTAAATAAAAAGGAATTTCCTTTATTTATTATTTTGAAATACTAAGGGTGGATTTGATTAATGTGGTTAGTTATGGGTAAAATGCTTAAATATTTTAAATAAGCAAGTGGTGATATAATATTCATTATTGTTTGAGAATATTCGTTTGGTCGTGGAATATTCGTGCTTTTGTGAAATATTAAATGCACGACGTAGGCAGTAGCCATGTGTGGGCCCCATAACGGAAAGTGATTGGAGGAAGAAAACGACAAAAATAAGTTGTTTAAAAATAACTACGTAGTTATTACTGATTTACCTTTGTTGGAATACCGGTGGTTAAAATACAATGTCTGGCGTTATTGCACGATACCTGCAGTATTGCACCAATTATTGATTCTTACGTAAAAAGGCATTCCTCAATAATGGTTACGATAATTCTTGCTCAAAGATTTTATTTTATTGATTCAATAATTATTGCGTTGATATTTTATATTCATTGTTGTTTCATAATTGTCATTACACAAGATTTTCCATTATCTAGACAATAATTCATATTATCTGAATAATATTATTAGATAACATTATTGGCAATGTCTAGAAAGTTCTGTCTAAGGAGAGGTTTGGTCACCTAATTGCGCGCCAGTAAGGAGAAATTCTTATTGGAAAGCCCCCTTTTTCCTGGGAACTGCCTGGTTGTCAATATTGTGATTCTGTAATATTATTTGTGAATAATTAATTATTGATTCATATGATGAGGAAAATATTGATTTTATGTGGATATAGATGGAGAAAATTTTTATAGTGACAATTGTTGAAAATTAATATTTTATTTTTTTTTGATAAAATAATTCATTTAAATATATTATTTTAATAATATATTAACGATGATGTTTTTACGATGAATGTGGGATATATGAGTATATGTGGAGGAGGAGTATTTTTGTTACCAAAAATATTTAAAATATGTTAAACATGTCGGTGGACCCCATTTATTGACTGAAATTTGATTATAGCCTGTAAAATCGCTCATTTGTGGATTTCGGTCAATTTTTTGTTTGGAATTTGGAAAAACTTTCTTCTGTAGAGTTGTAGAGAATTGAATTTCCTATAAAAACTCATGAGATTTGAATTTTCCGGCAAAGGGCTATTTATTGTGAATTATTGAAGTTCAAGTTCAAAATAATTGATTTTGGAAGTTTAAAATAATTTAAATAAGAAAAACGTTTTTAAATGTTTTTGGGCATCTTTAACATGTGTTGATGGTTGAGATCAGATTGTCTAGATGGGCGTGAGAGAATTTATTAAATATATAATATTATATTAAATTTTCGCTTTGGTTCTATTCTAATCAATTTCCTATAAATAGGTGCTTGGGTTAGAATTGAAAATCACACCGTAAATCAAGTTTTCTCTCTATATTATCGAGCGTATTGTTGTGAGTATTTTGAGTATACTTTGAGTATTGCTATATACGGTGCAAGTTCAAGTCATAGCCTATATCCTGTTTCAACTAGAAGTCTTGTCTTTTCGAGGTAAGGGATGTTATTTTCTTCTCAAATGATATTATTTCTTCAATATCATTATCTTTGAAATATTGGTTGGAACTTTTTATCAAATTTGGAACTTTTTCATGTATCGGGTTACTATTCATGAGTTACTATTCACGAGTTACTATTCATGAGTTACTATTCACGAGTTACTATTCATGAGTACTATTCACGAAGCGTGAAGATGTTTTTATGAAATTTCTATCTTTTGGTGTCTGATTCTTTGTTCCACGTATACGACACTATTCACGATATCTGACACTATTCACGAATACGGCACTATTCACCGAAAAATGAAATTTCTTCTTTTTGTCCAAAATATCTATTATGGATACTAGCTTTGATTGTATCCATGTTTTGATCATTCTTGAATTTTACACCACTATGATTATTTTTGAGGTATTTTTGGACGTGGATAAAACAAAAGTACGAATCCTTAATCCTTGTCATTTTGTTTCACCGGATTCGCTTTCTTTAAAATATTTTCATCATCCTCGGTCTTAAATGATGATATTATGGAATATCTTTTTGCCCTGTAGTGCAAAGATGATTGATTTCGATGAATATCTTTGGCAGAATGCAAAGATGAATGATTTATGATGAATATCTTTGGCCTGTAGTGCAAAGATGAATGATTTCTGATGAATATCTTTGGCCCGTAGTGCAAAGATGAACAGGTGTTTAGATGAACATGACCAACTGGTGAATGTCCTTGGCCTGTAGTGCAAGGATGAATATATGATTCGTATATATATTGATTGATGTTACAGGGATAAAAATATTGATGATGGACTGTTAAATTCATAGATATTAGTAGATTTCATCCTCTACGTAACTCTTCTATGAATTAATATTTTCCGCTGCGAATATTGATTTAAAACTTGTTGTCTATTGTATTCTATTATATTTTTCCCTGTTGAAGACTAACGATAATTTGTTGTATATTATCTTAGTCATAATATTCTTTACTGGGCTAGTCGAGCTCACCCTTTTCCTTTTTGTTCCATTTTTCTTCTCAGGAGGCGAGAATATAATGGCACGAGCCTGGGTATGGAATGAAAGTTCTAGGGAGAGTTGTTTAGTAGTCCTCACCATTGTTGTAAAATAATGTATCAATAATTATGATGAGGATTTATTTGTATGTGGATATTATCTAGATGACAATATCTGTATTTAAACTCACAGTTTATATGTTGTAATAATAAAGTTGTAGTTATTTCTGTACCATGTATTTGGCGACTCAGAATGGGTTGGATGGAATGGACCTATTTTGGGGGCGTCACAGAGAAGGATTGTTTCGATCCGATTGACTCAAGGACTTCCAAGAGGACTTAAAGACAGATAAAGAGACTTATAAAAGGAGGAGAATCACATAGATTAGAAGAGATAGAGAGGATTCTATTAGATTATATTAGATTAAAATAAGAGAAAACACTAGTTTTTATGAGATTTGGAGATTGAAGCGAATTGGAGACCATTGAAGATTCAAAGTAGGAGCAAGGAGAGAGCATCAAATCTACAGACAATAGATTCTATCTTCTCATCTTCTTTTATTCTTATCTTTTAATGTGTATTCAATTGTGGATTCTTAGTTTTAATTCAATGAACTAATTTTTTGTTTGAGATTACAATGGATCTTATTGTATAGTTTATTTTAATATGATTCACTACCAATTATTATGTTCTATTATGATGATTGTCTATTGTGATTTGAACTTAATTATTTAATTGCTTGGCCATCAATAACCATGATAATCTATATGAACTCGAGAGATGAAGTTTAGATTTAGATCTGATCATGATAGCATGTGTTTGTGATTTCTACATAGATGGACTTCATGATTCGTGTTTAGGATAGAGATATGCCTTTACGCCGTATGTAATCTTATAGAGAACTTGTGCTTTAAATCCTTGTTAATTATAATTCACATAGAGATATAGTGGATTAGTTAATTAGGGTGTCTTGCTTAATTCTATCAATTGTGGATTTAAGTGAATATGGGTATTATGCATCGAGAGGTGGTTTTATCTGCTTTAGTGTTCTTGATTAACAATTCAGAATACAGAATAATTGATGAGAAGTGTGTTAACTTAAATGAAGCAATAAGAGAAGTTGTGATCTTAAATCTCCATAATCTTAATTTAACTAGTTGAATTTAATAGTAGTTTAATTATATAATTTGAAATTCATTTATTTAAATAAGATTGAGTTGGTTACAGGTTAGTACTTGGTGATTTTTATTAAAAAATTCCTCGTGGAATCGATACTCTACTTTCACTTTATTACTTGTTGACCACGTATACTTGCGTGTTGTGCGTAATTAGATTTTACCCAACAAGTTTTTGGCGCCGTTGTCGGGTAATTAGTTTAATATATTTTTGCCAATATTAGCTTAAATCAAATTAGTCTTAATTTAAACATTTTTTTTCTTTCTTTATTTTTATTTTATTTTATTATCTTCTTATTTTTCTCTCGTTTCAGGTACCATGGCTGGATTCAATTATCAAAGGACATATTTGAGTATGACTCAACCAAGGGGAGCGGGGATTGATGGACTCAATGTATTTTCTTCATTATCAGCACAACTTGAGACACTTTCGAGGAGGTTGGACGTTGTTGTAGCCCAACGTAATCGAAGGATAGCAGTTACTTACAATTATTGTGCTGGAAATCACCCGAGTAATCAATGCACCATCAGTCTTGGGCCTGTACAGTATGGTGGTAACTACCTCAACAACTATTCTTATCCCAGTTATCATCAAGTTTGGGGGTATCACCCAGATTCTTCATGGAGCTATAATTATCAAGATCAATACTCTACTCCAAATCCAACATACACACCGGAATTCTCATACCAACCTCCATTAAAAGAAGAAAAGTAAAAGCTGGAGGAATTACTGTCAAAGGTCATAGCAAACCAAGAGGAGAGGATGATGAGTCAAGAAATATCGAGTCACAATTTTCAGCACCAGATGGAACAACTCATCACCACTTCAACTCATGGTCCTCAATACATGGATTCCAAAATTGAGACAGAAAATTCGAGATTGGAGGAATTGTTTTCCAAGTTTATAGCATCAAATGAGGAGGGAAGGATTAATCAAGAGAAGTCAATTCAGAATCTTCAGAATAAGATAGATCAAATGACCAAAGCCGTAAGCAACCTTCCTCCAAACACTTGGCTTTATGACATGGATGACAAAATTAACGGAGAACCCGAACCAAATCTGCGACTGGATGAGCCACATGATATCGGAAGTGTGGAGACAATTGGGGATAATGAAATAGAGGTTGATGAAGTTCTAAATGGGTCTCCACCAAAGATCAAAGAGTCAGCTAGATTTGCAAAAGCATGCCCACTTGGTAGTCATGTCATCGGCGAAGCGCTTGATGACATAAGAGCGAGTACAATTTTGAATCCATGGTGGGACGAGAAAGAGAAGATAGACGAAGAGCCCATTGTGTGTGACAAGCTTCCATGTCCCAAAGTGATCACATACACAATGGAGAAAACACCTAGTTGTGGGACGTTCTTAATTGAGATCATACCAAATCAGAGTATGCTAGGTGACTTTGATGCATTGACCATCACAAATGGGAACCTACCAAAAGCTATATTATTTCCGATGGATGGAGGGTTCCTCAATTATCGAAGAGGAATTGATAGATAGCGTTGACGCATAAAGTCAAATGAAAACCGTGTAATTCAAGCGCTTAACTGGGAGGCAACCTGAATTTTTATATTTATATGCTTTACTAGTTTATTTAGTAGATAGGAATTAATTTTCTTATTAAGTTCTCTTACCAATCCAAGTGCTATTATAATCCATATTGTCTCTCTTAATTGCAAGTATTGGAGGTTCAATGGACAGGCAGAAGATTATGAAAAAGTTTTCAAGTCCAATTCAAGTGTGTTGCCAATTTGTTCCATGTGCCTAATCTATTCTCCAAACTTAGCGGACAAGGAGGAGGATTGTTATGTTTTCAGGGAAGTCCTCTGCTTGACTTTTTTCTATTTTAGCCATTGAGGACAATGTCTAGTTTAAGTTTGGGGGCATTTTAGTGTTGTATTGCATATAGTTAATTATTTACATTGTAGTTCGTATAGTTACATTTAGTTTTTGTATTCAGTTTGTTTTAAAATTAAAAAAAAATTAAAAAAATTGAAAATTTTCAAAAATAGTAGTTAGTTTACTATGTTTATATAGCATTTAGTACATCTTGCATGAGTCCAGCTGTTTGATATTTACAGTTTGTTTTGGCCAATGATGAGATTGGAATTGGGTAGACAAGTATAGTACTGACTATTAGAGCTTTGATGTGATTTCTTGTTAGGAATTGAGTCTTTTTCTGCTTGAAACTTGTATAATAAAGATAGCACAGTAAAAATAACTTGTTAATTGAATGAGTTTAAATTTATACGTATTGGGATTCTAAAGGATAATGCTAGTTTGAATGAAAGAATTACAAGAATAAGTAGTGATGGCTAAAGTTAGACAAGAACCTAAGTTTGGGGGAATATTTAGGTTATATAAGCTATAAAAAGAAAAAAAAAAGTATAAATAAACACCGTGGCGTGCTTGTCTAGTTTTGTGTCCTTTGTTACTTAAGTAAGTAAGCCCGAGGGGATTGTCTTTACATCTAGCGCCCTAAGGTCTTAATGGTCTGGGAGTCGTTGGTCGAAAGCTCATTAAGGTAGCATTGAAAAGCCTAAGGGAATAAGACATTGCATAGCTATGTGTATATAAAATAAAAAGAAGATAAAAAATGAATAAAACGGGGAATAAGAGCAAAAATCCCCCGTAGATGAAAAATAAAGCATAAGTATCCAATGTTGACCCTCGATATTGGTAATTGTTTGATTTTAGTTGGATCTAGCTTATTTTTGGATTTCTTGAGTTTACACTGTATGATCCCTTCGAAGAGACTTGTTATGTGTTAAATTTGATTTTATATCAGTTAACATTGTTGTGGAGCACACACGCACTATATTAGTGATAATAGTCTAAGATTTAATGATTAATTGGGAAATTATTGATTTGTTTTGATATGATGTATTATCATGTTTACTTGATTTCTCTAAGGCCTGTTGATTAGACTTGTTTCTGTCATTACTGCTGGATTCATAAGCATGTAGATTAGTTACATTGCATAGCATTGTTGTTTTCTGTTTTTGCTTGAGGACAAGCAACGGTTTAAGTTTGGGGGTATTTGATAAGTAGGTTTTATACCTACTTATACGGTATCTATTACTTGAATTAGTTGCTTAAACTTATGTTTCTTAGTTACTTTTCATACATTTTATGTTATTTTGTAGGGTATGACATAAAATTGGCATGAAGAATCAAGGAAAAGCAATTCGGACATCTTTTGGACTAAAATATGCAAGCAAATACAAGAATATAAGATTGCAGGGCTTTTAACACCAAGTTGGATGCATGTTCTTGGCTTGGAACTTGGATTATACTGTAGAGCATCTTCTTAGCTTTCCAGAACATCTTGAATCATACCAATAGGAGTTCGGATGCGAGAGTTATGGCCTTTTTATCAACGAAGATCAAAGCTAAGAATTCTCATGCTTGCGATTTACACAACATCTACTTCAAGCTCGATTTCGATCTTGTTCCAGCCCGAATTTCTTAATTCTCAAAGAATGAAAGTTGTAGAACTTGTCGATATCTTCGATTTGATAGGTGGAAGGCCTCGTAACTCCTCCCGGATCAAAGGTTATGGCCATTTTACCAGAGGACACTACAGTAGAAAAGTTACCCCCCGCCGGGGCAGGCATACCAGCTGCAAAACAGTAAGGACCCCCATCGGGGCAGGCCCTTTTAGCCTTATAACCCCCGCCGGGGCGGGGGTATGCGCAGAAAAGTTATTTTTTGTCCAAATTTGAGTTGGAGAAGGATTGTTTCGATCCGATTGATTCAAGGACTTCCAAGAGGAATTAAAGACAGATAAAGAGACTTATAAAAGGAGGAGAATCACATAGATTAGAAGAGAGAGAGAGAGGATTTTATTAGATTATATTAGAGTAGAATAAGAGAAAACACTAGTTTTTATGAGATTTGGAGATTGAAGCGAATTGGAGACCATTAAAGATTCAAAGTAGGAGCAAGGAGAGAGCATCAAATCTACAGACAATAGATTCTATCTTCTCATCTTCTTTTATTCTTATCTTTTAATGTGTATTCAAGTGTGGATTCTTAGTTTTAATTCAATGAACTAATTTTTTGTTTGAGATTACAATGGATCTTATTGTGTAGTTTATTTTAATATGATTCGCTATCAATTATTATGTTCTATTATGATGATTGTCTATTGTGATTTGAACTTAATTGTTTAATTGATTGGCCATCAATTACCGTGATAATCTATATGAACTCGAGAGATGAAGTTTAGATTTAGATCTGATCATGATAGTATGTGTTTGTGATTTCTGCATAGATGGAATTTATGATTCGTGTTTAGGATAGAGATATGCCTTTACGCCATATGTAATCTTATAGAGAACTTGTGCTTTAAATTCTTTTTAATTATAATTCATATAGAGATATAGTGGATTAGTTAATTAGGGTGTCTTGTTTAATTCTATCAATTGTGGATTTAAGTGAGTATGGGTATTATGCATCGAGAGGTTATTTTATCTGCTTTAGTATTCTTAATTAACAATTCAGAATAGAGAATAATTGATGAGAAGTGTGTTAACTTAAATGAAGCAATAAGAGAAGTTGTGATCATAAATCTCCATAATCTTAATTTAACTAGTTGAATTTAATAGTAGTTTAATTATATAATTTGAAATTCATTTGTTTAAATAAGATTGAGTTGGTTACGGGTTAGTACTTGGTGATTTTTATTAAATAATTCCTCGTGGGAACGATACTCTACTTTCACTTTATTACTTGTTGACCACGTATACTTGCGTGTTATGCGTAATTAGATTTTACCCAACAATGACAGGATTATGTGTTATTACTATGGCACTTGTGTTATCACAATGAACAGGTATATATTTGAAATTAAACTCATAGTCTGCTAGCTGATTTTTCATCCATAAGATCTGAGTACAGTAAAGAATGCCAAAGTGACAATTATTCAAATTTTTGTTGTTGAGGTAGATACTGAGTTTTGCTTCTTACTAAACTAGGACACAAGTCTGTTTCCTAACAACTGACAAGTGCTACTGGTACTTTTTCTATCGATCTTGCAGCCTGCAAAATCAGCATCTGTATATCCTGTCAGTTCAAAGGAGAAATCCTTAGGATACCAAAGTCCCAAGTGAGGTGTGCCTTTGAAGTACTTAAAAATTCTCCTTACAGCAGTTAAGTGTGATTCCTTAGGATTAGCTTGAAATCCAGTACATATACATGTTGCAAACATTATGTCTAGTCTACTGGCAGTTAGATACAGAAGAGAGCCTATCATACTTTTGTATTAAGTAATATCAATACATTTACCTTTCTCATCTTTGTCAAGCTTGGATGCTGGAGCAATTGGTGTTTTCATGGGAGAGGCTGATACCATGCCATACTTTTTAAGTAAGTCTTTAATGTACTTGGCTTGGTTAATGAAGATACCTTCATCAGTCTGCTTTACTTGTAATCCAAAGAAGAAATTCAGCTCACCCATCATACTCATTTCGAACTTACTCTGCATAAGCTTAGCAAATCTCTTGCACAATTTTTCATTAGTAGAGCCAAAGATAATGTCATCTACATATATTTGAACTAATAAAACTTTATTTTTGTGCTTCCTAAGAAATAATGTGGTATCTTCTCTATCTCTAGTGAAGCCATTTTCAATAAGAAAGTTAGTTAGTGTTTCATACCATGCTCTAGGTGCTTGTTTAAGTCCATATAAGGCTTTGTCTAATCTATAGACATAATTAGAGAGAGTTGGATTGATGAAACCTAGAGGTTGCTCCACATATGCTTCTTCTTGAAGTTCACCATTTAGAAATGCACTTTTGACATCCATTTAAAAGATTTTGAATTTCATGTGGGCACCAAAAGCAAGGAATATCTTGATGTCTTCTAATCTAGCAACAGGTGCGAAGATCTCATCGTAGTCGATGCATTATTCTTGAGAATAACCTTTGGATACTAGTCTTGCCTTGTTTCTTATTATTACCCCATCTTCATCCATCTTATTTTTGAAGACCCACTTGGTGCCAATAACTGGGTGGCTTCTTGGTCTTGGAACCAATCTCCATACTCTGCTTCTTTCAAACTGATTTAGTTCCTCTTGCATGGCTTCTATCCAACTCGAGTCTTCCATAGCATCTTCTATCTTTTTGGGTTCCATTTGGGACAAAGAGCTTAGATAGAAACACTCATTCTAGGTGGCAGTTCTTATCTTAACTCTTGCACTTGGGTCTCCAATGATCAGGTCTTGAGTGTGATCTCTTGCCCATCTATTTCCTATTGGAACATCAGTTCTAGTGCCTTCTTGTCTGAATTCTTCGAGATTGACATCCATCTCTTGTTGTAGAGGTTCATCGTCTGGTGTTGCTATCTCTATGATCTCTTCTTCAAGCTCGATAATTTCATCTTTTGGGGCTACGATCGTGGTGTCGAGCTCGACCACCTCATTCGTAGTGTCTGAGTTATCGATCGTAGTGTCTTGAGGCACAGTTTTGTCTAAGTCTATTTCATCAAAGATGATGTGAATCGAGACTTCAACACTTAGCATCTTCTTGTTGAATACCCTATAAGCCTTACTATCTGTGGCATATCTGAGAAAGATTCCTTCGTATGACTTGGGTTAAAACTTAGTCAGATACTGTTTTCCATTGTTGAGAATATAGCATGCACAACCGAACACATGGAAGTAGCTAACATTTGGCTTTCTTCCTCTCCACAGCTCGTAGGGAGTCTTCTTTAATGTAGAGTGCACAAGAGACCTGTTCTGAGTGTAGCACGCAGTGTTGACAGCTTCTGTCCAAAAGTATTTAGGTAGACGAGCTGCTGCTAGTAGAGCTCTTCCAGCTTCAATCAATGTTCCGTTCTTTCTTTCAGCTACTCCATGTTGATGTGGAGTACGTGGAGCTGAGAAGTTGTGAATGATGCCATTGTTTGTGCAGAACTGATCCATCTCAGAGAAGTTGAATTCTTTACCATGATCACTCCTTATAGCCTTGATTTTCTCCCCTTTTTCATTCATCACCAGGTTGAACATCTTGATGAGTTGGGAACTTGTTTCATCTTTTGAGTTTAGAAAGAACACCCATGTAAATCTGGTGTAGTCATCCACTACGACCAATGAGTATCTCTTCCCTCCAAGGCTTATTGTTGGAATTGGCCCAAAGAGATCCATGTGAAGTAATTGTAAGGGCTTATCAATTGAGTTGATCGTCTTGCCTTTAAAGGAGCTCCTAGTCTGCTTTCCAAGTTGGCAGGCGTTGCATGGCCTTTCTTTGATAAAATTGAGCTTTGGTAATCCTGCTACTAGATCTTTGGAGGCAAGTTTTGACATACTCTTGAAGTTGAGATGGAATAACCTTCTATGCCACAGTCAGCTCATTTCTTTAGAGGCTTTAGCAAGAAAGCATATTGTTTCGTTAGAACTTAGTTGATCAAGATTAATAGTGTAGATGTTCCCTTCTCTTGTTCCGGTTAGCTTTATAGAAAAGGTCTTCAGATCTCTGACTTGACATTGATTATTGAGGAAGGTAACTTGATGAACCTTGTCATAGAGCTAACTTATGCTCAGAAGAATGTTCTTTAGTCCTTCCACATAGGCTACTTTGCTGAAGAACAATGCATCATTCCCAACTGAGCCATAACCTCTTGTTTTGCCAGAGCCATTGTCTCCAAAGATGATTGTTGGACCCTCCTTCTCCATGAAGTTAGACAGAAGGGCTTTGTTCCCGATAATGTGTCATGAGCATCCACTATCCAGATACCAAGTTGTGATCGTGGAGCTCTGTTCCTATATTGAGATTTAAGCTCTCATTTTGGTACCCATACTTGCATGGGTCCTATCTTGTTAGTACCCTTGGGGACCCAAATCTGTTTGATATTGGGTTCAAAATGTAGAAGATTATTGTAACATACTGCAACCATATGACCAATTTTATCACATATAAAATATCTAGCATGATGCATACTTGTGTGTGTGTGTGTATGAATTCTTTCTCTATTTGGACTTATGTGGATTTTTGGTAGTCCTTCCTTTATACTGATTCTTCTTTTTCCATGTATCCTTGTGATTCATGATTTATGAGGAGTGAAACTTAACTCTACTATTCCTACCTGGTTGGTTCGTGGAGTTGATTTTACTCGACTCTATGATCCTTTGAGGTTGGAGAGTAGTGAATAAGTTACTCTTCTCTTTTTTGAATTCTAGGCCAACATAAGATCTGTTATGCCTTGGAGCATAGATTGGATCAGAAGAACAGGGATGGAATGGTTCTTCCTTCTGTGAGGATTTCAAAAATGTAATGCTTCTATTGAAGTTTGAAGCACTACTGATGTTAGTTTCCTTTTACTTTTCCATATATGGATCTGAGGTGGATTCCCCAAAACCTAAGCATTTTCTGTCAGATGCACTTCTCTGACTGGAGATCAGGGAGTCCGTGGATGAAAAGGATCTATTCCACATTAAGATTGTCTTTTCTAGTTCCTCAATCTTAGAGGTTAGGTTTGACTCTCTTTGTGCATTAAGTTCATTGTTCTGTCTTAAGAGTTTATTCTCGGCTTCAACTTTAGAGGGAGAGTTAGCACTTAGAAGGGATGTTTCCAGTTCTTCTTGAACTATCTCTTTCTATTTTTGAAGAAGAGAATAATCTTTAGACAAAACTCTGAATCATTTCATGTATTGATGCAGATCAGATGTTATGCCATGTAGTGCAGTTCTTAAATCACCAATATCTACATCAGGAGAGTTAAAGTCAAATACCACATCGATACTTACTTCATGATGGTCAGTGTTTTTCTTATCCTTTGCATTTTTGGCCATTAGACATAAATTTTCTATTTTAGGATCTTCATCATCTTTGGATTTGTTTTTCTATTCAGTTATTCTCTAAGAGGTTTGTTACAGTTTGCAATGAAGTGTCCAGGCTTCTTGCAGTTGTAGCATAAGTCGTTGATCTGCTCCTGGCTGTTTTTGTTGTTAAATCTCTTAGGTTTGCTGCTTCTGCCTTTACGCATTAACCTCTTGAGTCTTCTTACCAACATTACAATGTCCTCGTCATCATCTTTCTCAGAGTCAGAGTCATTCTCAGTATGAACTTTGGAGATGGCCTCTGTTACTTTGAGAACAACTCCTTTGTCCTTCTTTCTTCCTTCAGATAGAGTCTCTACTCGTTGAGTCAACTCCAGTTCGTAGGTGAGAAGGTTGTCATAGAGTTGTTGAACAGTCATTTCATGGAGATTCTTTGATTCTCTTATGGCAGTGTTCTTGGCATTCCACTTGCTTGGTAAGGCTCTCATGAATTTTATGATCAGATCTTTGTTTGGATAGATCTTTTCAAAGGCTCGAAGAGAGTTGAGCAGAACATTGAATCTTTCATAAGTGGAAGTGATGTTTTCTCCTGGAACATGGGTGAACATTTCATATTGTTGAGTCAGAAGAGATTGCTTGTTTTCTATGACTTCTTATTTTCCTTTATGTATAATGAGCAATGTTTCTCAGACTTTCTTGGCAGTTTTGTTGTTGACCACATTTTCGAACAGATCATCCTAAGGATTGGAATAATATATTCTTGGCCTTTTTGTCGAGTTGGACAGCTTTTTTCTCATTGTTAGTCCATTCTGTTTTGACCTTGATTTGAACTCTGTTCGGATCGTCTGGAGTTGGTGCAAGCTTTGTTGGAATGTAGGGCCCATTCATAACAGTTTCGCGTTCAAGACTCCTAGTCCACTCTTCTACTCCTCGAGTAGGAAATCCACTAAGGATGTCTTTACAATCTTCGAATCACTTAGATTCCTTCAAGACCAGCAGTCTTGGAACTTCTAAGTTCACTTTAAACTCTTCAAGTCCAGCAGACTTGGAACTTCTTAGTTCACTTAGAACTCTTCAAGTCCAGCAAACTTGGAACTAGGACTAATCATTCGGTTATAACTGAATCGAATAGACTATTCGGTTATAACCGAAAACTAAAATTCGTGTAATTTTAGTATCCGAACAAATAACTGAATTACCCATTAACTGAATTATCGAATTATCGAATAACCGAATTTACTATTTGGTTGCTCGAGTAATAACCGAATAAACAAAGTTCAGAATCACATCCATTAAAAAAGAAAAAAACGGAGGATCAATAGAAGTAATATATGACACTTTGGGGGTAGTTTCAATGCCATTTTCATTCAATTGGTGGGATGAGATTCAAATCTATGATTGGCTTTGCTCTTCAATTTTCTGATCTGATCTCTTAGGATCGTTACACAGCTTGAAACCAAGTGAATCACATTTTTGGTTGAAAATGCTACTAACCCCAATGCAGCTCGCTTTTATTCCGGTGGATCAATGGGTTGTCGTACCAGCCTCAGATCTCGACTCTGGTGAGAAACCACCTTCTATGTATGCCTTTTTTGTGGGTGATGCTCATGATCCTACAGCTCGTATAATATAGAAAGTGTCAATAGCAGAGACGGGTAGCATAAAGGTCCAACTAATGAATTCTCTTATTTTTTCCTCTTCTCCATAGGGGAATCGATGAGATTTTGGTTGTTACAGAAAGAAAAGAAAGAGAAAATGAAACGGATAAGATATGATATGATACTTGGTTTTAATTCGGTTATTGCTTTTAAGGCTTTAAGGCTTGATTGTGCTTTTAAGGCTTTAATTTTATTTTTTTGTTATTGATAAGTAGGTTTTATACCTACTTATCCAGCATCTATTACTTGAATTAGTTGCTTAAACCTATGTTTAATAGTTACTTTGCATGCATTGTGTGTTCAGTGTTCATTTCATACATTTTATGTTATTTTGTAGGCTATGACACGGCATTGACATGAAGAAGCAAGGAAAAGCAATTTGGACATATTTTGGACTAAAATATGCAAGCAAGTGCAAGAAGGGAAGATTACAAGGCTTTTAACACCACGTTGGATGCATGTTCTTGGCTTGAAACTTGGATTTTATTGTAGTTATACTTCTTAGATTTTTGAAACATCTTGAATCATCCCAATCGATGCTCGGATGCGAGAGTTATGGCCTTTTATCAATAAAGATCAAAGCTCAAAGTTGTCATGCTTGCCATTTACATAGCATCTACTTCAAGCCCAATTTAGACCTTTATCTGGCCCGAATCTGTCAAAGCTCAAAGAATGAAAGTTGTAGATCTCGTCGATATCTTCTATTTGATAGGTGGCAAAGCCCGTAACTCCTAGCAGATCAAAAGTTATGCCTATTTTACTAAAGGACGTCGCAGTAGAAAATAGAGCGGCACGGGGCACGCCAGAAACAACGCGGGGCTCGCCGGGCCATCAGAATTTATGCTATAGTAGTGCAGGGCATACCCAAAATGGCCTAGGAACAGCGCTGGATACGCCGGTTGGTGAGGAGACAGCTGATTTGGGTGATTTGTTGTCCAATTTGAGCCAGAATAGGATTCTTAGTTGCCTAACTTGCTAGGGTGTCCATTAGAACTATAAATACTTGATTTTAACTTGGATTGAGAGGCTAGTTTTGGAGGATTCCATTAAATTAGATTAGAGTTGATTAGGAGCAAAACCCTAGTTCTGATGAGATTGGGAGATTGAAGCAACTTGGAGACCATTGAAGATCAAGAGCAGGAGCTTGAGGAAGATGGAGATTTGCTGACAACAGATTTATTCTTTACTCTACTTTTAGTTGTCTTTTAATGTGTATTCAAGTGTGGATTCTTAGTTTTAATTCAATGAACTAATTATTTGCTTGAGATTACAATGGATCTTATTGTGTAGTTTATTTTAATATGCTTCGCTATCAATTATTATGTTCTATTGTGAGGATTATCTATTGTGATTTGGACTTAATTGTTTAATTGATTGGCCATCAATTACCGTGATAATCTATATGAACTCGAGAGATGAAGTATAGGTTTAGATCTGATCATGATGGCATGTGTTTGTGATTTCTACATAGATGGAATTCATGATTCGTGTTTAGGATAGAGACATGCATTTACGCCATATGTAATCTTATAGAGAACTTGTGCTTTAAATCTATTTTAATTGTAATTCGCATAGAGATATAGTGGATTAGTTAATTAGGGTGTCTTGCTTAATTCTATCATCTGTGGATTTAAGTGAGTATGGGTATTATGCATCGAGAGGTGGTTTTATCTGCTTTAGTGTTCTTGATTACCAATTCAGAATAGAGAATAATTGATGAGAAGTATGTTAACTTAAGTGAAGCAATAAGTGAAGTTGTGATTTTAAATCTCCGTAATCTTAATTTAACTAGTGGAATTTAATAGTAGTTTAATTATATAATTTGAAATTCATTCGTTTATATAAGATTAAATTGGTTACGGGTTAGTACTTGGTAATTCTTGTTAAACAATTCCTCGTGGGAACGATACTCTACTTTTACTGTATTACTTGTTGACCACGTATACTTGCGTGTTGTGCGTAATTAGATTTTACCCAACAGTTATTCGGTTATTCGGTTAACCAAATAACAAAAATTTAAAAACCAAACTCGAAACCGAAAAGCGAATATTAAATCGGATATAACTGAATTTCAATAAATAACCGAATAACAGAAAAAATTCGGTTAAAAAAATTTGGTTCGGTTCGATTTTATCTGTTTTTTGCTCAGTCCTACTTGGAACTTCTTACTTCACTTAATGAGAGTTGAGTTCTTGAGTTGTGATACTCAGTTGTTGTTAAGCTCATGTTCGATAGAACTGAGTAGCTAAGCAAGCTTTCTTTTACAGATCGTAGACTTTGGCGTTTGAGTGTTCTTCAGCTTTTCGTTATGTACATGCTTATTTCATTGCATCTGCATCTGATTTGTATATAAGGTGCCTTTGAAATATGTCCGTTTAAAGGCATCCGTTGAAGCATTAATTGTATTTGACATTTTTGAGCACTGATGGTGACTTCCTGGAACAGTCCTGGCCCACTGACACAACAGACTGCTATCTCACCTAACACCTAAAAAGATGTTTTCAGCTGGCATGTAGTACTTTCCTTAGCTTCTTCAATATGTTTCTTCGTTATATACTAAGGATGATTGTTGGGTCATTGGGATTCCCGAGAGTCTCAACGTCTATAATCCATTCTTCATTTTTTGTATTTTATTCTTCAACAAATGGACAAAGCTCGATGCTTCTGATGCAGATAGATGATGCACTACGATTATGATCGTGGTGTCTTACCACATTCGTGCCTGATCTGGACTGGTAGAGGAGAACATTATGATCTCTCTTAAGCACTGGTAGACTACGATCTTGGCTTGTTTGATTCTGCAGACTCTACGCTTCCAAGAACATACTACAATTCTTGATTTGGCTCGGCAAGCGTTTGGACCACTCTACAAGTCCAGGAGAGGCCCTCCAAAGCAAACAGACTACGATTCTTAATACTCTACGATTCTACCTTGGTTTCTGCAAACTCTTGGCTGGCTTGACAGACTACGATTCTGTTAAAGCCTATCTATTACATCTCAAAATAGATCAACCTAACATCTTTGATCTTTTCTTCTATACATTCATTTACATAATGATAAACATAAAGCCCAGATCAAACCTAACAAGTTTTGATCTACCACTAAGTCCTTGTACATGTATTCCTTGAAGGACTTTACTTATAAGCATGTTTATTTACTTTCAACATCAAATTTAAATATGAAATTCCCAACAAACCTCTTCAAAATTTTTGATCTGGAAGCACAGAATGGAGGATATCCTTTATTGCAATGATTTGTATGATCCGTTGGAGCTCAAAGGAAAGAAGCCCATGGATAAATCTGAGGCTAATTGGAATAGAATGAATAGGAAGACTATTGGTCACTTCCGGCAGTGGATTGATCAAAGTGTGTTCCACCATGTTTCGCAGGAGATGGATGTTCACACTTTATGGACAACACTAGAGTCTATGTACGAGAAGAAGAATGCATGAAATAAAACTTTTGTCATTCAAAAAATTGTGAATCTAAAGTACAAGGACGGGAGAAGTGTGTCGGAACATAAGTGTGAGTCCCAAGGCTTGGTGAACCAGTTATCCACCATGAAGTTGAATCTTGATGATGAGATTCAGGCTCTTTTGCTTCTCAGTTCGTTACCAAATAGCTGGGAAACTTTGGTGGTGTCTCTAAGCAATTCAGCTCCAAAAGGAAAAATAAACATACAGATGGTCAAGGACAGTCTTCGTAATGAGGAGACAAGGTGAAAGGACCAAGGCGTAAATTTTGAGACACATGCTCTTGTTGCAGAGAATAGGGGCAGAAGCAATTTTAGGGGATCATACAAAGGAGATAAAAGTCGCAACAAAAGCAAAAAGCATATGAGAAAGTCAAAGATAAGACAAGTTAAAACGTATCGATGCTTCCATTGTAATAAGGAATGTCATTACAAAAGAAATTATAGAATCTGGTTAGATAAGCAGAAAAATGGTGAGCAGGGGGGAGGTTGAGGAGATGAACATTGCAGTCTGCAGCCACAGTCACCGAAGATGTTGTGATTCTTTCATTTGGGGAAGAAGAATGCTTGCATATTGATGATCAGAAAATTAATTGGGTAGTTGATACTGGTGCCTCGTATCATGCTACACCCAAGAGAGAATTTTTCACAACTTACAAAACTAGAGACTTTGGGTACGTGAGAATGGGAAATACTGATCAGTCCAAGATTATTGGAATTGGTGATGTTTGCATTCATACAGGTGTTAGTTGCACTGTTACCTTGAGGGATGTTAGACACAATCCTGATTTACGTCTCAACTTGATTTCTGGCATGGCCTTGGACAGAGAAGGCTATGAGAATCACTTTGGTAGTGGAAAGTGGAAGTTTACCAAGGGCTCTATGGTGATTGCAAGAGGTGTTGCTTGTTGTTGGTTGTACAAGACTCGTGTGAAAGTGTGTTATAGTGAGTTGAATGCAGTTGAGGATAACTCTTCACCAAACTTATGGCATAAGAGGCTTGGCTATATGAGTGAGAAAGGGTTGCAGTTATTAGCAAAAAGGTCACGTATTCCTTTTGCTAAAGGTACTGTTTTAAGCCCTTGTGATTATTGTTTGTTTGGGAAACAACATAGAGTTTCTTTTAGTAGTTCAGCTAAAAGAAAATCGAACTACTAGAGAGAGTATATTTTGATGTATGTGGACCCATTGAGGTTGAGTCTTTGGGTGGAAATAGGTATTTTGTTACCTTTATTAATGATGTTTCGCGGAAGGTGTGGGTATTTTTGTTAAGAACAAAAGACCAAGTATTCCATCATTTTCAAAGTTTTCATGTTATAGTTGAAAGGGAGACTGGAAAATTGTTGAAGTATCTTCGAGTGACAACGGAGGGGAATACACTTCAAAGGAGTTTGCTGAATATTGTAGTAAACATGGCATTTGGCATGAGCAGACTGTTCCTGGTACCCCAGAACATAATGGTGTGGCTGAGAGAATGAACTGTACTATTATTGAGAGAGTGTGATGCATGTTGAGAATGGTTAAACTGCCTAAGTCATTCTGGGGTGAAGTTGTTCGTACTGCCTATTACCTGATTAATAGATCTCCATCAGCACCATTAGATTTTTAGATTCCAGAAAAGATTTGGAGTGGTAAGGATTTGTCTTATTCTCATTTGAGGGTATTTGGGTGCAAGGCTTTTACACATATCCCCAAGGAACAAAGATCAAAACTTGATGACAAGTCCACTCCATGTGTATTTGTTGGCTATGGAGATGCAGAGTTTAGATACCGATTAAGGGATCCAGTGCAGAGAAAATTATTCAGGAGCAGAGATGTGGTGTTTCATGAGCACAAAAATTATGAGCATTTTGATAATGCTACAAAGCCTAGAGATAATAGAGTTCCAGACCTCAGCGAAGTTCCATCTCCAATACAGAATGCCACAGTTGGAGAAAGAGGTAAGAATGAAGATATGACTGATACAGATTTTCACGATGGTGATGGGTCAGATGTAGAAAGTGTTGATCAGGGGGAGCAACCTGATATTGAAGAACCTCAGCTAAGAAGATCCACTAGAGAATGTGTGCCATCAGTTAGATATCCTTCATCTGAATATCTTTTAATTACTGAGGAAGGGGAGCCAGAGAATTTTCAGGAAGTCAATACACATAAAGTGAAGGGAAATTGGCTGAGAGTTACGCATGATGAGATGGATTCTTTGCATAAGAATCACACCTATGAGTTGACTACACTTCTGAAGGGCAGGAAAGCATTGAAGAACAAATGGGTGTTTAAGCTTAAGAAAGATGGTGAAAAACTAGTGAAGTACAAGGCTCGATTAGTCGTCAAATGTTTTGCTCAAAAGTAAGGTATTGACTTCGATGAGATTTTTTCTCTAGTTGTGAAGATGACTTCTATTCGAGTAGTGTTGGGATGAGTTGCTAGTATTGATCTTGAGCTTGAGCAGTTGGATGTGAGGATTATTTTTCTTCATGGTGATTTGAAGGAAGAAATCTACATGGAATAGGCAGAGGGATTTGAAGTTAAAGGGAAAGAACACTTGGTTTGGAAGTAGAAGAAAAGTTTGTACGGCCTAAAACAAGCCCCAAGGCAGTGGTACATGAAATTTAATTCATTTATGGTGGATCAAGGTTATAGTAGAATAGTTGCAGATCACTGTGTGTATGTCAAGAAGTTCCCAGATGGTAACTTTGTAATTCTGTTGCTATATGTAGATGATATATTAATAATTGGGCAAGATGCCAATATGATTCGTAGGCTCAAGGGTGAGTTGTTTAAGTCCTTTGATATGAAGGACTTAGGTACAGCTAAACAGATTTTGGGTATAAAGATTATTCGTGACAAAAAAGCCAAGAGGTTGTTGTTGTGTCACAAAAGAAATATGTTGAACGGGTGCTTGCAAGGTTCAACATGAGTGATGCTAAACCAGTTAGCACACCACTGGCTAGTCATATTAAGTTGACAAAGTGCATGTGTCCTTCTACCAAGGAAGGGAGAGATGATATGGCAGCAGTTCCCTACTCCTCTACTGTAGGGAGTCTTATGTATGCAATGGTTTGTATGCGGCCAGATATTGCTCATCCAGTTAGCGTTGTGAGTAGGTATTTGTCAAATCCTGGCAGAGAACATTGGGAAGTAGTTAAGTGGGTTCTCAAATACTTTAAAGCTACTTCTAGTTTATGTTTGGTTTTTGGTGGTACGAGTCCAGTCTTGGAGGGTTTTACAGATGCAGACATGGCAGATTCTGAAGAGAAGAAGTCTACTTCAGGGTATTTGTTTACTTTTACAGGGGGAGCAGTATTATGGAAATCCAAGTTGCAAAAGTGTGTTGCTTTATCTACAACTAAGTCAGAATACAACGCTGCTACTGAAGCAGGCAAGGAGATGTTGTGGTTAAAACGGTTTCTCCAAGAGTTAGGTTTGAAACAAGATAAGTACGTAGTTTATTATGATAGTTATAGTGCAATTGACTTGACCAAGAATGTCACGTATCATAATCGGGCCAAGCACATTGATGTTCATTATCACTGGCTACGAGAAGTGGTGGAAAAGGAATTGATGAAAGTGAAGAAAATTTATACCGACGAGAACCCCTCAGACATGTTGACAAAAGTTGTCACTTGCGAGAATTTGGAATTTTGCAAGGAATTGGTCAACATGGATTCCAAGTGACGGGATCAGAGAGATTATGTGACGCCCTAAAAATAGGTTTACACAACCCATTCTGAGTCGCCAAATACATGGTACAGAATTTAAATACAAACTTCATTTATACAATATGACAAAAGCGTAACTGAGAGTTTTAGCACGAATATTGTCTCATAGACAATATCCAAACTCAAATGGAGTCCTCATTACATTTATTATCACATTATTTTATAGAATAGTGAGGACTACTATAGCAACCATCTTGGACCATCACTCCATTCCTCGACTAGTCCCGGCTATGTTCTCATTTCCTGAAGAGAACAATGAAAGCAAAGGGTGAGCTCAACTAGCCCAGTAAAGAATATCATGGCTTAGATAATGCAGAATAAATTACTGTTAGCCTTCAATAGTGTTAAACTGATAGAATACAATAGACAACAAGTTTAACTGCAGTGAAACAAACAACCCATTAGAAGAGTCAAGTAGAGCATGAAATCTACTATCTTCTATGAAAAAGTTCATCATCAATATTTTATCGTTGTAACACAGTTCAATAAATAATCCACATCATCTAATTATCCATGCACTACGGGCCAAGGATATTCGTTAGTATCACATCCATGAATTATTCATGCACTACGGGTTAAGGATATTCATTATTATCACATCCACGAATTATCCATGCATTATGAGCCAAGGATATTCATTATTTTCACCAATGGTCATGATCATGCCAAAAACTGTTCATTATTATCTCATTCAGGTTTCTCGCTTTTTGGGAGGTCACGACAAACGCTCTCCCTTGAACTACCGGCTTTAACTTGTCTGAGACGGCCTTTGGTGTCTCCATCCCAGCTGGACTTGTCTTTACTACACGGTAAAATCGCGCTAGGTGACCTTCTCTTCCTCAATTGTAACACGCTTTGGGTTGTTGCGTGCAGTTTGGACTGATGTGTCCCTCCCTTCCGCATTTGTAGCATACGACCGGTGGTCATTCTCCTTCCTTAACAACGAGTGCTGGTGCTGACATCTTTCCATCATTATTGAATCTTCTCTTCTTGAAATTTCCACTTCTATTATCTTGGCCAGGATTACCACCGAAGTGGTTACCATTTCTGGCATGTTGATTTCCTCCACATTTGTTGTCACCGCTTCGATGACTGTTACCACTGGTATTATCATTTTGCCTACTGATATCTCTTGGTTGGGTTGACTCATTATCGCGCTCTAATAACTGAGCCATATTCACAACATCTGAATACAAGCAAAGTTTGTGAGAATGAGGTATTGGCATATTTCGGGTTTCAAACCTCACAAAAACATCAGCGCCATTTGCTCCTCATTATCAACCAAATGGCATGCAAACCGGGATAACTCTACAAACTTAGCCTCGTATTGCGACACAGTCATATTGTTTTGCTCCAGTTTAATGAATTCTACCTCCTTCATGTGACGAATACTTTCAGGAAAGTACTTGTCGTTGAACAATTCCTAGAACTTCTCCAAAGATATCTTTAGTGCGGAAGGCTAAGTACGTTTTACAGATTCCCATCAATGATTTGCCTCTCCTCGCAACATGAAAGTGGCAAAGGGAACCTTTTGCTCCTCGGAGCATCCCAAGACATCAAATATCTTGGTGATCTGCTTAATCCACATATCTGCCTTAAGTGGTTCTAGCTTTCCCAAAAACTCTGGTGGTCCTAGCTCCTTGAATTGCTTAGTGGTGACCAACTAAGAGTTGTCAGTATTTCCACATGCATTTTGAATAGGAGTCTCTCTCGCCTGATGTTGCATGAATTACAGAAAGCCTCTAAACATCCCATCGTTCATTATTTGGTTGGTGTTGTTATTTACCTGAGGATTATCCTGGTTATTGATCGTCGGTTACTCAACGATCTCATGTGCTCCATTACTTATCTCAACATTTTCATATGTCATTTTCAAACACTGCCACAAAACAAGGGTTAATTGACATGCCACATATTATCCCTATATTCTGACCGACCAATTAAATAACAAATAAACTTAGGTAGGTCATACTAGCGAAGGATTTCCCCTCTCTCCCCTCCTAGTTCTAGCCTTACATCTCAGCCAGGGATCATATCCTTAAGCTTTGATACCAACTGTGAGGCCCCCAAAATAGGTATACACAACCCATTCTGAGTCGCCAAATACATGGTACAGAATTTAAATACAAACTTCATTTATACAATACGACAAAAGCGTAGCTGAGAGTTTTAACATGAATATTGTCTCATAGATAATATCCAAATTCAAATAGAGTCCTCATTACATTTATTATCACACAATTTATAAAATAGTGAGAACTACTATAGCCACCATCTTGGACCACCACTCCATTCCCCGACTAATCCCAGCTATGTTCTCATTTCCTGAAGAGAACAATGAAAGTAAAGGGTGATCTCAACTAGCCCAGTAAAGAATATCATGGCTTAGATAATGTAGAATAAATTCTCGTTAGCCTTCAATAGTGTTAAACTGATAGAATATAATAGACAACAAGTTTAACTGCAGCGAAATAAATAATCCATTAGAAGAGTCAAGTAGAGCATGAAATCTACTATCTTCTATGATTTAAAAGTTCATCATCAATATTTTATCACTGTAACACAGCTCAATAAATAATCCACATCATCGAATTATCCATGCACTACGGGCCAATGATATTCATTAGTATCACATCCATGAATTATCCATGCACTACGGGCCAAGAATATTCATTATTATCACATCCACGAATTATCCATGCACTATGGGCCAAGGATATTCGTTATTTTCACCAGTGGTCATGATCATGCCAACAACTGTCCATCAATGTACTACAGGCCAATGAGGACTTTTACCACATCATTTGTAACATTACAAGTCATGATTATACCGATACATAGTCATAATCATACCAATCAATAGTCCATCTATGCACTACGGGCCATAGATGACTTTTATCACAATATAAGCACGAGGATGATGACAATGATATAAAAATTCAATTAAGTAAGAGCAAGGATAAATTTTAAAGATTTATAAATCAATTTATCCAGAGTTCAAGAATGCCCAAATTGTCAACATGATAACTGCTTCGTGGAGTAAAATTCAAGAATAATATTCATGTATCAAAAATAATTTGGACATAAAAGAAATTAATTTTTATCATGAATAGTATCATGGGTGAATAGTACCCGATGAATAGTACTTCATGAATAGTACCCCGTGAATAGTACCCTGCATGAAAAGATCAAAATTTAACAAGAATATTCAGAAAAATATTCTTGTGAAAGATACTAGATGAAGCACCAATTTTAAGGATATTCTACTAGTTTCAAGGAGTATAGAAGCAATATTTATCAACATGGGTGTAGAATTAGGAATACGATATGAAATAATATTACTTACATACTATAGAGTATGGAAGAAAATATTATTTCTTACGAATACTGAACAAAATAATATCCATTACCTTAAAAGGAGAGTATTTCTGACTCGTATGGCAGGGATATTCTTGAAGAAAACTTATATTATTTTCTACACTCAAAGCTTCCTTAAACTCTAAAGAAATACGCTCAATATTATAGAAGAAGAATTCTGCGATTCTGGTGTGATTTTTAATTCTAAACTAAGCATCATATTTATAGGAGAATGACAGGGCGCTATTTGAATTTAGAAAATCACGGGTGAACAGTAAGGAAATTCACGGGCGCAATCGGCTGAAACTTAAAAAAAAGTTATTTTACTATGCAGCACTATACACACATTATACAGTATTATGCATAATAAAATATAATATATTCTATTTTATATAAAAAATGAAACTTATATATATATAACATCCACTCACCCACACACACCATATCACAAATGTAACACACACACACACACACCCCCACACACACACACATATATATATATGTATATATATATAATACTTATATATATACATATATATATATATGTGTGTGTGTGTGTGTGTGTGTATACTGACACATATATAAAACTTTCTACCAATGATTTTGAAAAATGGGTAAGTGGGGGTCCATATAATAAGCCAAATTTATAACAAATAATTCATAAAATACCCCTCTATTTATCTCAATTCACTTGGCTTCACTAAACACATTTTTAATAACATTTATTCATCATTAATATTATAACTCGTAATATTAACAACTAGATCATTCCCAGGAAAGAGTGGGCTTTCTGATAAGAACTTCTTCTTATTGGCACGCAATTGTTAAGTTTGTAATATTCATGAACGCAATCAAATTGCATAAATAAGCGGAAGCATGGAAAATCAGAGCTTTAAAATTTTACAAACCATATACCCGGATCATCCTTTATGCATAATTATTAATTAAACGAAAAGATAAAGAACAAGAATCATACCCTTGAAGATTTGAGCTTCCTCAGGTACAAGTTCACCTCCAAATCCTTTCGCGTTCAACTTGAATCCACCAGGTTTGGTTCCTTCCTTTGATCAATGTTAGCCACCCAAGTGTTTGGCCTCTAAAGGTGATCCGCCAAGAAAGAAGAAAGATTCAAGAAGATGGGTATTTGGCAAAACCCTAATTTTTCTATCTCTCATAGAAAAAGAGCGTACTCTCCAACAATTTGAATCACGTTTGTTGTGAAAAAGTCAACAACAACTTACACCCATAATAAGACTTCTCTTATTTATAGATGTGGGCAACGTTCCTTAACAATTAAGGAATTGGGTTTTATTTTAATTAATTAAACTCCTTTAATTAATTATGCTCCCAATCTTATTAGGAATAATTAATTAAAATCTTTTAATTAATTTACCTCCTAATCTTATTAGGACTATATGAGAGTACATTTATTAATTAATTCCCAAACTCCTTTAGGAATTAAATAATAATAATAATAATAAGACTCTCTTATTAATTTATATTTAATATTTCTAAAATATTAAATAATAAATATTAAGCTATTTAATTTATTCTATCACCATAGATTAAATTAAATATACTTAATTTATTATTACGATTATGACATTAACTTCTTAAATAATTATTCTTCTTTTTATGGTGTGAACCTTTGGGTTCTCCATATTAAACCGATTGTGAATAAATCAATTAGAACAATTTTAATCTTATTTAAATAAATAAATTAAACTATTAATTTATTTAAATAAATAATATTTATTCTACAATAGGGATAAGCCTCCCTAGCGATTAACGACTTTCCAGATAATATAGATTTTAACATTAATCATAAAAGAACCTTTGAGTAAATAGTTGTCGTACAATTTAATCCTTCCACCATACAATGTCCCAATTAAATATAAGACATGGAATTACTGTCAAGTCTTATTTTATTTAATTATATGTATTTCAACTCTTAAATGCACAACTCCAAATAATGCATATTAGAAACTCCTTTCTAATTTTATTCTGCCTTGGCCAAGGACTACTGGGTTGTCATTTATCGAATCACATAGGATATTTCTCTTCTTTTACTAGAAGTGGTAGATTCTTTATTGATCATACATTATCTCCATGTACAACTTATTATACCCAAGCATACCCTTTGATATACCCTAAGGGTCTTAAGGAATAAGTCAATGTATAACTCATCATACACAAGATACTATGATGATCTCAAGTCCAAGGATCACTTGTACTACTATCACTACAGGAATTCCTATTGACAGGCAAGTAAAACTCCATTAGGTATTCCTTAGCGAGCCACGTTTAGTGAACTTATTCTCTAATAATCACCTACATACTTGCTTTAGTGTCTCCACACAAATGATCATGAGATCAATCATCCTCATCCAATGAGCAAACAACGTATGTACCAATCTATCCGGATTTACTAATCCCCAATTTAGTAATCCAACGATTGAGAACTATTTTAGTTTTAAGCTTTCTAAGAATTTAGATCTCATTAGAATGATCATCATCATTATTCTAAAAGCATTGTTTAAAACTATGGGTTTATCACATATCATAAAACAGCATCATATAGATAATTAAAAGCCTTTAATAAATTAATACTTTTTATTAATAAATGAATAAGATTGTTACAAAGTATATGCTTTATCATCTAACATGATTGGCTTGTGTGCATACTACTTTCAATCTCCCACTTGCACTAAAGCCAATCGTCATGTTATCTCATACTCTTCTTCTCTAAGTGACAATTATCCTGCTGTTAGATAAGCTTCAGTAAATGAATATGTAATGTTGTTATTGAGAGTCCACTATCTCTATAGTGATTTCCCATCTTTCAATGAATCCTATAATCAAATGAAAGTGCCACAACACATGTTTAGATCCAAGATAAGACTTAGGAACTATTCCTAATTTTGTAATGAACTTTTCATCCAAACAATCAACTTGCAGCTTCATTTATAACTATATACTTTGTCTTTATCACTAAACCAACAACTCTTTGCTGTTTGAAACCTTTCCAATTCATCGCACCAACTTGCTCAAGGTAACGCGATTTACCTTAAAGTGGATTTTCACATTGTCTTGGTGCATAAAAAAAAACTTGAGTTTGTTAAGCCATCTAGTTTTAATTTAGACCCACCATAAATTTTAATCACATCCTTAGTGTCGTTTAGGTACTTTAAGATGTTTTTCACTGACTCACAGTGAACTACTCTAGAATAGGACTGATCAACTTCAGGTCTCGTATATTTCATTACATACATGATAGTTACTCATGCGATCTCTCTTTTATGAGTCTATAGGGACTATTAAGAGAGATACACTCCAGGGCTCATCAACATGAGACATCTCTTGGAGTTTGTCATGCTAAACGACTTTAGCATCAAATGAATATACGTTCCTTGGGTTAAGCCGAGCATCCTTTGGAATCTATCTATATAGATTTGTATCCCCAATTAAGATACTCTTCCCAAATCATTCATGGAGAAATATTTAGACAATTTTATCTTTACTGATTGTGGCATTAATATGTCATTCCTTATCCATAGTATATCATCATATAATATTAGGAATGTCACAGCGCTCCCACTGACCCTTTTGTACACACTAGGTTCATTCTTATTTTTGATAAAATCAAACTCTTTTGATTATCTCATCAAAACGAATGTTCCATATTTGTGAAGCTTGCTTCAATTCATTTCTCTGAGTGTCTACAACTCTTACCTCATCGTATGTAACTGGTTTATCATCTTCTATGATGTGTACCTCATCATCATCATCTATGATGAATCCATACCTCCTAGGTATCTTCGGTACTATTCCAAATTTATGATTCGATTGTGGTACAATAGGTCTATCTACAAGTTTCTCTTATTTGACTTATAGTATTTTGTGGTTCTTGAACTCTTCAAGATCTATTATCCTCCCACTAGCCCCTTCAATGATAATCACATTTATCTTAGAAGGTATCATATTTCGCAACAAACACCTTTTGCTAAGTAGGATTATAGAACATATAACCTAAACTTACTTTAGGATGTTCCACAAATCTGTACTTATCAAATTTTGTCCCAAGCTTATCCTTTGAAACCTTTTCACATAAGTTGGATAACCCCTTATCTTAACATACTTAAGATTAGGAATCCTCCATGTCCATAACTTTTATGGAGTCTTGGGGCTGGATTTTGAGGTTACCTTTTCGTAGATATGCAGCCATTTCTAGGGCATGACCCCAGAAGGATATTGGAATGTCGTTAAAATCATTATGAACTGTAACATATCCAACAAGGTACGATTTTTCCTTTTTGATACATCAATCAATTATTGTGTATCAGGAGGCGTCCATTATGAGAAAACCATTTGAGATGATCTAGAAACTTATTGCACAAGTATTTATTCCTTGATCTAATCAAAGAATCTTAATACTTTGTCAATTTATTTCACTTCTGAATTCTTTGAATCTTTCAAATAATTCGCACTTGTATTTTAACAAATACACACATTCAACTCTTTGAATGATCATCTCCTTTTCTTATACTAGTTTGTTCAATTTGCAAAATTATTTTCACGTAAGTCAAGTATACAAAATCCATTAAGTAATATTTCAGTTCTATACAAAACATTATTATTATAAATAGAACAACAATTGTTCTTAAATATAATACCAAAGATTTCATTGTCCAATAATAAAATGGAAATAATGTTTCTAACGAGAACTGGAATACAATAATAATTTATTGACTTAATAGATTTTCCCGTAGGCAATACTAAACTATAAGTTTCTATGGCTAATGCTGCAACCTTTGCTTCATTTCCCACACATAGGATTACCTATCTTTATTTAGCTTTCTACTTCTACTTGGTCCCTTCATAACTCTATATATATGATAACCAAATTCGGTAACCAATACCCAAGTAGAAACTTGACTTAAAGAAAAATTTATTTTAAATCATGAACAAAATTGTATTTGTAACCGAAACTTCACTAAGCTTCTTCTTTACAGTGTCCTGGCTTATTGCAGTGGAAACAAACTCATTTGCTATCCGTATCAGTTTTGTTCTTATTATCCTTTATTTTTGCCTTTCTATTTACCTTCTTTGAATCGTTCTTCTTTTCAGAAGATCCTTTGGCCCCTATCAGTAAGACTTGGTCTTTCTTGGTTGGAAAGTGACTCTCAACATTTTTCAACATGTTAAGCAAATCAGCGAGGCTGATCTTTAGCTTTTTTATATGAAAAATTCACAACAATTGTGAGAAGGAGTCCAGAGTGACTACAAGATCAAATCTTGGCTCAACTCTCCATCCATGACAAAACCTATTGTCCTAATTGTTCAATCAAATTGATCATGTTAAGGACTTTTGTCTGTACTATAGTGTCATCGGTCATTCTAGATCGGAAGAGCTCCTTAGCTATCTAATATCTATCAGTCTTACTTTTCTCACCATCAACTACTTGACGTGCAGGAGTATAGTAGGAGAATCCATAGTTTTATGCAAACGCTGAAGCTTGTTACTCATGGATGCGAGCATAATGCATTGAGCCAACTGTGCATCATCTTGCCACTTTCTAAAAGTAGCAATCTCTTCCAAAGAGACATTCTCTGCAACCATTGCAAGGATAGGCGTATTAAGGACATAAGATATCTTTTCAACTGTGAGAACTATTCTCAATTTCCTTAACCAATCTATTTAATTCGGTCCGATTAAATAGCATCTAATATGTTTCACAGTGATAGTAATTTAGATATTGTAAAATTCTGTAAATAAATTTGTAATTAACAACATTTTAGCATACATTCTTTTATTAATTACCAAAATAAAATAGGTCTTGTTTTAAATTGGTATCCTCCATTATTTTCTTCAGACTATATTACCCTCAATATATATAGTTCGGCAATATCTAATTAAAATAGTTTGGCAATATCTAATTAAAGATATGCTAGTGAGAATAAGGATCTCATTTCAAATGTATATAGCCTCGTGGTGACACAACAAACTATATATAAATAAATAGGTAGACAACTCTTGTCAATTACATCAACTATGCAACTCCTTGTATTTTGCCTCTTAGATTATTTTGATCAAGTGGTGGCACATCCGAATAAAAATTATCCAAGTTAAGTCCAACCTAGAACTCTATATATTCAAAAAAGAAAAATATTATCCTTGTGGTGACACAACAAAATAACATTGTTCAATTTTCTTTATAAGCATCAAATGTGATAAAATTAACATCTCAAAGAATTAAGATAAGCCTTGTGGTGACACAACAAAATTATAATAATTAATTGATACTCTATTATATTTATCATGCTAGAAGGCGACGTTCGATATTCCAAATATCTTTGAACGCTTAGGACTTAATATAATATATTTGAGGGGTTTGCTATTAATTTGTCTCATCTTGTTTAATACATATATATATATATATATATATATATATATATATATATATATATATATATATATATATATATATATATATAAAATAATATTATATTAATTATCATGCGAAGCATATTTTGCATATATATAATATATATATAGTACAAACATGCACATATAGAGTACTATATTCTACCCGGATTGATTATGGACTTTTATTCTAGTTTGGTTCACTAGAGCCACCAAGTGAACCAAAGGGTCAAACCCTAGGGGTGCAAGAATTAATATTTAAATATAACTATTACATTTAAACCCGGGCTCCATTACAAACGGGTCTTCAAGCGCTCCTTGTTCCTTGATCTCCAATTCTTCAAAATAATTTTAACTATTCCTATTACAAAACTATTTAAAATAAATAGAAACCTTGATCAGCAGTCAAGGGAAAGTACATAGGAGGATGATAGAATTTACATTAAGAAAAAATTAGAGAAGACGAGGTACGCAGACCCCATTTAATAAAATCCATACATTCATGCATCCAACTAAAATAAAATCCAATCACATTGGTTAATAGTCCATAATCAATCCCATTTATTATCATACACATCACCATATGCATCAATAAAAAAACAATCATCTAATGAATAATAAACATTTAATATATATATTGATATCATTTAATGGGCAAATTTAGTTAGCATAAAATCTAATTTTGAATCAAAATAAACTCCTTTATTTTAATCCAAATTTAAATCAAAATAAACTTCTTTTATTTTAATTTATCCTATTTTGAATAAAATAAACTATTTTATTTTAATCAAAATCTTTAATCAAAATAAACTCATTTATTTTAATTAATTATAGAATTCAATTCCAAGTCAAAATAAACTCTTTTATTAAAGAAAACATGGATTTTCTTTCCTATTCACAAATAAACTCATTTATTTTGAATAATATGAAATCTTATTTCTTATCTAAATAACTCCTTTATTTAAGGAAACATGTATTCACTTTCCTATTAACAAATAAACTCTTTTATTTTAGGAAACATGAAATCCAATTTCAACTCCAATTAGTTATCATGAAATCTAATTTCAACTCTAATTAGTTAGCATGAAATCCAATTTTAACATTAAAATAAATTTTTTATTTTAAAATTAAAATAAACCTTTTATTTTAAGATTAAAATAATTTTTTATTTTAATTATAAAATAATTAAGATTAATATTATATATATATATTTATAATAACCTTTCCTGGATAATAACCTTTCTTGGATTCATGATTACATATATTCACCAGCTTATACTAGAAACACGTGATTCATCCTGAACATGCATTCAGTATGAAACTTTGAAATATTAAATCAATAACTTCAAAACACACGGAATCAGCGAACAACAGATCGCGAAATTGATAACGATTATTCTTTTTTTTAAAATAAATTCTATACAATAAATTATGCCCAATTAAATTGTTCTAAACACATATCAACATACATATCAAATTAAAATAATTAATAATTCGCATAAAGGTTTGGCTCTGATGCCACTATTAGGTTTGTAATATTCATAAACGCAATCAAATTGCATAAATAAGCGGAAGCATGGAAAATCAGAGCTTTAAAATTTTACAAACTATATACCCGGATCATCCTTTATGCATAATTATTAATTAAACGAAAAGATAAAGAACAAGAATCATACCCTTGAAGATTTAAGCTTCCTCGGGTACAAGTTCACCTCCAAATCCTTTCGCGTTCAACTTGAATCCACCGGGTTTGGTTCCTTCCTTTGATCAATGTTAGTCACCCAAGTGTTTGGCCTCTAGAGGTGATCCACCAAGAAAGAAGAAAGATTCAAGAAGATGGGTGTTTGGCAAAACCCTAGTTTTTCTATCTCTCATAGAAAAATAGCGTACTCTCCAATAATTGGAATCACTTCTGTTGTGAAAAAATCAACAACAACTCACACCCATAATAAGACTTCTCTTATTTATAGATGTGGGCAACGCTCCTTAACAATTAAGGAATTGCGTTTTATTTTAATTAATTAAACTCCTTTAATTAATTATGCTCCCAATCTTATTAGGAATAATTAATTAAAATTTTTTAATTAATTTACCTCCTAATCTTATTAGGAATATATGAGAGTACATTTATTAATTAATTCCCAAACTCCTTTAGGAATTAAATAATAATAATAATAATAATAAGACTCCTCTTATTAATTTATATTTAATATTTCTAAAATATTAAATAATAAATATTAAGCTATTTAATATTACCATAGATTAAATTAAATATACTTAACTTATTATTACGATTATGCCATTAACTTCTTAAATAATTATTCTTCCTTTTATGGTGTGACCTTTTAGGTCCTCTATATTAAACCGGTTGTGAATAAATCAATTAGAACAATTCTAATTTTATTTAAATAAATAAATTAAACTATTAATTTATTTAAATAAATAATATTTATTCTACAATAGGGATAAGCCTCCCTAGCGATTAACGACTTTCTAGATAATATAGATTTTAATATTAATCATAAAAGAACCTTTGAGTAAATAGTTGTCATACAATTCAATCCTTCCACCATACAATGTCCCAATTAAATATAAGACATGAAATTACTGTCAAATCTTATTTTATTTAATTATATGTATTTCGACTTTTAAATGCACAACTCCAAATAATGCATATTAGAAATTACTTTCTAATTTCATTCTGCCTTGGCCAAGGACTACTGGGTTGTCATTTATCGAATCACATAGGACATTTCTCTTCTTTTACTAGAAGTGGTAGATTCTTTATTGATCATACATTATCTCCATGTACAACTTATTATACCCAAGCATACCCTTTGATATACCCTAAGGGTCTTAAGGAATAAGTCAAAGTATAACTCATCATACACAAGATACTATGATGATCTCAAGTCCAAGGATCACTTGTACTACTATCACTACAGAATTCCTATCGACGAATAAGTAAAACTCCATTAGGTATTCCTTAATGAGCCACATTCAAAGTGAACTTATTCTCTAATAAGCACCTACATACTTGTTTTAGTGTCTCCACACAAATGATCATGAAATCAATCATCCTCATCCAATGAGCAAGCAACGTATGTACCAATCTATCCGGATTTACTAATTCCCAATTTAGTAATCCAACGATTGGGAACTATTTTAGTTTTATGCTTTCTAAGAATTTAGATCTCATTAGAATGATCATCGTCATTATTCTAAAAACATTGCTTAAAACTATGGGTTTATCACATATTATAAAACAGCATCATGTAGATAATTAAAAGCCTTTAATAAATTAATATTTTTTATTAATAAATGAATAAGATTGTTACAAAGTATATGCTTTATCATCAAACATGATTGGCTTGTGTGCATACTACTTTCAGCAATTAGGTGACCAAACTCATTTCCTCGACAGAACTTTATAGACATCATCAATAATACAAATAATAATATGAATAATTTTGTCGTCTCAATTATTGATTTAATAATATAAAATATTGTGCAGATGATACTGTGATAATAATTGAATCAATAATGTGAGATACTATGTAGCAATTATTGTGGCAATAATTGAATAAAACTGATCAGTGACTTCTCACGTAAGCATCAATAATCAAAGATATTGTACAATATCGTGTGCTACTATGCAACCATGCATATTACTGTACTTTTATCACCGGGTATTTCAACAGTTAACAGAAAACTTTTGTCGTTATTTTTATAAAGTTATTTTTGTCGTTTTCTAACTCCGACAATAATTCCGTTGTGGGGTCCACCAATGATTGTGTCGTTGTACAAATATTTCCTGATAAAACGAATATTCCTTGACCAATCGAATATTTTATGACAACTTGTTTACTTTGCAAAATTTATAAATATTACCTACAACTATAACATTATATCAAATCCACACCCTATTATTTAAAAAGATATTTCGAGAAAATTAATCTTTATTCATAAAAGTTGAGGTCTTACAGATTACCTCCTCTAACGCGGTTCGGAGGGGGAGATTGTTAGTTAACAAGTCCTCACCCATTTGCCTCCTCTTTTTTCCACCGTCCGGACTTTTGATTTTTCATGCCCCCGGACCTTTGAATTTGGCCTGTTTTTTTCTTTATTCCCTCCCCTTATTTTTTCCTATAAAAAGCTGCCAAATGAAAGGAAGAAATACACACCAATTTGGAGAAAACCCATCTGAGAGAGAAAAAGAGAAAGGATGGATGAAAGTTTTTCTAAAGCTTTAGCAAAAATAAAGAGAAAGATAGTTCAAATAAAAGGGTGTTTTATATTTTTATTTGAGTTCCATCACATAATTATTGTGATGAAGTAATTTGGGTTTGTACTCAAATTAGAATATCTTTGTATTCTCTCATATTATTCTAGTGAATTCTTTGGAGTTTGTCCCGTGGATTTTATATCTTAATTTTAGAGGGTTTTCCACGTAAAATTCTTGGTGTCTCATAGTTGGATATTTTCAACTCATTATTTTCTGCAGTGATTATTATTTTGGTGGAACTACGAATTTAATCTGTTTGGCATATACTGATATTTTATCCGTCTAATTTATCAAAGACAATAATACTTTGGGAGGTGATTTTTTCCCAACCTTCATTGGATTTATAATGCAGATGACAGGGAAGGATAAAGATTACAGATATATGGCAACTTCTGATTTGCTAAACGAATTGAATAAAGAAGGATTTAAAGTGGATAGCGATCTCGAGATAAAGTTGTCAAATATTGTTCTACAGCAGCTTGACGATGCAGCTGGCGATGTTTCAGGATTAGCTATAAAATGGTTTGCCCTTCTGGTCTAAAACTTCATTTCGTCATTTTTACCTTAGCGACCTCTTTGTATGTCTTTTAGTTTACGTTTTTCATTTTCGCTTGGAGTGTGGGGGTAGGGGAAAGGGGGAAGGTATGGAGTGGATTGCCATAACCTTATTGCGTAATAATAGCATTCACAATCTTTCGGGATTAGCCTAAACTATGAACACGTGGTCAAAATAATAGACTTACAGTAATATTCTGATGTAGCTTACTGTTTTATGCAACTATCTTGCTCTGGACACTGATTCATCCCTGCAAAAGTGTAATTAAAAAATATGCCCAACATCCTATCTGTTTGTTTGTTAACTTTTGAATTTGTATTTTACTGGTTAAGAGATGTTTCTTTGTAGATTGAGAAGGACCATTTGTCCAAATATAGTGCCTCAAAATCACATTAATTTTATGTGGTATGACTGTATGAGTTTGTTGTATCCCTTTATACACATCTGTTCTTAAAAAGCATCGGAACACATGATGTACTTTTGTGTTAATCATGAACTTCATTATGTGTGCTGCTCTGTTGCGGTTCTAATTTAAGCTACTTATTTGACTTTACAGTCTAGCTCCACTGGTGAAAAAAATACGTGAGGAGCACGTTCTGGAGATGACAAATAAGCTTTGTGATAAATTGCTAAACGGAAAAGAGCAGCATCGCGACATTGCAAGCATAGCTTTGAAGACAATTGTTTGTGAAGTCCCTACACCATCTGTGGCGCAGTCTATTCTTCTTTCCGTGGGTCCAAAGCGAATTAAAGGAATAACTGGCCTGGTGAGTAGCTAAACACTATATTTCTCTCCACCATTTTTAATACTAGAAAGTGTAGGTTTAATGAGGGATTTGTGGGATTTGGTTGTAACATTTTACTTTTATATAGATTTTTCTTACAAGTTTCTTACGTGATTGAGTAACCTCTTCCATCATGGGGGTAAAAGTATTTGTATTGATAAAGTAACTGCATGGGTATTCTTGTTGCTAGTGAATTGCAAAACTAAACAAAGTTGGTCTCCTTAATATTCAATCCAGAGCTCTCCGTGAATGCAGTCCAAAATAATTTTTTGTTAGCAACTAAACTAAACATATTCTAGATTATTCAAGAAATATCTTAATTAATATTAATACATGAATTGGTGATATCTAAGTACATGATACATATACATGAATGTATTTGAAATGTCTTGAAACATGTAATGGTTAGGTTCATGTACATGAATGTGGTCATGTAGTAATTATTAATGTGGTTCTAGAAGTATCTTATGAGTCCTATAAATAGTCTTGTACTTAGATCATTTTAATGAAGTGAAATTAAAGTATTCTTAAGTGTTCTTCAAAGTTATATTTCACTTCTTTTATAATTTATCATCTTCCATAAATTTCCAACAAGTGGTATCAAAGCTAAGGTTAATTCGAAGGTTAAACTAAAGTGGCTAAGGTAAAATCGACGACCCAAGAAAGGTGACTTAGTGCTATCAAAGTATTTCGTTGGGCGAGTACAAAGTGTGCGCGTTATAGCTCCGAATTGCAATCTAGCAAATGTGCTAATTGAGAAACTTTTCAAAGAAGTTTGTGAGTTGAAGCACATCACAAAGGTTGTCATATTGATAGCATTTTTTAGTGAGGTAAATTATAAAAAAAAATGATGTTTCCTAGGTTTGGTGCCAAATTAGTGTTCACAAATTATAATGTTTGGAGTATAAGGATTCGAGTATTTCTTGGAGAATGCAATTTATGGCAAGATGTCATTGCAAATCCAGAAAAGTGTATTTCAGAAAAAGTTCGAGAAATGAAGAAAAAAGAACAAGGAAGATTTTGCAAGGAGTAATGCATGAAGAAGTCTGGATGCGTGTTGCGAGTTTTGATTCTCTATCTCAGTTATGGAATGAGCTTGAATTGATTTGCAAAAATTATAAAGGTTCATCGTTACCTAAAGAGTCTTGGTTTTTGGAAGAGGATGAGAAACTTGTAGAAGAAATTGATGAAGTTGAAGAAGAAGAAAACAAAAATGAAGACTTTGAAGACATATGCCGGGAAGCAAAAGAAATAGATCATGTTGAAAATAAAGAATTTGAAGACACAATAATTAAAGCATCTTTTGAGAAAGAAGAACCTGAGAGTACTGAAGCGATGGAAGAAGAGAATGTGACAAATTTGAATAATGAGCTGGAGGGTAAGGATGTTGAAGAAAAGAGTGCACACTCAGAGTTACTAGTCAATTGGACGTCACATCATCTAATCCTACTGTTGTCAGAACTTTTACAAGAAAGAAGGTTGCCAAAAAGGTTCAAGTCACAAAAACTGCTAAAGAAACATCATATACAAAGTCCAAGTTGGAAGCAGAGTGCAAACTAAAGGTCGAAAATTCAAAGACCAAGAAAAAAGAAACTCAAGTTGTGGAAGGTATTGAATGGGTTAATATGGAGAAGTATTTTGATCAAAATGAGTTCAGAAATAGTGAAATGGAGAAGAAATTATACAAGCATGTAAAATGTGAGAAGCTAGTAAGCAAGATCAAGAAGAACAAATGGAAACTTCAAGCATTTGTGTTATATACATCAATGAAGATGACAAAAGAGTCTCTTGCGTTTAAAGGAATCGGAAGATCAAAATGTTTTACGACATTATGAAGAATAAATTTGGTTTACGGGAGGCCTTGTTAGCAACTAAACCAAATATATTCTATATTATTCAAGAAATATCTTAATTAATATTAATACATGAATTGGTGATATCTAAGTACATGATACATATACATGAATGTATTTGAAATGTCTTGAAACATGTAATGGTTAGGTTCATGTACATGAATGTGGTCATGTAGTAATTATTAATGTGGTTCTAGAAGTATTATATGAGTCCTATAAATAGTCTTGTACTTGGATCATTTTAATGAAGTGAAATTAAAGTATTCTTAAGTGTTCTTCAAAGTTATATTTCACTTCTTTTATAATTTATCATCTTCCATAAATTTCCAACATTTTTCTTTGAGTTTCATAACTAATTTCCTGGACTGATCAGAGTAATGTTCATATTTTAGGTTGTTACAACAAATAATTCCAAATGCAAAACTAATCGACTTATAAAAAGTTAAAATTTTCAACACTAACTAATTCATTCTGAAATGGTAATGATATCAATTCCCTATTTAGTCATACCTTATCCTGCATGTTTATAAACAAGCTATTATGTCCTTGGTGTTTTGGATAGTTGAGTATAAACACATCTTAAAGCATATTTGTAACATAAGAAATAGACTAAGAACACAAGGACAAAGTTGGGATTTTGTTTTCAAATTATTATATGTTCGGGAGTGTTTTACCGGCCTCCATGTGGGTCGAATGCCTGACACCAGAAGAGGACGTTAAGTTCATTGGGCCAAAGCCCTTGGGAATGTTGAAGGTGATCGGGTTCGGGCATCTGAGTCCTCTGGACCGGAGTCCTGTTCTAGCTTATGGTGATCGGGTTCGGGCATCCGAGTCCTTTGGGCTGAAGTCTTATTTGAGCTCATGATGATCGGGGTCGGGCCTCCGAGTCCTTTGGGCCGGAGCCCAGACCAATCTATGTGGGATCGGTTGGGTTAGGCCTATACAGCGGGTTAGCCCACGTATGGAGTCTAGAGTTATAAGGGGTTTAAGTGGTTAAGGATTCTAGTCCTAATCACCCTTGTATAAGGTAACTCCAAAGGTAGTGTTTGGGTTGGATTCCACTTGCACCTTTTAAGGAGATTGTGTTAGACCCAAATAATGGTAACAACCATATTTAAGAGTCCTAAACCAACTCGGAGATGGATTCTAAGGTAGTGAGAATGATTATAAATACAAGGTTTGGGTTTCAATTAACAGGTAATACACTTTTGAGCACTAAACACTAAAGCCTCCATTGTTAAACCTTGTGAACGACCTGTACTTATTCTCACACCGGAGCTATCCCCCGGCCAAGCCGTCAAGCTTCGCATGTGATCTGTTATTGTGCAGGATTCAGTGCGTGGATTTGGTGATTGGACACGCGCGTCGGCAAAACTTGGTGTTAACATTGGCGCTAGAAGGAGGGCTTTTAGTGCTTTTTATAATCACAGTAAACTTTTCCGGTGGATGGCTATTATGGCAAGTGGATATAACAATGCCTCTGTCCAGGAAAAGGCTAAAACCCACCAGACCACCCAGGTGAGGGGATCGCTGAAAGATAGGCTACGTTCCAAAACTCAGGGAGGTCGTGCTGAACAAGCCTCCTCTCTCTCCGTAAGCTTTTTTTGGACAAATCAATACACCCATACGGTCGGTCCATGTCGATTTATAATCAATCTTTACACACGAAAGGAAAGGGAGAGATCGGGTGGAAGGCAACTGAGATTAGCGTGAATTCATTCTGCAGAGGAAGCTACAATAAAACCAAAAAGCCATGAGGGAATTACGCCTTCAGCAGGAGGAGCTTGAATTGCAGATAGCCAAAATGGTCAGAGAACAAGAGGCCTCTTCGCAGAGACGCAGACATCGGAGTCGATCCCGGATGCCTCATCGGGAGGAGGCAGGAAAGGAAAAGAGCAGACCTAGGAGTCGCTCTCGAGAGGGGAGGAACCGAAGGAGGAGTCGTTTTCCACACAGAAAATCTGAGTATCAGGGCAGATCGGGACAAAGGAGGAGAATTGGATCTCCTGAATACGAGAGGGACAGGAATAGTTCGTCCCCTCATAAAGAGGAATCTGATCCCCTCGCCAAAAGGGTTGCGAAGTTGAAGAAACTACCGGCGGCAAAAAGCCCGATGGGAACACCTGTTAGCTGCCCCAGTTCACCATTTTCGCTCGAAATCAATCAGGTCATAGCCGACCCGAAGAAGAAAATGCCCCCGATGGAGACATATGATGGGCTGGGGGACTCGTATGACTATTCAGACGGATATGATAGGCTGATGACCAACTATGGACATTCGGACCCTGCCAAATGTCACATGTTTGCCACAAATTTAAAGAAGAGTGCCCGAGAATGGATGGGAACTTTGGCAGATGGTTCAATCAGTTCATGGTACGACCTTCAAGAAAAATTTCATGCTCGGTTCGAGAGCAATAAAAGAAGGGGAAAAATCACTGCTTCCCTCATGCAAGTGAGGCAGCGTTCAGACGAGAGCCTCGGCCAGTACGTTAAGAGGTTCCGGGAGGCAGTGGGATCGGTGGCAGAGCTAAACTCCCCTCAGGCTCTGGGATTTTTCACAACGGGTCTAGATATTTGAAGGTCAAAGAAATTGATGAAGGATCTGGTGATCAACCCTCCTACCGACCTGACTGAAGCCTTCCATCGGGCCAAAGGATTCATTTCCATAGAGGAGGCTATGGGAAATTTTAAACCACACTCTCAATCCTACGACAAATCCAAGGATCGGGACAAACAGAATTACCAGCGTTCGGACAACAACCAGGGGAGGGAGGATAATTCTGGAAAGAAAAACTATAATGGTGGAGGATCGGGAAGTGGCCGACCACCCTTCCTGAGCAGAAACGTCAATAAAGTTTACACCCCCCTCAACACAGATCGGGTGAAGATATTGGAAGAGATACGGAATAAATCATTTTATGAACCTTGCTCGATGCACCCGAAGCCCGGGAAAAGGGGTCGGGATAAGTTTTGTGAGTACCATCAAAGTCCCGGGCATAAAACGGAGATGTGTAATGATCTAAAGGACTTGATAGAAAAAAAAATGTTCAAAACGGACATCTAGTCCAATATGTAGCAGGTCGGGAGAATACTAAGACTCCAAGGGAGGAAAACAGAGGGTCAGCTCGGGATGTACAGCCAAAACAGAAATATCCTGCCCGAGGTGTGATCGATGTGATTTCAGGCGGTTCTGTAGGGTGTGTGATGCAGTGTTATCAGTTGCGGGATCCTCGCCAAGAAAGGATCGGGCCTACCCGGGAACATCTATCTCATTCTCTAATGAAGACTATCCTACAGATCTCATAGAATCACATGACGGGGCATTGGTGATAATAGCTCAAGTTGGGCCAGTGGACATGAGAAGGATGATGATAGACAACGGGTCCTCAGTCGACATACTATACACTCACGCCTATCAAAGGATGGATCTGGAAGGAAAAAAGATGGAGTTAGGAGGAGAAGGCCCATTATACAGGTTCAGTGGAGATCCGATGCATGTGTCGGGAACCATCGAATTGCTTGTTAGGTTTGACATAGCACCCCAGCAGGTAGAGATAATGGTTAGATTATTTATGGTCCAGGTCAATTCGGCGTACAACACTATTTTAGGAAGGCCGACCCTGGCAGCCTTGCAAGCAGTGACGTCCATACCTTACTTCAAAATCAAATTTCCAACACCGAACGGGATCGGGAAGGTAAAAGGAGATCTAGATATTGCCCGAAGGTGCTATCGAAATACTTTAATCTTGTCAGGGGTCGGGGTCAGTAAGCAGAAGCGGACAATGGCCATTGAGATAGAGCCATTCACTGAGGGTAGTATACAACCGCTTGTCCTGCCTGCCAAAAAGACAGAGGACGTGGAGTTGGTCCTGGGGAATACAGTGAAGCTGAAAAAGATTGGGTCAGGATTGACAAAACCGTTCTAGACAAGACTGATAAATCTACTTCGAGTATATGCTGACATCTTTGCATGGGAACCTATTGACATGCCTGGGGTAAGTGAGTCGGTAGCCCTACACAGATTACATGTGGACCCGAAGAGAAAACCAGTTATACAAAAAAGGAGAACTTTTGCTCCAGAGAGGCAGAGAATAATAGACAAAGAGATTGCCAAGCTCCTGGAAGCAGAATTCATCTTCGAGATCGATTACCCCGAGTGGCTGGCTAATGTGGTCTTGGTTCAGAAACAAAACAGGAAGTGGAGATTATGCATCAACTACACAGACCTGAATAAGGCATGTCTAAAAGATTTCTATCCTCTACCCAATATTGACCAGCTGATAGATGCCACTTCGGGGTACGGCATGTTGAGTTTCATGGATGCCTTCTCGGGATATCATCAGATCTCGATGAGTAAGGAACACATCCCGAAGACAAGTTTTATCACGCATCGGGCCATATATACATACCGAAAGATGACCTTTGGACTGCTCAATGTTGGGGCTACTTACCAGCGGATGATGAACTTTGTATTCACAAGACAGTTAGGCCGAAGCATGGAAGTTTATGTGGATGGAACTTTGTATTCACAAGGTAGCTAGGCCGAAGCATGATTGTGAAAATCATGTCAGTCTGGGATCATCTAGAGGACCTAAAAAACTGCTTTGAAACATTCAGAAACATAAGCTGCAGTTGAACCCGACTAAATGCACCTTCGGATTAGGGTCAGGAAAGTTTCTAGGGTATCTAATCAGGAAGAGGGGCATTGAAGCGAATCCGAAGAAGATTTAGGAGATCTTAGATATGAAGTCCCCGAAGTCTTACAAGGATGTTCAGAGGTTGACGGGTCAGATTACGGCCCTTCGGAGATTTGTGTCAAGATCAGCCGAAAGATGCTTGCCATTTTTTGATACTTTGAAGGGGACAAAGAACGAGAAAAGTTTTTAATGGACTTCAGAGTGTGAGGATACGTTCCAATGGATCAAAAAATACTTGTCATCGGCACCATTATTGATGAAGTCGATCCCTTCGGAACCCTTATATTTGTACTTGGTTGCAAGCTCGTTGGTAGTAGGGGCGGCACTGGTAACGGATAGGGGGAAGACAGTTCTCGGTATACTATGTTGGCCACGTTCTTCGAGATACAGAGACAAGATACCCGAACCTGGAAATGTTCGCCTATGTATTAATCATCGTAAGTAGGAAGCTTCGGCACTATTTTCAAGGTCGGTTGGTGGTGGTCTATACGGATCAGCCGTTAAAGAAGGTACTTCACAGGCCAGAAGTTTTGGGTCGGCTTGCTGCATGGGCGATGGAATTAACATAGTTTGTTTTGGAGTATCATCCCTGAACAGCAATCAAGGGACAGGAATTGGCAGATTTTGTTGTAGAGTGTTCTTTCACGGAACCGGATGTGGGTAGAAATTCCACAATAAAATTCATATCAATATTTCGGCATAATGATATTGAAGAAAATAATATCATTTATGAAGAAAATAACATCCCTTACCTCAAAATAACAGTATTTTTTGATTGGAATATCATATGTAAAGCCGAAGGAAACTTGCACTGAATAGCAACTCTCAAAGTATCTAAATACTCATAAAATACGCTCGATAATATAGAGAGAGAGAAAACTTATTTCTGGTGTGATTTTCAATTCTAACCTAAGCGCTTATTTATAGGAAAATGCTAAAACGCCAAAGGAGACTAAATTAATAAAATAATAATATTATTTTTCTTCCTTCTACGCATGTAGCCATCCAAGACCAGCCATCACATTTAAAAAAAATTCCAGCACATGTTTTCAAAATAAAACAAAAGCGGGACTCACCCAATATTTTAATAAAAATATTTTAATTTTTGAAACTTCAACAATTCATAATAAATAGCTCTTTTATCAAAAAAATACGAATTTTATGTCCATTTCATACGAAATCGAATTCTATACAACTTTGTAGCTTTAAGTTTTTCTAAATTCCAAACAAAAAATATCCGAAATCCACAAACGGATATTTTTAATACCTCCATTCCGACAAAATACTGATAAAACACCTCAGCATTAATTCATTCATTTATAACCACATAAAATAAATATATCTATCATTTATATCCACATCAAATAAATATTTCCTTATCATATAAATCAATAATTAATTATTCACAAATAATATTACAGAATCACAATAATGACAACCAGGCAATTCCCAAGAAAGAGGGGGCTTTCCGATAAGGATTTTTCCTTACTGGCGCGCAATTAGATTATCTAACCTCTCCTCAACAGAACTTTCTAGACATTGCCAATAATGTTATCTAATAATATTATTCAAATAATATGAATTATTGATATGATAATGGGAAATACTGTGCAGTGACAATTATTAAAACAACAATAATATAAAATATCAACGCAGCAATTATTGAATCAATAAAATAAAATATTGAACAGTAATTATTGTAACAATTATTGAGTAGTGCCTTCTTACGTAAGAATCAATAATTCAACAATACTGTGCAATACCGTGTGCTACTATGCAACCACGTGTATTATTATATTTTAACCACCAGGTATTCCAACAGTGTTAACGGTAACAATTACGTCGTTATTTATAAAAACTCAAACTTTTCATTTTTTTCATTCGACAATTATTCCGTTATGGGGCCCACAAATGGCTGCGCCGTCGTACAAATATTCCCCAACAACAAGAATATTCCACGACCAAATGAATATTCCACGACAACAATGAATATTTTATAACCACTTGATTATTTTGCAAAATTTACACATTTCACCCATAACCAAAGTATTATATCAAATTATCACCTTACTATTTCAAGATAATAAATAGAGGAAATTCAATTTTATTTATAATAAGTTGGGGTCTTACAACCTCCCCTCCTTACGAAATTTCATCCTCGAAATTGACGTACGTACCTGGTGTTTCGAAAAGGTGAGGGTACCTCGCTTTCATTTATGATTGTAACTCCCAGGTCATTTCCTCCATAGCATGGTTCCTCCACAAAACCTTGACTTGTGGTATAACCTTTGTTCATAGGACATGCTCTTTCCTATCCAAGATCTTGACAAGTACCTCCTCGTACGTTAAGTCTTCGGCTATCTCGTCTGGTTCTAATGCAATAATGTGGTTTGGGTCTTTCACATATTTACGAAGCATAGATATATGAAAAATATTATGAACACGAGACATGCTTGAAGGTAATGCGAGTCTATAGGCCACATTTCCTATTCGGTCAAGAATCTCAAATGGACCAACAAATTGTTGATTGAGCTTTCCTCTCTTTCTAAATCTTGTAACTCCTTTCCATGGAGCAATACGTAACAGTACATGATCTCCGATATTAAATTCCACGTCCTTTCGATGAAGATCAGCATAACTCTTTTGTCGATCTTGTGAGGTTTGAATACGTTGTCGAATCATTTAGATCTTTTCTGTAGTCATGCGTACCAATTATAGTCCCAACAAAGTTGCTTCACCCACCTCATCCCAGCATATTGGAGAACGACACTTTCGTCCATACAATGCCTCGAATGGAGCCATGCCTATACTTGCCTGATAATTGTTGTTGTAGGAGAATTCCACCAATGGTAAGTACTTATCCCAACTCCCTTTGAAATATAGGACACAGAGTCTTAATAGATCTTCAAGAGTTTGAATAGTCCTTTCGACGATTGCCCGTCCGCTTTGAGGATGGTATCTTTGAAGCGAATCAATCAGAACCGCGCCCATAGCTTTCAGCAAGCTAACCCAAAATCGTGAAGTGAATCTTGGGTCACGATCCGAAACTTTGGATACTGGCATGCCATGCAATCTCATAATCTCATTTACGTACATACGAGCAAGACGTTCAATGGAATAAGTCTCACGTATAGGCAAGAAATGAGCAGACTTAGTTAATCTATCAACAATTACACAAATCGCATCTATACCTTGAGAAACCTTGGGAAGACCCGTACCGAAATCCATATTAATGTGTTCCCACTTCTATTCCGGAATCTCAAGTGGTTGCAATGGACCTTTTGGCACTTGATGCTCTGCATTTACACGTTGACAAGTTAAATACCTCGAGATAAACTCTGTGATCTCTCTCTTCATATTGCTCCACCAAAATGTATGTCGAATATCATGATACATTTTGGTACTCCCAAGATGGATTACAAATGGTGTGTTGTGTGCCTCCATCATGATTCTATGCTTCAAGTCAGAGTCGTTAGGAACACAAAGTCTGGAGTTGACTCTAAGTATTCCTTCTTCATCGATTCTTGCTTCCGGAATAGAACCTTCTTGCACTTTCTTCTTCATACACATCAGCCCCAGGTCCGTAGCTTGAGCAACTTTAACTTTATCGATTAAAGTCGATTCTACTCGTATATTCGCCATTATCACGTGGGTACTTGGAGCCTTTAACTCTATCTTCATCCTTTGTAAGTCATACAAAATGGGTCTTTGTGTTAACAACATCACACTCGTACCCGCATACGATCTTCTACTCAATGCATTAGCTACAACGTTTGCTTTTCCAGGATGATATTGAATGTTATGGTCGTAATCTTTCAACAGCTCGAGCCAACATCATTGTCGCATGTTGAGTTCCTTTTGGGTGAAGAAATATTTGAGGCTTTTATGATCCGTATAAATCTCCACTTTCTCCCCATACAGGTAATGTCACCAGATTTTCAACGCGAAAACAACTACTGCCAACTCCAGATCATGAGTAGAATAATTCCTCTCATATTCTTTGAGTTGTCACGAGGCATAGGCTATAACTTTCTCATGTTGCATAAGAACACATCCTAACCCTTTGCCTGAAGCATCGTTGTAGATAACAAATCCATCCGAACCAGATGGTATTGTTAGAATTGGTGCCGAAATGAGTCTCCTCTTAAGCTCTTGGAAACTCTTCTCGCATTCCTCGCTACATACGAAATTTATATCTTTCCGAGTCAGCTAAGTTAACGGGGTAGTGATTCGAGAAAATCCTTCCATGAATCTCCGATAATAACCAGCTAAGCCCAAAAAGCTACGTACTTCGGTTACCAACTTCAGTTGCTCCCAACTTTGTATTGCTTCAATCTTCGCCGGGTCAACAGATACTCCATGTTTTGATACCACGTGCCTAAGGAATGCTACTTCCTTAAGCCAGAACTCGCATTTCTTCAGCTTGGCATATAGCTTGTTGTCACAAAGTCTTTGAAGTACCAGCTTCAAATGGTGCTCATGATCTTCATGGCTTTTGGAATAGATGAGGATGTCATCAATAAAGACAACAACGAACTGATCCAAATATTCCTTGAATACACGGTTCATCATATCCATGAAAGCAGCAGGAGCATTAGTCAATCCAAAAGACATGACTAAGAATTCATAATGCCCGTACCGAATTCTGAAGACAGTCTTTGGAATATCCTTAGTTTTAATCTTCAACTGATGATATCCAGAACGAAGGTCGATCTTTGAAAAGAATTGTGTTCCTTGCAACTGGTCAAACAGGTCATCAATGTGAGGTAGGGGATACCTATTCTTGATGGTGACATGGTTCAATTCCCGGTAGTCAATACAAAGTCTCATACTCCCGTCTTTCTTTTTTACAAATAAAATAGGAGCACCCCAAGGAGATGTACTAGGATGAATGAAATCGATGTCTAACAATTCCTGTAGTTGAACTTTTAACTCCTGAAGTTCAATAGGAGCCATTCGATATGGGGTTTTAGAAATGGGCTTTGTACCCGGTTCAAGATCAATAAAGAATTCAACTTCACGTTCTGGGGGTAGACCAGGAAGTTCTTCAGGAAATACGTCAGGAAATTCACAAACAACAGAAATATTATTTAAATCTGACGTATTTTTGTTCAATTCCATAACATGGGCTAAGAAAGCTTGACATCCGTTTTTCAATAAGCGAATAGCTTTATGGCTTGATATGACAGTAACTGATTTTAGTGGTTTAGTTGCTTGAATTCGTATAACAGGTTGGTTAGGAATATGAAAACTCACAATCTTACGAAAACAATCAATTTTGGCATGATGAGTAGTTAACCAATCAATCCCTAAAATCACATCAAATGAAAGTATCTTTAAAGAGATAAGATCAACAAGTAATGTGATGGTGCCAACTTGGATCAAGCAAGATTTATAAACAGTGGATGTAACAAAAGTTTCTCCTAACGGAATTTCCACTGATAAGTCAAGGTCTAATTTCTCCGAAGTCAAATTTAAACGTTGAGCGCAAGTAGGAGAAATAAAAGAGTGGGTAGAACCGGTATCTAGTAAGGTATAAACATCGCAACAGTTCAAGATTAACTTACCCGTGATCACCTCGTTCGGGTTTCTCGCGTTTTGTCCAGTCACGACAAACGCCCTCCCTTAAACCATCGACTTTGTTTTGTCTGTAGTCGCCTTTGGTGCTGCTATCCCAGTTGGACTTGACTTCGCTATCGTACAAAATTAGGCTATATGACTATCTTTTCCACAATTGAAACACACCTTGGAAGGCTGTGAACAGTTTGGACTTATGTGTCCCTCCTCTCCACATCTGTAGCATCTAACTAGCGGTCGTTCTCCTCCTCTAGAATTTGTTGTTGGTGCTGGTGATGCTGCTGATGTCTTCCCATCATTGTTGAATCTCCTCTTTTTGAAATTTCCACTTGACTCACCTCTCATATTATCATGGCCACGATTACCACCCGAGTGGTTACCGTTTTTGTCCGTATTTTTCCTTCCTCGCTGGTTATCATCGTTTCAATGACTGCTGTCACAGTTATGACCCTGGTTGTGGTCCCTTAATTGAACATACTCATTATCTCGCTCTAATAATTGAGCCCTGTTGACAACATCTGAATATAAAGAAAATTTGTGAGAGATAAGGTATTGACGAATCTCGGATTTTAGACCTCTCAAAAACATCCACGTCATACGTTCCTCATTCTCTACCAAATGAGGTGCAAACCTGGATAACTCCGCGAACTTCACCTCGTACTGAGACACCGTCATGTTGTTCTGTTCCAGTCTAATAAACTCTACCGCCTTCATATGACGAATACTTTCAGGAAAGTACTTATTATTGAATAGTTTCTGAAATCTTTCCCAAGACATGTTGAGTGCGGCTGGCTGGGTACGCTTCACAGATTCCCACCAGTAATCTACCTCACCACGGAACATAAAGGTGGCGAATGGAACCTTTTGTTCCTCCGTGTATCCCAAGACATCGAATATCTTGGTAATTTGCTTGACCCATGTTTCCGCCTTAATCGAATCTGGCTTTCCCCAAAAATTTGGTGGTCCCAACTCCTTGAACTGCTTGGCTTTGAAAAACCGCGCGTTGCTATCATTTCCACCCGTATTTTGTACACGAGTCTCCCTCGTCTAATTTTACATGAACTGCAAAAAGCTCCTAAACATTCCATCATTCATCATTTGCTCGGTAGTGTTATTTACAGGTTGCATTCCTGTTGTACGTTCCCCTGGTTGGTGATTAAAGGTTGTTCCATAGTCTCATACACTCCATTGTTAACGTTCTCAGCTGTCATTCTTAAATACTGCCATAAAACAAGATTTAATTAAATAAATTAACAAATCACATAATATCCCTATATTATGACCGACCAACAAATAAGATTAGGTAGGACATACTAGCGAAAGATTTACTCATCTCTCCCCTCCTAGTTCTATTCCCCGATCTCCGCCAGAGACAATATCCCTAAGTTCTAATACCAACTGTGACGCCCCCAAAATAGGTATACATCACCCATTCTGAGTCGCCAAAATAATGGTACAGAAATAACTATAACTTCATTATTACAATTGTCGTGCAAAACACGACAACACAAATACTGTGAGTTTAAATACAAATATTATCCTCTAGACAATATCCACACTCAAATAAAGTCCTCATTACAATTATTGATACACTATTTTACAAAAATAGTGAGGACTGTTAAAACAACTGTCTAGGACCATCACTTTATACCATGACTGGTTCCTGCTATATTCTCACTTCCTGAGAAGAAAAATAGAACAAAAAGGAAAAGGGTGAGCTCAACTATCCCAGTAAAGAATATTATGACTAAGATAATATACAAAAAATTATCCTTAGTCCTCAACAGGAAAAAATCTGATAGAATATAATAGATAACAAGTTTTAGATCAACAAATGCAGCGGAAACAGTAATCCCTTAGAAGAGTCAAGTAGAGAATGAATTCTACTATCTTCTAAGATTGAAAAGTCCATCATCAATATTTTATCCCTGTAACATCAATCAATATACATCTTGCATCAAATATTCATCTTTGCACTACGGGCCAAAGATATTCATCAGGTAATCATTCATCTTTGCACTACAGGTCAAAGATATTCATCAAGTATCACCATTAAAGACTGAGGATGATGAAAAACATTTTAGAGAACGAATCCAATAAGATAAAAGGACAAAGATTAGAGATTCGTACTTTAGATAATTCAAGTTTAAAAATACTCCATAATAAACCATAATGGAGTAAAATTTAAGAATGAAGATCAAAACATGGATACAATCAAAGATAGTAACCATAATAGACATCTGGGACAAAGAAGAGAAAATTTAATTTTTCGGTGAATAGTGTCGTATTCGTGAATAGTGTCGTATACGTGAATAGTGTCATTTTTCTAGACATTGCCAATAATGTTATCTAATAATATTATTCAAATAATATGAATTATTGATATGATAATGGGAAATCATGCGTTGATAATTATTGAAACAACAATAATATAAAATATCAATGCAAAGAATTATTGAATCAATAAAATAAAATATTGAATAAAGAATTATCGTAACAATTATTGAGTAGTGCCTTCTTACGTAAGAATCAATAATTCAACAATATCAGGCAATCTGAGTGTGCTACTATGCAACCACACGACATCGTATTTTAACCACCAGGTATTCCAACAGTGTTAATGGTAACAATTACGTCATTATTTATAAAAACTCAAACTTGTCGTTTTCTTCATCTGACAATTATTCCGTTATGGGGCCCACAAATGGCTGCGTCGTCGTAAGAATATTTCTCGACAAAAAGAATATTCCAAGACCAAACAAATATTCCCCGACAACAATGAATATTTTATAACCACTTGCTTATTTTGTAAAATTTGTACATTTCACCCATAACCAAAGTATTATATCAAATTATCACCTTACTATTTTAAGATAATAAATAGAGAAAATTTCATTTTATTTATAATAAGTTGGGGTCTTACATGAACGGCCCGACACTATAACCAAAAAGTGAAACAAAGAAGATTCGAAGTTGGGGATTTAGTTCTTCAGGAATCAGAGGCATCGACCCCTCAGAACACTGCCAAGCTTATACAGAATTGGGAAGGGCCTTACGAAGTGATAGAAGTGCCGAAGCCAGGGACCTACCGGCTTCGAGCATTAGATGGTTCAAAAATAAAGAATACATGGCATGCAAGAAGACATAGAAAATTGTTTTAGTAAAAGTAATGTCATTCTCTCCTTTATTTATGTAAGTCATTTTATTTATCAATGAAATAAATGAGAATCTCTCTTCAAGGCAATGTTGTACTTCATTTATATTCATAAGCTTTTATGAACTCGATCAGACAAGCTTCGGACTTAAACCGATCAGAAAGTTCGAAACAACGTAATTGATCGGTAAAAGTCACAAGTATAACTCGATCGAGAAAATTATAAATCCAATCAGACAAGCTTCGGACATAAATAGATCAAAAAGTTAGAAATAACATAACTGATTGGTAGAAATCACAAGTACAACTGATTGAAAAAACTACAGTCGAAGAAAAATTTTATACTTCATTCATACTTATAAGTTCTTACAAAATACGATCAGATAAGCTTCAGACAAAAATCGATCAGAAAGTTACAAGCAACATAACTGATCGGTAAAGTTACAAGCATAACTGATCGAGAAAATTACAAATACAGAAAAGAAATGAAGACTACAAAATTACAAGTCCTAAAAGAAGCTGTTCTTGTGGACCCCCATCTTTGGCTTCAAATTCTTCGTCAGAAGAATCAAGGACAGAAGCATCGTGCCTAGCAGCCGTTATCTTTGCCCGGGCCTTTTCCCGATAAACATCATATCCTTCAGCAAATTGGTACATGATCTTCTCGGTCAGGGCCGAAGATTCTTTGTACTCTTCAATGGCACGCTGCTTGGCTTCAGCTCGCTCTTCCCTAAAGGCGTTGTTTCCCGAATCAAATGCATCATTTTCTCATGCGTCTCGGTAAACTTCTCCTCGAGGGCATGTAGCGCCTGCTCTCGACCCTTGTTTTCTTCCAATAAGAAATCTCTCTCCTCGAGGAGCTACTTGGCGTGATTTTCGAGACCGACGAACTCTTGTTGAAGTAGAGAATATTGGTCCTTGAGCTCATTGGTCTGGCGTTCGGCCCTAGTCACTTTATTGCGGGTCTCGGCATGGAGATCCCTCTCTTTCTTCAGGTCCGAGTTCAGACCCCAAACCTCAGCTTCAAGAAGTGCCACATCCGACCTTAATTGGGCCTCTTTTTTAATGGCACGGGCCAGAGGCAGAATGGCTCGGGCGAGGATGGCGTTGGCCTGCAACAAAAGCATACATTAGTCATGAGGAACAAAGTATAAATATATCTCAAATTTTTCTGGTTTACCTGACACTGGGCCTTGATGTACGCCACCAGTACTCCTCGGAGGAGAATCCCTTAAACCGCTCCTCATCCCCATGGAGCTTGAAGTGTTCGAGCTGATTGAAGGGAGAAACCTCCGAAGGGCTCCTCGGCCAGAATGTAGTAGGCGTTCTTTGGGAAGAGCTCGTCTCGATGTTCGATCGGGAAGTGGGTGTGGAGCATGTCGGGACCTTCAGTCAAACGCGGTTTCTTTGATCAAGGTTCTAGAGGAACCTCTTTGGTTTCCTCCAAATCTTCGATCACCGCAACTAGTGTAGGGGGTGGAGGAGTTCGTTTCAACAGGGCTGAAGAAGAGGCCTTGAGGGGAGCTTTGGTCGAAGGCTTGGTGGAAGGCCTCTTCATTTTCTTCAACAAGGCCATCTTTTCAGCCCGGTTCATCTTTAGTATATTTTAGTTGGCGGGTTCGGTGGTAGTAATCGGAGGAGCTGGACCCGAAGCAGAACCGGTTGAGAGTTCTGCAATTGGGATGGTTTCCTCTTCGGCTGCTTCGTCGATGATAGGAAGGCGGATTGGTTTGGTTGTGATTGGTATTGGCACCAGGGAGGCATCAGCCCCTTTGGGTTTGAAGATTGTCACTACACAAAGGGAAATAAGTCAGAACAAAGGTTATGGGAACAAGCTGAAAGAAAATTAAAGGAGTTATGGAGAGGCTCGGGATAAGGTACTTACACCCGTGTTTGTACAACCAGGTTTCGTTGGATAAAACTCCCAGATTCCATTTGGTCTTGCTCAACTTTTTGTAGAACTCTTTGAAAGCACCGACTCAATCCTTTGGGAACTTGGACACCTTGGCGATGGGATCATGGGGATGGGCCCAGTTCGGGAGAAGTTGGAGGTCGGTCCCCTTAACATAAATCTACTGTGGGTGCCACCCCTTGTTGCTCGAGGGAGTCTTGATAAGGATAGCTCGGTTGGGTTGTTTATTTAACTGTCAAAGGCTAAGTTCTTTGGACCTGCCAACGGTGAATAAGGTGAAGAAGAAGTCGAGGCTGGGAATGATCCCGACCTCTTGGCAAAAGGCGATAAAGGAAATTAAGTGGATATACGAGTTCGGCATAAGTTGTGCGAACCCGATCCCCAAAAAGCATAGAAAAGAAGAGATGAATTCATGAAAAGGAAATTGGACACCATACTTTAGGGTCTAGATGGGAATGGCAATCCAATCGCCTTCGGGACGCCAGAACATTCGCTCTTGAGATTTGGGCAACCGAAGCTTGTACTCCTTTGGGATATTGAAGAGAGTTTGGAGGTCAGAAAGTTGGGATGGAGTGATGGAAGACTTGGTATTGATGTGAGAGAAGTCAGTTTCGGAAGCATAAATGCTTCGGATCTTGGATTCAATGTTATTTGTGGTGGTATCAATAGGGGCTACCGGAAGATCGGCCGAAATCAGATCGTCGGTGGTGATTGTGGGGGGAACTGGCTCAGTGGTGGGAGGAATGCTAGAATCAGCCATTTGAAGCAAGATTGAAAGGAATGAGGCACGAATATGAGGTTTAGCAAGCAAAAATAAGCTGAAAAGCTGAAATCATAGAAGATTAGGGAAGTAAGGTACTCGCCGAAAATCGCCTTCGCCAAAAAATTCGAAAGGAAAATTTGAAATGATGAAGACTGGGAAAAGTGGCAGAGTTGGATTGATGGGGGGGTTTTCATAGAGTGACTGCACGAATCCCTAGGGCGGCTATTTATGACAGGTGGGGTCCAGTTCTGGGAAGAAGTGTAGCATTTCAAAAATCAAAGAAAAACCGTTTAGGCTCCCCAGACAACTCATCATTTATTGTCGTGACCCTTCAAGTTCATAGCTTTTTAAGTCTCTAATTATAAATATATTATAAAAAGAGACTGGGGGCAATGTTCGGGAGCGTTTTACCAACCTCCATGTGGGTCGAAGGCCTGACACCAGAAGAGGACGTTAAGTCCATTGGGTCAAAGCCCTTGGGAATGTTGAAGGTGATCCGGTTCGGGCATCTGAGTCCTCTGGGCCAGAGTCCTGTTCTAGCTTATGGTGATCGGGTTCGGGCATCCGAGTCCTCTGGGCCGGAGTCCTATTTGAGCTCATGATGATCGGGGTCACGCCTCCGAGTCCTTTGGGTCGGAGCCCAGACCATTCTCTGTGGGATCGGTTGGGTTGGGCCTATACAGCGGGTTAGCCCACGTATGGAGTCCGGAGTTATAAGGGGTTTAAGTGGTTAAGGATTCTAGTCCTAATCACCTTTGTATAAGGTAACTCCAGAGGTAGTGTTTGGGTTGGATTCCACTTGCACCTTTTAAGGAGATTGTGTTGGACCCAAATAATGGTAACTACCATATTTAGGAGTCCTAAACCGACTCGAAGATGGATTCTAATGTAGTGAAAATGATTATAAATACAAGGCTTGAGTTTCAATTAACAAGTAATACACTTTTGAGCACTAAACAATAAAGCCTTCATTGTTAAACCTTGTGAACGGCATGTACTTATTCTCACAGCGGAGCTATCCCCCGGCGGTACAAGCCATCAAGCTTCGCGTGTGATCTGTTATTGTGCAGGATTCAGTGCGTGGATTTGGTGATTGGACACGCCGGTGAAACTTGGCATTAACATTATCTATTATGCATGTTTGAGAAAAACTTGGGAATGAGTTTTTTCGAGCTGAATCGAAAATCAAAGAAAAATCGTTTAGGTTCCCCAGACAACTCATCATTTGTTGTTGTGACCCTTCAAGTTCATGGCTTTTCAAGTCTCTAATTATAAATATATTATAACAAGAGACTAGGCCACAATGTTTGAGAGCGTTTTACCGACCTCCATGTGGGTCGAAGGCCTGACACCAGAAGAGGACGTTAAGTCCATTGGGCCAAAGCCCTTGGGAATGTTGAAGGTGATCCGGTTCGGGCATCCGAGTCCTTTGGGCCGGAGTCCTGTTCTAGCTTATGGTGATCGGGTTCGAGCATCCGAGTTCTCTGGGCCGGAGTCCTATTTGAGCTCATGATGATCGGGGTCAGGCCTCCGAGTCCTTTGGGTCGGAGACCAGACCAGTCTCTGTGGGATCGGTTGGGTTGGGCCTATACAGCGGGTTAGCCCACGTATGGATTCCGGAGTTATAAGGGGTTTAAGTGGTTAAGAATTTTAGTTCTAATCACCCTTGTTTAAGGTAACTCCAAAGGTAGTGTTTGGGTTAGATTCCACTTGCACCTTTTAAGGAGATTGTGTTGGACCCAAATAATGGTAACTACCACATTTAGGAGTCCTAAACCGACTCGAAGATGGATTCTAAGGTAGTGAAAATGATTATAAATGCAAGGCTTGGGTTTCAATTAACAGGTAAGACACTTTTGAGCACTAAACATTAAAGCCTCCATTGTTAAACCTTGTGAACGGCCTGTACTTATTCTCACACCTGAGATATCCCCGGCGGCACAAGTCATCAAGCTTCGCGTGTGATCTGTTATTGTGCAGGATTCAGTGCATGGATTGGACACGCCGACAAAATTTGGCGTTAACATTATCTATTATGCATGTTTGAGAAAAACTTGGGAATGAGTTTTTCCGAGCTGAATGGGATCCGAAGGTGATGCTTGTGTTTTGATCTTGGAAAACATCAAACTGTATATGTTCTAAATCCCTATGGTAAAATCATTGAAGTGGTAGTTTGTCTTTAATAAAGTTGTTCTTGTGTAGGACCCTTCGGAGTCCCTTGTAGTTGTTGGACGTTACATAAGTGAAAATTATAATGGACCTGCTTTGCATCCCATTGATTTTATAGATATTAGCACAGGACAACTGATTGCTGAGGTCATGGACCCAAACATTACGACTATAATTTCTGTGAACAAGCTACATCCACAATATGATGTTTTGGAATCTGGTAGTTCAAGGTATAGCCTGCCATGCACTTAATAGTCTCATTTCTCTATGGTGACTGATATTTTTGAGAAATGCTATTTATATCACATACCTTATGATCACCGTTTCAGACTTTTTTTAAAACATTAAATAATTTTCTTCTGACCGGCTCATGGCTTCCTATTTCTACTTAATGGTTTCTTACAGAATGCCTTCATGATATCGTATAAGATAAATATTGTGACAGTGTTTTTTTTAATGCAATTCCAAAGATTAAAATAGCTGGTACTATTAGCTTGGTTAAGAATTTGATGGGTAGAATTTAGTGGTAGATTTCCTTATTTATTTCATACTTGGCGATTAACTTTTCTTACTATTAGTAGCTTTTCATACCGTATTAGCCTAATGTTTGACAATGTTTTTACTGGATGTGAAGTTGGATTTATTTCTTATTGGGTAGAGTTGAGCTTTAAATTTTTTCCTTAATTGACTTGGATGAATCCCATACTCTTTGCTATCATTTACTCTTCCAATAAAAAATATATATTTAATTTTTTAAAATAGACTGAAGATGGTAATCTATATAATCATATATAAATAGGAAAAAATGTATATAAACCACAGTATTATAATGCGATAAAGGTATAATGACAGAGTTTTTTGGGCTATAACATTGGTTTCACCGTTGGTAATAAATGCATAGCTATTAGCCCAAAAAATATATCATCATAGTCCTACTGTATAATACACAGCTGTGTGTGTATATATATATAAATATATATATATATATATATATATATATATATATTAACGCCAAGATCTTTATACGCACCTCAATTCTTCGAAAGTGCATCCAATCTTGCACAGAAAACGAATCAGCATCGAAAGCTTGACAGTTTGGGCCGCTGGGGGATAACTCCGGTATGAGAATTAGTACAGGCCAACACAAGGTTAACAATGGAGATAGTGTGCTCTAGTGTTTGGTATAAAATTTGCATGTTACCTTCTCTATATAGTTCTTTGTACTCTTATATTAGTCTCACCGCCTTGCATGCAACCCACCTCCCGTGACTTCAGATAATTTCATGCAACCCATATCAAATCATTGTTCCCCACTACCTAGGATTACGCCAAATCCTCATTAATTAAGGTGTTGGACCCATATTCCAACACCTGTCAACTACAATAAACTTTGTCCCAAGCTCAATTAACACCATATAAATAATGGCCCAATACTCCAAAGGCCCAAATAATTATGACCCAATAGGCCCAAATAGTTATGGCTCAACATTGCCCCCAGTCTTTTATCAAACAGATTGTTTGATGAAAGAGTATATAAAACTTTGTCCCAAATAGTAATGAAGTCCAAATGAATCCGAAAAAGGCCCAATCAATAGTAATCTAAGTCCAGACGTTACCCTTTCAAATTCATCATCATTACCTTCATTAAATATGCCGCCCTCGTGTTTCGGAAACAACTGAAAGGATAACCACTATAAAAACTCATTTCCCCCAAATTAGACGGTTTCACCTCCCCATTTGAATTTCAAAGTGCTCTTTCTTTCTCCTACCTCCAGCTCTCTATCTCTGCAATCTATCATTTTCTCTCTAACAGCAATGGCATCCCAGAATCCAGATAACATCATCCCAATCTTTGTAGCTCCTATCTCATTCATCCCTACTGCTCAGAATCTCACTAAAATCGCCTCAGAAACAAACCCCAAATCGAACCCATCATCCAACAAAAATCCTCCACCTACCACCACTTAAAACCCTTCTCTCGAATTCCAGAATGAAGAACAATACCCTCATGCCAACATTACCTCTGAAATTACTGAAGATGATATCTGTATCATCCGAGAACGATACCTGATTCCAGACACTCACCATCTGAGAGTGCCCATCTCCACCGAGCTTATGTACCTCCGTCCCGAAGGATGGACTACCATGCCCCTCACCCTCTTGGAGAAAGGGATTTGTTTTCCCCTTCATGCTTTCATTATCACCCTTTTAGAGTTCGTGGGCATTGGATTTGCCCAATTGGTCCCTAACTCCTACATTCACATCCTCGCCTTCATCGCCCTCTGCCACGAGATAGGGATTCCACCCTCTATCGATTTCTTCTTCACTCTCTTCATAGCCGACAATTCTCGGGAACGGGGCTTCAAGATGCTGAGCAAATAATCCCCAAAACCCAATGCCAGATTCGAGAAGCGCCCTATGATGGAGACTCCTTCAAGCAACAAAGGGTGGCATAAGGATTGGTTTTTCGTCAAAGGACCCGAAGTCTCTTCCTTCCCTGATTGGACCACTGCCAAGAGCCTCTCTGCAAACTTCGACAACATCTCAGATGAGCGCGTGGTAGAGATGACAAAGCTTCTAAAGAAGCTTCCTATGAAGGAATGGAGCTTCGGTCTTCTAAGCAAGCAAGCATGGTTGTATGACCATAAATGTAAGTTCCGAACTCAACACTTACGTGTTTTCTCATAGTTTCTTTAGTAAATCATTCTGAAACATCCTTCTTCATTCTTTACAGTCTCCCTTATCAAACCTACTTCCATCGATCGAAAGGAACTAGAGAAATTTCTTGCTCCCAACCCAACCCAGAATCTTACCGAAACCCAACATTCTAAACCTCAATCCATCGAACCTTAAACTTTTGAACCCCAAATCACTGAGCCAACTCCTACCAAAGAGACAAACCAACCTCATAGAAAGAAAAGAGCTGCCAGAAAACCAAAACACGCCCCTATACCCACATTTAATGAAAGCCTCTTAGATATGCCAACGTCGAACGCACCCAAATCCTTCGATCCAAAAAGAAAAGGGCCAAAATTGTAAAAACCCAAAACCCTAATAAGACTCAGATATATAAATTCAGTTATATTAATAAAATCTCTCCGTTCTGAAAGTGTTATGTGTTAGTATATATTTTGTTTAACAAATTTGGTCAAATAAAATTTTGTCCAAAAATTGACGTGCTTAACACCTCGTGCTTAAAAATTTTCTTCCGAAAATGGACTTTTTGGTATATTTATTTTGACAAGCTGCTTTGTCATGCTTACACTGACAAAACGCTTTGTCGTGTTTGTTAGGATTTGTGTAAAATCTAGGTTAGGAACCTTAGATTATAAACCCTAAACCTAGATTACAAACCCTAACCCTAATTTATAAATCCTAACCCTAATTAGCTAAACTAAACCCTAATTAGATTATCCTAACACCTAATCATGATTACTAAACTTTAATTAGGTACTAATAAACATCATTAAATAACCCTAATCATTAAAAACAAAACTCTAATCAAGATTAGTGAGGATTAGGGCATAATTAAGCTACTAATTTGGTCAACTAGCTCACAAGTAGGTTGAGAGTCATCCACACAAGTCCCAAAACATCACATGACATGCTTCCAAACTCCCAAGCATCAGAAGAGTCATAGATCAGATCTTTTAGGAGGCAAGCAGGTGGAAAAATGACCAAAAAGCCAAGTTAGGAAATTTTATAAAAGAAAACCCTAGCTCAGAGAAAACCTATGAAAATTATAAGCCATTACACTCATATAACCTGCCTATACAAGCCCTGGTGATAACAACGTCAAATCAGAGGCCAGAAATCCAAAAATAAGCAAGAAAGGTGCAAACCCTAATTCATAGCTAGATCTTTGATGCTTTGTTCAAATTGTTGTTTAGATGTTTAGAATTATGTTATAGTATGTTAGGTTGATAGAACATGTTTTCATAACATCTAGATACCTCAAATTAGTGTTTTTAGTAATTTGGAAATTTTGGAAAAACAAGCTTGATAACCGAATGTCAGAGCTTGTAGATTCGTGTATGTTAATAGTTAGGTCTATTAATTGTATGTTATTTGTAGTCTGATATGAGGTCTTTAATCTGGAAAAGAAAACAGGATCATTAGAACCATATATTGCAAGATATAGGTGGTCAAAGGTAGTTGACCGATCACGAAGTTCTATTTTCTGGGTTACCCAGAAAACTCAAGAACGAGTTGAGTAGGCTTACTTTGATCGACTCTTTCAATCGCTTCATTTGTTGTTTTTATAACTTTTTGTAATAGATTAATACCTTGATATACATACTACATATCTATGACCTTAAATTTCTTAAAAAAATCATAGGATTACTGGAATTAACGGTCAAAAGTCGTTGACTGAGCTTGACCAAGTTTTCTGGGTTACCCAGAAAACTGATTAACACGAAGAACAGCCTTTGGTTGTACTTTGACCAACATAGATCGAGACCTTAGAGTTATGCTTTGTCCAAACCAGTGATATATATATGTACCTTGACATATATACTATCAATTACAACAAAAACAACACAAATCTGTTATACATAAGCAGATATATGAAAGCCACAAAACCGTTAACCAACCATGACCACTGTTCTGGGTTACCCAGAAACCCAAGAACAGCTCTGACAGTAACTTTGAGCCTCTATAACTTCTTGTTATATGTAGGTTATAGCACGAAATTTGTCTGATGTTGTACTACTGTATGAGTATTATAACCTCTATACTTGTCCAAACCCAGAATCATTAACAGTAGCAAGATAGATCGTGGTCAAAGTGGTCCCTCGACCATGATTGGTAAAAACCTGAAGCTCAAGAACACTATAATGACACTTCCATCCTTTATAGGGCTTTAGCGACAGACAGTAATTATTTTTTTTAAAAATTAATTAATAAAATAAAAACAGTTTTAAAAATTATAATTAACTTTTGATTTTATTACATAAATTCAATAAATATTTTATTTTATTTGTATATTATTTATAATTAATTTAATAATAAATTAATTAGAATAATTACTTATAAATAATAAATAATGATTTAAAAATCATAATAAATGGTTATAAATTATTTAAAATAATAAACAAAGTTTTTATAAAATTCTAAGTAAATATTAATTATTTAAAATAGAAATAAATGATTTAAAAATCATTTAAAGGATAAATAAATACTTAAAAATTATTATAAGCTTACAGAAATTATTATAATGGATATTTAAATTATCTAAAAATATAATAAAGCTTATAAATAGAATTGGACTATTTATCATATTAGTTAATATTCAGTAAAGCCTTTGAACACCAAAAACTATATCAAACTTAACCCGAACATATGTTGATCTTGTATTTAAGTATTATTATCAATACTAATGTGTTAGATTTATATGTATGAACATGGAATACTTATATTTTTGTCTAGATTAACTTATATTTTTGTCTAGTTGAATGTAATACTTTGTAATAAGAAACTCTTTATGAAGAATCATGTAACCGAACCTTAATATATAATATATATAACATCGTTTATTTCTGCAACCGTGTTTTCTTACATATACAGATGTAATTAGAATTTTCAATCTAGTTTGAAATCCTTGGGAACTATTTATCTAAGTGAGGGTATTGATAACATGGATTGTTCATGTTGTTGTTAATACTCTGGATTTCAAATAAATAGTTACTATCGATATGATAGTGTAATTCGCATGGCATAGACTATACATCTAGGTGAGGGTATTGGTAATATGGACTGTTCATTTTATTACTAATACTCTGAATTTCGGATAGATAGATACTATTCACAGATATAGTTCATATATCCAAGTGAGGGTATCCAAACAAAGTAAGTAAGATATACTTTTCTAGTTTATTTTGTATTGCTAATAATTTAGCATGTGACAAACATAAGAATCTTTTCAAGCACAGCGGAATAAGTAAAAGATCCCCTTCATTGATATATTCATAATCATACATACATTGTTCGTAGAGTTAGTTCAGTGGTAAGCAGTTAAAACATACATAGCAGTTATAGAAGTTAATGTATATAATGTAAATGACATAAAGTAAAAGACACAAAGGGTTTTAAGTGGTTCAGAGACTCAAGCTCCTAATCCCCTCTTCTACTTTTAACTAGCAGGATTTCCACTAAGGAATGGCAGCACCCTGAATCACTAAGATTCCTTCAAGGCCAGCACCTTGGGACTTCAGTTCACTAAGAACTCTTCAAGGCCAGCAGCCTTGGAACTTCTCTAGTTCCCTTGGAACTCTTCAAGCCTAGCAGGCTTGGAATCTTCATTTAGTCCCTTCGGACAAGGACCCCTCAGGCCTTGGCTTCTTGTTGTTGTAGTTGTTGATGTTGTTGGTGCTGAGCTGCTAAGATGTCATTAAGCTCTGAACATCTTCTGTACTTAGCAGCTTGGTGTGGTCCTCTTTGCATTCTGCTTCGAGTCTGGACCACATCTTTTTTGGTGCAGCTGATCTTTACTCTTTTCTGCTCATCTTTATCTGATGTCAGTTGTGCACCATCACCATCTGGATTTGCTAAGTCCCTGAGCTTTTGGTAGACTTCTTTTGGCACATAGCAATCCCTGAACCCTTCTTGAATGTTTTGCAGACATGGTTTTGCACTTGTTCAGTTTCAGCTTTAGGTTTATGGTGATTAGTAGAGTGGCTCTCCTGATCTTCTTTGTACTCTGCCACTTTTCTGAATGCTATCTTTTTGGCCTTCTCGGCTCTAAGCTTGGCTGCCATCTTCAATGGCATTCTCATCTTTGTTGAGTGAAGCTCTAATCCATTTAAGTCCTTCTTCAATGCTGCTTCACTTCCACCTTGGTAGTCTCACTGTCACTGAGACTTGTTCTGTTGATCTTTTGGTGAAACTCTTAGAGTCAACAATAGCATTCAACAACTCAACGACTCTGCAACATAGCAGTCATCAGCAACTTTTGATCTTTGAAGCTCTTTTGATTTATACTCCTTCCCAATCTTCCCATTTGAAAGTAGTCGTTGAAAGCTATTCAAATTGCCTCGCAGATCTCGAGTTATTTGGTGTAGACTGCAGATGTGACATACACCTTTTTCTGACTTTCTGACACTGTAATCTACTATTTCACCTACCTCATCAGAAATGTCACTTTCATGTCTCGGGCAGTTAGTCAACTTTATTTCTTCCTTCTGATTTCTAAATCAAAGGTTGTCCTTTTGCATCGATGCTCTTAATAAGCTCAGTTCGAATATCAATCTTCAGATTGAGCCGTTTCCAATATCTCAATCTTCAATTATTCAAACTCTGCAATTCTGATGCATATCTTCTTGGACTTGATCGTAGTGTCTTGTTGACTGTTGCTTCTTGACTTGTGGAGTTAACACTACGATCTTGAAGAGTGTTCATTAGATCTCCAATGTGGAACACCTCTTCCTTCTCTAGTGCAGTACTTCAACACTTCTGTTTGCCTTGACTATTCTCAGATACTGATAGCTTGACTCCTTGTTTTGGCCCCTTCTGAATAACAAGACACTTCAGATTTGTGGCGTGTCCAGCTCGCTTTCTCCTTGTGATCTCCCGTTCACTTATCATCAATGGACTGACCCAATGCTTAATCACTTTAGCCTTGTTATTCAGAGGCTGACCAGTATCTTTGTGTATACTCCATCAGTTTCTTCTTTGTTTAGCAAACACTACGATCCTGGTTACTTTCAGGATCGTTGTCATCTTTCTACTTGACAGCCACTGCATATGCTGTCTTTCCTTAGTCAGCTACTTAAGTCTTCTTATGATCATCTTGTGGAAGACTTTACCTTGAATGGCTTCTCAACTCAATCTGGATGCTGATTGAGTTGATGCTTAGATCTTCTATTAGCTTGCATGCCATTCATTGAGTGTTCTATGGCTTCCTTCAGGTGAGATGTATATTTGCATTACCAACCAGAGGCTTCATTCCTTTGGATATTTTGGGAGTGCTCAATTGTTGAGAATCGTGTTTGCTCTACTTTCTCTATCGTGGCCTTGTGAGCACATCATTAAGGTCTTAGCTCAAGACTTCTACGATTCACCGGTACTGCTCGTGACACTTCACGACTTTGAGATCAGATCTTGATACTACGATTTCTGTCGTTGTGCTTGTTGTCTTCATCTGATCTTTCTTGACTACGATCTCTGCCTTTGATACAATTAGTAGACTCTATGACTCCAAGTGTAGTCTATGATTCTTGACTGGCTTTGGCAGATGCTCGATCGGCTAGTAGGCAGGCTGTCTCTACGATTCTAAACATGACTTCCTTAGCAGACTTCGGCTCTAAGGAAGCTTTACTCGACACACTACGATCCTTCCTCGTCTCTCTTGGAAGTCTACAAACTCCAAGATCTACTATCTTGCAGACTACGATTCTGCCTCGATAGCTCTTGAGTTATCCTTGACTCTCTGGCGCATCACTTACGATTTACAGTGCGATTCTCGGCTTCGATCGAGACAAGCCTATCTATTACATTATAAGATCAACCTAACATGCTTGATCTTTCTATATTTCTAGTCCTTGTACATCATTTCTTTCTAAGGACTTTACAAAGTTGTTTTACTTATGTAGGATCAACCTAACATATTTGATCAATTCACTCTAAGTCTTTGTACATATGTTTCTATTATCTATCAAAGGACTTTATAGCTTTTCTTAATGCAAGCATACTTGCATATTTATTCATATATATATATATATATATATATATATATATATATATATATATATATATATATATATATATCATAATCAAATCGTATGTAAATAGGAATATCATTCACATGCTTATTCCTGACAAGCACCATATCGGATACCGTGGGAGTATAGATATGGGGGCGTTACAAAAATAACCCCCATTTCCGTCGAAGAACTCAGAGTACCCTCTACTGAAGCCAATCAACCTCATGTCATACCAGTTGAAATCAACGAACCCGAAGAAGAACACGAAGAACATGCTGAGCCCAATTCTCCCCTTATCCGAAAAAGAAAACACACTTTAGATAACCAACCAACCACAACAACTAAACCTTCAACAACGTACACCCCACCTCCACCCGAGCAAACCATACCATCTCCACAACGTCCATCTTCTTCCACCATACCTGAAGTCGTACATTCACCCACCTTATGGTCAGGCCTTAATGAAAACTTCCCTTTACACCTTTACAATGCCTTCGTACTCGACACTGACGACCATCGCTTTGGCAACAACTCTATTTCTGACTTAATCGAAGCTGGCATGGCTCACCAAGCCAGAGTAAGTTGACTATTACTTAATTATTTTTATTCACAAATATCTTCTTCAAACTTTTTTCTTAACTCTGAACAATTGTAGGCAAATGGAATCTTCGGGCGACTCCACCAAAGGTATAAAGAAATTGAAGCCAAAGAGGATGTTGCCAGAAAAGAAAACACCATTCTGAAATCTGCTTTGCAAAGGAGAGAGGTCTACATGGAGACACCCTCTTCTAATCCGAATGCCTTAGAAAAGATCTCGACAAACTAAAAGACCAACTAGCCGCAGCCGAAGCCCTCCAACAAACTATTGCCAAACCGAACCGAGAACTACAACTAAAGAACGAGGTACTGACACGAAACAACCGGGGCTTAACCAAAGAAATCAATGAAACTAAAATATCTGAAGAACAACATCTCGAACTTCGGTGTAAAGTTGAAAAAGAATTTCACGAACTTAAAGCCCTTGACTCACCGATGAACTCCGTAAAGAAATAAAAACCGAATACCGCAAGTCGCTCGAATTAAAAAATAAGATAGTTCAGATGTATGCAGAAGGCTACGAAATAGCCCAAAGCAAAGGCAAGGCGAAGCTCACTGCTGCCTCTCTGAACCCATTACTCCTCGATTCTTCTGAAGACGAAGACGAAGATAATGCCGAAGACGACCCTCCTCAACCGTAGTTTTAAACTTGTAAAAATTTATCAACATTTTATAATTCATTTTTATATTTAATGGAATATGATTAGCTTTTTCCCTTCTTACTCCTTTTAAACTTAGCTTATACTGTTAGTAAATAATCAAGGAATTTGAACCCAACGCTTCAAATAAAATCAAGTAATAATGTAAAGTAACACTTATTCATTACCAAAGTGTGAAACAGATCTTCAACAATCTATTTCGCCATCTTTAGGACGAACAAATCCAACCGAACCTCCCAACAAACCTGTTCGCCATCTTAAGGACGAACATGTCTTGTTCACCATCTATAGGATGAACAGGTTTTGTTTACCATCTTGAGGATGAACAGATCCAACCGAACCTCCCATCAAGCATGTTTGCCATCTTGAGGATGAACATGTCTTGTTCACCATCTATAGGATGAACATGTTTTGTTCACCATCTTTAGGATGAACATACCACCGAACCTCTAGAGAATCCAGTTCGCCATCTTTAGGTCGAATCAGGACCCTACTCACCATCTTTAGGATGAGCAGGTTCTGTTCACTATCTATAGGATGAACAGATCTAATCAAACCTCCCATTAAACCTATTCACCATCTTAAGCACGAATATGCCTTGTTCACCATCTATAGGATGAACAGATCACCAAACTTCTAGAAAATCCAGTTTGCCATTTATAGGACGAATCAGGACCCTGTTCACCATCTATAGGATGAACAGGCCACCAAACCCCCAAACAACCAGTAGGTAAAACATCATTGGAGAAAAAAGCATCTTTTATTGATAACTGTTGGCATAATTACAGACTCTTGTACACTAACACTAGCCCTACTGAAAATATTTCTGAAGCCTTCAAGCATGCCAATAATTCTTTATCTCAGACCCATCTAATGCTCGCAACCGATAAGTCCCTGGCTTCAGTACTTCAACAACCTCATAAGGACCTTCCCAGTTTGGCATCAATTTTCCCACATTCTGAGGTGTAAAAGCTTCAACTTCCCAAAGAAAAAAATCTCCCACTTCAAATCTTTGAAGCTTTACCCCTTTATTGTAATGCTTAGCCACACGACGTTGATATGCTGCCAATTTTACCAAGGCTGCTTCCCTGACTTTTTCAAGAAAATCCAGGTTGACCTTAAGTCCCTTGTCGTTATACACCTCTCAAAACTGACTGACCCGAAGACTTGTAGACCCAATCTCCACAGGAACCAATGCATCTGAACCATAAGCCAGCCTAAAAGGCGAGTCCCTAGTTGTAGTCCTCGATGTAGTTCGATAGGCCCATAACACGCTAAGTAATTCCTTAGGCCATCTACCTTTTCCTTCATCCAGTCTTCTCTTAATTCCATTCAGGAGTGTTCTATTAGTTACCTCAACTTACCCATTCGATTGTGGATGAGCAACTGAAGTCTTTCTATGTTGAACCCCCAACTCCTTTAAAAATGCTTCAAATTTTGAGCCCACAAACTAGCGTCCATTATCCGAGACTACCACTATAGGAATACCAAAACGAAACACCATATATTCCTTTAGAAATTTTAAACATTCTTGCTCCTTAATCGCTCTAAGTGGCTTCGCCTTCACCCACTAGGTCATATAGTCAATCGCCACTATAATAAAACTACCCTGCCCTTTTGCTTTCGGCAATGGACCTAGTATATCCACCCCCTAGATAGCAAAATGTATAGGAGACAAAACCAAATATAGCTCTTCTGGTGGCTGACATGGGATCGGACTGTTCAATTGACACTTTTGACACTTCTTCACATAATCAGTGGCCTCTTTAAAAATTGTTGGCCAATAATATCCCTGTCGAAGCACCTTATATGCTAATGACTTTGCAGCCATGTGATCGCCACAAATACCTTTATGAACCTCCCTGAGGACATAATCAGCTTCAGAAGGAACCAAACACTTCAATAAGAGAGATGAATAAGCCCTTCGATAAAGATCTCCATCAATAAGCACAAAGTTTGCACTTTTGTACTTCACTTTCTTAGCCAACATTTGATCCGAAGGCAGTACGCCATCTGCCAAATAATCTAAATATAGGGTAATCCAGCAATTAGATCAATCTACACACATCACTTCTTTATGTTGGATACTGGGTTGCTTTAAGACCTCTAAATAGACTGTCCCATCAAAGGTACTCACTTCAGTAGTAGCTAACTTTGACAACGCATCTGCAATTGATCAGTTCGATCGACCCCCTGAAACTCATAAGAATCAAAATATTGAAGTTGATCCTCCAACTCTGCCACCCAAGCTTCATACTCCCCTGAAACTTGCTTGATGACCAATTGAGAGTCGCTATAGATGATCAATCTCTGAACTTTAAGACTCTTCACCAATCACAACCCTACTAACACCGCTTCATATTCTGCCTCATTGTTCGTTGCCCTAAACCCAAGCCTAATGGCCTGCTGTTCTTTGAATCCCTCCGGACTCGTCAATATAATCCCAACTCTGCTGACATCGGAAGTAAAGGACCCATCAGCATATAACGTCCACGAACTCTGCATCTGCTGAAATACTGCAACTATAAGACCCCATATTTTATGAATAAAGATTAAATTTTCTCGAAATATATTTTTGAATATTATGGTGTGGATATGATATAATGTTATAGTTGTAGGTAATATTTACAAATTTTGCAAAGTAAGTAAGTTGTTATAAAATATTCGATTGGTCGGGGAATATTCGTTTTAACATGGAATATTCGTACGATGGCACAATCATTGGTGGACCCCACAACGGAAGTATTGTCGTAGTTAGAAAATAACAAAATTATCTTTTTATAAAAATAACGACGAAAGTTTTACCGTTAAACTGTTAAACTACTCGGTAGTAAAAGTATAGTAATACGCGTGGTTGCATAGTAGCACACGGTATTGATTATTGATGCTTACGTAAGAAGTCACTCAGTTATACTCAATTATTGCTACAGTAATTGCTGAATCATATCTCTCATATTATTGATTCAATTATTGTCACAGTATCATCTGCATAATATTTTATATTATTAAATCAATAATTGAGACGACAAAGTTATTCATATTATTATTTGCAATATTGACAATGTCTAGAAGTTACATCGAGGAGAGGTTTGGTCACCTAATCATGCTACCAATAAGGAGGAGAAATCCTTATCGAAAAGCCCCTCTTTTCACAGGAACGACACGGTTGTTAAATATTGTGAGTTATAATATTAATGATGAATAAGTTCGTGTTGATTAAAAATGATATTGATAGTTCCATTGTGTTAGGATTATTAGTGTTAGTGGAAATCGACATTTATTTCGATAATAATTGATGTCTGGAAGTTATATTGACCAATCGGGTAATTAATCGGATAAATGAGCAATTAATTGCTATTAATTCACATGATTATAACTATTTGTTCATATGTGTGTACTATTGATTCACATTCATGTACTATTAGGGGAGGTGGTGCAAGATTGATAATACTTGCATGACTAAATAACAATTGGAGATATAGATGAAGGTACTATACTGTAATTATTATTTTCACATGTATAGAACTATTGATTCACATGATTGAACTATTGATTCACATGATGTACTATTAGGGGAGGTGGTGAAAGTTTGATAATACTTGCAGGACTAAATTAAAAATGAAGGAAAAGATGAAGGTATTATACTGTAATATTTTGAGCCCCAAAACGTGCAATTATCGAAACTATATTTTCCTATAAATAGAAGCTCATTCTTCCTTCATTCTCACCAATTCACTAAGACTCACAAGAGCAATTATAGAGAGAGAAGCTATAGGGAGAAAGAAGAAGAGTAGTCTGCTACTTCACTACTCCAGTATCCAGTCTTCTTCTAAGGTAAGGGGTATTATTTATTTCATATTCTGAAGAGATATTATTTTTCGTATTCGTATGAATATTATTTTCGTTCAATATTCGTAAGGAATATCATCTTCATTCAATATTCATAGGAATATTATTTTCATTCAATAGTCGTAAGGGGTATTATTTCTTCGTAAATGATATTATTTCTTTCAATATCATTATGCCAGAATATTGGTACGAATTTTATTGTGGAATTTTTACCTTTTTGTGTCGGGGTTACTATTCACTCTAGTATTATTCACTAGGGTATTCGGGGCACTTTTTGTGCCGGAGTACTATTCACAGGTTACTATTCACCCAGTTACTATTCACTCTAGTATTATTCACTCGAGTATTCGGGGTACTTTTCGTGTTGGAGTACTATTCACGAGTTACTATTCACCCAAATATTATTCACTCGGGTATTTGGGGTACTTTTCATGCCGGGGTACTATTCACGAAGAACTATTCCTGAATTACTATTCATAAGGTACTATTCACGGGGTATTATTTACCCGAAAAATACATTTCTTTTCTGTCCAAATTATTTTTGGTACATGAATATTATTCTTGAATTTTACTCCACAAAGCAGTATCATGTTGACAATTTGGATATTTTTAAACTCTGGATAAATTTAAAGTCTTTAATATTTATCCTTGATTTCATTTGATTAATGCTTATATCATTGTCATCATCCTCATGCTTATATTATGATGAAAGTCATCTTTGGCTTGCGTGAAAAGATGGACTGTTGATTATTGGTTTTACAATTGTATATCTTTGGCTTACGTGCAAAGATGGACTGTTGATTATTGGTTTTACAGTTGTATATCTTTGGCTTACGTGCATAGATGGACTGTTGATTGGTATGATTATGACCAGGGATCATTCGGTATAATCATGACCCGTAATGTTATAAATGATGTGGTAAAAGTCCTCATTGGCCCGTAGTGCATTGATGGACAGTTTTTAGTATGATTATGACCAGGGATTATTCAGTATAATCATGACCATTGGTGATTACATGAATATCCTTGGCTCGTAGTGCAAGGATGATTCGATGATGTGGTTTATTTATTAAGCTGAGTCTCAGCGATATATTTGATGAAAAACTTTTTAAATCATAGAAGATAGTAGATATCATGCTCTACTTGACTCTTCTAATGGATTGTTTGTTCCGCTGCAGTTGTTGATCTAAAACTTGTTGTCTATTATATTCTATCAATTGTTATATTGTTGAAGGCTAAGGATAATTTATTCTACATTATCTTAGTCATAATATTTCTTACTGGGCTAGTTGAGCTCACCCTTTTCTTTCATTATTCTCTTCAGGAAATGAGAATATAGTTGGGACAAGTCGGGGAATAGAGTGATGGTCCAGGATAAGTGGCTTTAGTAGTCCTCACTATTCTATGAAATAGTGTGATAATAATTATAATGAGGACTCCATTGAGAGTAGATATTGTCTAGAAGGCAATATTCTTGTTTAAACTCTCAGCTATGTTTTGTAATATATTACCCGACAGTTGTATAATTAAGTTTGTATTTAATTTATGTACCATGTTTTTGGCGACTCGAGATGGGTGATGTATACCTATTTTGGGGGCGTCACAGCAACTGCCTTCTCAGACTCCTCAACTTCATTCATACTTTCATCAACTTTAGAGAACGAACATTCAACCACAAAATCAGCTAAGGCTTGACCTGTAATAGCTATCTAAGGATGATACTCAATAAAGAACTAAGACAACTCCATTTTCCACGCAGCGAGTCTCCCTGAAACTTTTGGTTTACCCAGTACCTTCTTCAATAGCTGATCTGTATACACCACTATTAACCGACCTTGGAAGTATTGTTGAAGCTTTCGACTGGCTATTGTCAAAGCAAAGGCAAGCTTTTCAAGGTTCGGATACCTTATCTCTACATTCCTTAGGGCATAGATTACATAGTAAACCAGGTGTTGCTTACCCCCAATCTTTCGCACCAACACTGCTCCTACTACCAACGAACTTGCCGCCAAATACAAATACAAAGGTTCGGCAGGAATTGGCTTCAACAACAAAGGCATCAAAGATAAATATTTCTTTATCCCCTAGAAAGCATCTTCACATTCTAAAGTCCATTAAAATGTCTTAGCATTTTTTGGCCTTTTCAACGTATCAAAAATCAGCAAACAACCTCTCTGCCAATTTAGACATGAATCTCCTCAGAGCTGCTATCCGACCCGTTAAACGTTGAATGTCTTTTTAAGACTGAGGAGACTTCATATTCATAATAGCCTGGATCTTTTCTGGATTTTCCTCTATACCTCTTTTGCTAACCAGATAACCCAGAAATTTACCTGCTCCAAGCCCGAAGGTACACTTGGTTGGATTTAGCTTCAAATTGTAATGACGTACCGTCTGGAAACACTCCTCTAAATCATCCAAATATCTTTGAATTGACATACTCTTGACAATCATGTCATCAACATAAACTTCCATATTCTTTCTCAACTGCCTTGTGAATACATAATTCATCATCCTCTGATAAGTAGCCCATGCGTTTAACAAGCCGAAGGTCATCTTCTTATAAGCATACACCGACCGATGAGTAATGAATGTTGTCTTCTGAATATCCTCCTTACACATAGAAATCTGATGATACCCTGAGAAAGCATCCATAAAACTGAGTAAGGCATATCCCGAAGTCGCATCGATAAGCTGATCAATGTGAGGCAAAGGATAAAAGTCCTTCGGGCATGCTTTGTTCAGATCAGTGTAATCTATGCAAACTCGCCATTTCCCATTCTGCTTCTATGACGCCCCCAAATTCAGGAACGTGAAACCCAAACTCAGTGCTTCACGATACCATTTCTTTGAGCGGAATAAAATAAAATATAAATATCAGACTTAATTTACATATATTAGAGTTGTCTAATCCCAGGTTCACAACCTTTAGTACATTACATTACATGATAGATAATACATATCATTGTCTTAATATAGTCTAACTATTACATATGATACCATAAAACTTATTCTGTTAGCTTTCCCTTTCCTTTGTTCTTGACTGAACCTTCAGGTTGATCACGCTTAGCTGAAAACATTTACATTTAAAGTAAGAATGATCATTTGGGTGCCCAACAAGTAATAGTAGACAATAAATATTAGCTGAAAGAAATAAATGTTTTATGTGAAAGGCACTTCTACAACGAATCAACAGTTGTGAAGTAAGCTGAACAATTCTAACCAACATATCAATTCTATTTCAAATTTTGAAACTACGTACTGACTATAAATGGAGAGCAGTCAACAATCTGTGAACTTTGTTCTCGATTTTTGATAAACAATTGGATAACAAGAATTAAATCTACACAATAACAAAGAGGAATATTTTTCGGAGTTTATGTTGAGTGATCCCTAAGGATCTTGAACTTCTCTTCTCGAGTAACTATCAAAGATTTGCTTTGATATACCCAGGTGTATTAGATAACCATAAAGATTAAATCATACCCCTCTGCAAGTATAACAAGTGATCAGCTTTATTATACCCTATATTATGCATAATACTTAAAACGCGCGCAATGGCCCAATATACGACCAAAAGGTTCCCTTTTATATAAAAAGGTTGTTCTTCTCAGACTTAATAATCAGAATTTGAATTATAACAACGAAATACTAAGATTTCAATACCTAATCGCTTTTTTGATTTAGCCAAAACAATTGGCATCAACCTGTCAATAATAATTGAGTTCTCTTTTCGAACCTATCAAGTTCTAACAAATGTTCGCCTTGCCAGAATAATTAGCTAAGATATATCTCAACGCTATTTTTAAATCTATGTCTAGCCGAGTCAAATAGCTTAGACAACTTTTAATCAATGTATACATACCAGAATTTAATAAGTATGTATCAACAGGTACAACAATTATCCAAGTGAGGACACTTGTCTAACAATATTTAGAAATTAACGAACAGAATATATATCTGGATTATATAATAATACTGAAATGATAAACAATAATCGGATAGAATTCAAGAACTAGCATATCTACGAAAGTATAGATACATGAACCATAATCATAACAATAGAGTTCTGAAACTGGCTTACATATGCCCATTGCATAAAGTAAATATAAAGGTAGGATACTTGCCTGGTCTATTGCTTACAGTTACGCAACTTAGTTTTATCTTGTATGTCGAGACCTATCATTAATAAGATCATTCTATCGATTAGAAATACATATCATAACACATAGTACTGCTATTTGGAGTCAGCACATTACCTAATCACATTGTCACATATGTTTAGCGGTTATTAGATCACAAACAGACACGTATCTAGTCAAATTATCCAAGTCCAGATCAATTTCTAAAACATTTCGGTGTCGGGTAATTATCGAGTTTAAAACTCTATTCTGTATCCTAAACATTATTCTGGATAATTTAAATATCAGTCATATTATTTTTCATAGCCTTATAATAATTTTTAAATAATTATTATAATTTATCATGATTTCCAAACACTTGAATCATTATTAAATGATTTAAATATCAAATAATTCAATTATCATTAATATTTAAATAATATTAAACTATTAATAAAACCATTGCCAAAATATTAAAGTTATTTATAATAACTCAAAATATTTTAAAACATTAATATTACCCTTAAATGATTCTTAAAATATTTAAAATCATTTTTAAATAATTACCATTAATATTAAATATTAATGTATTATTTAAAAATATTAAAATGCATTTATTATAACTTCAAATATTTTTAATTCATTTATATCCTTTTTAAATGATTTTTAAATTAATAAAACCATTTTAAACTATTTATATAATATAATTATTAAATAAATCAAATATCATTTAATATGAAATTATTAATGAAATTTACCTTTAAATATTGAAAGTTATATTTTATAACTTAAATGTTTTTAAACTCTTTATTTTCATTTAAAATGATTTTTCTAATATTAAAATCATTTTTAAACTAATTTATTTAATATAATTATTAAATAAATCTAATATCATTAATATTAAAATATTAATATTTTTCATAAAAAATATCAAAAGTTATATTTTATAACTTAAAATATTTTTATAACCTTTAAATCATTTTTATATGATTTTTAAATCATTAATTCTAGTTTTCATAATTTATTTAATACATTTATTAAATAACTTAATTATCATTAATATTAATTTATTAATGAAATTCATCATAAAATATTAAAAGTCATTAAAAATAACTTAAAATATTTTCTTATACCATAATATAATTTTAAATGATTTTTCAAGTATTAAAATCATTTTTAAATAATTTATTTAATATAATAATTAAATAAATTAAATACTTTAATATTCCAAAAATATTAAATATTTATGAAATATATTTAAAATTATTAAAAACTAATTTTTAGGCTTTAAAATAATTTTTAGTAATTTATTATGTATTTTTAGTAATTTTAAAACTAATTTTCTATAATTATTTAATAAAATAATAATTTTTAGAAATTAAGTGTCGCTAAAGGGCCCTATAGCGACGAAACTGTCGCTATAGGTGTTCTTAAGTGTTCTTCATCAAACCCAGAAATTCATGTCCGTGAGCAAGGTGTCACGTTTGACCATCATTTTCTCCATGATCCTAAGGTATTCATTTTGGTCAGCCTAAAGTGTTTAGATTGTAATATAAATGTAATACTACCATCATCAATCAAGTTCATAGCCAACACATATCGCATCTGAGAGATCTAAGCTCTCAAAAGCGTTGTCAAACATGTTCTTCAATTTCTGGGTTTTCCAGAATTGAAGAACAGTCTTAGATGCCTACTTTCGATCCTTGTAACTTCCACTACAGGTCTGCTTTGAATAATTTAAAGATTCATAATTGTAAAATACATGTCCAGGTACAATAACTTATCATCCGATCATCATAACATCAATACATGCAAGAGATATTGGCTAGTCAAAGTAGTGATCAGGAACTGTTCTTGAACATTTCTGGAAAACCCAGAAATGTTCATAGGCAGACGGTCAACCCAGGTTTGACCTTATATAATTTTTATTCCGTTAAGCATCTGGGTGATCTAAAGGCTCAGATATGTAGTCCATATGTCAGACTACAACATAAATACAACAACTTGGCCAAACTATTAAACCACAGCAAGATCAAGGGTCTCAAAAGTCACTATCAGACCATTCTGGGTTTCTGGGCTACCCAGAAACCAGTTGGTCAATGCCGGTCAACACTCTTTGACTGCTCATATCTTGAGTTCTAGACATGATCTGACCTTATTTCCAGTTTCAGATCATAGTCCACATGACAAACTACAAGTCCAAAACATAAAACACACAAAATCATAAACAGAGAGATCTACAGCCTCTGACATTCGTTATCAGACCACAGTTTTAAACTTTTTCCAGATTTTGTAAATTATCAAATCTGAGCCTATATATGTTATAGATCTAACATCTATCAACCCAGATCATCTACTTACACTATAAACAACATGTTTTAACATAGAAATAACAAATCCAACATGGCATATAAGATCAAATATTCTTGGCTTAGGGTTTACCTTTCTTGAACTATTTTGAATCTGGCTTTCTGATTTGATATAAGTGATAGTGGGGCTTGTTTTGTGACTGATCTAGCAAGGGAATTTTGGAGGTTTGAGCTTGAGAGAGTTTGGTTGGGTGTTTGAGAATGAAAGAGCTAAATAATAAAATTTCTCTCTCTTGATCTTATATATTATCTGTTGTAATGAACTTGGCTGAGATAATGCTGATGATTTGTATTGTTTTATGTCACATTGTTGATCTAAAGTTGGTGAACAACTCAATTTTGGCAAGATTTGCAAGCAATCTAATAAAAAATGTACAAAAGGGTATTTTAGTCTTTTTGGTTGCAATTTTAATGGCCATTTTGTTATTTGCCCTAACCCTTAGGGTTTGACCCTTAGGGTTTAACCCTAAGGTTCTATAAATTTTGATTTTCTAGGATTTTGCAATTAGGGTTTAAAATAAAAATTAGTTTCCTAAAAATGTAAATAAGATATTCCTAATTACAATTAGTTTTTTAATTACATTATACGTTATCAATAGGGTTAAGGATTTACTAATTAACATTAAGCTCGCTAAATTAGCGATAAGGGTTTCCACTTAGCAATTAGCTAATTACTATTTAGGGTTTCTAATTTTAGAAATTAGGGTCTTAAATTACTAATTAAGATTTTCCATAATTAGCATTAAAACCTATAATATATATAGCATATACCACATAACACATTGACTTATCAGATTTTAAAGTCTCATTTGACTTCAAAACTAGGGTTTATCAATAATACTAGGGTTTTGTCATATTATAATAAAATTGCTCCACAGATTAACCTTACACACATAACATATATATTTATAGCACTGAAATATACTTAATATTATATTATTATTCTCTTTCCTTATTCCAAACCCAGAATTAGGGTTTGGATTCCATATCTGATTTATCTTTCATATACAAATCATTATTAATTAAGTTACAATAATTAACTTAATTAATTTGAAATAAATTCATATAACAAAATAATTATTATAATAATTCTATAATCATTTCATATATTATTTAGATAATATAATAATCATATTTTCATAGAAAATAATTAGTAAAAACATTATTACTACAAAATTAATTTATTATAAATATAATTTATAATGATCAATAATTCTTTTAAAAATTTATTTGCAATAATTCATGTAATAAATAAATTTTTATTTATCACATATTTACATACAATTTACCTTGCACATAACCCCACCTTTTTATTTTAATAAAATAAATAAACAAAAAAAATTATACGTAAAATTTATTATTTAATTATATTGAAAATATCGGGTTATTACAGCTTCTGCACCAGAACCACGTTCGCCATCCATTCTGGATAATCGATCTCGAATATAAAATCTACTGCCAACAACTTTGCAATCTCCTCGTCTATTATCTTCTGTCTCTCTGGCGTAAAAATCCTCCTCTTCTGCCGAACTGACTTCTTTGCTGGGTCCACTTGTAACCTATGTTCAGCAACCTTTCGACTTACCCCTAGCCATATCACTAGGAACCCAAGCAAAGTTGTCAGCATAACATCAAAGTAATTCCACCAGGTTCGTCCGGAAAGGTTCCGGCAGACCTGAACCTATCTTCACAGTCTTTTCTTTCTTACCCGGAATTAGTTCAAACTCTTCAGTCTCTTCTGCTGGCATAACCAATGGCTCTATACTGCTTTCTATAAATGGCTCAATCTCAATAGTCATGGTTTGCTTCTGTCTGCTGACCCCTACACCCGAAGTGATCAAAGCATTCCAATAACACCTCCTCGCCAAGTCCAAATCTCCAGCAACTTCTCCCACTCCGTGTGGTGTAGAAAACTTAATTTTGAAATGGGGAATCGACGTCACTGCCTGAAGAGTTGTCAAAGTAGGTCTACCCAAACTGGCGTTGTAGGCCGAATCCACATGTACTACATAAAATTTACACATAATTTTAACCTGTTGTGGAGTTGTCCCGAAGATGACCGGCAACTCGATAGTTCCCGCCACTTTGGCTGGATCATTATTGAACCCATACAGGGGAGCCTCTTGCCCAATTTCCATCTTCCTACCATCCAGGTACATCCTCTGATAAGCATGTGCGTACAGGATATGTGAGACCCCAAATTTTACAAATAAAGATTTAATTTTCACGAAATATTTTCTTAAATATTATGGTGTGAATTTGAGATAATGTTATAGTTGTAGGTAGTATTTATAAATTTTGCAAAGTATGCAAGTTGTTGTATTATATTCGATTGGTCGGGAAATATTATTTTTGTCGGGGAATATCTGTAAGACGGTACAATCATTGGTGGACCCCACAACGGAATTATTGTCGGATTGAGAAAATGACAAAAATATTTTATTAAAAATAACGGCAGAAGTTTTACCGTTAATACTATTAAACTACTCGGTAGTAAAAGTACAGTAATACGCGTGGTTGCATAGTAGCACACGGTATTGATTATTGATGCTTACGTGAGAAGTCACTCAGTTTTGTTCAATTATTGCTACAGTGATTGGTGCATAGTATCTCACGTTATTTGATTCAATTATTGTCGATATTTAATATATTATTAAATCAATAATTGAGATGACAAGTTGTTAATATTATTATTTGCAATATTAACGATGTCTAGAAGTTCTGCCAAGGAGAGGTTTGGTCACATAATTGTGCGCCAATAGGGAGAAATCCTTATTGGAAAGCCCCCTCTTTCTTGGGAACGACCTGGTCGATTAATAATGTGAATTGTAATAATGATGATGAGTTCTATTTTATTAGTATTATTAACGTAATAAAACAGAAAAGCTTTTTATATAAAACAGAATACTTTTATAAAGTTATTTGTTTTATTAGACAATAATTAGAATATATTATATTTTATTATGCATAGTGTTTTGCATAGTAAAATCTTTTTATATAAAACATAATACTTTTATAAAGTTATTTGTTTTATTAGACAATAATTAGAATATATTATATTTTATTATGCATAGTATTTGCATAGTGCCTGCATAGTGTTTGCATAGTAAAATCTTTTTATATAAAACAGAATACTTTTATAAAGTTATTCGTTTTATTAGATTATAAATAGAATATATTATATTTTATTTAAAAAGATTTTGTTTTATTAGAATATTTTATTAAATCAATCTGGACCGTCCGTTCAAAAGTAAATCAATCTGGACTGTTCATGAATTAGTTACTATTCAGTCCATTCTCCTATAAATAGAAGTTCATTCCTTCATTATTTCTTATGAATTCACTGAAACTCTAGAGAGAGAATTCTTCTTCTATAATCTTAGCGTATTTCTTTAGAGTTTAATAAAGCTTTGAGCGTAGTGCAAGTTTTCTTCAAGTATATCCTCGCCCTACCCGTCGGAATACTCTTCTTTCTAAGGTAAGGGATATTATTTGTTGTACTCGTAAGGGATATTATTTGTTGTAGCCGTAAGGGGTATTATTTATTTTGTATTCATGAAGAGAACTTCTGTTATTCCATTCTTTATTATTATGTTGGAATAACCTGTATATGCGAAGTACCACATACATGGTGAAATTCTTCTGTTATTCCATTCCTTATTATTATGTTGGAATAACCTGTATATGCAAAGTACCGCATACATGGTGAAATTCTTCTATTATTCCATTCTTTACTATTCTGTCGGAATATCATGTCTGTGCATTTTACGCCGGACCTGGTTCCATTATTTATTATTCGCCGAAATATCCTCGTCATGCATGCTTACGCGGGGACCGGTTCCATCATTTATTATTACATTATGAATAACCGGGTTCATTTATGCATGCGATCTATCGCATCGCACGTGGTGAATCTTTCTCATTATTCAATTCTTTATTATTCGTTGGAATAACTCGCCTATATGGATTACCACATGCATGGTGAATGATCCTTTGTATTCATTCTTTATTAAATTGTGAAAATGACCTGTATACGTGGATTACCGCATGGCGGGTGAAAATCCATTTGCAGTTTCATATATTCTTTATTACACTCAGTTGGTTAAAGTTTTAACTTCTATACTCCATGAAATTAGTGGAATATCCTTGATATTTGCGCTTCATCTAGTATCTTTTCATGGAAATATTCTTCTGAGCATTCTTGAATTTTACTCTACAAAGAAGTATCATGTTGACAATTTGGACATTATTGAGTTCAGGATAAAATAACTTATAAATCTTTAGAATTTATTCTTGAACTTGTTTTATTGAATTATTATGTCATTGTCGTGATGAGTTATGTTGGTTATTATGTGAAAACATAAAAGTTTCTTAGAAATCGCAAAGGGTTGAAAATCAAATTTTGTTGAAAATGGAACATGAAATTCAATTGACCATATCTCCTATTATATTTCGAATTTTTGAGTGTGGTCAAGTTCTAAAGTTAGATCTATGAGTTTTCTAATATGTCCAAGTAAAACCACTAGAAAAGGTGTTGTAGATTTTCGTGTGGACTGATTTTAGCGAAGGAGTCAAAAACTGCCAATTTTGAAAAAGCTACTGCCCAGATTTTTAAAAGGGCATTTTCAGCCACTTCATTTATGAGAAAAATTCCGTCCTTTTGGGATATGAAAATATATGGTATAAAGTACCTCCTGTCCAAAAAATGAGCTCATTCCGACTTAAAATGAGCAAGTTATGACCATTTCAATATTTAAGTTTTTCCGACGAAAAATGCTATAACCGGAGTTTTATAACTCCGATGACCATGAAATTTAAACTAGAAGCTCACGTTAACATGTGTAAGATCCTGGAAAGATTTGGGAATTTCTGGAGTTAAACTTGAGATAGCTAATTTCTTAAGGAATTAATTAGAAATTGATTTTTGAAAAATAGTAAATGAATTTTAAAAATTCCGAGAAAAATATATGTTCATTATGGGACTATATTCTGCTAAATCCCAGAAATGAAATATTTTTGGGACTGATTTGGTATTTTTCATGAAGATGGTTTAGTTACGAACATATAAATTAAATATGTTATGTGAAGTTGGAAAACTGGTAAATATGATTTTATAGCTTAGAAATCTTATATAAGGTATATGCAGATTTTTGATATGGGATTTGATCATTGGTGTGAAATCTTATGAGTATGGCATTTTGAATGATTAAATGCATTATTTGGTAAAGTATAAACAATTGAAATAAATTGTTTATAAGTTTAAGAAGTGACTAAAATATTGTTATAATATTAATAATATTAGATTATGAGTTTATTAAGTGATTGATAATATTTGGATAAATTTAAAGTCTTTAATATTTATCCTTGTTTGATTAATGCTTATATCATTGTCATCATCCTCGTGCTTATATGGTGATATTTGGTTTACGTGCAAAGATGGACTGTTGATTATTGAATTGTCTATCTTTGGCTTACGTGCAAAGATGGACTGTTGATTATCGGTTTTATAGTTGTATATCTTTGGCTTACGTGCAGAGATGGACTTGGTATGATTATAACCACGGATCATTCGGTATAATCATGACCTGTAATGTTATAAACGATGTGGTAAAAGTCCTCAGTGGCCTGTAGTGCATTGATGGACAGTTTTTGGTATGATTATAACCAGGAATTATTTGGTATAGTCATGACCATTGATGATTTAATGAATATCCTTGGCCCATAGTGCAAGGATGACTTGATGATGTGGTTTATTTATTAAGCTGAGTATCAGCGATAAAAATTGATAAAATCATTTTAAATCATAGAAGATATTAGATATCATGCTCTACTTGATTTTTCTAATGGATTACTTATTCCGCTGCAGTTAAACTTGATGTCTATTGTATTTTATCAGTTTAACATTGTTGAAGACTATTGATAATTTATTCTTCATTATCTTAGTCATAATATTTCTTCTTCGGGCTAGTTGAGCTCACCCTTTCTTTCATTGTTCTCTTGTGAAATGAGAATATAAATGGGACGAGCTCTGTGAACCGCGAGTGACGGTCCGGATGATAGCATTAGTAGTCCTCACTATTCTCGTTAAATAGTGTGACAATAAATGTAATGAGGACTTCATTGAGTTTGTATCTTGCCTAGATGACAATATACGTATTAAAACTCTTAGATTATGTTTTGTCGTATTTTACACGAATCGATGTATAATTAAGTTGTATTTGAATTTTGTACCATGTATCCATGCGACTCAAGATGGGTGATGTATACCTATTTTTGGGGGCGTCACAGTTGGTATCAAAGCTTAGGGATATGATCCCTGGCTGAGATGTGAGAAAAGAACTAGGAGGGGAGAGACGGAGAATTCCTTCGCTAGTATGACCTACCTAAGTTTATTTGGTATTTAATTGGTCGGTCAGAGTATATGGATAATAAGTGATATGTTACTTAACCCTTGTTTTGTGACAGTGTTTGAAAATGGCATCTGAAAATGTTGAGATAAGAAATGGAGCAAAATAATATGACCGTATCGCAGTACGAGGCTAAGTTTGCGGAGTTATCCCGGTTTGGATCCCAATTGGTCGATAATGAGGAGCGAATAACCCGAATGTTTCTAAGAGGTTTGAAACCCGATATACGTCAATACCTCATTTCTCATAAACTTTGTTTATATTCAGATGTTGTGAATACGGCTCAGTTAATGGAGCGCGATAATGAGTTAGCACAACCAAAAGGTAACGACCAATAACACGATAATAATCGTACCGGTGGCAACGGCCATCGGAACAATGATAACCATCGTGGGAGAAACTATCATGCCAAGAATGATAACCACTTCGGTGGTAATCATGGGCAAGATAATAGAAGTGGAAATTTCAAGAAGAGAAGGTCATTTAGCTCGATTTTGTCGTATAGTGAAGTCAAGTCCAGCTGGGACGATGGTACCAAAGGCGGATACTGACACAAAACAAAGTCGGTGGTTTCGTGAGAGAGCATTTTTCGTGACTTCTCAAAAGCGAGTAACCCGAACGAAGTTAGCACGCAAGTTAGTTAATTATAAATTTTTGCGAAGTCTATACCTTATTAGATACCGATTCTACCCATTCTTTTATCTCTCTTGCTTATGTTCAACGTTTAAATTTGACTCAAGAAGTTAGACTTTGACTTATCGGTTGAAACTCCGTTAGAGAAACCTTCGTTACCTCCAATCGCTTATAAATCTTATTTGATTCAAATCGACACTTTCACGTTACCTGTCGATCTTATCTCTTTGAAAATACTTGCCTTTGATGTGATTTTAGGAATCGACTGGTTACTACTCATCATGCTAAAATTAATTATTTTTGTAAGGTTGTTAGCTTTCATATTCCTAAGTAACCTGTTATACGAATTCAAGCAACCAAACTACTAAAGTCAATCATTGTCATATCAAGCCATAAGTAAAGAGCCCCGAGCCTTTCGCTGGTGACTTCCTTGTGTGGAATGCACCGAAGCCAGACTTTCTGTAGGCGACGTCGTGAATGACGATGACAAGTTGATAGGTATCAATGTGACGTGTTATCCAAGTCTTGGATGAGGGTCACAGTTTTGAATGATATTTCTATTATTAATAAATTTTCTGACGTATTCTTGAAGACTTCTTAACCTACCCTTAAAGCGTGAAATCGAATTTTGTATTGACCCCAGTACAAAATCCATTTCGTATAACTTACAAATGATGAAGATAGAGTTAAAGACTCTAGGGGCCCCACGTGAAGATAACGAATATACGAGTAGAATCGACCTTAATCGATAAAGTTAAAGCCGCTCAAGCTACATACTTAGAGCTGATGAATGTGAAGAAGAAGGTTCAAGAGGGCGTTATTCTAGAAGTAAGAATTGACGAAGAGAGGAAATCTCAACCCTCGATTTTATTGGCCCATTTGAAATCCTCGATTAAGTAGGAACTATGGCCTATAGACTCGTTTTACAGCCAAGTATGTCGCGTGTTCATAACGTTTTTCACGTATCGATGTTACGTAAATATGTGGACGACCCGAACCACATTATTGATTTAGAACCGGACGAGATAGTAGATAATTTAACGTATGAAGATGTACCTGTTAAAATCCTAAAATATATTCTACGCTTAAAGGTTATACCTCGAGAGTTAGAATCGAAAGTTGAAGTATCCTCACCTCTTCGACATATACAGTAACGTCGCGTAAATTTTGAGGGCGAAATTTCATAAGGAGGGGAGATTGTGAGACCCCAAATTTTACGAATAAAGATTTAATTTTCTCAAAATATTTTTTAAAATATTATGGTGTGAATTTGAGATAATGTTATAGTTGTGGATAGTATTTATAAATTTTGCAAAGTATGCAAGTTGTTGTATTATATTTGATTGGTCGGGGAATATTATTTTTGTCGGGGAATATCTGTACGACGGTACAATCATTGGTGGACCCCACAACGGAATTATTTTCAGATTGAGAAAATGACAAAAATATTTTATTGAAAATAACGGCGGAAGTTTTACCGTTAATATTGTTGAACTACTCGGTAGTAAAAGTACAGTAATACGCGTGGTTGCATAGTAGCACACGGTATTGATTATTGATGCTTACGTGAGAAGTCACTCAGTTTTGTTCAATTATTGCTACAGTAATTGTTGCATAGTATCTCACGTTATTTGATTCAATTATTGTCGATATTTTATATATTATTAAATCAATAATTGAGATGAAAAGTTGTTAATATTATTATTTGCAATATTAACGATGTCTAGAAGTTCTGCCAAGGAGAGGTTTGGTCACCTAATTGCGCGCCAATAGGGAGAAATCCTTATTGGAAAGCCCCCTCTTTCTTGGGAACGACCTGGTCGATTAATAATGTGAATTGTAATAATGATGATGAGTTCTGTTTTATTAGTATCATTAACGTAATAAAACAGAAAAGCTTTTTATATAAAATTGAATATTTTATAAAGTTATTTGTTTTATTAGACAATAATTAGAATATATTATATTTTATTATGCATAATATTTTGCATAGTAAAATCTTTTTATATAAAATAGAAAACTTTTATAAAGTTATTTGTTTTATTAGACAATAATTAGAATATATTATATTTTATTATGCATAGTGTTTGCATAATGTCTGCAGATAGTGTTCAGATAGTAAAATCTTTTTATATAAAATGTAATACTTTTATAAAGTTATTCATTTTATTAGATTATAAATAGAATATATTATATTTTATTTAAAAAGATTTTGTTTTATTAGAATATTTTATTAAATCAATCTGGACCGTCCGTTTAAAAGTAAATCAATCTGGACTGTTCATGAATTAGTTACTATTCAGTCCATTCTCCTATAAATAGAAGTTCATTCCTTCATTATTTCTTTCGAATTCACTGAAACTCTAGAGAGAGAATTCTTCTTCTATAATCTTGAGCGTATTTCTTTAGAGTTTAAGAAAGCTTTGAGCGTAGTGCAAGTTTTTTTCAAGTATATCCTCGCCCTACCCGTCGGAATACTCTTCTTTCTAAGGTAAGGGATATTATTTGTTGTACTCGTAAGGAATATTATTTTTTGTACCCGTAAGGGGTATTATTTCTTTCATATTCATGAAGAGAACTTCTGCTATTCCATTCTTTATTATTATGTTGGAATAACCTGTATATGCGAAGTACCGCATACATGGTGAAATTCTTCTGTTATTCCATTCCTTATTATTATGTTGGAATAACCTGTATATGCAAAGTACCGCATACATGGTGAAATTCTTCTATTATTCCATTCTTTACTATTATATCGGAATATCCTGTCTGTATATTTTACGCCGGACCTGGTTCCATTATTTATTGTTCTGTGCGTTTACACCGGACCTGGTTCCATTATTAATTATTCTATCGGAATATCCTCCGTCATGCGTTTCTTCTGGGACTGTTCCATCATTTATTATTCGTTATGAATAACCCGTCTGCATGCGATCTATCGCATTTACGGTGAATCTTTCAGTTATTCAATTCTTTATTATTCTGTTGGAATAACCTGTCTATATGGATTACCACATGCATGGTGAATGATCCTTTGTATTCATTCCTTATTAAATTGTGAAAATGACCTGTATACGTGGATTACCGCATGGCGGGTGAAAATCCATTTGCGCTTCATATATATTCTTTATTACACTCGGTTGGTTAAAGTTTTAACTTCTATACTCCATGAAATTAGTGGAATATCCTTGATATTTGCGCTTCATCCAAAGATTTTTTTCATGGAAATATTCTTCTGAGCATTCTTGAATTTTACTCTACAAAGAAGTATCATGTTGACAATTTGGACATTATTGAGTTCAGGATAAAATAACTTATAAATCTTTAGAATTTATTCTTGAACTTGTTTTATTGAATTATTATGTCATTGTCGTGATGAGTTATGTTGGTTATTATGTGAAAACATAAAAGTTTCTTAGAAATCGCAAAGGGTTGAAAATCAAATTTTGTTGAAAATGGAACATGAAATTCAATTGACCATATCTCCTATTATATTTCGAATTTTTGAGTGTGGTCAAGTTCTAAAGTTAGATCTATAAGTTTTCTAATATGTCCAAGTAAAACCACTAGAAAAGGTGTTGTAGATTTTCGTGTGGACTGATTTTAGCGAAGGAGTCAAAAACTGCCAATTTTGAAAAAGCTACTGCCCAGATTTTTAAAAGGGCATTTTCAGCCACTTAATTTATGAGAAAAATTCCGTCCTTTTGGGATATGAAAATATATGGTATAAAGTACCTCCTGTCCAAAAAATGAGCTCATTCCGACTTAAAATGAGCAAGTTATGACCATTTCAATATTTAAGTTTTTCCGACGAAAAATGCTATAACCGGAGTTTTATAACTCCGATGACCATGAAATTTAAACTAGAAGCTCACGTTAACATGTGTAAGATCCTGGCAAGATTTGGGAATTTCTGGAGTTAAACTTGAGATAGCTAATTTCTTAAGGAATTAATTAGAAATTGATTTTTGAAAAATAGTAAATGAATTTTAAAAATTCGAGAAAATATATGTTCATTATGGGACTATATTCTGCTAAATCCCAGAAATGAAATATTTTTGGGACTGATTTGGTATTTTTCATGAAGATGGTTTAGTTACGAACATATAAATTAAATATGTTATGTGAAGTTGGAAAACTGGTAAATATGATTTTATAGCTTAGAAATCTTATATAAGGTATATGCAGATTTTTGATATGGGATTTGATCATTGGTGATGAAATCTTATGAGTATGGCATTTTTGAATGATTAAATGCATTATTTGGTAAAGTATAAACAATTGAAATAAATTGTTTATAAGTTTAAGAAGTGACTAAAATATTGTTATAATATTAATAATATTAGATTATGAGTTTATTAAGTGATTGATAATATTTGGATAAATTTAAAGTCTTTAATATTTATCCTTGTTTGATTAATGCTTATATCATTGTCATCATCCTCGTGCTTATATGGTGATATTTGGTTTACGTGCAAAGATGGACTATTGATTATTGAATTGTATATCTTTGGCTTATGTGCAAAGATGGACTGTTGATTATCGGTTTTATAGTTGTATATCTTTGGCTTACGTGCAGAGATGGACTTGGTATGATTATGACCGTGGATCATTCGGTATAATCATGACTGTAATGTTATAAACGATGTGGTAAAAGTCCTCGGTGGGCACAGTAGTGCATTGATGGACGCTTTTGGTATGATTATAACCAGAATTATTCTAAGATAGTCATGACCATTGATGATTTAATGAATATCCTTAGCCCATAGTGCAGGGATGACTTGATGATGTGGTTTATTTATTAAGCTGAGTCTCAGCGATAAAAATTGATGAAAACATTTTAAATCATATAAGATAGTAGATATCATGCTCTACTTGATTTTTCTAATGGATTACTTATTCCGCTGCAGTTAAACTTCATGTCTATTGTATTTTATTAGTTTAACATTGTTGAAGACTATTGATAATTTATTCTGCATTATCTTAGTCATAATATTTCTTACTGGGCTAGTTGAGCTCACCCTTTCTTTCACTGTTCTCTTCAGGAAATAAGAATATAGCTGGGACGAGTCGGGGAACGGAGTGACGGTCCAGATGATTGCATTAGTAGTCCTCACTATTCTGTTAAATAGTGTGACAATAAATGTAATGAGGACTTCATTGAGTTTGTATACTGTCTAGATGACAATATACGTATTAAAAATCTTAGATTATGTTTTGTCGTATTTTACACGACTGATGTATAATTAAGTTGTATTTGAATTTTGTATTATGTATCTAGCGACTCAAGATGGGTGATGTATATCTATTTTTGGGGGCATTATAGGATATCCACCAAAGACCCATTATTTATCATCATCTTCTTCATGTCCATCGAACCTACTTGTGTAGTAATCACCAGAGCTCCTTCATGGAGTTTGATGGGTTCAAAAGGGAAATCATCATCTGTGAAAGAGATTACCAAACCTGGGTATACTCTTTCAGTCTTCGGGGGTTTACCCGCCACTGTCATCACTGAATCCAGATATCCCCGTCGCTTCTTCCCAGCAACTTTGCTAATATTTCCTCCTGTAATTACATCCACAACATGCCTTGTTGGTTGATTCGGAGCTGGTTGTGCAGGTTGAGCAGCCTGAACAGGCCTATTATTCCTCTACTGCTCCCTCAGAGGCTCTCGTCCTACCACGTATTGAACCAAAGCACCACTTTGGACTTTTCTTTCAATGAACTCTCTTAAATTCCAACAGGAGTTCGTATCATGCCCAGCTGCCTGATGGTAATCACAATATTTGTGAGGATTTCCAGACCCTGATTTAAGATTATCCTGAAGCTGCTCAAAGTAGGGCTGGTCTTTTATCTGCTCCAGAATAGTAGCTCGATCCGTATTAAGTTGGGTAAACACCTTATTCACCTTCTGACTCAAAAAAGGTGGCCGACCTCCTTTCGGCCCCCAATTGTTGTTATACTTCTTCAGATTCTCATCATAATGATCATTATTACTACCACTCTTCCTCTGATTACCATCAGATTTATCTTTCTCTTTCTCTTTTGCTTTTTCCGAAGGACCATGCTTTAGGCTGCTCATGGCTTCTTCTACCATGATGTAGCCTTCTTCTGCCTTCTCAAATGCTTCAGCTAGGCTCTTCAGATGACTAAACATCAACTTCTTCACCAGTTTTTCAGACTTCACCAAATTCAACCCATTCTGAAATAGACCTATGACCTGAAGATCATTGAGGTTTGTTACATGTCCCACTACTTCTCTAAATCTCTTCACATATTGGCCCAGAGTTTCATTCGGATACTGTCTAATCTGTGCCAACGATCCTGTGGGCTTTCCTCTCCTCTTATTGCTCCCAAACCGAGCATGGAACTTGTCACACAAGTCATCCCAGGACGAAATTGAGTCCGGTGCCCACTGCCTTGCATCTTTTCTCAACATCGTCACAAAAGTTTGGCACTTAGCTGTATCTAAATAGTCATAATAGTCCATCAGCCTTTCAAACGCCTGGTTGTGGTCATGGATCTCCTGAACCATCATAACTCTCCATATAAGGAAGCTTTTTATTAGGATCTGCCTTCTCCCGAAAAATTTCCAAAGAGAAAGGAGATGCCTTTTTGCTCGAGCCTTCCTTTACCTGCTGAACTTCAGCTAGCTGTCTCCGAAGCTCCTTCACCTCTTTAGCTAAGAGTTCAACTCCTTCTGGCTGCGAAGAGACATCCTTCTTCGAGGAGCTTATCTTCTTTTGATCAGATCGACCCTTTCTATCCGAACTGACTACTCTAGAGGGGCTTCGTCTATGGCTTCTGTTGTAGCGAGTATCCACAGGGCGGTGTGCCCTCTTCGGATTCTCAGGAGTACTATCTCTGGATCTGCTTTGGCGTTTAACCTTCTCGCCATACCGAGAATACTCAAGGTGAAGTGCCTTCTTTGAACTCTCGGGCGTACGTCCTCTCGATCTACTTCTTCGCTTGCTCTTGTCATTACCCCGAGAATCCTCAAGGTGAGGTGCCCTCTTTGGATCTTCGGGAGTATGACCCCTTGCTCTTCTTCGGTCTCGAGAACGACTCCGAGACGTGCTTTCAGAGTGCATGGACTCCTCATTTCTCCCTGTTTGTCTGCCTGGAGACCTACCACGTTCTTTGGGCCGAGTATAACTAGATGCCTCATCTTCCATTTCGGCCATAAGAACCATCTGTTTGGAAATTTCTTCCCTTTGCTGCAGAAGCACTTTCAAAGCTTTGTCAGTCTCTTGTGTCATCTTAGCCAAAGTAGAGGTCTTGTCTGCCTGACCTTCTCGGTGTTGGGTTATAAGCGGTGTGCCTTCTACCCTTTTTCGATCCTTATCAGGTCCTTTACTAGCAGTAGAAAATAACTTTCTTCTGACATCACCATGATCTCTTTCATGAGATCCTTTCGGAACATCTTGTGATCCAAGTCTGTCATGGATACTCTTTGAAGGCCCTAGCCTATCCTTAACAGAAATTCTCTGTAAGAAGAACTCGCAGTCATTGGTTGCCCTTCAACTGTGATTGTCCTACTTTTCACCATATACAACTTCTGATGAAGGACGTTCAATATATGTGATTGAAAACCAGCAACACTAAAAAAAGCCCTCCTTCTAGCGCCAATGTTAACGTCAAGATCTTTATACGCACCTCAATCACTGAAAAGCGCGTCCAATCCTGCACACAAAATGAATCAGCATCGAAAGCCTGACGGTTTGGGCCGCCGGGGGATAGCTCCGGTGTGAGAATTAGTACAGGCCGACACAAGGTTAACAATGGAGGTTGTGTACTCTAGTGTTTGGTATAAAATTTGCATGTTACATTCTCTGTATAGTGCTCTGTACTCTTATACTCGTCTCACCGCCTTGCATGCAACCCACCTCCTGTGACCTCAGTTAATTGCAAGCAACCCATATCAAATCATTGTTCTCCACTAACTAGGATTATGCCAAATCCTCATTAATTAAGGTGTTGGACCCATATTCCAACACCTGTCCACTACAATAAACTTTGGCCCAAGCTCAATTAACATCATATAAATAATGGTTCAATACTCCAAAGACCCAAATATTTATGACCTAATAGTCCCAAATAATTATGGCCCAACAATATATATATAATAAATAAGATATTTAAAAAAATATACCCGTATTTTGCGCAGGACACTTGGTATAATTAAATCCTTAACAATAGTGATACTATAGTAAGGAAAGAACTTAATCTTTTAACAAGGCCAGTGAGCTGTAACATGGGCACTTGTTAGCCCTTGCCTTAATTAGATTAAACTAGGGTTCTTTACAGAAATATACAACAATTAGAAAGTAATTACATCATTAGTGCATCAACAAAATAATTACAAAAAGAGTGTAATTAGGACCCATATTACAAAAATAGTACACTTCACATTAATGAGAAAACCTAAAATCAAGGAGAAATAATTGCCATAATTAATCATTCAAATTCAAATATTTGGAATCTAACAACAACAACAAAATCAAATTCAAAATAATAATTCAAATTCAAATCTTCATCTCCCTCACATACACTTTGAAATAATAGTTAACAAATAAGTAAAAAAATAAATAAAATATATGTACATGTAAATTGGGCTCTATTTTAGTTTTTATTTTTTTAGTTCTCTCTTCCCGCCGGCTTCTCTTCCGCTACACCGTCGCGAATCTCCATTGTCCAAAACGCCAATGAGAAGAAGAAGAAGAAGATTCGCCCTACAAAAAGTTTAAAAATAAATAGATATAACTTTTACTGTTCTGAAATTTTTTTTATGACTATTTTGTTACTCATAAATACTAAAATGATTACCTTTGTATGAATGGTTGGCTACCAACTGCACCACATTCAAACGAAATTGGTAACTTAATAAAACTGAATTGGTTACCTTGGTCTGAAAGTTTGGCTATCAACTGCACTATGAAAAAACTGCAGGTGTTAATGTGAATTAGTTACCTTGGTATGAAGGTTTTGTTACCTTGGTATGAAGGTTTGCTTACCTTGATCTGAATGTTTGGTTACCAACTGCACTAAGAAAAAATTGAAAGTGTGGAGGTTGATTGGTTACTTTTAATATAGACAGTTTAGTTTTCTTTGGTATGAAGGTTTGAATTACCATCATTCAAGATTTTTGAAGAACACATTGAACACGTCAGGATAGGCTTTCTCAATCTCATTAAACAAAATAACTCCATATGGCCTCCTGTGGACAATTTCTGTCAACTGACCTCCTTCGTCATACCCAACACAACATAACCAGGTGGAGCTCCTAATTAACTTAATATATAGATACACAGATGTGTCTGAGTATGTGCGGATAAATGGAAAGCAATTAATTACCTCTGATAATTGGAAAGCTAAAAGGAAGAGACTGCTAAGTATTATTGATCTAATAGACAGACAAGCAAAGATCTCTATGCGCCGAGCTCCTCTTCTTCATTGATATATTAATTCACATCATTTTCAAAAATAATTAAAGAGGTGTGGGCCTGGAACTGAGACCGACTACCCACTTCATGGAAACTCCTGAAATTCTCTCTCCTCTGCAAGTCCTGAATTATAAATTCTCTTTCCTCTACAAAAAAAAAAAGGGAAGGGAAGAAGAACCGACTACCCACTTCATGGAAACATAAATAGAAAATTTGGACAGACAAATTGCAGTAGACTCAACTACACATATATATATAGAAAGAATACGTTGAATGATGAAGGGTGATGACTAATTAATGCAGTTGTTCTAGATGAAGAAAGAGAAGAAGCTATGGGAATAACTAATCCTTAAATTAAAAAATTCTAATTGCATACTAATTCCCTAAATTAAGGAATCCTAATTGTATTAATATTATAAATAAATATAAAATTATATTAATTGTGTAAATACTTTATAAGTACACTATTATTATAATTATTTTCAAAATTATAATAGAATATATAATTCATCCATTAAACTATAGGCAGGGGGTGCATTATAGGCTTACAGCCCACAACTTCAGCCCAAAAAAATAAATAAAAAGAAAATAGAAAACCAATAAATGGCGGGAAACAACTCGGCAACGCTTACATCTTTCCCGCGTCCAAACCAATTCTCGCTCCTCTCGAATCTACTGGCATATAAACATCCGCCTTTGCAACACTAAATCTCACTCATCGAATTGAAGTTTCAGAGATCTATACCGCTTTAAAAGTTTAAAAATGCCGACGATTGTTGCATGTAACTCATCTCCGATAGCCGGCGAGGTCCAATCCAATGTTAACTCTGGTCCTCAAAAATGAATACTGAGGTCCGTTTCGGCTACGCAAGGCAGTCCGATGAAGTTGAAATCTCCTCGCCGCTGCATCAATGATAGCCCAAGTACTCCAGCAAAAGTGAGCTGTAACTAATTTTCCGAGTAGATTTTTGAATTTTGTTGATTTTCTTATTGTATGCGATAATTTCTTAGAGTGAATTTAGATTTGATGTTCTCATTTCGAATAGGGAATTGAGAAAGATTTGACCGCCGGATTCATGGAAAAATCATCGGTGAATAAGTTGTCAGATAGCTTTCTGGATAAACCACTATGGAATCCAACTGGTAAGTATATGTTTTAAGCTTACTACAATTTCATTGATTATTGGAAATTAATAGATGCAGCATAAAAGGCATCCTTAATTATCATTATCATACGTATCTTATTTTTTCTCTCTCTCGCTGTTGTATTTGAATGTTTGTTCCTTGATTGTATTTGTACTTTTCCTTTTTCGTCATTTTTTGTTATCTATGTCTGTTTGTTTGCAAGGACTACCTCCTGTTCCTATAGACTATAATATGATTTTATTAACAGGGTAAGGTATTACGATAGTGCCTCTTTGTTAGATATTATTCTATATAGTTTCAATATAATCTAGAATAAAGATTAGTACCAAACGAAGCACAATGGTTCATTAAAGCATTGTGACGATTACCTCCTAATAAACACTGGGAAAAAAATAGCATATATGTATTGGTAAATGTGTTTTGTTTTATTTCTAAGCCTGTTAATGTATGCTCAATTGATGTAAATTAAGTGTAGGTTTTGTTTATATTTACAGATGTGAAGCAATTGAGTGCTGTAAAGGAGGCATTGCATGTATCAACTGACCAATCTACAGTTGTGTACCGGGAGGATGAGCAGAAAAGGATATTGGAGTTCTGCAAGCAATGTGTAGAACAAGAGAAGGGTGGGAGTTTATATGTGTGTGGACTGCCTGGACTGGAAAATCCCTGTCAATTGAAAAAATTAAAGGGTCCCTGATTAATTGGGCTATGGAGGTAATTTAATTACCTTAATCCATAATAGTAACTTCTAAGAGTTGGATGGGTTTACAAAGTTTACTTTTAAAATAAAAAAGTGATTACAGTTTTCAACAATTCAGATGAACTTCTGACTTTAATTTTCCTCTGAATATGTTCATTTATGCATTGTAGTAGCTTCAGTTTTTCTTATTGTGTCATACTTGGATTGTCTTGTTAAGGGAAGTAAAATGACTTTTTAATTGATCCATAAGATTTCGATTTAACTTCGGTACTAAAATGTGCATGTAAATTTATATGCAATCGGTAAGATGTGAAATATTTTACTGTTTTATAAATATTACTCAATCGGATCATGGTCTTGCTATCAGGAAGGTTTTCTGCCACCAGATATATTGGCTATAAATTGCACTTCTCTTACAAGCACTTCTGATATTTTTAGCAAGGTAACGCAATTAATAGTATACTTATTTGAGTATTTAATCTGAGCCAGCACACATATGCTCAAAATCAGATAATGTTGGCAGATACTTGTGAATAATCAACCACGGAAGAAAACCAATGGTCCTACTTTGCCTTTAAAGCAAATTATGAAATCTTATTCTCAAAAGCAAGAATCGCCTAGAATGAGAATGATGTAAGAAACATGTTTTTCATTCAGTTGAATCATAGACTGCTTATAGCCTAGAGAGATCAACCATTCTTTTTAAACAAACTCATACAAAGATAATGATAATCAAATAAGACATGAACAGAATCTGTTTGAATTTGTAAACCATACTGTATCATTATACAAGCATCAGTAAAAGGCATTGCTCTACTTAAATTAATTTTTTTTGCTACAGGTTGATTATTGCTGATGAGTTGGATTATTTGATCACAAAGGATCGGGCTGTGCTTCATGATCTTTTCATGCTAACAACACGACCATTTTCCAGATGTATATTGATAGGTTTGATTAATGGCACTCATGCTCTTAAGAATTTCTTGTTCATCAAGTACTTATTTTTATTAGGTTAGGTTTTCTGTGCTGATGACTTTAATGCTTGTGTATGAGATCTCATATTGCATTTATTTTCACAGGCATAGCTGCCATCGACCTCACAGATCGATTTCTTCCAAAATTGCAGTCCTTGAATTGTGAGTACTTGCTCCTATCCTATCAATTACTAGATATGTTATAGTTCTTTGATTGCAGTTTCTGTTTACTTTATTAACGAGGCTTGATGTTATGACTTAGTTGGTTGTATCCTCTGAAACAGTTTTTGAATGATTTTTTCCAACAACTGTACGAACATAATTTAACCTAACTATCCCCTTGGGCTGCCGCACCTGAGAAACAATGAAACAATGTCCCGTCCTTCCTCAACGAATAGTAAATTTCCATTATCCATACCAAATTTTAAGATATTTCTTGGCAAAACAAAATTTGAAAGGTATATCGTTTATAGCACCTAGCCTTCTACGTTATCCTCAACTCAACTGAAGAACGTCTTTTATCCCAAACGAGTTGGGTTAGGTTGACAGCGAACAAGTTAAAGACAAGATGAGAAATAAATAACTAAAATAAGAATAATAATAATAAACAGAGATTAAACAAAAAGGAATAAGAAACTGAGAAATATCTAATATACACAATGTGCTTCTTTCTTTGTAGTAATAAACTTGTATTGATGTTTACTACTTTTTGTGCTAGGCAAGCCTATGGTTGTGACTTTTCGAGCCTACTCCAAGGATCAGATCATCATGATTCTTCAACAGAGGCTAAGGGTAATCTTGTGCTCCCTCATTTTACTTTTGGTTTACATGTGCATCTTCTGCTCCACCTACTATTGTATTTCCATTAACATTACATTCACTAAAAGACTACATTGTCATCTTCTTGATGTAGAAGACGATGTTATTTGACCACAAATATAGCTATGTTCCACGTACCTAATGCTATTCTCATGATGAGATATTGAATTTTTTAAGTTAGTTGAAGTAAGATTTTTATTTCACATGCAAGGATATATGGTTTAGGAACTAACAATTAACTTCTTTCTTTCATTCTTTAAAAGTTGGCTAAAGATATTTTGTTTATCTGGCACCGTTGTAAAATATAATTTTCAATGTTACATCCATGCTCCATCTATTTAACTACTAGTAGAATTTTAAATAATCAAAGTGCAGCTTAAGGGTTGTAGTAATATATATGGAGATAACAAGATCTTATCATGCATTTTCTTCACCTTTAGTTCATACTAAAGAACTGCAACTTGTGTGCTAGTCTTGTGGTTTCTCTTAAAAGTTCACTAATTATATTTTAATTTGACTACTGCTCAAATAGGTATTCCCATTCATTGTCTTTCAGCCACAAGCGTTGGAATTTTGTGCGAGAGTGAGTTCACCACCGTCTATTCTCTGAAATGTTCTATTTTTAGTTTCTTCCCTCTGATTTCAAATGCCAAAATGATCTATAAATGAGCTATTGCATAAAGTGATTAGAGCCCCTTGGCAAGTAAATATTGTTTGGGTGACATTAAGCAGCACTGCAATTTCAAGCACATGATTCAATATAGCAACTTTTCTCAAAATTACTGAATTGTGATTCACAATACTTGTTTGATTTCAGAAAGTTGCATCTGCATCTGGAGATATGAAGAAAGCTCTTGGAATTTGCAGGTTGGTGTTGTAGCAGTTGTTGGATAATTTCTTTGTAGCTGAATCGAACAATGGCACAACTAGTGTGTTGCTTGCGTGATTTAAGTTGACAAAACTGAGGCTAGGTTGTTGTCATGTTGTGTATAGTTAAACTTAAAAGTTTATTTCAAACTCAAGTATGTTTGATCTTGGGAGTGACACACGCACACACTCTCATGAGCTAGAATATACAATCTCCTGAAAAGTTATTGTTGATCATGAAAGTGAATATTCTTTTTTACAGTTTTTTCATTAATCACTATAAATTTCATCATCATTATTATTAATTTTTCAGGAGTGCAATTGAGGTATTAGAGGCTGAGCTCAAAGAGTCTACGTGCGATATTAATTTGGTACCCATAGAAACGGGTTTCTATCATCAACAGACAACCGATGCTAGTGAAATTTTGAGAAAGCAAGAAAACAATGTAAGTGCTCGCGGTGTTTGTTATACTTGTGATAGTTATATTAATAATTCACAATTGTACGACATCTGCCTCGTTGCATGTGTTGTAACAGGCTGAAGTTAACAGTCAGCTATAGTTATCAAATTTTTTTTGTTTTCCATTTCTTCCACTTGCAATAATATCCTCCTAGGATGTTTGTAGGATTTAAGATTTGTTGCCCTGAAAACTACCTAGTACATACTAGTTGCATGTGTCCTAGAATCAATTGACTTGCATGATTAGTCCAGATGCTGTAATGCTCTACATTGTATTCCTTAAAACTCTCATCAGTTATACGACACTTGTCCATTGTGAATATCACCTCTTGCTTTGCTCATCAACATTTTCTTCAGAATGTAATACTTGTATACTTCAAAAGCATTTAATTATATTTCAATAATTTTAACTGGCTGCCATTTCTACTTGAATTAATTTTTCTCCATATAAATGATTCCATTTCAGCTTTCAGATTGTTTGCAACATTGTTCTGATATATTTTCTGAACTTTTGAACATTCATGACTAATTGCATATCATCATTTTGTTTTCTATTGATGCTTTTTATTAATTACCAGCTTCTTTCCTCTTACTAGTTGTATACCTTGCTACAGGTGAGGATTGATCATATGCTGTTGCTTTGTCAAAGGCTTATAGATAGCCAATAGTGGACACTATACAATCCCTTCCACAACATCAACAGGTAAATTTGTACAAGTAGAATGGTAATATCCATTTCCATCATATAGTTAGAGCTACGTGAGTATTGAATTATCTATTTATGGAAGTCTGGGTTACTTTTAATTCGACCAGTGTATCCATTGGCTATACATATAGAGTTGGACCAAGATCTGTGCAAACCATAATCCGGGAAAAAGTGAATGTATTGCCGATTAAATTGATGATTATATCAGACCTAGATCTGTGTCTGCTTCTTTGAAACTAATCTAAATTATGGCTAATGAATTCGGCGTAGAGTTTGAATCCTACTATTTTATGAGGTTGGTAAGTCTTAGATATGGTATACATTAAGATTTCAGATATGCATTATGGGAATGTACTTAATACCTGGTCTTGAAGAAGGATAATGCATCAGAGAATCTATTCAAAACCAAACATACTAATCAGTGAATTATATCACTATTCTTTTGCGGCCCTCTCGCTAAAACCCATTTTTATTCTATGCACAGATAATTCTTTGTTCAGTTGTGAAGCTGTTCCGCAGGGGGAAGAAAGATACAACTATAGAGGAGGTATAATTTGTACCATTTTATAAAAGTTGAATTCTTCATATAAGTAGCTATTATCTGACTAATATGTTGATTGTTTTAATTTTTGTAATTGATGCAGCTAAATAAATCGTACATGGGCGTCTGCAAATCAACATCAATTCCACCTGTGGGAACCATGGAACTTTCAAGTATATGCAGAGTTCTAGGTGAACAGGTAAACAAAGCATACGGAGTATTTTGATTGAATAATTCTATTTTGTAATATTAGATATGAGGTTCTGAGATTTATAGCCATTCGGTGTGCTATCTACAATCTATTCTTGTCTCTTAACACAAGAAAGTACCATTTGTACCCCTTCCATATGTTGCCACTTGGCACAAGGAAAGGTGAATAGTTACCTGTAGACAGTGGAATAACAAAAAATCTATGGAAGAAAAGAAAGTAAGGATGTGGGCAGATGGCATGCAGAGATTGCTTGTTCCAAAATTTAGATTACTCGGCTTAACTAGAAAAGCTGCATGATTTTTATTCACTACTCTACTATATCATGGGCAACTTGCAATATAATGCAAGTGATGAGACATGGTTTGAAATGCAGGGGATTCTCAAACTTGGTCAATCTCGAGAAGAAAAATTGAGAAAAGTAGCGCTAAAGGTAGATGAAGCAGACATTATTTTTGCATTACAGGTACATAACATTAATCTGACCATCCTTTTGGTGTTGATCTTTATTCAATTGATCAAGTATGACAGTTTATTTATCCTTCAGAACATATTTAGTCTTTGATTATTCTTGCAACTTTTTGGAACAGGGAGTTCGTTTCTTTCGAAATTGTCTTCAGTAAATTATAATAGTTGTGTGTATAAACGGATCCATGGTACTTAGTAGCGGCTGTTTCATGTTGATGCCGACTTAAATTAAAAGGTTAAAAGGTGTTTAATATTTTTTCTTATACTAGATACATTTGTGTTATAATTTGGTTTAATTAAAAGGGTTTAAACTTTAAAGGCTTTGGTTTAATATTCTGATTTTTCCTTTGCATAAAATGCAGATGTTATTGTGATGGAAACATTGGTCTTGATGACCAATCACCATCAGAGTTTTGCCAGATGCTCCTCCTTTGTATGAATTGGCATTGGAAAGATTTATGCCTCCGTTAATAAGAGATGCAGCTGCTGCTCTGATATGATATTTCAGTACCAAATACAGAAATAGATTAGAAATCACATTATAGTTATTAAAATGTTGTACACATTTTTTTCATTCGTATCTTGCAAGTAAGCCTGACAAAAATATGATTATGGGTTGGTTTTGGTTTTCAAAATATAGTTATGGTTCTATTTAAAAATTAAAAATATATTAACCATTTTTAATATGGGTTGTATGGGTTGGAACTATATGGTTATGGTTCAAACTTATATTAATTATATTATCCATTTTAAGATGTTTTGACTTTTAAACAAATTTTTTGAAAAATGAAATTGTGACCGTCACAATTAAATTAATAAAATAATAATATAATATAAAAATTATTAATATAAATAATAAAATGCTAAAAAATATATTAATAAAATTTTAAATTAAAATTATTAATACTCTTCTATATTTAAATAATTTTTCAAAATTATTATTAAATTGCTAATAGAAATGTTAATCCAAAATATATCATAGTATAATTTTATGAATGTCGTTTAAATATTGAAACATATTTATAAATTATTATTTACATTTATTTATACTAGAATGTCATTTATTTATATACACATTTTCCTTCCAGTTCAGCCAGTTGCCATCACGTGTCTCCTGCTCACGTGCTTATCTTGATTTAATAATACTCTACGTTCATATTTCCAACTATTTTTAATGTTAGAAATTGATGTGATTTGTTTATTTTTACTTTATAATTTATAATTTGATTAAAATTTATATATTTATTTATTCTACTTTTGTAATCACTCTGTATTAGTTAAATAAAATTATATTAATTTAATATTAAAAAGTACTTTAAAGTAACCAAAAGAATTCTTATATTTTGAGCAGACGAAGGGTATATACTTAATTTATATGTCATTCAAATTATTTACACAAATAACTTGCTCTTGAAACTATTTATCTATATACTTGAAAAAAAAAAAAAGTCCATCAAAGTTATTTTGATCTATAATTTAAAATAAATGACATATTTTCGAAACTATTTATCAGTTGCCTCAAGAGTTGGTTCCTAGGGAGATATGTGATGGAGTTAGATGAGAAAAGAACTTTTCGATTTGGATCAGAATGAAATATGGGTTGAAAAATGGTTAATCGGTTAATAACTATATTTATTTTAAAAAAATATGGATTCAAACTTTAACCAATCTGAATAAATAAAAATGGTTAATCAATTTATTTGGTTCCAGTTAATATGGGTTGAACCAACAGTTAACTAACTATATTACCATGTCTACTTGCAAGTGAATTATTATAAAAAGTTTCATTCATAAATCATACCTACCTTTTTCTAGAGTTTTTGTTGGTCTTTCTAATTTATTGTTCTGATTTAAATAAAATACAATTATTTAATGTTTAAGTATTGCTCTTGGAAATCCATGATATTATTACTACTAGTTGATAGCCCGTGTAATGCACGAGCTAATTTGAGTAATGAATTGTGTAATTTATTAACACGATCGTGCTCGAAATTAAAGACGTATTATATGTTATACTCCTTCCGTCCCATGATAGAAGTCTTTATTACTATTTTGGATAATCCCATGTTAAATGTCTATTTTTTTTTAATAACTAAACTTTTACACATTTTTTTCTATTATACCCGTAACATTAAATATCTCATACTTTTCTTATTCTAATTCTCTCTCCATAATTAATGACATTATTATGGGCAATTTTGTCATTTCATTCCTCTTCTTAATATGCGTGAAAAATCCACCAGAACTTTTATCCTGAGACGGAGGGAGTAACAAATATGTAAATATAAAATTATAAATATGTAAATAATTGTGAAATTGTTATTTACACAACCAGAGATGAATACACACTTGAAGATTTTTATATATAACTAATTCATAACATAAATTTCAAATACTCTGTACGAATTCACAACAAATTCTTTTAAATTGAACATCAAGATTACAAACGCTATCAAACCTAACACAACCAATTTACATCCTAAAATTTAAACACCATATAAAAATACAATATTATATCTTCCAAAGATTTAAATTCCCTTTGGTCCGGTAATCTTCGATTTGCTATCTTGGAATTGAGTTCTTCATCCCTATAAAATAAAGCAATGTACCATTTTTGACTTCATATCAATGTAGTATCCAATTTTCTCTCACTTGCACTCTTGGTAGGAACGTAAAGAAAAAGAAAAAGATATAAATCATTGCATGACTTCTATCATAAACATGTAAAGATTAACTTTTAGAAACATAAAAGGGCACCATGAACCCAACAAACTGCAGTTGTTTGGATTTATAAAACACTATATTTTTTATATAGTATATAGTATGGTAATACTTTCAATTCTTATCATTTAAAAAACTTAAAATAATTCGGAAGAATCCATGAATTTGGATTCGTGGATTTGCTGGGATTCGTGGACCTAGAAGAATCCTCACTTAGTTATTTTTTACTGTGTATAAAAATATACAATAAATAAATAAGATCACCCTAAGCGCTAGTTGCCCCATCCATTGCATAGGTACGCCTACTGATTTTTATAACACTAACTCAAATAGCTTTTGCATTTCAGTCTCTCCTTGATAAAACAATTCTGCAGATATGCTAATACATGGCAAAGAACTCTCACCAAAAATATTGGATGTGACGGCTGAACTCCTACTGCAGGTGACGTAAGTACAATACCTGCTATTTGGTTCTCAAGTGCAGGGTCAAGTGCTGCCTACATTGATAAATGCCAAATCCCAAGCTTTAGATATTAATAAATGGGGTTTATTAAGTTGAAAGTTCAAAAATTTATTATCAAATAGTCTGAAACACACAACATTGTTAGCAACCTCACCTTAAGGATTATAACTGCACCTGTCGAGTGTCCAAAGCAAAAACATGGAAGCCCTGGATTCACAGCTAAAACCTTCCCAATAAATGATTTCTACATAAAATTACAGACAAATAAGGGAATTAACCTTTTAACAGATTACATTAATGTAGCAAGTATCTTTGCATTTTGTGAATGAACCTAAAGCATACCACATCCATAACAGCATCATCAAGAGAGTGAACATATGCATGCAGCCCATTACTTCCACCATGTCCTGAATAAAATAAGGAATATGATTTATATGTCGATAAATATATGACAAAAATGAATTGTGACTTGCAAAAGTACAAAGTTGGATACTAAAACTATAATTATCATACAGATATCCAAACAAATTTTAATTGTTAAATGATAGTATTAAATGACTTTCTTAACAAAAACCTTAAACGACAATCTTTTAGGAACGGAGGTAGTATCAAATACCATGAAATTCAATTTCAATTTCAGCAGATTCAAAGACCAATCCCAACTTTCAGCTTTAAATTTGCAATCCAAAAACTCCAAAATCCAAATCAAACAGCTTCCTCTTTCATTTACAACAAACATCGAAAACCCAAAAGAAAATTCATCAAATGAGATTTTATAGAAATGGTAAAGTTCGTACCTTTCAGAGCGAGAAAGGGACTTTCCAACTTTTGTATGCTAAGAATGGAGAAAGAAGCAAAGCGAAGTACAGAGGAGGGACTCATCTACACAAAACAAATTGATATTCAAGGTGACACACCCAATTCAATAGGTATATGAATAATCACCACAGCAAACTGGGGTTTTCTATAACCAAATCTAACTCCTTTTCTAGACCTATAAGATATTATTCTCTCTGAACTCCTTTTGAAACTTAGGCAAAAGCTTTCAGAGCTCAAACTCTATATCTTCTCCAAAATCTAATCCTGCCACCTCTTTCAAAAATTTCAAATCTCCAGAACCAATTCTCTTTCCCTCAATAAATTCCCATATTTTTCTATCACTGAACCGGCCGAAAACATTTGAAAAAGAACCACCAAGAAGAAAAATATAGTAACAACACAAATTCATTGTAGGTAATCTATCTTCTTGAAGCATATAATTCTTGCAAATCTTGTTCTGGGTTTTTGAACAAATGTGCTCCTCTCACTCGTGATGGCTGCACGACACGGAGTAAATTAGAATCTCTCTTCAGTGAAAGAACACTTTCAAAAGAACCTATTAAAGTAACATTAATATATACTCATCCATATAATATTAACTTTGTCTCTTTCAGAGGATTAATAGTTAACTAAAGAAATCATCAAATTAATCTTCAATTCACTAAATCCAAATTAGAACTACTTATACCGAGCAATTGGATCGAGGAGAAGGCTCTCCTTCCATTTCCTTATCCATGAAACAAAAACCCATTGCAAGTAATGTGAAAATTAGATATACAAATCAAATCAGATGGAGAAATAAAATATATGGAGATGGAGAGAAGAAAATAGCTCACCTCTGTTTTGTTGCTACAATACCCCCAGATGTCATATTTATTTCTCCTTTAATCCCTGTTTTCCCTATTTTTTTCATCCGTTTGCCAAGCAAGGTGCAGGAAGAAGCTCTGTTTCAAACTTTTAGAGAGAAAACAAAACAGAGAAAAACAAATAATGGGTTCATTTGGAGGTGAAATTGCAGCAAAGAAGAAGGCAATGTGGCTCTATCAAAAAGTTATGGGCTTTAATCCTTCTGAGAGATGGGGGGATTCTGCTTGCTATTCTAATGGTTTTGTTTATGTATTTGGGGTGTGTATATTTTCTACCAAATTTAATGGTTTTTTTCATTTTGGGGTATGTATATTTTCTACCAAATATATATTTGTGAACTGAGAGGTATAAATGTATAATACAGATACATAATATAGATTGAGAGAGATTGGGAAGTGAAATTTATAAACCTGAACTCAATGTTACGGTGGAAGGAGTTAAGAGCTCAACCCTTATTCCGGTCATCAACCATCATGGAGAACGGAATCAAACAGAAGACAAATTCAAAAACCCTTTACCCTAACGCCGCCTTCTTCACCGCCCCTTCATTTGTTCTCCCGATAGTCGAAGGGAGCGGCGTCATTGGCCTCATCCCAGTATATCACTTCCTACTCCTCCGCCCCACCTTCCACTGCACCGCTGAAGACCTCTCCCGTAGCAGCAGTAAGCGCCTTTCTCACCGACACCGGATCATTCAAAACCGACTAATTCACCGCGAAGACTAATTTCACCGGAGGCTGATGAATTTGGGGAGGTGGGGATTGAATTTGTTCTACGAAAGACCAAACACAAAACTAGATATAAAAGATTGGAAAAGGCAACTGAAGAGGAAAAGGAGTTATTCTACAATTCTGCATCTATGTTCTTTATTATCAAATTCAATCTACAAATCTGGATCTATGTTTTTATAGAGGAGGAATAGACGAAGAGATGGGCAAATGAAGAGGAAAAGAAGCTCCCTCCGCAGATGGTTTGAAGAAGATAAAGAGACGAAGAGATTAATATCAATTGTATATGGGATTTCAATCGATTAAATTGAGTGAGTTGGAAATTAAATTGGAAGTAGATGAATTTTAAATTAAGTGAGTTGACTCAACTGATTATGTAATTTGAAGGATCGGCTCTGATATCTTTATATATGAGTTGACTCAACTGATTATGTAATTTGAAGGATGAACTGTGATGTCTTTATATATAACTAGTTGGTAGCCCGTGCAACGCACGGGCTAGTTTGAATAATAAATTATATAATTTATTAAAATTACAATGAGAAGAATATTTTTTTATAATACATTATTTTTATATCTACATGTAAAATCTTTTGATAATGTATGCGTTGTCTTCGTTCAATCTTTTGATGTATTGTGCTCGTTGGTTGAATCTCAAAATGAGCATCATGTGATTATTCTGCACATAATATATATAAGATAAATAATCTATTTATAAGATAACAACTTTTAATTCTTGGTAATATTTATTTATGAAGTAATATAAAATTTAGAATACTACCTCTTCATCAAGCAATATAGCTGTAGTGTTGACAATTTGTCCAGTGCTCAAATTGATCCCATCTCACTTTCTTGTTAATATGACCTTTATTATATAATCATCTCTATGACGTCAAGACAAATCATCATCATCCTCAATTCCATCATCATTATCTGCAGCAATTTCACCCCAAAGAAACCTCTTCCCGCATAATCTCTAGAATCAAAAAGAAATCCAATATGCCTAAGTAATGTACAATATGTTTGCCAATAGTAACCTCAAAATTAAACCTAATAGTAGATGCACAAATACCATTTTTATTGACAAAGCTTACATATAAAGTGAAACAAATGTAGATGTAAAGTACTTTTTGTGTAGTAGTATGAGGTTTTTATAGGGTGAAGTACTATGATAAGTAGTATTTTTATTAAATGTATTTAAATTTTCATTTGTAATCGCTTTAGTGAGAAGTCATATACTTAATGATTTTATTAAAGATTTTTTTAATGTTCATGACTCTTCCTTTTCTAGATTTTTAATTATTTTTTTAATGATGTTTTAAATGTTCATGAATGTTAATAAATATATTTTAAATTTTAATGTTCATGACTCTTCCTTTTCATAACTTACATGTATGACTAATGTTCATGAATGTTAATAAATATATTTTAAATGTTAATGTTCATGACTCTTCCTTTTCATAACTTACATGTATGACTAACTCTGTTAAAAATCAAATCGATTTCAATTGATTTGAAATTGATTGAGTTAAGGATTGATTAATTGATTTTGATTGAGTTAAGTATAAATTGATTTAAAATTTGGAAGCCAGATTTATTAATTGATTTGAAATTGATTGTCAAATTGATTTCAATTGAATTGATTGAGTTAAGGATAGGCAAATTGATTAATTGATTTGAAATTAATTGAGTTAAAGATAAATTGATTCAAATTGATTAATTGATTTGAAATTGATTGTCAAATTGATTTCAATTGATTGAGTTAAGAAATTTCTTTGTATTTATATATATAATAATATAATAATATAAATTGATTGAGTTAAGGATAAATTGATTTGAAATTTGGAAGATTTGAAAATAAAGTTATAAATTGATTTTAATTGATTTCATTTGATTGAAATCAATTGCATTGATTTCAATTGATTTCAATTGATTGAAATCAATTGCTTGTGTTGTATTTATATGGGAAGATGAATGATCAATAGTTTTTATCCGTATTATGGTACTACACTCTTCATTCCTTTTTAACTAAATTTTAAAGACTAAAAGTTATTTATTTATTAGTATTTGTTAATTGTTAATTTTAAAAATATTAATTACTTAATTTTTATACTACCCTCACATTAAATAGTAATTAATTTTTTTATTAAATTTTGAATGGGAAGATGAATGGTCAATATTTTTTATCCGGTTTTATGGTACTACCCTCTTCATTCATTTTTAACTAAAATTTAAAGACTAAAATTTATTTATTTATTAGTATTTGTTAATTGTTAATTTAAAAAATATTAATTACTTAATTTTTATACTACCCTCACATTAAATAGTAATTAATTTTTATTAAATTTTAAAAAATATATATTAAAATTTATATCTATTTTGATCGCTTAAATAAATCATTAATTATATTACTAATTTGGGAACTAATATTTTCACATGTATTTAAAATTGATTGAGTTAAGGATAAATTGATTTGAAATTTGGAAGATTTGAAAATAAAGTTATAAATTGATTTCAATTGATTGAAATCAATTGCTTGCATCTTTATTTATATTGATATATTGATATATTGATTGTAGGACCATTTTTCTCCTTTAGTTTTTTTATCATTTTTATTGTTAAGACTTTTTTTCGTTCTTATTGTTTGATTTTCCATTATTGTTTGATTTTGCAATTGATTTGATTATGTGTATTTATATTGATTGAGTTTAGTTTTTTTTTCATTTTTATTGTTAAGACTTTTTTTTTCGTTCTTATTGTTTGATTTTCCATTATTGTTTGATTTTTGCAATTGATTTGATTATGTGTATTTATATATTGTTATTGAAGAGAAAATAAAATAAAAAAAATTATTTATGTGTATCATCATTTATGTATATTTATATATAAGAATAGAAGAATAGATGAGTTATCAAATTAAGTGAGTTAACTCACTTAATTAATTAAGAGTGAACTCAACGATTTTTCCAATTGATGATGTCATCATTTCAATTGATTTCAAATTAGGGGTTGTCTTTGTATTATATATATATATATATATATATATATATATATATATATATATATATATATATATATTGATATATTGATAAGGTATTGATTTGCTCATGCAATCTATCTCTAATCAAACCAAGTCCATGCTCTTTATGGATAGGGGATTGCAGTAAAACATAGAAAAATCGAAAACAAGAGTTCACAAGGAAAGTCTTTGACATAAATATAAAGGAAAATAATTTTGTTTTAAACTATTTTCGTTTGTTGAGAATGCATTGATTTTCGTGTAGATACTGTTAAATTTATTTATTCCTGAAAACATTTTTTTCCCAAATTGTTTTTAGATAAAAAAGAAAGTTCGTCATCCGCTACTAATAGTAGTGACACCCGTTATTTGCTACTAATCGTTTGTTTTTATATTGAACGCTAGAGATGGTGTATGTGTATTTTTTATATATATATATAGTTAGTGGATGTGATGCGTTAATTAGTTATCTTAAAAACATATGCACAAACACATGGTATAACGTCTATTTATTATTTCGTAAGAAGGAGAAAAATGAAAATGGAAAAGCAAAATTATTTCCAAAAGGTCAGAAAAAAGAAATAGAAAGTAGAAAGCAAATCATACAAGTATACTGTAAGTAATACTCTTAAAAGTTAAAAGAGGGATGCATGCATGCATGCATTGACGGATCCAAGTAAGGGCAAGGGTGGTCAATTGAACACCCATACCTTGTTGCAATATTTTTCCTATATACATTTATGTTAAAATGTAAAAAAGAAAATTGACTTAGGTTATATTTATTAAATAATTTTATTTTAAAGAAAAAATCTCATTGGTTTTTGTATAATAATATCAATGAGACCGTTCTTAATTTTGCTATCATAGTTTCATTATTGTGACGCCTCCAAAATAGGTCCAATTTATCCAACCTATTCTGAGTCGTCAAATACATGGTACAGAAAATAACTACAACTTTATTACTACAATTGTCGTGCAAAATACAACAACACATATACTGTGAGTTTTAATACCAACTGTGACTCATGTCCCAACTATGGACAGCACCTCACAGTGATACCTTACATAAAGGTACAATCTAGAACTGTTTTAGAAATTAAAATATTTGGGAAGTGCTCAAGGAAACCTTCGTACATGGGAGGTCATGCGTTTAGGTTATGATAGATATCATATGTCTAGAGAATTATCCTTGGTTGATCCAATAGACACCAAAGAAAAACGAGAAGATTACTATCATGTTCCTTTCAATGGTGAGTCTTCTCTTGACATATAACTATCTCCACCGTCTGCGATTGAACATTATGTTTCAACCCAACTCCAAGATCATATAGGTAGTGCTCGTAGATATACTCAGCAAGTGGATGTGCACAACCCTTTCTTATGATAACACAAGATTGTATGTCATTAGACATTTTGTATGATAGTGGCAAAACACCCTTCCAAAGTTGGGTTCACCTCACCCTATTGTTATTTACCAAAATCAATTATTAAGTGACGTATAATATACGACACACGCATCTTAGGTCCTCAATACAATTATATATTGTATGTCATGCCGTTTTATAATGTGTTGAGAAACTTTGATAGTCTCGGACCACCACACTATTCCTCTGTTATCCCCGCTCGACACACCTACACTTTTATTACCTGAAAGGAATTGTGAAGCAAAATGGGTGAGCACAACTAGCCCAGTAAAGAATATCATAACTAAAGATAATTAAATTATCAATAGCCTTCATCAGTAATAAATTAGAGATTTAGAACATATGGTAGATGATAAAACTTTTCAACCATAGTTGCAGCGGAACGAGCAATCCATTAGAAGAGTCAAATAGACCATAAAGTCTATTATCTTCTCCATGTTAAAAGTCCACCAACAATGCTTTAACCCTATAACATTAATCAATGAGATCCTGCTTCACGGTCATGTGAATAACTCATAATCATAATTGTAGTTCTAATTTTCTCTTCTCATCCAAGACGAAGATATTTTTCATCACATGTCTTTACCGAAACATCAAAGATCATGGTTATACCAAATCGCGAGCCTCGCTCATAATCATACTAATAAATTCATCTTTGCACTACACGGCCAAAGATATTCATCAACATTCATCTTTTGCACTTCGGGCCAAAGATATTCCACAATAGGTCATCTTTTGCACTACTAGGCCAAAGATATTCATCAACACTTCATCTTTGCACTACGCACCAAATATATTCAACAACATGTCATCTTTGCTGACTACTGGACCAAAGATATTAATATCTCAAAGAAATATATAATCATTTCAGAATTTATATAAACAATAATTATAACCATGTTGATCAATTCACCTTTGCACTTAAGCTAAAAATATTCAATTATAAATTCAATGGTCATGATCATACCAGTCAACAATTCATCTTTGCACTACTGGCCAAAGAGAACCCATAGTCACGATCATACCAATAATCTACCCATCTTTACACTTAAGTCAAAGAGAAATTTCATCACCGGGATTATAAAAATGTTATATATGATAATAAAAACAATACGATCAACAACTGCATTTAATTTCAAGAGTAAGATTCATAAATCAATGATTTCATAACACCTTAATCCAAATATTATAAATCACTTAATAATCTCATAATCTAATATTATTAATACTACCACAATATTTTAATCATTTCTTAAACTTATAAATAATTTATTTTAATTGTTTACACTTTATTAATTAATGCATTTAATCATACTAAAATGCCAAACTCATAAGATTTCATCACCAATAACCAACAACCTCATCAAAAATCTGCATATACCATATATAGGATTCCCAAGCCATAAAATCCTATTTTTCAATTTTGTTACTTCACATAACATATTTAATTATTTATTCATAACTAGTCTATTTTCATGAAAAATACCAAATCAGTTCTAAAAATATTTTTTTTCTAGGATTTAGCATAATATAGTCCCATATTGAACATATATTTTTTTCGGAATTTTTAAAATTCATCTACTATTTTTCACATGGCCAAAACTGCCGAATATTTAGACATTTATCATAAATTATAGTTTTGTCCAAAAATTCCGAAATTTACAGAATATACTGATGTTATATAGATGTACTCCCAATAAAAATTTCACCAACTTTAGAGTTAACACAAGGAGTTATAAGGGTTTACTTTTAAAATAGTCTTTTCTCATAAAATCCATAACTCCTACACATCCAAAAATTGTCATTTTTGGACACAATCAATAAAACTCATCAAATTATCATTTTAAATTTTTTCAGAATTTGTGAAGGTCCGAAAAAATTATGAAACATGATAAACATAATAATCCTTAAAATCCCTTACCTCAAAAGAGCAGTACTTCTGACTGGAATATCGGATGAAAAGCCGAAGGAACCTTGCACTGAATAACAACTCTCAAAGTATCTAAATACTCACAAAAATACTCTCGACAATATAGAGAGAAAGAAAGCTTATTTCTGGTGTGATTTTCAATTCTAACTTAGCTCTCTATTTATAGGAAAATGTTAGCACGCCGAAGCAGACTTGACCTGCTACCTGATGGCTTTACCTGGTACTATTGTCACCCACCACATTTGAATTAGAATTTTAGCATATTTCTTCACCAACCATAGGTAGGGCCCACGCATTCTAGAATTTTCTACCAAAATGATAAATTCTGAACCTTCAACAATTTCTGAACCAGTCACCTCTTAAAATTCATAACAATTTATACGTTCATTTTTAACGGTTCAAAATTTGTGGACATATACTCAACTCATATATGTATAACATATCCAAAAATCACAACGATCCAACGGTTGGATTAAAATTATAACTCACGCAATAGAGCTTTAAGAACACCGATTTGATCCTTTAATACCTCCAATCCGATAAAATACTGATAAAACACCTCAACAATAATTCCTTCGTTTATAACCACATAAATAAATCCATCATTTATATCCGCATCAAATAAATATTTCCTTATCATATAAATCAATAATTAATTATTCACAACTAATATTACAGAATCACAATTATGACAACCTGTGTGGTTCCGAGAGAGGGGGCTTTCCAATAAGGATTTCTCCTCATCAGCGCAATTAAGTGACCAAACCTCTCCTCGATGTAACTTTCTAGACATTACTAATAATGCTATCTAATAATATTATTCAAATAATATGAATTATTGATATGATAATGAGAAATATCGTGCAAATGACAATTATTAACAACAACAATAATATAAACTATCAACGCAACAATTATTGAATCAATAAAATAAAATATTGAATAATAACTATTGTAACAATTATTGAGTAAAGTGCCTTCTTACGTAAGAATCAATAATTTAAAATATCATGCAATACCGTATTCTACTTGTGCAACCACGCCAGACATCGTATTTTTTAACCACCGGTATTCCAACAATTTAATCGTAATAACTACGCCGTTATTTATAAAAACTCAAACTTGTCATTTTTTTTCATCCGATAGCTTATTCTATTATGGAGCCCACAAATGGTCATACTGGCATGTCATATGAATATTCCCCGATAACAAAAATATTCCACGACCAAATGAATATTCCCCGACAGAAATGAATATTTTATAACCACTTGCGTATTTTAAAAAATTTCATATATCACCCTTAACTTTAACTTTTTATCAATTTAACCATTTACTGAATAAAAATTATAAAAAAAATTAAATACTTTTATTTCATAAAATTCGGGGTCTTACAATTATCATGTCCCACTTAAACAATTTAGAAACAAACATGAAACAAAAATATATTCTCAAAACATATAATAGAATGAGACTCCTTTATGAAAGAATGTAGTAATATTTCAATTGTAGTGTTAATTAATTTGATAACTAAACCTAAACTAAATGGAAGATAATAAAAATTTATAGTGTGCAATAATTAAGAAAATGTATTATAGACAACTAAAAGGAAGTGATTCAAAAACAATTTCAACAAGTCTCAAATTATATCTTTAATTTTATTGAATTATTTTTTTTACTTCGTATTTATATTGGGATATGATCCATAGCAAGTATTTGCTATGGATGTAAATTGGGCAAATAGCATTATATCCGTTCATTCCATAAATCAAGGGTGCAGATTAAATATTAACTAGTGCCGTACGCCAGTTCGTCTAGCGTTCGTTGAAAATTTTAAGCCCAGTACGCTACTCCAAGTAGCGGACTATAAAAAAAATTTTTGATGCCCAATATTGCCCCCAAGCCACCAGTTAGTGGGGCGGGATGTATTTGCCTGCCAAGTGTATAAGCCAATATGTGACGCCCCCAAAAATAGGTATTCATCACCCATCTTGAGTCATCAAATACATGGTACAAAATTCAAATACAACTTAATAATACAACTGTCGTGTAAAATACGACAAAACATAAACTACGAGTTTTAATACGTATATTGTCATCTAGACAGTATACAAACTCAAAGGAGTCCTCATTACAGTTATTGTCACACTATTTAATCAGAATAGTGAGGACTACTAATGCTATCATCTGGACCGTCACTCCTTTTCCCGACTCATCCCAGCTATATTCACATTTTCTGAAGAGAACAGTGAAAGAAAGGGTGAGCTCAACTAGCCTAGTAAGAAATATTATGACTAAGATAATGTAGAATAAATTATCATTAGTCTTCAACAATGTTAAACTGATAAAATAAAATAGACATCAAGTTTAACTGCAGCCGAATTTATCTGATCCATTAAAAGAGTCAAGTAGAGAATAAAATCTACTATCTTTTATGATTTAAAAAGTTTTTCATCACTTTTATCGCTGAGACTCAGCTTAATAAATAATCCACATCATCAAATCATCTTTGCACTATAGGCCAAGGATATTATTTAGTATCACGACCACGAATTATCCATGCACTACGGGCCAAAGATAATCTTGTTTTCATCAATGGTCCTGATTGTGACGCCCCCAAAATAGGTATACAACACCTATTCTGAGTCGCCAAATACATGGTACATAAAGCAAACTACAACTTCAATAATACAAATGTCGTGTGAAATACGACAATACATACTGTGAGTTTAAATACAAATATTGTCTTCTAGACAATATTCACACACAAATAAGTCCTCATTACAATTATTCAAACACTATTTTATAGAAATAGTGAGGACTGCTAAAACATCTTCCTAGAACCTGCATTCCATACCCCGACTAGCACTCGCTATATTCTCGCCTCCTGAGAAGAAAAATGGAACAACAAGGAAAAGGGTGAGCTCAACTAGCCCAAGAAAGAATATTATGACTAAGATAATATACAACAAATTATCGTTAGTCTTCAACAGGAAAAAATCTGATAAAATATAATAGACAACAAGTTTTAGATCAACAAATGCAATGGAAATAAAGAATCCATTAGAAGAGTCACGTAGAGAAAGAATTCTACTGTCTTCTAAGGTTTAAAAGTCCATCATCAATATTTTATCCCTGTAACAACAATCAATATTCATCTTTAATCATCTTTGCACTACATGCCAAAGATATTCATTTGTATCACCAGTTGGTCATGTTCATCTCAACACCTGTTCATCTTTGCACTACGGGCCAAAGAGATTCATCAGTTTAATCATTCATCTTTTGCACTACAGTGCCAAAGATATTCATCGTAGTATCACCATTAAGATTCGAGGATGATGAAAAACATTTTTAAGAACGAATCCAAAGAGATAGAAGGACAAATATTAGGGATTCGCTTTAATAGTTTATCCAAGATCGATAATACTTCAAAATAAACGATTACAAGCGTAACTCAAAAATAACGATCAAAACATGGATACAATCAAAGATAGTAGCCAAAATAGATATTTTGGATAAAAGAAGAAAAATTTCATTTTTTCTAATGAATAGTCTTCGTGAGATTATGTGAATAGTGCCGTGATATCGTGAATAGTAACCCCACACACAACAAGTTCCAAATTTGATAAAAAGTTCAACTATATTTTGGCATAATGATATTGAAGAAAATAATATCATTTGCAAAAGAAATAACACCCTTTACCTCAAAATAACCGTACTTCTGACTGAATTTCGGTATAGTGCTGACAGAAACTCACACCGTATAACAACACTCAAAGTATACTCACATAAATATGCTCGATAATATAGAGAGAGAAAGAGAGAAAACTTTGTTTCTGGTGTGATTTTCAATTCTAACTTAGCCTCTATTTATAGGAAAATGCTAGAACGCCAAAAGGAGACTAAATTAATAAAATAATAATATTTTTTCTTAACTTCCTTAGCAGCCTTCTTTGGTCAAAAACATCAGCCACCCATGTGCCAACAACTACAAAAACGTTTTTCTTAAATAAAATAATTAAAATTTCCAAAAATCAATTATTTTGGAACTCCGGAACTTCAATAATTCACAATAAATAGCCTTTTTATCAGAAAATTCGAATCTCGCAATTATTTATAGGAATTTCAATTCTCTACAACTTTACAGAAGAAAGTTTTTCCAAATTCCAAACAGAAATTGACCAAAATACATAAACGGGCGATTTTACAGTCTATAATCAATTTTCGGTCAAGAATTGTGTCCACCGACACACAAAACATGTGTTAAACATTTAATGCCACAAAAATACTCTTCCTCCTCATATACTCATATATCCCACATTCATTGTAAAAATATCACCGTTGATATATTATTAAAATAATATATTTAAATGAATTATTTTATCATAAAAAGATAAAATATTAATTTTCAACAATTGTCACATTAAAAATTTTCTCCATCTATATCCACATAAAATGAATATTTTCTTTATCATAATAATCAATAATTAATTATTCAAAAATAATATTACAGTAATCACAATCTTCGACAACCGGTGCCGCTCCTCAGATAGAGGGGCTTTCCAATAAGGATTTCTCCTTCTCGGGCGCCGCAATTAGGTGATCAAACTTCTCCTTAGATGTAACTTTCTAGACATTGCCAATAATGTTATCGATAATATTATTCAAATAATATGAATTATTGATCCGATAATGGAAAATATCAGTGCAATGACAATTATTGAAACAATAATAATATAAATATCAACGCAAAGAATTATTGAATCAATAAAATAATGAATAAGAATTAATGTAATAATTATTGAGTAGTGCCTTCTTACGCATTTAATCAATAATTCAACAACACTGCAATATCGCCGGTCCTACTGCAACCTTACTACGCAACCACGCATATTATCAGATTTTAACCACCGAGTAACCCAATAGTGTTAATTCAACAACAATTTACGCCCATTATTTATAAAACTCAATCTTTATCATTTTTTTTCATCCATTTGTTTTTCGTTATGGGGCCCACAAATGACTGCGTCATTGTCGTCATGGAGATTCCCCGACAAAAAAGAATATTCCACGACCAAACGAATATTCCCAATAATAATGAATATTTTATAACCACTTGCTTATTTTGTAAACTTTGCACATTTCACCCATAACCAAAGCATTATATCAAATTACCACCTTATTAATCAAGAATAATAATTAGAGGAAATTTGATTTTATTTATAAAAATTTGGGGTCTTACAACCTCCCCTCCTTATGAAATTTCGTCCTTTAAATTGACGTGACGTACTCGGTGTTTTGAAAAGATGAAGATACCTCGCTTTTATTTCCGCTTTCCAACTCCCGTGTCATTTCCTCAATAAGATGGTTTCTCCACAAAACTTTAACTTGTGGTATAACCTCGACACATAGGACATGTTCTTTCCTATCCAAGATCTTGACAGCTACCTCTTCGTGACGTTAAGTTTTCAAATATCTCTCGTGCGTTCTAACTCAATGATGTGGTTCGGTCGTCCACATATTTACGTAACATCGATACGTGAAAAACGCTATGAACACGCGTATATACTTGGCGGTGAAATGAGTCTATAGGCCACAGCCCTATTCGATCCGAATTTCAAATGGATTAATAAATCAAAGGTTTGAGCTTTCCTCATCTCACCGATTCTCGCTTTTTAAATAACAACTTCTTGCCTCTTCTTCTTCAAATTCATCACTCCGGTGTGTAGCTTGAACAACTTTAACTTTATCGATTAAAGTCGATTATACTCAGATATCATCACGCAAGTACCTAGAGTTTTCATCTCCATCTCTATTATTTGTAAATTATACGAAATTAGTCTTTGACAATATCGTACTCATACTTGTATATACGATCTTCTACTCAACACGCCACCTACCACGCTCGCTTTTCTAGGATGGAATGGTCGAACATGTCTTTAAATGAGTCTCCTCTTGAGTTCTTCGAAGCTCTTCCCACATTCCTTGCTCCATTCAAATTTTGTATCTCTACGAGTCAAATTTGAATTAATGGAATAGCGATTCGAGAATATCCTTCAACGAATCTCCGATAATAACCAACTAAGCCTAGAAAAGCTACGTATTTCGATTCTCGACTTAGGTTGTTCTCAACCGTGATTCATATCCCAACCTTGATAACACGCTACAATGACACCTATCAGTTTACTATCGCACGACTATGGTGTCCCCTACAGAGAGTTTGGCTTCGGTGCATTCCACAAAGGAAGTCACCAGATAAAGGCTCAGGTACCAAATTCTATAGTTGAATTTTTAACTCCTGAAGTTCAATAGGAGCCATTCGATATGAGTTTTAGAAATGAGTTTTGTACCATGTTCAAAGTCGATACAAAATTTAATATCAGGCTTTGGGAGTAAGCCAAGAAATTCTCCAGGAAATACGTCAGGAAATTCACTAATAATAGAAATATCATTCAAATTTAACGTATTTTTGTCCAAGTCCATAACATGGGCTAAGAAAGCTTGACATTCGTTTTTCAATAAACAAATGGCTTTATAATTTAATATAAAAGAGTTTGACTTCAATGGTTTGGTTGCTTGAATTCGAATAACAGGTTGTTTAGGAATATGAAAACTAACAACCTTACGTAAGCAATCAATTTTGGCATAATGAGTAGTTAACCAATCAATCTCTAAAATCACATCAAAAGCAAGTATCTTCAAGGAGATAAGATCAACAGGTAAGGTGATGGTGCCAACTTGAATCAAACAAGATTTATAAACAGTGGATGTGATGAAAGTTTCTCCTAATGGAGTTTCCACAGATAGGTCAAAGTCTAATTTCTCCTGAGTCAAGTTCAAACGCTGAACGCAAGCAAGAGAGATAAAAAGAATGGGTAGAACCCCAGATCTAATAAGGTATAAACTTCATGCAAGAATTTATAATTAACTAACCCGCTAACTTCGTTCGGGTTCCTCGATTCGACCCGATCGCGAAAAAACGCTTCTTTCGTGAACCGCTTGACTTTGACTTTTATGGGATAGCCTTTTGAGTCACCATCCCCGCTGGACTTGGTTTTGCTACAGTGCAATCTCGAGCGATATGTCCTTCCTTTCCACAGCTTATAATATACCTTAAACTGCTAGGGCGCTTGGGGTGATATGTCCTCTTTCCCATTTTGTAAATATACGACCGGTGGTCTTTCTCCTCCCTGGAACCAATTGCTACTGGCGCTGACATCTTCACATGGTCGTTGTTGAATCTCCTCTTTTTAAAATCTCCTCCCGACTCGCTTCTTCTATTTTCATGGCCACGATTACCACCTGAGTAGTTACCGCCTTTGTCCGTATTCTTTTCTCCTCATTTGGTTATCATCGCTCGATGATCGCCACCACCGATATGACCCTGGTTGTGGTCCCTCGATTGAGTATACTCACTATCTCGCTCTAATAATTGAGCCATGTTTACAACATCTGAATACAGTGAAAATTTATGAGATATAAGGTATTGACGAATCTCGGGTTTTAGACCTCTCATAAACATTCGCGTCATACGCTCCTCATTCTCCACCAAATGAGGTGCAAACTCGATAACTCTGCGCTAACTTTGCCTCGTCTTCGAGACACCGCCATGTTGTTTACGCTTCAGCCTAATAAACTCTACCTTCTTTCATATGACGAATACTTTCAGAAAGTACTTGTCATTGAAAAGTTTCAAATCTATCCCAAGACATGTTGAGTGCATCCGGTCAGTACGCTTCACGATTCCCACCAAGAATCTGCTTCACCACGAAACATAAAGGTGGCGAATGAAACCTTCGTTCTCCGCGCATCCCAAGACATCAAATATCTTGGTAATTTGCTTGACCCACGCTTTCGCCTTGATCGGATCCGGCTTTCCATGGAAATCTGTGGTCCCAACTATTTGAATTGTTCGGTTGTGACAAACCGCAAGCTTCTATCATTTCCACCAGATTTTGTACACGAGTCTCCTCGTCGATTTTGCATGAACCGCAAAAAGCTTCTAAACATCCTGTCGCTCATCATCTCGCTTTCAAGGCGTTGTTCACGGGAGGAACATTGCCACTGTTGCACGCTTCTCCTCGCTGGTGAGTACGCGGCGTCTCCACGGTCTCATTTACTCCAATCGTTAATATTCTCACGACATTCTCAAATCATCGCCATAAAACAAGGGTTAATTAAATAAATTAACATGTCACATAATATCCCTATATTATGACCGACCAACAAATAAGCTTAGGTAGGACACACTAACTAAGGATTTACTCGCCTCTCCCATCCTAGTTCTATTCCCGATCTCCGCCAGAGATCATATCCCTAAGCTCGATACTAAATCATGTGACGCCCCCAAAATAGGTATACAACACCCATTCTCGAAATCGCCAAATACATGGTACATAAAGCAAACTACAACTTCAATAATACAAATATCGTGTGAAATACGACATAATACATATCGTGTGAGTTTAAATACAAATATTGTCTTCTAGACAATATCCACACGCAAATAAGTCCTCATTACAATTATTCAAACACTATTTTATAGAAATAGTGAGGACTGCTAAAACATCTTCTTAGAACCTTCATTCCATACCCCGACTAGCACTCGCTACATTCTCACCTCCTGAGAAGAAAAATGGAACAACAAGGAAAAGGGTGAGCTCAACTAGCCCAGTAAAGAATATTATGACTAAGATAATATACAACAAATTATCGTTAGTCTTCAACAGGGAAAAGTCTGATAAAATATAATAGACAACAAGTTTTAGATCAACAAATGCAGCGGAAATAACAATCCATTAGAAGAGTCACGTAGAAAAGAATTCTACCGTCTTCTAAGGTTTAAAAGTCCATCATCAATATTTTATCCTCAGAATAACAATCAATATTCATCTTTAATCATCTTTGCACTACAGCAAAGATATTCATTTGTATCACCAAATCATGTTCATCTCAACACTGCTCATCTTCAGCACTACGGGCCAAAGAGATTCATCGCTTAATCATTCATCTTTGCACTACAGCCAAAGATATTCATCAAGTATCACCATTAAGGATCGAGGATGATGAAAAACATTTTGAAGAACGAATCCAAGAAGATAGAAGGACAAATATTAGGGATTCGCTTAATAGTTTATCCAAGATCGATAATACTTCAAAATAAACGATTACAAGCGTAACTTAAAAATAACGATCAAAACATGGATACAATCAAAGATAGTAGCCAAAATAGATATTTTGGACAAAAGAAGAAATTTCATTTTTCTAAGTGAATAGTGTCGATTCGTGAATAAGGTCAGATACGTGAATAGTATCGTGAATAATAAGAACCCCGACACAACAAGTTCCAAATTTGATAAAAGTTCAACTAATATTTTGGCATAATGATATTGAAGAAAATAATATCATTTACAAAAAGAAATAACATCCTTACCTCAAAATAACCGTATTTCCGATCAATTTCTAGATATAGTCGATGTAAACTCGCACCGTATAACAATACTCATAGTATACTCACAAAAATACGCTCGATAATATAGAGAGAGAAAGAGAGAAAACTTTGTTTCTGGTGTGATTTTCAATTCTAACTTAGCCCTCTATTTATAGGAAAATGCTAGAACGCCAAAGGAGACTAAATTAATAAAATAATAATATTTTTTCTTAACTTCCTTAGCAGCCTTCTTTGGTCAAAAACATCAGCCACCCATGTGCCAACAACTACAAAAACGTTTTTCTTAAATAAAATAATTAAAATTTCCAAAATCAATTATTTCTAACTCCTAAACTTCAATAATTCACAATAAATAGCCTTTTTATCGTAAAATTCAATCTCGCAAATTTTTATAGGAATTTCAATTCTCTACAACTTTACGTAAGAAAGTTTTTCCAAATTCCAAACATAAATTGACCAAAATCCATAAACCATGCGATTTTACGAGTCTATAATCAATTTTCATTAAGAATTGTGTCCACCGACACACAAAACATGTGTTAAACATTTAATGCCACAAAAATACTCTTCCTCCTCATATACTCATATATCCCACATTCATTGTAAAAATATCACCATTAATATATTATTAAAATAATATATTTAAATGAATTATTTTATCGTAAAAGATAAAATATTAATTTTCAACAATTGTCACATGAAAAAATTTCTCCATCTATATCCACATAAAATGAATATTTTCTTTATCATAATAATCAATAATTAATTATTCAAAAATAATATTACGTAATCACAAGATCGACAACCAGCCGCTCCTCAGATAGAGGGGCTTTCCAATAAGGATTTCTCTCTTCTTCGCGCGCAATTAGGTGACCAAACCTCTCCTTAGACGTAACTTTCTAGACATTGCCAATAATGTTATCTCGATAATATCATTCAAATAATATGAATTATTGATCCGATAATGGAAAATATCATGCGAAGTTGACAATTATTGAAACAATAATAATATAAATATCAACGCAAAGAATTATTGAATCAATAAAATAATGAACAAGAATTATCGTAATAATTATTGAGTAGTGCCTTCTTACGCATTTAATCAATAATTCAACAACACTGCAAATACCGCGGTGCTACTACGCAACCACGATATTATCAGATTTTAACCACCGGTAACCCAATAAAGTTAATTCGTAATAATTTACGTGAATTATTTATAAAACTCAATCTTTATCATTTTTTTTCATCCATTTGTTTTTCGTTATGGGGCCCACAAATGACTGCGTCGTCGTACGGAGATTCCCGACAAAAGAATATTCCACGACCAAACGAATATTCCCCGATAATAATGAATATTTTATAACCACTTGCTTATTTTGTAAACTTTGCACATTTCACCCATAACCAAAGCATTATATCAAATTACCACCTTATTAATCAAGAATAATAATTAGAGGAAATTCGATTTTATTTATAAAAAGTTGGGGTCTTACACTGATCATGCCATAAAACAATTAATCTTTGCTTCCTTGGCCGAAGAGAATCCATAGCCATAATCATACAAAAAACTGTCCATCAATGCACTACGGGCCAATGAGGACTTTTTCCACATCATTTGTAAAATTACGGTCATGATTATACCGAAAAATCCCTAGTCATAATCATATCAAGTCCATCTATGCACTAAAGACCAAAGATGACTTTCAACAAAATATAAGCATGAGGATGATGACAATGATATAAAAATTCAATAAAACAAGTTCAAGAATTAAATTATTCAGGAACTAATAACGTCCAAATTGTCAACATGATACTTCTTTGTAGAGTAAAATTCAAGAATGCTCAGAAGAATATTTCCATGAAAAGATACTGGATGAAGCGCAAATATCAAGGATATTCCACTAATTTCATGGAGTATAGAAGTCAAAACTTTAACCAACTGGGTATAATAAAGAATGGAATAACAAAAGAAATCACCATACATACGGTGCTTTTCAAGATGATAAAGTTATTCCAATGAATAATAAATAACGGAACTGGTCAAAGTAATACGACCGGCGGAGATATTCCAACAGAATAATAAAGAATGGAATAACAACGTAAATCACCATGCATGCGCAGATTACATAGATAGGTTATTCCAATGAATAATAAATAACGGAACCAGTCAAAGTAAATTGCATGCCGGCGGTGATGTTCCAATGAATAATAAAGAATGGAATAACAATGAAATCACCATGCATGCGGTATTGTTTGATGACATGTGTTATTCCAATGTAATAATAAATAACGGAACCCGTGTCCAACAGAAAAACGCATGCATGTGATATTCCAATGTAATAATAAAGAATGGAATAATGTAAGAATTTCACCAAGTATAGGGTGAGCCACAGATCACAAAGTTATTCCAACAGAATAATAAATAATGGAATAACAGAAGTTCTCTTCATGAATACGAAATAAATAATACCCCTTACGTTATAGAAGAAACTGGATATAGAAGTAGTGAAGTAGTAGAATACTTTTCTTCTTTATCTCTATAGTTTCTCTCTCTAGATTTTCAGTGAATTCATAAGAAATAATGAAGGAATGAGCTTCTATTTATATAAGAATGGATTGCATAGTAACTAATTCATGAACGATCTAGATTGATTTACTTTTAATCGAACGGTCCAAATTTAAAGCAAAATCTTTTAAATAAAATATAATATATTCTATTTATAATCTAATAAAACGAAAAACTTTATAAAAGTATTCTGTTTTATATAAAAAGATTTTATTATGCAAAACACTATGCAGGCACTATGCAACACTATGCATAATAAAATATAATATATTCTAATTATTGTCTAATAAAACGAATAACTTTATAAAAGTATTCTGTTTTATATAAAAAGCTTTTCTGTTTTATTACACTACTAATACTAATAAAACAAAACTTATATATATAATATAACAATCGACAATAATTGAATCAAATAACGTGAGATACTATCAAAGAACTATTGTAGCAATAATTGAACAAAAGCCGAGTGTTTTCTCACGTAAGCATTAATAATCAATACCGCAGTGTCTACTTATGCAACCACGCCAGACATCGCATTTTTTACTACCGAGTAGTTCAACAGTATTAACGGTAAAACTTCCACCGTTATTTTCATAAATATATTTTTGTTGTTTTCTCATTCCGAAAATAATTCCGTTGTAGGGTCCACTAATGATCATTGCTACGTTGTCTTTAATATTCTCTGCTAAAAACGAATATTTCCCGCACCAATCGAATATAATACAACAACTTGCATACTTTGCAAAATTTATAAATACAACCACAACTATAACATTATTTCAAATCCATACCATAATATTAAAAAATATTTTCGAAAAATTAAATCTTTATTCGTAGAAAATTTGGGATTTTACAATCTCCCTCCTTATGAAATTTAAGCCCTCGAAATTTACGTGCGTACATGGTATGCTTAATGATGATGAGGACACTTCATTGATTCTAACTCTTGAGGTATAACCTTTGAGTGTTGAATACATTCCAGGATTTTAACAAGTACATCTTCATACGTTAAATTATCCGCTATCTCGTCCAGTTCTGAATCAATAATGTGGTTCGGGTCGTCCACATATTTACGCAACATCAGTACGTGATAAACGTTATGAACACGCAACATATTTGGCAGTAAAATGAGTCTATAGGCCACAGTTCCTACTTGATCAAGAATTTTAAATGGGCCAATAAAATTAAGGGTTGAGATTTTCTCTCTTCGTCGATTCTTGCTTCTAGAATAACGCCCTCTTGAACCTTCTTCTTCACATTCATCAGCTCTTAGTATTTAGCTTGAGCGGCTTTAACTTTATCGATTAAAGTCGATTCTACTCGTATATTCATTATCTTCACGTGGGTTCGTATATTCGCACTCGTAAACGCATACGATCTTCTACTCAACGCGTACCTCACCACGCTCGCTTTTCCACGATGGTATTGAATGGTACGATCGTAATCTTCAACAACTTGAGCCAACGTCTTTGGCGCGCGTTACGCGTTCGCTTTAGTTGAAGAAATATTTAAGGGTTTTAGAAATGGGGTTTTGTCATCAAGTTAGTACAAAATTCGATTTCACGCTCTAGGGGTAGGCTAAGAAGTCTTCAAGAATACGTTAGAAAATTTATTAACAATAGAAATATCATTCAAAACTGTGACTCTCATCCATGGCTTGGATAGTACGTCACATTGATATCTATCAACTTGCCATCGTCATTCACGACGTCGCCTACAGAAAGTCTGACTTCGGTGCATTCCACACAAGGAAGTCAACAACGAAAGGATCGGGGCTCTTTACTTATGGCTTGATATGACAATGATTGACTTTAGTGGTTTAGTTGCTTGAATTCACATAACAGGTTGGTTAGGAATATGAAAGCTAACAACCTTACGAAAAGCATGATGAGTAGTTAACCAATCGATTCCTAAAATCACATCAAAGGCAAGTATTTTCAAAGTGATAAGATCGACAGGTAACATGAAAGTGTCGATTTGAATCAAACAAGATTAATAAACAGTGGAGGTAACTTAGGTTTCTGCTAACGAAGTTTCAACTAATAAGTCAAAGTCTAACTTCTCTGGAGTTAGATTCAAACATTGAACACAACTAAGTGAAATGAAAGAGTGAGTAGAACCGGTATCTAACACGGTATAGACTTCGCAAGAGTTTATGATTAACTTACCCGTGATAATTTTATTCAGGTTCCTCGTCACGAAAAAAAAACGCTCTCTCTTAAACTACCGGCTTTGGCTTGTCTAGGACATCCTTTGGCATCACCATCCCAGCTGGACTTGACTTCACCATACTACAAAATCGAGCTAGGTGACCTTCTCTTCCACAATTAAAACACGCTTTAGATTCTTTGCAGATGATTGACGGATGTGTCCCTCCCCGTCTGCATTTGAAACATACGACCGGTGGTGGTCGTTCTTCTCCCTTTGAAACGGTGTCTTTGGTCTTCTTGTCTTTCCATCATTATTGAACCTTCTCTTCTTAAAATTTCCACTTCTATTATCTTGGCCATGATTACCACCAAGTGGTTACCATTCATGGCATGATAATTTCCCCACGATGGTTATCATTGTTCGATGTCCGTTGCCACCGATGACGATTATTATCGTGTTGTTGGTCGTTGCCTTTTGGTTGTCTTGACTCATTATCGCGCTCCAATAATCGAGCCCTATTCACAACATCCAATATAAACAAAGTTTGTGAGAAATGAGGTATTGACGTATATTGGGTTTCAAACCTCTTAGAAACATTCGCGTCATTCGCTCCTCATTATCGACCAAATGGGATGCAAACCAGAGACAACTCTTCGGCAAACTTAGCCTCGTCTTTTACGACACGGGTCATATTGTTTTGCTCGACCTGATAAACTCCACCTCCTTCATATGATTTAATACTTTCGGAAAGTACTTGTCGTTGAATGACTCTTGAACTTCTCCCAAGACATCTTGAGTGCGTTAGTCTGGGTACGTTTTACAGATTCCCACCAGTAATATGCCTCTTCACGCAACATAAAGGTGGCAAATGAAACCTTTTGCTCCTCTGAGCATCCCAAGACATCAAATATCTTGGTGATCTGCTTTAACCATGTCTCCGCCTTAAATGGTTCTGGCTTTCTCAAAAACTCCGGTGGTCCCAGCTCCTTGAACGCTAATTAGCGGTGGATCGTTGGTTGGTTGCCATTATTTCCACCTATATTTTGAACAGGAGTCTCTCTTACCTGTTGTTGCATGAATTGCATAAAGCCTCTGAACATTCCATCGTTCATCATTTGGTCAGTGTTGTTGTTTGCCTGAGGATTGTCGCCTTTCTGATGCACATTATCCTGATTATTGATATGTGGAGACTCAACGGTTTCCTGTGCTCCATTGCTATTCTCAACATTCTCGGATGCCAATTTCAAACACTGCCAAAAAACAAGGGTTAATTAACATATCACATATTATCCCTATATTATGTTTGACCAATTAAATACCAAATAAACTTAGGTAGGTCATACTAGCGAAGGAATTCCCCCTCTCTCCCCTCCTAGTTCTTGTCTCACATCTCAGCCAGGGATCATATCCCTAAGCTTTGATACCAACTGTGACTCCCCCCAAAATAGGTATTCATCACCCATCTTGAGTCGCCAAATACATGGTACAAAATTCAAATACAACTTAATAATACAACTGTCGTGTAAAATACGACAAAACATAAACTAAGAGTTTTAATACGTATATTGTCATCTAGACAGTATACAAACTCAAAGGAGTCCTCATTACATTTATTATCACAAAGATTTAATCGTAATAGTGAGGACTACTAATGCTATCATCCGACCAATTATTCTTTCCCCGACTCGTCCCAAATATATTCTCATTTCACGAAGAGAAACGGTGAAAGAAAGGGTGAGCTCAACTAGCCTAGTAAGAAATATTATGACTAAGATAATGCGAATAAATTATCATTAGTCTTCAACAATGTTAAACCGATAAAATACAATAGACATCAAGTTTAACTGCAATGAACATCTGATCCATTAAAAAGTCAAGTAGAGAATAAAATCTACTATCTTTTATGATTTAAAAGTTTTTCATCACTTTTATCGTTTGAGACTCACTTTTAATAAATAATCCACATCATCAAATCATTCCCGCACTACGTGCCCAAGGATATTATTTAAGATCACGACCACGAATTATCCATGCACTACGGGCCAAAGATAATCGTGTTTTCATCAATGGTCTGATCATGCCATAAAACAATTCATCTTTGCTCCTTGGCAAGAGAATCCATAGCCATAATCATACAAAAAACCGTCCCATCAATGTACTACGGGCCAATGAGGACTTTTTCACATCATTTGTAAAATTACGGTCATGATTATACCGAAAAATCCCTGGTCATAATCATACCAAGTCCATCTATGCACTAAAGACCACATATGACTTTCAACAAAATATAAACATGAGGATGATGACAATGATATAAGAATTCAATAAAACAAGTTCAAGAATTAAATTATTCAGGAACTAATAACGTCCAAATTGTCAACATGATACTTCTTTGTAGAGTAAAATTCAAGAATGCTCGGAAGAATATTTCCATGAAAAGATCTTTGGATGAAGCGCAAATATCAAGGATATTCCACTAATTTCATGGAGTATAGAAGTCAAAACTTTAATCAACCGAGTATAATAAAGAATGGAATAACAAAAGAAATCACCATGCATGCGGATTTCCGATGTATAAAAGTTATTCCAATGAATAATAAATAATCGGAACTGTGTCAGCGTAATACGCACCGGCTGGGATATTCAACAAGAATAATTAAGAATGGAATAACAAATGTAAATCACCATGCATGCGGTACTTACACATAGATAGGTTATTCCAACAGAATAATAAATAACGGAACCGAATCAAAGTAAATTACGCACCGGCGGGATGTTCCAATGAATAATAAAGAATGGAATAACAATGAAATCACCATGCATGCGAAGATTTTGCATGTATAAGGTTATTCCAATGAATAATAAATAACGGAACCGGTCCAAGTAGAAAACGCATGAGCATGGGATATTCCAATAGAATAATAAAGAATGGAATAATGTAAGAATTTCATCAAGTATAGGTAGATCACAGTATACAAGTTATTCCAATGAATAATAATAAATAATGGAATAATGTAAGTTCTCTTCATGAATACTGAAAGAAATAATATCCCTTACCTTATAGAAGAAACTGGATATAGAAGTAGTGAAGTAGTAGAATACTTTTCTTCTTTCTCTCTATAGTTTCTCTATCTAGAGTTTCAGTGAATTCTTAAGAAATAATAAAGGAATGAGCTTCTATTTATAGAAGAATGGATTGCATAGTAACTAATTTATGAACGGTCCAAATTGATTTACTTTTAATCGGACGGTCCAGATTTAAAGCAAAATCTTTTAAATAAAATATAATATATTCTATTTATAATCTAATAAAACGAATAACTTTATAAAAGTATTCTGTTTTATATAAAAAGATTTTATTATGCAAAACACTATCGCAGCACTACGCAACACTATGCATAATAAAATATAATATATTCTAATTATTGTCTAATAAAACGAATAACTTTATAAAAGTATTCTGCTTTTATATAAAAAGCTTTTCCGCTTTTATTACACTAATAATACTAATAAAACAAAACTTATATATATAATATAACAATCGATAATAATTGAATCAAATAACGTGAGATACTATCAAAGAACTATTGTAGCAATAATTGAACAAAACCGAGTGTTTTCTCACGTAAGCATCAATAATCAATATCACGTGTCGCTATGCAAGCACGAGCGATATTATCGTATTTCTTTTACTACCGAGTAGTTCAACAAAGATTAATCTGTGAAAACTTCCACCGTTATTTTCATAAATATATTTTGTTGTTTTCTCATTCCGACAATAATTCCATCGTGGGGTCCACCAATGATTATACAACAGTTATTTAATATTCTCTCGTTAAAACGAATATTCCCGAATTAATCGAATATAATACAACAACTTGCATACTTTACAAAATTTATAAATACTACCCACAACTATAACATTATTTCAAATCCATACCATAATATTAAAAAAAATATTTCGAGAAAATTAAGTTTTTATTCGTAAAATTTGGGATTTTATAAAATAAGCGTACGCTACTCAACTATCAACAAACAAGAAAAACCAAAAATATACTACAAGAAAAAGGTTCATCAATGATCACTTATCGTCACGATCATGATATGGTCATGAGATAGGTATCGGCCGATCGCGTCTGTCACGATAGTCGTCGCATAAACTCTAATCGCTGGGATGCACATCAACGACCACTATTAGCGACCGAAACATCTGCGACCGATATGAGCGACCGAAATGATAAATTTGGTCGCTAATCTGAGTCAGCATGGTTGAGGGACAAAGCTGACGTCGTCCACGTGGCAGCGACTGCTATCAGCGACCGCATGCAGATAGCGGTCGCTAACACTATTATCAGCGACCAGATATGCGGTCGCTGATATTATTGGTCGCAGATAGGCCTTTTTTTTGTAGTGATATGCAATCCATATCACAAGAAAACCCTTCTCCCTTGCCAAGACTTCCACCTTGGAACCACCCACCAGATCCCTCCTCCGATCCGACCCACCAGAAATCATCAACTTCTGGGAGCTCATGGCCGGACTCCTCGACCCCACCACCGCCAATGAAACTTCCTCCCGCTTCTCTCCCTCCAAACGCTTCTCCATCATCGACGTCGAAAACTCAAACCCCAACCTCCTCCTTCCACTCCCCAAGTCAACTCTCAAGCCTCCGTCCGAAAAGTTTTCCTTGGATGGGTTTGAGAAGCTATACTGCTAACGGGGACAACCGGGTGGTGATCTATACGACGACGCTGAGAGGAGTCTGCAAGACTTTGAAGCCCGCAATGCGGTCATGGCGGCGTTCTCAAGGGTTTGGGGGTATCCATCTGCGAGAGGATATCTCCATGGATGAGGGTTCAAAGAGGAGCCGAGGGAGCTAATGAAGGAAAAGAGGATTCTTGATCACCCATAGGGTGTTTGTCGAGGGAGGTTGTGGGTGGAGTCAAGAGGTTATGGGGATTGACTATATTTTTTTTTATATTTCGCTACTTGGAGTAGTGTACGGGACTTAAAAATTTTCAACATACACTAGACAAATTGGCGTACGACACTAGTTCATTTTTAATCTGCACCCTTGATTTATGGAATGAACGGATATGATGTTATTTGCCCAATTTACATCCATAGCAAATACATGCTATGGATCATTTCCCATATATATATATATATAGGAAACCTTTCTAAAGCAAACTGAGAAAGACGAACCAGCAACGAACTTTAGGAGGGTGTATTCAATTAAGACTTTTAAATACTTTTAAATACTTTAAAAGTTTGGTTGTATTCAACCAATACATTTAAAGAGTTTATAAAAGTTTACTGATATTCAATTACAACTTTTGTAATGTCTTTAAAAGTTAGGTGGTATTGAATTGAGACTTTTATAAAGTCTATAAAAGTATTTTGATATTCAAAAAGCCATTGATTTTTCAGATTTCTATCAAATGGTAGAGTTTGACAGACTTTAGAAGAAAAGTTATAACTATCAACCCATATCCAAAGTCTGACCTTATCTCTAAAGATTTCTAAAGACTTCTAAATATTAAACACAAAGGTAGAAATTCAAATCGCCAGTAAAAAAATTACAGAGAGATTTTATGGAAAATTCAAAAGTAGCAAAACTCTCCGGTAAATTTTTAAATTAAAATGAATATAAATTAATCTAATTTTAGAAAATATAATTATTAAAATTATAAATTGTTTATATTTTTTACTAAATTTATTAAAAATTAGATAAATTAGACAAACTTTTATTATAGGAATATCTCATTATGACTTTGAAAAATTAAATAATGAAATTTTGATTTTTAATATTATATTATATATATTTTATATTATATAGATAAAATTAAAACTCATCAAAATTAAAAAAATTAGTTAAAAGATGACAACGATCGATTGTTAAAAAATTAGTTACGTAGCATTTTAATTAATTAATTAATCTCTAACATAAATAAATTAAAAAGTGGCACAATTATTTTTTTAACGGTCAATTTTGGTTCACTAACAACTATTAATAATTTTAAGAAAAATAAAATCTCTCTGGGAATTTTGTCTGTGGCTTACCGATGACTAAAAATCTCTCTGGTAAATTTTTTATAACTCGGTGGCAATTTACTTACATGTATAAAATTTGCGATCATATAGATTTTCATTGTCATATTATTTTGTGAAAAACAGAGTTTGATACTCCTATTAAAAAATCGTACGCTTATATAATATATATAGTTCAATGAAAAGTGAGCTTAATTTTTGTGTTGCGTCTGTAGCTTTTAAAGTTTTATTCGTATTCGAATATCCAAATTTATCATGAAATGAGTAAAATAATATGAATGCTTTCAACATATATAAAATCTCATGCCACAATAATTTAATGAAATAATGAGATTTCCTGTAGTTCATGAAAAAAGAGTGAGAGAAAGTACATAATGAAGCTAATTAACAATTAATATAAATTACAAAATATATGAGAAGTATACAAAAGTCTATTAAAATCTTGGTAAAAAGTTTATTAAAGTCTGTCACTTATTTCATGGAGTCTATACAAATTATTTTCAAAAAGTCTTTAAAAATCATTAAAATTCACAAACTCTACAAAAGTCTGTCACTTAAAAAAAGTCTTTAAAAATCTTAATTGAATACATCCTTTAAATAAAAGCAAACCGGGTCGCTGATATATGGGTTATCTATAATAGACACAAAAAACCCCTTTCCCAACTCAGACTCTCTCTCTTCTGTCTCTCACTGCCTCCGGTGATTTCTCAGTTCGCGTTAGAAAGGTTCTTCGATTTCTCTGATTTCGTACCAAATTCGGCGAGTTCTCTCCCTTTATACGAAGGTAAAACTGAACTTTTACCATTTTAGTTATATTTTCGAGCCTTCCATTCGAACACAAGATCTATAAAGAAAATAGGGTTTAATTTTTGGGCAGGATTTGACAAAAATGAGATATAATCGGTAGTTGATTTCTCCATTGAATGTCATTAATTTGTCAAAAATCGGTTCAATTTCTTAAATTTTCATAGGTTCTATCACAATCTGCGGCTTTTATTTCAATTAGTAAGTATTGTTATGGGTAATTTGTGAACTTTGTTTATAGTTTTGATTTGGTTGTTTGGAAAATTTTTATGGGTTCTAGTAGCTTTCATGAAATATAACTTAATTGTTTATAGGTTGATACATATATGTTGTCCTCAAATTATCAGCTATGCAATCAGACAATCACCATATAATAAAGGTGTAGAATTACAATTACCCACATAAATTTCAGAATCCGAAGAATACAGAGAACGAGAGCTAACCGAGAAGAAGAAAGGGTCAGCCGGGCGGGCAGGAGGGCACAAACAATGGAGATAATAAGAGGACAGAGAGGTGGCGGACGTGTGTTTCAGACACGTGTTTCTTGTCATTGCCCATTATGTCCTTAGCTCAATCTCTGTTAAATGGTTTAACATAAGAAGGATAGAGGAATACTTTTACCAAACTAATGTATCTGTGGAGGAAGAGTTGTGCTAAAAAAAATTAGGGAATAGTTTAGCAAAAGGATGACAAAATAGGAGGGTCAGATTTGCAATTTAGTCTATTTTTCAATATACTAAATTCTAGAGAGAATACTAGTTATTCCTAATCTTTTAAAGGAAAATAAAAAAAGAAACCTCAAAACGCGAACTAAAGACGGACTTTAAAAAAAAACACGCGAGTCATCGTAGTAAGATAAAATGGGTCAAATTAAGGGGGTGTATTCAATTAAGATTTTTAAAGACTTTTTTAAGTGGCAGACTTTTGTAGAGTTTGTGAATTTTAATGATTTTTAACGACTTTTTTAAAATGACTTTTATAGACTCCATGAAATAAGTGACAGACTTTAATAGATTTTTTACCACGATTTTGATAGACTTTTGTATACTTTTAATATATCTTGCAATTTATATTAATTGTTAATTAGTTCATGTGTACAGCCTCTCCTTTTTTCATGAACTAGAGAAAATCTCATTAATTCATTAAATTATTGTGGCATGAGGTTTTATATATGTTGAAAGCATTCATATTATTCTACTCATTTCATGATAAATTTGGATACTCAAATACGAATAAAACTTTAAAAGCTACAGACGCAACACAAAAATTAAGCTCACTTTTCATTGAACTATATATACTATATATGCGTACGTTTTTTTTATAGGAGTACCAAACTCTGTTTTCACAAAATAATATGACAATGAAAATCTATATGATCAAAAGTCGCAAAACTTCATACATGTGAGTAAATTGCTACCAAGGTATAGAAAATTTACCAGAGAGATTTGTAGTCATCGGTAAGCCACGGATAAAATTGTCAGAGAGATTTTATTTTTCTTAAAATTATTAATAGTTGTTAGTGAACGAAAATTGACCGTTAAAAAAATAATTATGCGACTTTTTAATTTATTTATGATGTTAGAAATTAATTAATAAAAATGCTACATAACTATTTTTTTTAAATTTTGACGAGTTTTAGAATTTATCAATATTCGTATATATATCATATACTATATCTATATAATATAAAATAAATATAATATAATATTAAAAATCAAAATTTACTTTTTGATTTTTCAAAGTCATAATGAGATATTCCTATAATAAAAATTTGTGTAATTTTTCTAATTTTTAATAAATTTAGTAAAAAAAATATAAACTGCTTTATAATTTTAATAATTATATTTTCTAAAATTATTAGATTAATTTACATTCATTTTAAAAGTTAAAAATTTACCAGAGATTTTTGCGACTTTTGAATTTTTCATAAAATCTCTGACAATTTTTTTACTGGCGATTTGAATTTTCACCTTTGTGTTTAATATTTTGAAGTCTTTAGAGATGAGGTCAGATTTTGGATATGGGTTGATAGTTATAACTTTTCTTAGTCGATCAAACTCTACCATTGGATAGAAATTTGAAAAATCTATGACTTTTTAAATATCAAAATATTTTTATAGACTTTATAAAAGTCTCAATTTAATATCACATAACTTTTAAAGACATTATAAAAATTGTAATTGAATACCAATAAATTTTTATAAACTTTTTAAATGTCTTAATTAAATACAACCAAACTTTAAAAAATAAATTTTTTAATTGAATAGACCCTCCTAAATGAAAAAGAAATTCATTTGAGATTAGGGGTAAAGAAACAGAGCAAAAGGGCCTGTTTGATAGCTGAATGGCTCTGTCAGACCGTTTGTTTATAGTAACTTTTTAAATCTGCTATTCGTCTGATCGATTCTTTTAACAAAATTTGGCTGAATGGGCTTAGTTTTACCCAAATAGCCTTCCATCTCTCGCTCCTCTCGTTTCCATCTCTAGCGCCGCTCTCTTCTGCATCTTCATCGGTGTCTCCATCCGTATCGGTGTTCTCTGCTATTTACTTGAAGGTATATTTCTGTTCTTTTGCCTTTCAAACAGCCCCTAGCTCTTCCCTCTCATTGTTTAACTCTTCCCCCCTCTCTCTAATTCTTCCCTCTCTCTCGAAGCGAATCTGTAGCAAATCGAAAGGGACCAACGGAAGGGAAAAGCTTCGACCGGCCAACGGAACCATACCTAACGGTGAGCGTACTCCACTTTATTAATTTTGTAATTTTTTTGAACCAAATGAAATCTAGGGTTTATTTGGGGTTTTGTTACATGGTTACATTAAATTGATAGGAGCAACTATTATACCCAAAATCTAAAATTGGAGTCAATTTCGTGGATTTCCTCTTATAATAACAAGTAGAATTGGTGTCAATTTCGTGGATTTCCTCTTACAATAATGGTCCTGTGTAGTTTAGCCGTACATAAATGATTTTGATTGAAGGGATTTGTAAACTGGGCATAGTTGAATTTGTAAACTGGGTGTAGAAAGAGACGATTTTGATGTTGAGGTACTCACCTTGGGCCTTTCTATTGGAATGACACTTTCTTTTGTTATCTTTTGATGTAGTCCATATTATTGAGATTTTAAAAAGAACCACAGGGTTTATTGGTAAAATCATCCTTTAATTCAAGCAAATTCTAGCGTTTGAGCTCAGAAATGCTAGTGAATTTTTGATGGTTAACCACAACTGGCTTTAGTGGTTTGCCAGTTTATGGTTGTAAAACTGGTTCAAAGATGCATAAAATAGTTTCTATTTGTTTCCTTTTCCTGCCAAATGTTTGTAGAAATGCCCAACTAGGATAAGAACAAAGCTTTGTCTGATCAGACATGAGAAATCCATATCCCTGGTAACAAACAGGTCAATATAGAGAGCATTTGTTTAATTCTTGAGATGAATTCTTGTTATGCACCAATTGAGATTCTCAGTAATAGTAAGATTTTAGTATATTTTTTATTCTACTGATTGGGGGGTACCTTAAGAATATTATTTAGAAATTCTAATGTGATACAACTATTCTCACTTTATTAAACATATTTATTAAATTGTGGATTTACTAATTACTACCCTTTCAATTGCTAAATTTTCAAAATTTATCTTATTGTTATAATTTTTGAAAATTGGACTGTATTTAAGGTCACATTCAAACAAAATAATTGCCAATACATGTATTATTTGTTCCTTCCTTTTTTTCGTTTGTTTGTAATTTACCTTTTGTTTTCTTTGGGAAGGGGGCTACCGCTAAATGTGTTATTTCCAAAGAAATTTAGAAAGAGCATTCCAACACCTAAAGGAAAAGGAGTGTGCCCGAGGACACCCTCTACAAGTGAAATACATACATATAAAGCACATTGGTACGCCACAGACAAGCTTAAAAGAAGGTAAATTAGATTCTTGGAAGAATAATGTATTGACGAGTCTTAAAAGCACTATCTAACATGGAGCATTAGATGCTGAGGTTAGATATTGAGATTCCATGATAGTTTTTCAATTACCAGCAGCACAATTCCCATTGGTTGAAATACAAAGCGACTACATTGATGTCAAAAACTTTCTACTGCACGTAGCTTTGATGTAGGAAGATATTCTGTTATGTTGTATTTATGTAGTGTAATTTGTAACAAAGAAAATCTCTAAACACCTTAGGAAAATGGCCAGCTTTCCTTTGGCAACTGCCAGATAACTTAAGGCAATGGTGCAAGGCCTTTTACATACAAAAATTGGGAAAAGGGTCGGTACAATTCCATGAAAAAACTCGCTGCTTCTTTGCAAACTCTTGAATTCCTAGGGACTTTCCATACTTCTGGCTTCTTGCTTGAAGGTGTAGACTTTTGCAGTGCCAGAAATAAGTGCTTCATTCTTAGCTAGTAATCGGTGCAAGTCATCATTCAGTGCTAATCCCTGACATAGCAATGATTCATCCCTGAAACAGTAAAGTTAGAATTACCACAGTGATAATTGAAGATCAGTAATTAAGAGAGTCCGCAAAAAACTTTCGAACACATCACAACAAAAATAAAATAAAAAAAAGTTAATTTTTTATAAAAAATATCACATGCTTTACACAATACCACTAATGGATGACAAATTTTAGAAGCAAGTTGTAATTGAGTCACTATTCTCCTTGATAGAACAGGTTAACCATAAAATATAAATCATATAATTTAACTTTACATTATAATTTCCTAAAATATAAATCATATAATTTAACTTTACATTTCTGTCTCCAGTCTCTATATACGCATTTCAGTTTGAAAGATTAGAGGAAATCAAATCTTTCTTCTTCCCATTTCTTTACCTTTCCCTTGTCTCATTTTTGAGAAAACCGAAATTAGAAACAGACTTTATAGGCGTTTCAAAGAGAAGAGAAGGGGGGCATAGAGAGCTTTTCAAAGAAAGGGTGTTGAGAAATGGGAAGAAGGGGATATTATTGTGGAATTGCTTTCAGATCATCCATTTTACAAATCAAAACACCACCAGGTACTACATCTCCTCTCAATTCTCACTACTTTAATCTTCCTTCTTTCTTACTCCATCATTTTCCGTTTCATACATCCCCAATCTTAACAAATCCCAATCCCAATCCCCTTCCTCGTACAAAACTACAGCAATTACTCCTACAGAAATGCAAATTTGGGTTTGTTAAGCCCCAAGATGTTCTTCTTCTGTTCGGTTCTATGCTCCAAATGCGACCCCTCCCTTCTGTAATCGATTTCAATCGATTATTTTATTTCACGATTTTGCAAAAAAATTAAAAAATAAAGGAAGAAGTCTACGAGCCGGCCCAACCCGGGCCACGGGCCTCACAATATCATCCCATCAAAACCCGGGCCATTTTGGCCCGGCCCGCACTCGGCCCCCCGCTCGTTTGCCAGGTCTACGACATCACATAATAACTTAATGAAAACTCTTAATGAAAACTAGTTTCATAAGTTCTTTAAAACTTTAAAATACAAAATCATAAGCCTAAACAAGTGATATTCTATTACTTCTATTTAAGAACATAATAACATAATTTAAAATTACAACGTAAATTTGTGATTACCTCTTGACGTGCAAGCTTTATGTTTCTTAATGACGCAAGACTTTAGCTTTCCTTCTCTCTATAGTAATTACTCTGTTTTTGTGAATCGGTAAGGATTTAAGTTTGCAAAGCCTCCTGTTTATGGGCTAGCAAAAGTTGGGGTAAAATAGTTTTTACACAATAATCTATGATATTATTGCTTACATCATCGTCCTTTATGACATTGCTTACATCATCGTCCTTTATGACATCATTGCTTACATCATCGTCCTTTATGACATCATTGCTTACATCATCATCCTACTTGATATCATTGCTTATATCATCCTCCTCTATGATTGGTCCATTTTCCTTCACTTGGATTGAGTTATTACTTAGTTAGTTTAACTAGGTTTGCTTTCCCTAGTTTGGTTACTCCAACTAGTTAGTTAGTCGTAATCGTTGACTTTGACTTTTTTCGTATTTCTACAGTATAATTTTCATATTATAATTGTATTATTTTCGTATAATATTTCGTATTATACTCGTATCAATGAATAGTGATTTCGTATTTAGGTTTTAACCCATAGGTTTATCTCTTTAATCAATTCTAGGCTTTAACAAGTGTTAAGGTTAGGTACTTGAACCAAAACACAAAATCACACATAAGAAATCACATAATACAATTTTGAAGGATAATTCAATCTTTATTATTCATATAAAGTTGGATTACAAGATTATTAGAAGTTCGGAGCATTACATCAATTACCGCCAAAAGGGTAGCAGTTGTACTTTTTTCCTCCTCTCATCTGACCCAAACTATGAACCACTCTAATATTTCTCACACTTGATAAACCGAAATCTTACAAATTGAAAGAAATATCATCATCCTTTAGTTTCCAATTTCTCAAATTCTATAATTTTCAAAATTCTTATTTGATTTCTTTGGGGGGAAAGGGAAAAAGAAAGAAAGAAAGGAAAAGAAAGGCGGTTACACGAAATTTCTTTAAAACATTAGGTGCCTAAATGCATTTTACTCAACGATAATTAAAACATACAAGCACTACATAGTAATACTTATTTTAAGATTTTTAAACAACTTATTTTAAAATTTTAAAATGACTTATTTTGAAATTCTTACAAGCAAAGGCATTTAATATCGGTAATGACTTAATTTTAAAAAACTTATAAGACATTTTAAGTTCTACAAATAAAAGTGTTAGTTCAACAAGTTCTCTCACATGAATAGTAAACGGGTCTCACACTTTGTGGAAATATTAAATTTTGCTTGTGAAAATATCAATTCCTTAAATAAAAATCGATGAACCTTGGAAGCATCCCTCTATGGCTTCTAGGGAGTTTCTATTGATTTAATATTGAATACGGAAAGAGAATAATACCTCTCTTAACATCAATTTGAGTTATAAGTAAGAACTTAATAAAAAAAAGTTAAGTATTTGACTGAAATGACTTTTAAGTTAAAATATGTTATAAAGAATACTAAATAAGGTGGGCAAAAGAGTATTTAAATTTGGCAAACTTATTTATTTTAAAAAGTCTAATAAGTCATTTCTTGAGAAATAAAAGTTAATAATTCTCAAAATTTACTAATAAGTTAATTTATAAATAAAAATTTAAATTTACAAAATAAGGAGGGAAAAAAAGTATTTAAATTTGGAATTTTATTTTAACATGACTTAGAAGTCAAATTTGAGAAGTAAAATTTTTAATTCTCAAAAGTTACTAATAAGTCAATTTACAAATAAAAATATAAGTCATACAAAAACTCAAAAGTCAAAACAATAAAAAGCTACTTATATTTGACCGACTTATAAGTAGTACAGTTTACTAAACGAAGTACTGTATTGTTTGAATTTATATTGTTCGAATGTTGAGCAGCAGATGATTGTTCATTTCTAATTTCAGTAGCAGCAGTTGATCAAATTCGATTCGATTCGATTGGTTAGAGTGAAATTGGATGGAGAAGCTTATAGAATTCGGAAGAAGAGCAATGTTCTACGTTAGGGTTCTTTCTGGATATGAAGAGCGACGAATCCGATCTTACAGACTCCAGGTTCAACGGCGTTTGGCTAAGGTATTCTACTTTTCCCCTCACAGAATCACTTCTTTATCTCAATTTCTCTATAATTCACATATATGCTCTCGATGTGTAACCAATGTTCTAAAAGACGCCAGGCGGGCGGGCTTAGGGGCCTAGGCCTAGGGGGTTTAAAGCTTTTTTAAAGTTCAAACACATATCCATATTATAAAGCAAAACTAATGTCAAAGTTCAAACACAAGCCATGCAATTGTTCAAACATATTTTTAACGTATTAGTTTTATTCATAAACAAGATTGCTATTAAATAATAAAATTTAAAATTTCAATAATTTAATTCAATATTAGAACTTAAGAAACTAAACATAAATTTAAGAATTATATTGAATTAAACTAAATATCATTTATATAATTTAAAGTTGGTACAAGTTCAAAAAATTACAACTATAATAAAATTATCCATTTGACTTGATATTGTTATGGCACTTTTTGTTGTTATAGTGATTTAACGAAATAGCCAATTGTATTTTTAAAATATTCAATTAGTCCCATTTAATATTCAATCAGCTACAACGACGTTAAAAAATTTGCTTACGTAAAAAAATTTACGTGAATAAATGGTAAATCATTAAAAAAAAATATATTCATCAAGATCTTCGATTTCCTTACCCGTAATAGTTAGTCCCCATTTCTCCTCCTCCTATTAAAATAAAAAAAATATCTAGATCCCTCCCCTCTATTGAAACTAATCATATTATCTCCGAATCTACATATACTTAATCATATTCATTTGGAGCCCGAGTTCGCTCTAATTTTCCCTTTTCGCCGACGTAGGTACTTATTGACCAGATTCGGATAAATAACAACGACAACAAGATAGAGGAGGTTGATGTTTGACTTCTTCTTCCAAATATATTTACACCAAATGAGGGAACGGAGAAGACGCAAAAAGGGCATAAGAGTGAACAGAGTGAACAAAAAGGCATAAGAGAAGACACAAAACGACATCTCCTCCTTCCCTTCCATCAAATCTGCTGGTTTTTAATATGAAATTGTTTGGTTAATCGGCTATTTTTATTTTGATCGGTGTCAGGGTATTGTTCGCCGGGATTCTATGGCTTTGGGTAGGCGATCGTGGACTGGTGGTGGTGGGTCGAATTTTGATTCGAGTTTCAATTTTGGTGAGGAAGAAAATGAACAAGTGGGGGTTTGAATTTGAATTAATTAGGAAAAATGAGGATAAATAATATTTTATTTATGTTTGTAATTTGCATTATTTCTTTTTTGATATATTATTTGTATTATTTGGAATTAATTTTTAAAATAAAATAAAAAAATGAATTAAAATATTTATTTTAATTTTATTATTATTTTAATTATTTTTTTATCACATAATAATTTTATTATTTTATTTTTTTGTTTGAGAAGAAAAAATTATAAAAAAATTCATTAAAAAATATAAGAAAGGAGTAGATAGAACATCTCGTTATACATACATATTATAAACATTTAGGTAAAGAAAAAGAAAGAAATTAAAATATAAAAATATTTTTATTTTAAAAAATTTAATAAGTATTTTACAATATAAAATATTTTTTTCGTTAAATCACTATAACTACAAAGGGCCAAAAAGTGCTTTTTGCCAAAAAAAAATATATATATATCAAGATCTGGTTTGGGTAGTTATTAAAAAAACTCCGCTTAGACTTTTGCCTAATTTCACTGAGGGATTTTTTTGCACCTTGGACCTGGGTGAGGTGCCGGGGGCCTAAGCGCCTAAGCGAGGCGCCAGGCGCTAGGCGCTAGGCCATAAGCGCCTAGGCGGGATTTTAAAACACCATGTGTGTAACATGTTTATCTAATTTTTGGATTAAATGAGTTTGTATGAGTTATTATGGCGCACCTTTCTAGGTGAGATTTTTGTTGGGTTATTTTTATTTTTTGTCACTAGTAAATTTTTTAGTTGTTTATTAGGAAAAGGTTTATTAAGTTTTTTTGATGATTTAAATTAAGATAATTGAAACACATATACATAGGGGTGCTCAAAAAATCCGGTTTCGGATTTTTATCGAACCGAACTTCTACCAATGTACCGTTTTTTTCGGTTTTAGTTTTTTTCGGTGCCGGTTTTTCGTTTTTTTATACTTTTCGTACCGGTAATAAAAAATTTTGAATTCGTAAAAACCGAAAAACCGAAAAAACCGAAACTCTAATAAATACTTAAATTACTTTAGAACAACTTTTAGTCTTCACTCTCCCTAGTTCTTCTTCGCCTTCTACCGTTATTTTCCATTAAAGCTCACCTGTCTTCTCCCAAATCTCAGCTAAGCGCCGTTTGCAACACGCAACCAATTGAACCAAGTACCAACGTCACTGGATCTGTAGTTCTACACTCTGAGATCTGAGATCTTTATATAGGTGCAACTGTGCAAGTGCTGCTAGCTGTGCATCTCGTGAGACTGACTCATAGAATTACTTTCTGTTTGGTCCTTCCCATGCTTTTGGGGAAACAACTTGTATGATGTTTTTTGTAGTACAATGCTTCCTAAAATTCTACTTGAATCAAACTTTTGCCAATATTTTTGATTACATATATTTGAGAATTTTACTGTTAAGACAACTATCAAAGGTTTATCAAAGTGATTGTTATGACTTATGAGCCTTCTCTTTTTATGAAACTCAACTTTTGCATTCATTATCAAAAATGGGACTGAGTTACAAATTGTGAAGTTATGTTTTGGTTTGAACTGCTCTTGCAAGCTAGCCCAATCATCATAATCTTGCAAGCCAGCCAGTCATCAAAACCGAAAACCGAACCGAAAAAACCGGTACCGATTGTGTATTAAACCAGTACCGAAACCGTAATTCGCATGTCATATGTATATATATGTATGTCGACGCCAACCTTAAACAAATTCAAGGATAAAATGTTAAGTTGAATCGTGTTATTGTGGTTTGTGGTTTGTTTCAATACGCAGATACGAATACAAATATGCGGCTAACGTATATTTATAGAAGTTCTTATAATTTGGAATTCTATTAGAATCTAAATGTGATACACCTAAGTTTTATAAAAGATTTTTTTGTTGAATCAACAAATGATTGTTTTATAAATAATTAAGTACAAATGTAATGTCTTGGCATCGAATCCTAAGTTAGAATATTGATATATTTGCAATTATATGTAAAATAACAAAGGAATTTTTGGTACGTTAAATTTAGAGTATTGATACTAAGAGTACCATGTTTGGGTACGTAAGTACCAATACGCGGTTCGCTAAGTTGATGAGAGTTTCTGGTAACTTTGAGTTGAGTGTTTGACAAGAACAGGCATGGTGTGGAAAGATAGTTTGATACTTTGATCAGTTAATAGCATTACCTATTGTTGTCATTGGGAGATAAGAATGTAGGTACTATGTTGTGATTGCATTAATGCATTCATCTTGGTCTTAATCCATTTGTAAACATCCTCATCTTGCAAACAATAGGATATTAGTTTCTTGTATAATGCAATCAATTTGGTATTTAAACTAAAAGAAGTGGTGACCATTGACCAATCAATTATGTTTTCCAGAACCCTTATATTTCACCTTGCAGTACCTTTTGTGCATACATATGCTGACATTTTGATCTAACACAACTAGTCCTCGGTATTATCAATTCAAACTTTTTTTTGGTACTTATGAGAATGGCGTAGGGTTCTCAGGCATAGGAGATGAATCCATTTCTTACTTTACTTCCTAAAAGCAGAAATGACTGTAAACACAAATGATAACAGAATGTCGCTATCTGCTTCTCTTAGACTACATTTAGTGGTAGATTTTATAAATATCTCCACTTGCCTGTCTGTTCATTGGGTTGCTGGAAGGTTTGGGAAGTTTTGTGCTGATAAGGGTATTATAATTTTATTCATAAATTTGTGGTGAAAATACTCTCGTAACTCAATTGCCGACATCTATGAAGCATTGACTCGGACACGGACACGGACACGACACGATATGCGACACGGGATACGGCATTTTCCAAAAAAATAGGACGCGATATTAAGTTCAATTTTATTTATATATATATTTAATAATATAAATGTATTTTTATAATAAATAAATTTAATTTGTTAATAGAGCATGACAAAAACTTAAACAAATTTATAACATACCCATTTTAGGCAGCCAACATGGTCCATATTCCATAACTCCATATACAAATGTATAACATATGCTACCTATACCATATGGTCCGACTTGAAGGAATTTAGTTTAAAAGATACCAATTGCATATGGGTACTCTCAATTAACTATTATCTTGTAATTTAAGTACTAAAATTTTTATTTTTTTACCCTAGGCGTCCAAGGCGAGTTGGGACGTGTTCGAGTTTTAAAAAAGAAAAAGAAAAAAGGAGAATCTCATGGATAATGGTGTAAACGAGTCGAACCGGCGAACAAAGGAGTCGCTCAAATTCAACTAAAACGTTAAATTCATACTCTAATTCGAATTGTATTTAAAAAATTCTACTCAAATTCGACCCGACTCAAAAATTTATTACTCGAATTCGATCTGACTTGAATCGAATTATATTCAAAATACTCGCGAACTTTAAATTTAAACTCGAATTTGAGTCTCCGCATAATAGCTAATTTTATAATAAATATAATCATAAATTGAATTTGTTATTTTACTTAGAAATGAGAAAATATATTTACTATTACACTTTAAAAATATAAAATTACAATTAAAATTAAAATTAAAAACAAAATAAAATAATAATTAATTATCTTAAATTGATTTAATTTTTTATATATTATAAGAGAATGTATCGGTATCTAATCGAATCAGATTAATCGAGTATGTATTGAATCACAATTGAGAATTTGAGTAGTTTGAATCTTAAATGAGTGAGTCGAATATAACCTTGCTTTATTTTACTCATATTTTTATTCAACTATTTTTATGCTTAAATTTGGATCATATTATTAGCCTAATTCGAAGTCTCGAGTATTATTTCGAAGTCAAGTTTCGCTTACCGAACGGTTTGATTCACGGACACTTTACTCACGGACACGTGTCGGCGTGTCGGAGGCTAATTGTGGGCTTCTAGGACACGTGTCCGTTCTTCCAAGCCCGACATTATTACGTGAGCTGTATTTTTATAGAAAGACATTTGGTTAGGTGTTCTTCTCATTTTGATGAGTATGCGATTCACTTATTCTTTATTTCTTTGTCAGGCAGAAGAAAGGAAGGCAGCTCTAAAAAAAATCCCTGAGCAGGTTATTTTATCAGAGGTGCGGCGTATGGTAGAGGAGATGCAATCTGTAAATAAGAAGCTAGAAGAAATGGTATGTTTTAATTTGCTTTGTTAATGTTTGTGCATAATTATTTCTGTAAATTAAACTAGGAACCCCTCTATTTTCGATATGAACAACAGACAGTACCCTTGACATTTGAAAAAATGACAGTCACCCCCTGAGGTGTGATTCTGTTGTATAATTATTGAAAGTACTATTGTGCCCTTATCATAAACAGGTATACAATATTTCCTTTATTTCAGGTAAAAAATTATTATTTAAATTATTTGACAGCTATTATTTAAATTATTATAAAATCATCCTTCCACTTTCTTCTTCCTGCACATTTATGTAAATACAACTGTGCTGCAAAGTCCTAAATCCATTGCACCAACCACTGCCAACCTCCACCACCAATATTCCATTGTTTGATAGTACCATCAAGACACCATAGCATCCATCACCATCATCGTCTAGCATGCTGGGAGATATTGCTATCTTTATTGTCTGCATTACTTTCTTCTCTTTTTTCTCTCCCTCTATTGTGTTTTGGTTTGGAATGAAGTAAAATTGAGAAATAAACTTAGATTTCTTTTTCTTCATTTTTTATAAACCAGGGATGAAATTCTTTAGTCAAAAAAGCTTAGAGAGTGGCCCAAATCAATGCTTTACAAAACTGATCCCTAGCCATTGGAGATTTGATATTGACGACCACAACTGTCACTGCTTCATTTCACTCCTACTGCTCTGATGAGTAACGCCAGGGCCAGCCAGGCCCGAATTCCTGTTAATTACGCTAATTTGTCATCCCTGAGATGGAAGAAATGGTTTAAACACTAATTTATTTGTATTCATTTTGATGCCATTTTATGCTTTAGAGGGTTTAAACCATTTCTTCCATCTCAGGGATGATTGATTTCAGACCAACAACTCAGTATATGATTTTGGGTTTAAATGAATTAGCGAATCAATAAAGGAGATTCTTTAAAAGTACTTTCTTGCCCCTGGTATGGGATTTGGTACCAATGACATTGAGGTTATTTATTAAGATTAAACCTAGCAATGTCTCAACTATTTAATAATGGTAATTAGGATTTTGGATAGACATTGTGAGAAGAGGAAACATCGAGAGCTAAAGAATGGACAAACACCCTTGTAACTTATTTCATTTCGGTGAAGTAAGATCGTTTCTAGAATCTAGGGCTCGTGAACTGTTACCAAAGATTCATCATATCTATAACCATCACATTCTACTCACTTATATAGAGACTGCTAGTGTGAACCAAATATGCTAAAGTGCACCTTGAAGTAAGCTACCACCCATGTGCCTAATATTTCTAGAATAATCTACCAAGTAACAAGTAAGTCCCTAGATTTACATTATTTGTCCTACTGGCCCTTTCCCTCAAATGCTTCATGTCCTCATGGATCTTAAATTTTTATTCACGTGGCATTCCCTTTGGATCAAATTGACAGTTTTGAAATTTGGTGCCAATTTTCCCTTCTTGCATTTCAGCTGAAGGACTTGAAATTCCCTCGTATTGTAATTGTAATTTATAAAATCCTGTACTGTATTGTAATCAATGGCTATTGACTCCAACTGCATCATCCAATTTTTGCTCAAGATCACATCCCCATGCTCAAGTGGATTTTCCTGATTTCATGTAAGAATGATCTTCCTTTAATTTTCCAAGTATATCTAGGACACCATAAGCTGATGGTAATCTGATTTGTAGAACCAGTAGGTTCTATTGGTTGTAATTTGTAAACTTGTAAATTGGAATCTAGCATTTTGGCATCCTTGTCACTAAGAAAATTTATGGGGGAAGCCTGAGAAAGTAAATTTGAGCAATTTTGGTTCTTTAAAAAGGAAAAAAGGAAAAAAGGAAAAAAGTAGTAGAAGAAGAAGCTATTCTAAATTAGGAATTTACTCCTAAAGCAATTTTGTAAAGGAACTCTTTTGAAAGGACTAATAATTCTGACCTTGTCATATTGGATAAACTTGTTGACATTCGCCATAAATATCTTGCTGTTTGCTGGAATATTGTCAAGTTCTGCCAAGATTCATGCAGATTTAAAATGTTGACAAACTTATCAATATGTTTATATTAATATATATTTATGTTAGGGAAAGATGGATGTGGTCTCCACAGCCGTCTCCATGTGGTCCCTTTTTATTTTAAAGGTAATTTTGGCATTCGCTAATTTTACTAACGGCACTTTTGTCATTTTACTAACCGAAACGATGATGTTTTAGTGTGGTCACCACAGCCACACTTTTCTCATTTATTTATGTATTTTTCGTAAGAAGTCTGCATGTCTTCATATTATTATCACCCTAACCGTGAGAATACTCAGTTCAATATCTCTCTAGCAATATCTGTGGTCACAAGTTTAGTCAAGTTTAGTCATTTCAATATCTACCCTAGCAATATCTGTGGTGATAATCATTTGTTTAAGTTCTTTTGTGAAGTTGTGGTAAACAGGATGACAGATTGTACTGCTTGAAAAAAGAAAAGAAAAGGAAATTACCAATAACAAAAAACTAAAAGATGGAATCTTTTAACCAGTATATCTAACTACTTTCCGAGTTTATAAGTTAATCATGAATTATACTTCAGTTCTTCCAAGAAAAAAATAAAGAAGAATTTTTTAGTTCTGTCGCAATAAATTCAAATGCTTCCCTTGCCTTGTGTACGATCAAAATTTTTTGGTCAAAACCTGTGAGTACCACTGTCATTTAGTCAACTTGTATCAGAAATATATTCGGTCTTCTTGGTCACTTGATACTCCCTCCGTTCCTAAAAGATTGTCGTTTTATAAAAAAAAATTTGTTTCAAAATGTTTTTCGTTTACAACTTTCGAAGAATTATTGATTTTCCTATATTACCCCTACTTTTTCTCATTGTCCCAAAAATTCCAAAAAATTTTCAAACAAATTTTTTTTTCATAATATTAATGATTTTCTTAATCTATGTGTAAAAACCTCGACAATCTTTTAGGAATAAAAGTCTGTAGATTGATTTTGTCTTTTTTTATTACTAATTCCGTTTCCATGATAAAAATAAGAATTAAGAAAGAGGTTAGAATGACAAAATTATCCATATTTAAATTCTCATTTAATTGCATAGTTTTCTGCATATGACTAGAATTGCTCCATAAATATGTATAGAGAATAGAAATATGACAATTAGTACTAAGGGTATTATAGGCAATAATACCTAAATTATTGTAAAGAATAGATTATTTAAGGTAAGTTGACATTTAACTTGGAACTATCTAAAATAGTAATAAGGACTTTTATCTGGAACGGAGGGAGTAAAACAGGAACTTTGTCTCCTGTTAAGTGTCTTGGTTCTAAGTAATTAGGATTCAGTGTTCATTTTTTCTATAAAACATAAATAAATCAAGACTTGGTGCTCAAAGACATGTTTGCCTGTGTGCAGGAGGCTGCCATTGATGACTATTTGAAGCCAATTGATAAGGAAGCTCAGATGATAATGAAAATGCAACTTGATGGAGAGGAGAAGACAATGAAGGAGATGATGCAGACAATGCAAAAACAGGCTTTGCTTGAGAAAGCAGAAGCAGAAGCAGAGAAAATAGCAAATATGCAGAACGCAGAAGTGAAGCCACAAATCCCGGAAAAATCATCCTCCACCACCCCTGGTGCCGAAGTAAGTTGATTCTATCAAAGCATAAATAGCAGTATATTCAGGACGCAACCCTCCTTTTTTGTTTTTATTTTTCTCCTCTTTTTTTTTTCGTGGAACCTTTGACAAGCTTTTATATAACTTTGGTGATTCCAATAACAGAAAATCCACTGTGCCGAGCTTGAATAACATACATAACTTTATTCTTTCTCTCTTTTTTTTTTTGCTGTTGTAATATCTCAGATTTTTCTGAATTTGTTGTCACAACCCCAAGGGACGGGTAAAATGGCAGAGGATTTGAGGAATAACATTGGATCCCCGTACTTGGGGCCAAACTTGCATACCAAAAAAATATATTATGCTTTGTACTGCTTTTAAGATCTGTCATATTTGGAAATTGAGGTTTGATCAAAATGAGTTAAAATCTAACCTGAGCCATGTTATATTTATCTTTGGTGCACCTTTATTTAAAGAAAGGTTCATAATTGCGCCTTTTTTTTTCTTTCAGTATGTTATCTTTGAATTACTATTACTTTTTACTAGAATTAATGAATAATCCTTTTTATAATTACATTCATGGTCAAGTGGAATGATAACGTGAATATATATATTTTTATAATTTATTATTTATTATCAGTTCACTCCATCTTAAAGATTTTTCTGGTTTCTTGGGCTTTTTTTTTTTTCTGGTTTCTTGGGTTTTGCTTAATATTGGACTGATTGTAAACATTGAGATATAGTTAGAGGCGTTGCTGATAATGTAGTTAATGGCTCCATGCCCAGTTCGACTATTCTTGATCATCGTGTAAAGACGAGTAAGGCTAGACTTTATGATGTTAACAGTTTTGATCAAACACATCTTGGGATACTTTGACTCTTGGTCGTCTCACTGGTTCCAAGCTACTCTTTCTTCTCTTCTGTTTACTCTCTTTAGTTATGAACCATTCTGGTGGCGACTTACCAGATAATTGACCATGTTACTTGAAATTTCATCTTTGGGGGGGTGGGGGGGGCACTTTGTCATATCTAAAAACAGCCTTATCCCATTGGATATGCTTATTAAGGCTAAGAAAGATGGAGGTTCGAGAATCCTGCAAACGAGCTGAGTTTTACTTGTTCGAATTACAGCCCTACGCCTAGAACGCATTGATACAATCTGACTTTCTTCCATGAATGTGATCTGGAGGATCTGGACTATCCCCCAGGATTTCGATCTGGTGAAATTGTAGGTTTCTGTTAAAAGGTATGTAAACGAGTTATTGTTATAGAAGTGCAATTCTCCTGCCATACAAAATGCAACTTATTCTCATAAGTTTGACAAATAGTAAGTTGGGAACAAATTCCTGAAATCTGGATCCCGACCATAATTAGTCAGCCGACCCGCGACATTACCATAAAATCCAAGTCCTTTATTGACGCCGGCCAGAATAAAAATTCACATGCACAGACACATTTGAAATTTCTCTAATGCTTGAATTAATATTATTAAAATAAAAAAAACTCCAAAATTCAACCTACAAGCAGGATTTTGTAGCTTAAAGGTTTCTTTTTCAAAATGAAATAAAACTCCATAGATAACTCCCAATAGATAACAAGTTCTTGTGGTAATAAGCTTTCAATAGGTAACAAACTCTTAATAATACTACCATAATTAAAACAAAAGATTTACTTCCTAATTAAACATTGCTACCAAAAAATAATTAAATAGTAATTATTAAAACCAATCCGACGACTTCTCGAAGTCATGACGCCACGAATCCGAACATATTCAAACTCCCGAAGAAGTACGCCAGATATCCGAAGCCGAACATTCGTTCTGAAGCCATATCGCCGAATCCGAAGAAGTCAATGATGAGTTCGATCCCTCGAAGGCGTCAATGACCATCACATCTGCGACGATCCTCCAACTCATGATACTCTAAGGCCCAGTGGTGAAGCGAGGATTTTAATCTAGTGTGGTCAAAATTTTGTGATGCTATAAATAATTTGGTGGGTGTTCGGGAGTATTTTATCGACCTTCATGTGGGCCGAAGGCCTGACATTAGAAGGGCTTTAGGAGACCATTGGGCTGAAGCCCATGGAGGGGTTGAGAGGTTGTACATTACGTGGGCCCCGAGTCCTTTTTGGGCCGAGCCTCATCTCGATGGATGTAGTTCGGGTTCATCCGAGCCCTCAATGGAGCCTTACTTTGTTGTGGGGTGTTCGGCTCGGCCTTGAGTCCTCGGGCGAAGCCTGCACTGATGGCGAGATTGTTTGGGCTGCAGACAAAGGGCTTTCTGCGAGTCGAGAGTTCGTGATCCTAACCATAATTGAATAAGGTAACTCCAAAGGTAGTGGTTGGATTGGATTCCACTTGCACCTTTTAAGGAGATTGTGTTGGACCCAAGTTATGGTAACTTCCATGACTAGGAGTCCTAATTCGACTCGGAAGAGGATTCAAGGGTGGAGGAGTACTATAAATATAAGGCCAAGGTTACAATTAACAGGTAATACCTACTTTTGAGCACTAAACACTTAGCCTCCATTGTTAAACCTTGTAACTACACAGATTTATTTTCACACCGGGTTATCCCCGTGCGGCACAAGCCGCTAAGCTTCTGTGTGATCTGTTATCACAGAGTTCTAGCGCACAGATTTCTGTGGATTGGACGCTACCGACGAAACTTGGCGTTAACATCAAAGCAAGTAAGGAGGGCCCTTTTTAGTGTTCTTACAATCACAACCCAACTTTTCCTGTAATGTGCCGCTGACAAGTAAGGAGAACAAAGGCTCTAACCAGAAAAAGGCAAAGACCCACCAAACCACACCGGTGAGGGGGTGGTGAAAGATAGATCGGGCTCTCGAGTCCGGGGTGATCGGAGGAACCCACCGCTTTCTCTCCTGAAGACTCTTCCATGACAAACCATCATCATACCCCAACCAAAGCTAGTCGTGCGGATGAGAACCGTTCTCGGGCATTGGAGGTTCACGGAAGGACCGAGGGGAGAACAACCGAGATCGAGAGGAGTTCATTCTCACAAAAAATCTGCAATGTAACAAGGACGCCATATGCCGCCCTACGCCTTCAAAGAAGAGGAACTCGAACAAAGAGATGGCGAAGGTGGCGGAGAGCGGAAGCCACCTCAAAAAGGCATAGGCATCGAGCCGATCTCTTGGTCCACCTCGACGGGAGAGGTTGGAAACGAAAGGAGCAGCATCGCAATGGCCACACGAGAAGGTCAAGCAGAATGAGGAGCCGTTCGCCAGATCAAAGATCGGACCATCCGGGCAGATCGGGACATAGGAGGAGGGACGTGACCCCTGAATACGGGAGGGACAGGACTCGATTGTCCCTCGTAAGGAGGAGTCCGACCCCTTGCCCGGTGGTGGTCAATGGAGAGAAGTTGTCTCGCTAAAAAATGCGTTGGGGACACCTTCGGCTTGCTTAGGGTCACCTTTCTCGCAGGAGATTAATCGGGAGACAACCGACCCCAAAAAGAAGATGCCCCCAATGGAGACCTACGATGGGCTGGGGGATCCGTATGACCATTCCGATGGGTACAATAGGCTGATGACGTATTACGGCCATTCCGATGCGGCCAAGTATCACATGTTCGCGACCACTCTGAAGAAGAGCGCCCGAGAGTGGATGGGGACCTTGGCTGCGGGATCAATTACCTCATGGAATGATCTTCGGGAAAAATTCCATGCCCAGTTCGGCAGCAACAAGAGGAGGGGAAAGATCATCGCTTCGGGCTCATGCGTTCGGCGTAAATCGACGAGAGTCCGGATAGTATGTGAAGAGGTTCCAGAGGTCGTGGGGTCAGAGTGAGTTGAATTACCCAAAGCCTCGGGCTTCTTCACGACCGGGTTAGATATTGAGAAGTCGAAGAAGTTAATGAAGGATCTGGTGATCAACCCCCCGACCGATTTGACAGAGGCCTTCCACCGAGCCGAAGGCCACATAGCGATTGAAGAGGCAATGGGGAATTTTAAACCGCAATCCCAGTCTTATGAGAAGTCCAGGGATCGAGATAAACAAAGTTATCAAAAATCGGATAATCAGGGGAGGTCGGACAGTTATAATAAGAAAAGCTACAATGGGGGAGGGTCGGGCAGTGGAAGACCACCTTTCCCGAGCAAAAATGTCAACAAAGTCTACACCGCTCTCAACACGGATCGGGCAAAAATGCTGGAGGAGATGCGGAACAAGCCCTTTTTCGAACCAAGCCAAACGATCCCAAAGCCTGGGAAGAGGGGTCGAAACAAATATTGTGCATATCATCAGAGTCGGGGGCATACGACGGAGGATTGCAACAACTTGAAAGATCTGATAGAAAAGAACGTCCAGAACGGGCAGCTGGTGCAATATGTGGTTGGTCGAGAAGGCTCAGAAGCCCCCCGGGAGGAGAATAGGGAATCGCCCGGAACACAACAATGAACCGCACTCCACAAGCCCGGAGAGTTATTGATGTGATTTCGAATGGTCAGGGCGGTAACCGAAAAAAGAGAGAGTGGGAATCTCGAGGCCGTGTTGGCGGTGGTGGTTCATCGCCTGAAAGGATAGGGCATACCCAGGGGTATCCATCTCCTTCTCAGACGAAGACTATCCTACAGATCATATCGAACCACATGATGGGGCGTTGGTGATAACTGCACAGGTCGGGCCAGTCGATATGAAAAGGATGATGATCGATAACGGGTCCTCGATTGATATACTCTATACGCATGCCTATCAGAGAATGGATTTGGGAGGAAAAAAAATGGAATTGGGAGGAGAAGGTCCGTTATACGGCTTTAGCGGCGACCCAGTGCATGTGACAGGAACGATAGAGCTACCGGTCAAGTTCGGGACGGCCCCTCAGCAGGCAGAGATAATGGTAAAAATTTTTGTTGTACAAGTGGATTCAGCCTACAACGCCATATTGGGGAGACCGACGTTAGCAGCATTGCAGGCAGTGACTTCTATACCTCACTTCAAAATCAAGTTTCCGACACCGAACGGGATCGGGGAGGTAAAAGGAGATTTGGATATCGCCCGAAGGTGTTATCAGAATACTTTGATTTCCTCGTGGGTCAGGTCAAATAAAAAGAAACAAACAATGGCCATCTAGATAGAGCCATTCACTGAGAGAAAAAGATCAACCCATGGCAATCGCCAAGAAGAGACAAGATGTGGAATTGATACCGTGAATCCAGAAAACCGATAAAAATTAAAGGCGTGATCGATGTAACCACTTTTTGGATTGGTGGACTTGCTCCGGGTATACGCCGGCATTTTTGCTTGGGAGCCTAGTGATATGCCAGGGGTGAGTGAATCGGTGGCGCTACACAGGCTACATACAGACTCGAAGAGAAAACCGGTGATAAAGAAAAGAAGGACCTTCGCCCCGGAAAGACAAAAAATCATAGATGAAGAGGTTGCTAAATTGCTAGAGGCGGGGTTCATCTTCGAAATCGATTATCCCGAATGGCTGGCAAATGTGGTATTGGTTCAGAAGCAAAATGGGAAGTGGAGGATGTGCATCGACTACACGGATCTGAATAAGGCATGCCCAAAAGATTTCTACCCTTTACCCGACATAGACCAACTGATTGATGCCACTTCGGGGTATGGAATGTTAAGTTTCATGGACGATTTCTCGGGATATCATCAAATTTCGATGTGCAAGGATGACATCCCGAAGACAAGCTTCATCACTCATCGGGCTATATATGGGTATCGAAGATGACATTCGATTGTTTGAACGCAGGGCGACTTTATCAACGGATGATGAATTTCAGATTCGAAAAGCAATTGGGGTCGAGATATGGAAGTGTATGTGGACGACATGATCGTGAAAAGCATGTCATCCGGGATCATTGGAAGACCTCGAAGACTGCTTTCATAGCAGTAAGAAGAGAATAAAATCGCTGAACTCCGACTAAATGTACCTTCGGTTTGGGTTCGTGAAAATTCCTGATACTTAGTCAAGAAAAGGGGAATCGAGGCGAATTCAAAAAAAATTACGGCGATCTTAGACATGAAATCTCCAAAGACATACAAAGATGTGCGAGAGGTCGACGGTCAGTAATTATTGCCTTCGGAGATTCGTGTCAAGGTCAGCCGAAAGATGTCTACCCTTTTTTGACACTCTCAAGGGTCCGAAGAATGACAAGAGCTTCCAGTGGACTTCAGAATGCGAAGACGCATTCTAAGGGATCAAGAAATATCTGAGTTCGGCACCGCTATTGATGAAACCGATCCCTTCGGAACCTTTATATTTATATTTGGTCGCGAGTCTGGCCGGGCGAGAGGCGACCGGTAAGGATAAGGAGGAAAGCAGTTCCCGGTATACTATGTCAGCTATGTTCTTCGGGACGCAGAGACGAGATACCCGAACTTGGAAAAGTTCGCCTATGCCTTAATAATTGCTAGCGAGGAAGCTCCCAACTATTTCCAAGGCCTAAGTAGTGGTGTATATCTGGATCACCGTTAAAGAAGATCTTGCATGTTTCTAGGTATCGTGCCGGTTGGCCGCACGGGGCAATGGAATTGACACAATTTTCCATAGAATATCATCCTCGAACGGCAATCAAAGGGCAGGCCTTAGCAGACTTCGTGGTAAAGTGTTCCTTTACCGAGTCGGACGTGAGCACAATGGCCGAAACTCAACATAGACCGACCGCGTGGACGCTGTATGTGGATGGATCATCGACTGCGGACATCAGTGGAGCAGGAGTCATTCTGACAAGTCCCAAAGGGTTTAAGGTACAACAGGCTATTCGATTTGGGTTCAAAGCCACGAACAACGAAGCAGAGTATGAGGCCATCCTAGCAGGAATACGGTTGGCCCGAAGCTTGGAGGTATAGAAGTTGGTCATTTACAGTGATTCACAGCTGGTAGTCAAGCAGTTGTTGGGTGAGTATGAGGCTCGGGGGGAAAGAATGTCAAAGTATCTGGCCGAGGTAAAGGATAAACTTACGTACCTCATATCACATTGCTGTCAGGGGGTGGACCGGACAGATAATACAATAGCAGATGCCCTAGCGAGATTGGCAACCACCGAAGCAAGCTCCTTCAATGGGTCGGTATATTTGGAAGCTCTGGAAAGGCCCAGTGTTCCAAAGACAGAAGTGCTAGCTGTGGAACGACTTGACTGCTGGCTCACCCCTTATATCTCCTATCTATCAGATGGGACTCTCCCTTTGGACAGAATCCTAGCAAGACAGGTCAAACACCGAAGCTCAAACTTCGACCTCATAGATGGAGACCTATACCGAAGGGCCTTTAGCTCTCCACTGCTCAAATGCTTAACTCCGTCAGAGGCAGACTATACACTTCGGGAGGTACATGAAGGGATCTATGGGGATCACATGGGAGAAAAGTCACTGGCACACAAGATTTTGAGGCAAGGGTATTACTGGCCGACCATCTACACGGAAGCCAAAGAATTCGTCAGAAAATGTCCAAAGTGTCAGCTAAACAACAACATTCCACATCAACCCCCCGAAGAGCTTTATTCGGTCCTATCCCCGATTCCCTTTGCTGTATGGGGAATCGACATCCTGGGGCCTCTACCGAAAGCCAAGGGATAAGTCAGCTTTGTGATTGTGGCTATCGACTATATGACGAAGTGGGTCGAAGCCAAACCACTACAGAAGATCACCGAACAAGAATGTCTGAAATTCTTCAAAGAAGGAGTGGTTTATCGCTTTGGTATCTCGATGGCAGTGGTCTCGGATAATGGCAGACAGTTCATGGGATCAAAGTTTGAGGGTTTTCTGAAAGAGTTGGGGATCCAACATCGCAAGACTTCGGTCGCTCATTCTCAATCGAATGGTCAAGTAGAAGTGACCAACCGAACCTTGCTCAATGGGATCAAAAGAAGGTTGGATGAATTAAAGGGTCGGTGGCTCGAAGAGCTGTTGTCTATTTTGTGGGCATATTAGACTACTCCGAGGACGACAACCGGGGACTCTCTATTTAGATTGGCATACGGGACTGATGCCCTCATACCAGTTGAGATCGGATCCCCCACCCTTCGAGTCAGTCAGTACAAGGAGCTGTACAATGATGAAGGTTTGAGAACAAACTTGGATTTGTTGGAGGAAGTTCGGGATTCAGCTGTGATGAGGTTGGCTATCTATCAGCAGCGAACAACCCAACACTATAATCAGAATGTAAAGCCGAGGAGGTTTGCAGTAGGCGATTTGGTCCTCCGGGAGTCGAAGGCATCAACCCCCCAGAACACTGGCAAGTTAATGCCTAACTGGGAGGGACCTTATGAGGTGGTAGAGGTGCTTAGAAGCCGTGTACATACCATAAACTTTAGCAATGGATGGTTCGGTAAGTACATGGCATCTTTGGAAGACTTAGAAAATTTTACCAGTAATAGTTATGTCATTCTTTTCTTTATCCATGTAACCCTTCAGTCTTAAATGAAATAAGTGAAAATTTTCTTTGGAGATGCTTAACTTCATCTATATTTATATGAGTCTTAATACCCGAACGAAAAAACTTCGGACACAATCCGATCAAGAGGTTCGAAAAGACACCACTGATTGAGATACGTCACGAGTATAACTGATCGAGAAAACTGAAAATTTTTTAAATCAGACAAACTTCAAGCACAATCCGATCAAAAGGTTCGGGAAGAAATAACCGATCGAGATTAGTCACGAGTATAACTGATAACAAAAATTTAAGCAAGGATGTTCTAATTCATTCATACTTTGAATTTTTTACAAACCCGATCGCTTACGATTCGGGCGAAGTACAACAAATTTTTTTTACAAGTCCTAACAATATCTATTCGGGAGGAAGATCATCTTCGACATCCGATTCTTCGTCGGAAGAATCAAGGATAGAGGCATCGAGCCCAGCAGCAGTTAATTTGGCCCGAGCCTTTTCACGAAAAGCTTCATACCCATCACCAAACTGGGCCATGACCTTCTCGTTCAAGGCATTGGACTCTTCATATTCAGCGACAGCTCGCTGCTGGGCCTCGACGATCTTTTCCGGAAATACGTTGACAGTTGCGGTTAAAATGTTGTTCGACCCGATCACTTGCATCATCTTATCATGCATCTCGAAGAACTTCTTGGTGATGATGTCAACAACATTCTCCCGGTCCTTGACCTCCTCGAGCAGATGATCCCTCTCCATTAGAAGCGAGGCGTACTTCTTCTCGAGCTCGTCAGAATGGAGTTCAGCTCGGGACGCCTTATTTCGGGTTTCCGCATGGAGATCCCGTTCCTTCTTCAGTCACGACTCGCGAGCCACCGATCTCGACTTGAGCAAGCGACGCCTGCTTCTTAGTTTGAACCTCCTTTTTTTGTGGTTCGGGCAAGGGAGGAGAATGGCTCGTGCAAGAATGGCGTTATTTCACAACAAATACATGCATCGAAGAATCGAAATAAAAACACAAGTTTACAAAAACAAAGTAAAGGTTTATTTTGAGTTACCTGACACTGATCCCGAACGTAGGCTACTAGATATTCTTCGGAAGAGAAACCCTTATACCGCTCGTCATCACCTGATAATTTGAAGTGATTGAAGAGGGTGAAGGGGAAGACTTCGGAAGGGCTCTTCGGCCAACAAGTGGTTGGCGATCCATGGGAAGCACTTGGTCGAGAAGAAGGGGTGGAGGTGGCAACAGGATCGACAGCAACGACTCGAAGTTGGGGAGGTTGCAGTTCGGGATCTTTGGTGAGTCAGGGCTTCTTAGATCGGGGCTTTAGGGGAACCTCTTCGGTATCCTCCGAATCCTTGATCACTGCAACCTTTTCTGGCGATGGAGGAGTAGGCTTTGGAATAGTTGGGGAGCGGGCCTTGGCAAGAACTTGGGGAAGAGACTTGGAAGACTTCTTGGTCTTCTTCAACAGAGCCATCCTTTCAGTCTTGCTCATCCTCAAGGAAACTTTGGTTGTTGGTTGGTTCAAGGTCGGAGGTCAAGGGGTGGCCTCGATGTGGAGCCCGGTGGAGAGCTCATGATCGAATCAAGCTCCTTGACCTCATCATCACGTAGGGGAGGCGGATGGGCCCGATCGCATTTGGGAGCGGTACTAGAGAGGCATCTGCCCCCTCGGGCTTGAAAATTGTCACTAAAAAACATAAAGAAAACAAGTCAGGAAAAGGAGGGAAGATTAGAAGTTTTCGACAGCACATCGGAAAGATAAACTTACATCCGTGTCGGTATAGCCAGACCGAGTCAGTCAGAAGCTTCAAACTCCATTCGGTCTTACTCCACTTCTTATAGAAGGATTTGAAAGCGTCTGCCCGGTCCTTATGGAACTGGGACACCTTGGCAATGGGGTCATCTGGATGGTCCCAGCTAGGCAGAAGTTGGAGGTCGGATCCCTTCACAAAGATCCACTGTTCATGCCACCCCTTGTTGCTTGAAGGGGGTCTTGATGGGAGCGGTTCGAGTGGGCCTTTTATTTAATTGCTTCAAACCAGGCTCTTTCGACCCGGTTACGGTTAATAAAGAAAAAAGAAGTCAAGGCCGGGCATGATCCCGAGCTCCTTGCATAGGGCGATAAAGGCCACCAGGTGGATGTACGAGTTTGGCACGAGCTGTGCGAACTTGACTCCCACGAAGCACAAGAAAGAAGAGATGAATTCATGTAAGGGAAATCGAACCTCGTACTTCAGAATGTACAGAGGGACGGCCACCCATTCGCCCTCGGGACGCCAGAACATCTTCTCGTCGGGCTTCGGGATCCGGAGTTTGTATTCTTTGGGGATGTTGAAGAGGGTTTGGATATCGGTAATTTGAGACAGTGTGATGGTTGATGGGGTGTGGAGATGAGAAAACTCCTCTTTGGACTGGTAAGTGTTTCAGATCCTCGCCTCTGCGTCTACTGGAGAAGGCAGGATCGAAGGAGTGGTATCGGTTGGGGCCGCCGGTAATTCGACCTCTACAAGGTCGCTGGTGGTAACGGTGACGGTAACAGGCTCAGTAGCCGAAGGAATGTCGGAATCGACCATTTAGTGTTGAAATTGAATGGAATGAGACACAAACAGAGGTTTTGGGAAGAAAACGCACGAAATGATGCTCAAAGACAAATAGAGTAGATGGAACTGGTGAGATTTGGGGGAAGCAATGAACTCGTCGGAAATCGTTCTCACCGGAAAATCTTAGCAGAGATTTTGAAATGAAGAGTTCTAGAAAAGGTGACAGTGATCGACGGGAGGGGGTTTTTATAAGGCGTGTGGCATAGAACCCAAGGGCGGCTATTAAATGCCCAAGGTGGGACTCGGCGAGAAAAGGCGTGCAACATTTCGAGAAATGAGGTCAGACCATTCGGCTTCCCCAAACAACTCATCATTAGCTGTCGTGACCTCTCGAATATCTGATCTTTCAAGTCTCTAATCATAAGTAAATTATAATCAGAGACTGGGGGGCAATGTTCGGGAACATTTTACTGACCTTCATGTGGGCCGAAGGCCTAACATTAGAAGGGCTTTAGGAGACCATTGGGCTGAAGCTCATGGAGGGGTTGGAGCTGTTCGGGTCGGCGTCCGAGTCCTTCTGGGCCGGAGCCTCATCTCAGTGGATGTATTTGGGTTCGGCATCCGAGCCCCTTGGGCCGGAGCCTTATTTTGTTGTGGGGTGTTCGGGGTCGGGCCTTCGAGTCCTCTAGGCCGAAGCCCAGACCTGATGGAGTGATTGTTTGGGCCTGCACAGTGGGCTTTCCTGCGTGCAGAGTTCAGGATCCTAACCATAATTGAATAAGGTAACTCCAAAGGTAGTGGTTGGATTGGATTCCACTTGCACCTTTTAAGGAGATTGTGTTGGACCCAAGTTATGGTAACTTCCATGACTAGGAGTCCTAATCCGACTCGGAAGAGAATTCAAGGGTGTAGGGAGTACTATAAATATAAGGCCAAGGTTACAATTAACAGGTAATACCTACTTTTGAGCACTAAACACTTAGCCTCCATTGTTAAACCTTGTAACTACTGTACTTTATTCTCACACCGAGCTATCCCCGTGACAAGACAAGTCGTTAAGCTTCATGTGATCTGTTATTATTGTGGTGTTCTAGCGCATGGATTCTGTGATTGACGCCTTAGGTGAAACTTAGGCGTTAACGATTGGTGGGGGTTCGGGGGTGCCACCCCCGAGAGTCAAATTTTTTAGATAATTTTGTGTTTTTTGGCCAGTTGCATATGTAAAACATATTTTGCTAATATAACAAGTAATAACATTATATATATATAGGGGATGCATCCATGTCAATCAGTTTCCATGGATACTATTCGACAACCAATATCTCCATCGTTGATCAAGTTAATGAATGACTTAGATTTTAAAAAAAAAAAGGAAAAAAAGAAGAAGCACCACTACTACAATGAGCGGCTTACTAAAAAAAAATAAAAAATAAAAAAGTCAACCGCTCCTACAATCGCTCCTACAATGAGCGGCTTACCTTGCCTTTACCCAATTTATTTGTTTATCCCATTTTATTTGTCTCAATTTATATTATTAAATAATTTTATTATTATTAATAATATTAATCGACTAATATTAATATTAAAAATAATATTAACTAGCTAATATTTTTTTGTCCCACTTTTAAAATAAATATTATTACAAAATTATCTTAAACTTTTAAATTAAATATTATTACAAAATTATCGCTTAGTTAATATTATTATTAATATTAAATAATATTATTTTGTAATTTTGTAATAATGAGACAAGTTACTTTACCATAAATATTATTACAAAATTTTAGTAATAATAAAATAAATATTATTACAAAATATTATTACTAAAACCTATAACAAAGTAAAAAAATAAAAAATTAAACACCAAAATGCTTTGAATTTTCTCTCTCCTAAAAATGCCAACCGCTACACATAGTATCGGCTTGGTGTTTAATTATTATTTTTTTACTTTGTTGTAGGTTTTAGTAATAATATTTGTAATAATATTTATTTTATTATTACTAAAATTTTGTAATAATATTTAATTTAAAATTTTAAGATAATAATTTTGTAATAATATTTATCTTAAAAGTGGGACAAAAAAATATTAGCTAGTTAATATTATTTTTAATATTAATATTAGTTAGTTAATATTATTAATAATAATAAAATTATTTAGTAATATAAATTGAGACAAACAAAATGGGACAAACAAATAATTGGGTAAAGACAGGGTAAACCGCTCATTGTAGGAGCTGTTGACATTTTTTTTAGTAAGCCCCTCATTGTAGTAGCGGTACTTTTTTTTTTTTTTTTAAAATCTCAACCATTCAGCTATTCACTAACTTGATCAACAGTAGAGATATTGGTTGCCGAATAGTATCTATGGCAACGATAGAGATATTCTGTTAGTAATCTGTTCATGCTAATTAAAATTTTAGCATCACTTTACACGTATACCTATTATGTATGCTAATTCATATAGGATGGATATCCTGAGCAACATGATTACAAAGTTCTCTTTTATGCCTATTAAGTAGGGTTCTTTACATAAGTATACAACAAATAGAAAGTAATTATAAGAAAAATGCATCAACCAAATAATTACAAAAAGAGTGTAATTAGGACCCATATTACAAAAATAGTACAATTCACATTAATAATGAAACCTAAAATCAAGGACAATTAACTGCCATAATTAATAATTCAAATTCAAATATTTGGATCTAACAACAAAAACAAATTCAAATTCAAAATAATAATTCAAATTTAAATATTCAAATTCAAATCTTCATCTCCCTCACATACACTTTGAAATAATAGTCCGCCACACCACCGGTTGCTACACCATGCCAATCTCCGTTGTCAAAACGCTAATGAGAATAAGAAGAAGATTAACTTCTACAAAAAGTTTAAAAATAAATAGATGTAACTTTTAATGTTCTGAAATTTTTTTATAACAATTTTATCACTCATAAATAATAAAATGGTTACCTTTGTATGAATGGTTGGCTACCATCCAGTATTCATATCCACCGCCACCACCGCCCGAATCTTCATACCCACCTCCATTTTGACCTTTCATTTTGAGAAGCTACTGGAGATATACAGTTGGTTGACTCATATATATATATATATATATATATATATATATATATATATATATATATATATAGAAAGAAAGAAATAATACGTGACCTTGAAGAGGAATTCACGTGAGATCGGAGCCACTCCTCATGGCGGAGATTCGGAGGGTAATAATAATATTAATATAATTGAACCGACGCAATCGTGATTGGAGAAATGATTAATGAAGAAGACAACGATTTATGAGAAGCATGTACGAATAACTAATATATATATATATATATATATATATATATATATATAGAAATAATCGTTGAATGAAGAAGAAGGGTGATGACTAATTGCGGTTGTTATATGAGGGAGAGGGAGAGAGAGTCAGTCATGGGTATAACTAATCCCTAAATTAAGGAATTCTAATTGAATACTAATGCCCTAAATTAAGGAATCCTAATTGCACTAATATTGTAAATAAATATGGAAGTGTATAAGTTGTGTAAAGATTTTATGAGTGCACTATTGTTGTAATTATTTTTAAAAATGTAATAGAATATTTAATTTACCCTATTAAGTATTAACGTGCACTGATGCCTTGTATACTTATATGCCTAGGGTCATGCTCAAGTAATTTTCCAATGAAGAAATATAAGTTAAAAGAAATGGGTGTTGTAGCCGGTTTACTAAAACCACAGAAGCAGAGCCCACCCACTTCTCACTCGTTTAACCAGGCTGATTGCGAGTCAAAATTGGGACCCCTGCCCTGCTTGATCAACCACCATATGGGTCTAGAGGGGCAATATATTTATTCTACCACGACCGATCAGACCCGAAAGAAGGATAGTTACCCATTGTCGCTAGTTCGTTTGAACCTAGTTTGACTAGGTGGATGATGAACGAGGTGCAGGTCATGGATTTACAGACTATGGCATATACTGTCACTTGTTTACTAAAATTGGAGGGTTTTCGTAAATCTCAATGCTTGGCAGCCACTCTCTTTGAATCCGAAGATGCTGAATCACACGCACAGTTCAAGCAATATGAATACCAAATGAACTCGAGTTTGATTTCGACAACAAGCTCTCACACTCATGATACACATGGGCTGACAAGAGGACTTCAACATCTCCTTCGAGTTCTTCAGCAACGCCCTTTGGCAAATATGGACTCCTTGGGGCGGAACGGATATTATGGCGGCATAAGGCTGGAGGGGGTATAAAGATCGGACAAGCGTCATTCGGAAGTGGTTTTGTCCTCCTGAACGGACAAGCGTCCATCGAAAGTAGCTTTGTCCCCCCGAATGGACAAATATTCATCGGAAGTGGCTTTGTTCCCCGAATAGACAAAAGTCCTTCGGAAGTGGCTTTGTGCCACCCGAACAAACAAAAGTCCTTCGGAAGTGACTTTATTCCTCCTGATCGGACAAACGTTCTTCGGAAGTGGCTTTGTTCCTCCCTAACGGACAAAAGCTTTCCAACGGGCTGGGAAAACAATTTTGGCGTTGTAAGGCCGAGTGGTGTTATAAGGTTGAACAATTCTTCGGAACGAGTATTTTTATTATTTATTTGTGTTCGGTTGTGATAAGGTTGGTTTTTTATCTTCGATTCTGATGAGGCTGGTTATCTTTTTGTTGGGATAAATTTGTATACTCTCCTATTTTAAGTTCCTTATAAATAAGAGACAGATGAACAATGTTGGAGTGTGATTATTTGGGTCTAGCCAAGGTGTAACCCAATTTATTTAATGGGCTAGATTTGGTGTTGACCCATAATATATTTATTTTGACAGTGAGAGAGTCCTTATTAAAGTAAGATTGTGTTTTCTTATTTGGTGGGATAAGGAGGTTTATTTAGGACTCCTACTCCTAATTGGATTTAGCAGTTATAAGGTGATTCTGAAAAGGACTTCTACTCGTAATTGAATTCAGGTGGATATGACATCTAAAAATACAACAATAAGCAAGGGATTGAGGGGGGATAGAACACAAGAGATACAACACAAATACACACTTTGTACTCCCAATATTATTATAGTGGATTACTCTCTCTCTCTCCGTGATTTTTTCCCAATTGAGTTTCCACATAAATCTTGTGTTCATACTTTATATTCCTTTATTTATGCTTATGTGAGTGTATTTCATGAGTTTGATTTCACAACAATACAATCAACCATTAGCGCGATTTTGGCATGCTGTTTTGGGTGATTTTGTCAAGCGTACAAAATTTGGCGTTAACATTGGCGCCGTCTGTGGGAAACGTTTTAATATTGTTAAAATCACCGATTTATCAAGAAAGAGAGCCAACACATAAAGCTAAGTTACTTTTTTTATTTTATTTTGTTAATTTAAGGAATATATGTGAAATATGTGTTGAGCCTTCTACTAGTAATTTGTTCAAGATAATTAAGATTATAGTATCATGATTATTTGATTTTGCTTTACACGTATGCATATTCTATATAACCATTCATATAGAATATACTTCATAAATTAGTGGATTGTATTTGGAGCCACATGATTGATATTATAAAATTAACTTCTTTTATACCTATTAATGACTACCGCTACCTTGTGTGCTCATACTAGGGATATGCCCATGAAATTATTTTTCAATAAAAGTGGCAGCCAACAGCTATGCATGTTGCGATGCCCCCAAATCCGCGTCCCTTCGAACCTCATATCCGGTCCGCCACGATACTACTATCGTCAAACTATTTATATCTTTTATTCATAACTTAATGAATATAACTTAGCTTATTACAATTTAGAATATAAATTCTTTCCATTTTCAGGATCTGTGTAATGACCCCAAACTTTCATAAGTTTCAAATCTTGGTCATTTACCATTCCTGTCTTACATCATATTCGATGTTATAAAAATATGCAGAATAATTTAAACTTTTTCAATCTCCTTTGAAAATAAATCTTTTATTGATATCTTAACTTGAATCAATTACATATCCTTGAATCAAATTATGTTATGATTCATTCTATTCGAATTACTGTATAAATCTTTACATCTCGATTCGAACTCCTCTATGTATCACATAGTACAACTTAACATGTATTACACATCATAAACTACTATCATGTACATTTTCTAGAACCTAAACATGGTTCAAGAGCATATATTTAAATAAATAGAACAATCTCCTTCGATACTATTGAACTTTATTAATCAAGTAGCACGTAATCTTTACCGAAAGTCCTTAACCTGCAAAAGTGGTTATTTGCAAGGGTGAGCTCGACAGCCCAACAATTCTAACGGTTTTCATGCAGCACATAACATATAATAACATATTCAGTTCATGCATTCATAATTAATTAATATTTACTACGCATGTTACTTCTCATATAACAGGCATAGAGATTCATTTCACAAGCATATCATCAAAGATCAACTTTCACATTTCATACATATCTCATATGCATTTCATATATATACATCAACATTCTCATGGCATAATATAGCTCAACTAACAGTTATCGAATTCATATAACAAATAGGAACTGAAAGACTTGCCTGATTCGTAGTTTATCAACTACGTCTTAACTGCTTAACGCTTATTTGCACTTCGTGTATTCCTACACAGTTATAAAATCATGGATTCATATCCATTAGTCATATATTCATACATTCTCAATGTAATAATACTGTTACATTGTTTCCTAACTAGGTTCGTAAAACCTACATTTCACTTTCTCATCATATTCTTAGAATAGCTAGATACGTATAGGTATACCTTAACCACTCGTACTTGACATCAACATTCATATATGTTTATCACACACTTGACTCGCTATGTTTTTGACACATTTAAAACTCATATAGGTAAGTTCAAACATACGCATAAACGTCTAACTTAGTTGTAACTTCATACAACATCACCTATCCTATATTTTCATAGCACAAATCAGATTATAAATTCAAACAACGCATCATTGCTTTATATCTTGAAAACATTCCTTTGGACTTAACATTTGAAAGTCCTAATTAACATTCATCTTTATCACATAGCATGTTTCTTACACATCACATAGCATATTGGTCATATATTGCAAATTAAAGTAATCATATAAGCATGCCTTGAACTTCATATTAAAAATAGAACTATTCATGATCCAGGATGGCATTGCGTGTACTGCCTGAAGCTTAGGGACTGATCAATGTTGTCCGTTGTCCCTAACTTTGACGAGTTGAGCTTCTGCTCTCCTGGTTTCAGTCAAATCTTTAACATACCTAGACACTTACACTTAACATGCATACACGCTAGAGGTCTTAAATACTTGTATGACCACTTCAAGATCAACCTTATATGTTAAGGACTTTAGTTTAAGATTTTCACAAAATCAAAGCCAAATAGGGCCATGTAATCACTAGGTGTACAAATTAGCATTATGTTCCCATAAAGAGGTCACATAATCTGTACTACACATGCTCATACATATTCATATCTTTTACTCATAGCTAGCATCGTTTAACACTTTAAAACATGCTTGGTTTACTTCCATTATGTTTAACATATAAGACTTATGTTTAGAGACATAATGAAACATAACATGGCATCTCAAGCCTTTAGAATCTAAATACTCATATGTAATGCAACTTATGTTCGAAAACATGCTCGAGGTTGCCTTTGAAATCATTTTATCATAAATGATGTAATATAGCACATATAAGACAACTTTTAAATTGTTAACATAAGTAACTAAGTCATGATAGCTTCTTTTCCAGATCAGAAAGTACACCTTGTAGCATTCATGCTCTTTAGCTCTATTATACTAAGCTTTTCTTTTAAAACATTTTCTAACACAAAGCTAACAAGTTTGATCATGACAAGACACTATAAACTTCATATCATGCTCATTTACATCTGAAATCAATCATGTGTATAACATACTAAGCTCAGAACTTGTAGAACATGAGTTTTAACAAAGTTTGTTTTCAAAACTTAAAGTTTTTGGTTATAAATCTCTTATTAAATCATTTTGGTCACTTCATAATTCATAAGTAGGCTTTGTACTACATGTCATACTTATTTTCCATGTATATATAAGTCCTAGAATCAAGTTAGCAACAACTTAACCCAACAAAAACTAGAATGCTGTTCTCGTCCGGCAGTATGCATTGCTGGCTACCTAAGTATAATCTTGGGCGTAATATGCCATTCTGAACCAGACCCAAGAATATATACTTTGTTTTACAGAGTCTGAAACCAAAGTTGATTCTTTCTCAATAATCATTCTTAAACTCAGTTTTAGAGGTTCTATACAGGTATTCACACTTCAATAATACCTCAGTAACACAATTCCAAATCAATTTACAAGAATGTAGTAGAATTTCCATAATTTTTAAACTTTGAAATTAAGTTTCTAAAACAAGAGTTTACCTTCTGAGGAGCTTAGTTTTTTTAACTTCTATCTTCTGCAAATGCTAAACTTCACTTTAAACAACTAGTAGCTCATACTCTAATTCTTGGGTTTTACAGACCATTCTCAGCAACGTGATTTCAATGACATAGCTGCCATTTTATAGAGGAATGGTGGACTGGGCATTTATTTTACACTGAGGTTAGAACCTATGGTGTAATGGAAGGAAATATTGGTTAATTAAGAGTTGGCCAACCGCCAATTGTCTAGCCATCATCACTACACATTCTAGCCTTTTGGTTTGCTGAGTTTTATGCAATAGAGAAGTAACCCACTGTTCATGTACTAAGAGGGTCACTCATTTTGGGTCAAAAATTAATTCTCATCAACAAGCCTAGTTCAGTTACTTTAACTCCCAAAAATATAATCTTAATGTACAACTGTTACCATATTAGGAAAATTAGGGATTATTTATGTACTCACATCATATAATCCATGTACATTAGATACATGCAAAAATAACGCAGTTAGGTATTATTGTCCGGTTAGTTCCATAATTATCTCTACTACTCACATAACCATATTATAACCTTATTTAATATTAATGTCTATTTAAACATTTAATTCCTTTCTCAGTTTCTAGAATACACAGATATTTAATCATTTATGTATTAAAATTACATATGATTTCACTGTACTACTTGGTACCTTATATCATTAGTCCCAATTAAATGTCACACTTCATGTATTCTTAGGCCATAGGTATTATATATTACTACTGCCCACATTTTCCATATTACACATAGTAATACTATTAATATTTTAATTGGGCTAAATATCATTCAGTTGAGTACTTTCAACCCATTATCACCTTTTAATATCCCAACGATTAATTAATATTAATCATTTATTTTCTTTTCAATAATTATTATGTACTCCACTAATTAATATAATATTCTATAATATCTCTTAATTAACCATATTTATTCCGTGTTAATTAATTAACGCTTATTCAAATCCATTCATGGATAACTTAATCATCATTTAAGATTTTTATTATCCTTATGAGTCCTTAATACCCATTTCTTAAATTTTGAATTCCAAAACTTGATCCTACAGACTGAATAGCAATTTAGCAGCTGGTCATAAAAAACTTGAAATGGCGCAATTGCGCTTGATTCGAGGCGAATAAGTTCTCGATTAGCGAAAATGAAACCTACGCTTCTAAATACTTTACACATCCTCCTTAAATGTTAACTCGTCTAACATCAATCCCCTCTTTGATTTCACATCATCGGTTACTATTTTTCTTAACAATTTAAGGATCACACTTCAAGTTTTAAAACTCTATTTCCCTTATTAGTTTAACCAACTATAACATCTCCTTTACGGTTTCTTACCACCAATAACACAAAACTCGAATATAACACATACATACATTCCTTTAATCTTCACTTCTCGCTGTGTATCAAATTACTTAATAATTCTCTAACCAATTTAAAGGTATATTGATTTTCTTTTCTCGTCAACAACGTACATATATACAAGTCTAAACCTAGCAAGTATCGAGTTTTTAATAGTATTTAATATAGTACACTGAGTGGTTTTCCACAAACAACTAACAAATAGGTTTCCGTCTCGTCTACACCGCTTTCACAGTGAGTTAGATCGGTCACTAATTCGTATATGTCAGGAATAAACATGTGAATGATATTCCTATTTATATATGATTTGATTAGATATATATATGAATGAATATGCAAGTATGCCTGCATTAAGAAAAGATGTAAAGTCCTTTGATAGATAATAGAAACATATGTACAAGGACTTAGAATGAATTGATCAAATGTGTTAGGTTGATCCTACATAAGCAAAACAGCTTTGTAAAGTCCTTAAAAAGAAATGATGTACAAGGACTATAAATATAGAAAGATCAAGCATGTGAGGTTGATCTTATGATGTAATAGATAGGCTTGTCTGATCGTCGAGCACTGCACCAGAAATTGTAGTCTGCCAGGAGAGTCAAGGAAAACTCGAGAGCTATCGAGGTAGAATCGTAGTCTGCAAGATAGTAGATCTCGGAGTTCGTAAACTTCTAGGAGAGACGAGGAAGGATCGTAGTGTGTTGAGGAGAACTCCCTCAGGACCGTAGTCTGCTGAGGAAGTCATGTTCAGAATCATAGAGACAGCCTGCCTACGAGCCTACCGAGTATCTGCCAAAGTTAAGTCAAGAATCGTAGACTACACTCAGAGTCGTAGAATCTACTAATTATACCAGAGGCAGAGATCGTAGTCGAGCAAGATCAGATGAAGACAACAAGCACAACGACAGAAATCGTAGAGTGTCAAGATCTGATCTCGGAGTCGCGATGTTTATTTGACACCCCCAAAGTCAATCGTAGAGTCTGAGAACTTAGACCTTAACGGATGTGCTCACAATCTTAAGGCGTAATCGTGAAAGCAAATCGATTCTCAACGAATGAGCACTCCCGAATATCAAAGGAATGAAGCCTCTCGTTGTACTTTGCATAGATCGTCCCCACCTAAAGGAAACCAGAGAGCACTCAACGAATGGCATGCAAGCTAATAGAAGATCTAAGCACCAACTCAATCAACATTAAGATTGAGTTGTGAAGCCATTCGAGATGAAGTCTTCCACAAGGAGATCAGAAGAAGACTTCAGAATCGACCAAGGAAAGTCAACCGTGCGATGAGTCATCAAGCGGAGACAGAAGACAACGATCTTGGAAGTTACCAGGATCGTAGTGTTTGCCAAACAAAGAAAGAACTAATGGAGTGCATACAGAGATCTTTGATGACTTTTCGAAGAACAAGGCTAAAGTGATTAAGCATTGGGTCAGTCTATTGATGATAAGTGAACGTGAGATCACAAGGAGAAAGCGAGCTGGACATGCCACAAATCTGAAGTGTCTTGTTATTCAGATGATGCCAGAGCAAGGAATCGAGCCATCAGTATATGAGAATAGTCGAGGCAAATAGAAGTGATGAGGCACTGCACAAAAAGAGGAAGAGGTGTTCTACTCTAAAGAATAAGTGAACACTCCTCACGAACGTAGTGTTATGTCTACAAGTCAACAAGACACTACGATCAAGTCCATGAAGACATGCATCAGAATCGTAGAGTTCGAATAGTTGAAGAATGAAGCATTGGAAACGGTTCAATCTGAAGGATAATATTCAGACAAGAGCTCATTGAGAGCATCGATGCAAGGACAACCTCTGATCGAGAAATCAGAAGGGTGAAATAAAGTCATCGACCTGCCCAAGATATCAAAGTGACATATCTAACAGGGTTGGTGAAACATTAGACTGCAGTGTCAGGAAGTCAGAAAAAGATGTCATGTCACATCTGCAGTCTGCACCAAATAACTCGAGATCTGCGAAGCAATTTGAATAATTTTCAATGGCTACTTTCTAATGAGAAGATTTGGAAGTAGTATAAATCAACAGAGCCTCAAAGATCAAATGCTTGCTGATGATTGTGTAGTTGCAGAATCGTTGAGTTGGTGAATGCTATTGTTGACTCTACGAGTTCCACCAAAGATCAATAGAACAAGTCTCAGTGACAATGAGACTATCAAGGTGGACGTGAAGCAGCTTTGAAGAAGGAATCAAACAGATCGAAACTTCACTCAACAAAGATGAGAATGCCACTGAAGATGACAGCCAAGCTGAGAGCCGATAAGGCCAAAAAGATAGCATTCAGGAAAGTGGCTAAGTACAAAGAAAATCAAGAGAGCCACTCTACGAATCACCATGAAACGAAAGCTAAAAATGAACAAGTGCAGAACCATGTCTGCAAAGTATTCAAGAAGGGTTTAGGGATTGCTAAGTGCCAGACAAAGTCTACTAAAAGCACAGAGACTTAGTAAACCCAGATGGTGATGGTGCACAACTGATGCCAGATGAAGATGAGTAGAAAAGAGTGAAGATCAGCTGCACCAAAGAAGATGTGGTCCAGACCTGAAGCAAAATGCAAAGAGGACCACACCAAGCTTCTAAGTACAAAAGATGTTCAGAGCTTAATGACATCTTAGCAGCTCAGTACCACCACCAACAACAACTACTACAACAAGAAGCCAGGGCCTGAGGGGTCCTTGTCCTGAGGGACTAAATGAAGTTCCAAGCCTGTTGGGCTTGAAGAGTTCCTAGGGAACTAGAGAAGTTCTAAAAAATTTGTTGGCCTTGAAGAGTTCTTAGTGAATCAAGTCCCAAGGTCACCGGCCTTGAAGGAATCTTAGTGATTCGGTGCTTTACCCTTCTTTAGTGGAAATCTGCTAGTTGAAAGCGGAAGAGAGTGGATTAGGAGCTTGAGTGTCCGAACCACTTAAAACCCTCTTGTGTCTTTTACTTTATGTCATTTACATTATGTACATTAAGCTGCTATAATCGCTATGTATATTTTAACGCTACTACTTCAAGTAACTCTCTACGAACAATGTATATGTGATTATGAATATATCAATGAAGGGATCTTTTACTTATTCCATTTGTGGCTTGAAAAGATTCTTAAGTTTGTCATGAGCTACTTAATGAGCAATACAACTTAATAGAGTAAAAGTATTTTGAAATTCTAAGGATCTATTCAACCCCCCCTTCTAGATCTATATTGTGCCTACTGGGAACTAACAGTATATACCTCCACTCTCTGAAAGAATTGTTTAGCCCAGCTCCTATACATCCACCATTAAAGGGTACGATTGCACTACCTTAGACTTGATACTTATTCGTACATATACTCAAGAAATTGGTGATTATCAAAAATATTTAATGTCACCAACTTACTATAATAAAATAATTTCACATGAACTATTTAATATCAATAGATAAATTTCTACCTATCTTCTTTACTAATTCATCTCTATAATTTATAACAAATATATAATAATGATATATATTTATTAAACACAACATCACTTATTACACAGCTCATATTACCCTATGTAACACAATACTACATACCTCGTATCACATAAATATTCTTGTTCGAACCCATCTCATGCTTTAAGAATTTTATCTACTAAATTCTTGTTTTAATATTTTCTAAAAATTCGGGTTCTTACATTCTCTCTCCCTTATAAGGATTCCGTCCTCAGAATCACCGAAACCTCGTCTACTCTGTGCTATTCTGAATATTACATATTCTTTTGAATAATTTTATCCGTTCTCTTTTCAGAAGTTTTTATTACAATAACTTTCTCCAATGCATTCGACTACTTTTTCCTTTCTAAGGAACATTCTACTCACTACATTCATCCTTCAGAAGAATAAGAATCTTCCATGATTTTTCAATAATAGGGAAGTAGTATGAATAACTCAAATTCCAAATTATGCTGAGGGGTCACACAAGACTATGAACTAGTGCTTCAACACAATCCTTCACACTGCAAACCAGAGTGTTTATCAATCACAAAGACTGAAAACACCCTCCACACGTACACTAGGTGGCCAGCCTATTGTACCACTACTTTGGGCCGTAACGTAATGTTTTGTAACGACTATATGTGTTACGCTCGGAACCATTGTCTCCGAAAACATGTCCCCTTATAGGGTTGTTCACCTCAGCTTTTCAACCTCTGAATCCGCACCAGAGCAACTGGTTTGGCATAAATACTCAAGAATGCTTGAATTCCATAAATATTTTTCAACAGTCATCTAGCCGAATCAAATAGCTTAGACTTTTATCAATAACTCAGACATCAATCGAAATAATTTAGCCAACTTAATTGACCTTCTTCATAATTAAAAAGAAAACCAAAAATTCTTTTATGACGTCATGATATCGTACCAGATTAGTAGTACATTGAGGATTCTGCCATTATGTGACTTTGTCATATTACATCATACCATAGTGGGTTGACGATCTTTCGATCACAACCAACACTAGGTTCGACTGCATTGATGACTCCATTGTTTACCATTTTTACACCATATCAAATGATTCACATTGTTGGAAATACATTTTAAAAATATTCAAATCATTTTTGTCTTAGCCAATACAATTAGCATAGACATATGGATAACAGTATTAGTTTTAAAAAATCATTGGTTCAATCACATGATCCAATGTTTTTCAAGAAAACAGAAGTGCAAACATCAGCACGAAGTCAATAAATTTTGAAAATCTAGCAGAGCTAGAAGATTTAGAAAATCCATGTTTCTCCATTAACTTCAATCTTTACTCCATTGCTTCATTCTATCAATCTTTAACACCATCAATGCTCACTTTACCATAATTTCTAATTTCATAACATATATATACCCGATATAGTTCATCAAACTTACCACACTTTGGAAATCCAGGAACTTGTCATAATCATATGAGTTTAGGAACTTATCCTAGTCAGACCATAGGCGTCCATTTACTAAGGGGTTCAAAATATACCATATGATTATGAGTCACGAACTTACCATAAGTATGAGTTTTAAGAACTCGCACCTAACCTTATATTCTCTACCTATACTTTACCTATCTATTATACACATGAGGAAAGAATCACATTTTCAACAGGTATATAGCAAATAGCACGACACAGACATTTCAATAATTATCAGTGCCAGAAAGTAAGTGGTTTTTACACCAAGTACAATTCCCCACCCATAAAAAGGAATCATACAACTCAGCTGCTGACATGGGTCCTCAATTGAAATTTCACCTAACTCTATCTCATTCTTAACTTTCTCTTTGCGCGATACAAATTCTTCGTATCTCATCATATACAACTCCTCATGAGTTCATATCGTACCATTTCATAGTACATTCTCTTATAGCATCAAGATATACACACTTAGTCGTTACAGACTATTTATCACTTCATAGCTCATTCTGATCACGTCGTGATCATCGGTTTACCTCAGGGTTCTTTCCCATTATCAACTAAACTCCATTCGAGTTCATTCTTATCATCTTTATCATCTTCATCTTATAAACACCATCTTAACATTTTTATTACCAGAGTTAGGAAACTCCAGAATCCTCATTCTCTAGATACTTCAAGATTCTTCTTTGAATCTTCACTTATATATATTTTAATCTTTATCTTTTTCTCTCTCTCAGGTTATAGCCTAAGGTACACTTACCTAAAGTTTATAACCTATAGCTTTGATACCAACCTGTGACGCCCCCAAATCCGGGTCCATTCGAACCTCAGATCCGGTCCGTCACGATACTACTATCGTCAAACTATTTATATCTTTTATTCATAACTTAATGAAAATAACTTAGCTTATTACAATTTAGAATATAAATTCTTTCCATTTTTAGGATCTGTGTAATGACCGCAAACTTTCATAAGTTTCAAATCTTGGTCATTTACCATTCCTGTCTTACATCATATTCGATGTTATAAAAATATGCAAAATAATTTAAACTATTTCAATCTCCTTTGAAAATAAATCTTTTATTGATATATTAACTTGAATCGATTACATATCCTTGAATCAAATTATGTTATGATTCATTCTATTCAAATTACTGTATAAATCTTTACATCTCGATTTGAACTCCTCTATGTATCACATAGTACAACTTAACATGTATTACACATCATAAACTACTATCATGTACATTTCCTAGAACCTAAACATGGCTCAAGAGCATATATTTAAATAAATAGAACAATCTCCTTCGATACTATTGAACTTTATTAATCAAGTAGCACGTAATCTTTACCGAAAGTCCTTAACCTGCAAAAGTGGTTATTTGCAAGGGCGACAGCCCAACAATTCTAACGGTTTCCATGCAGCACATAACATATAATAACATATTCAGTTCATGCATTCATAATCAATTAATATTTACTACGCATGTTACTTCTCATATAACAGGCATAGAGATTCATTTCACAAGCATATCATCAAAGATCAACTTTCACATTTCATACATATCTCATATGCATTTCATATATATACATCAATATTCTCATGGCATAATATAGCTCAACTAACAGTTATCAAATTCATATAACAAATAGGGCCGAAAGACTTGCGATTAAGTAGTTTATCAACTACGTCTTAACTGCTTAACGCTTATCTGCACTTCGTGTATTCCTACACAGTTATATAATCATGGATTCATATCCATTAGTCATATATTCATATATTCTCAATATAATAATAATGTTACATTATTTCCTAACTAGGTTCGTAAAACCTACATTTCACTTTCTCATCATATTCTTAGAATAGCTAGGTACGTATAGGTATACCTTAACCACTCGTACTAGACATCAACATTCATATATGTTTATCACACACTTGACTCGCTGTGTTTTCAACACATTTAAAACTCATATAGGTAAGTTCAAACGTACGCATAAACGTCTAACTTAGTTGTAACTTCATACAACATCACCTATCCTATATTTTCATAGCACAAATCAGATTATAAATTCAAACAACGTATCCTTGCTTTATATTTTGAAAACATTCCTTTGGACTTAACATTTGGTAGTCCTAATTAACATTCATCTTTATCACATAACATGCTTCTTACACATCACATAACATATTGGTCATATATTGCAAATTAAAGTAATCATATAAGCATGCCTTGAACTTCAGATTAAAAACAGAACTATTCATGATTGCAGGATGGTACAGTTGTGCCCTGTCTAGGCTTAGGGACGACGCAACTGCGCTGTCCCCTAGCTTGACCAGAGTTGAGCTTCTGCTCTCTTGGTTTCAGTCAAATCTTTAACATACCTAGACACTTACACTTAACATAAATACACTCTAGAGGTCTTTACATACTTGTATGACCACTTCAAGATCAACCTTATATGTTAGGGACTTTAGTTTAGGATTTTCATGAAATCAAAGCCAAATAGGGTCATGTAATCACTAGGTGTACTAATTAGCCTTATGTTCACATAAAGAGGTCACATAATCTGTACTACACATGCTCATACATATTCATATCTTTTACTCATAGCTAGCATCGTTTAACACTTTAAAACATGCTTTAACCAATGCTTGGTTTACTTTCATTATGTTTAACATATAAGACTTATGTTTAGAGACATAATAAAACATAACATGATATCTCAAGCCTTTAGAATCTAAATACTCATATGTAATGCAACTTAAGTTCAAAAACATTCTCGAGGTTGCCTTTAAAATCATTTTATCATAAATGATGTAATATAGCACATATAAGACAACTTTTAAATTGTTAACATAAGTAACGAAGTCATGATAGCTTCTTTTCCAGATCAGAAATTACACCTTGTAGCATTCATGCTCTTTAGCTCTATTATACTAAGCTTTTCTTTTAAAACATTTTCTAACACAAAGCTAACAAGTTTGATCATGACAAGACACTATAAACTTTATATCATGCTCATTTACATCTGAAATCAATCATGTGTATAACATACTAAAATTAGAAATTGTAGAACATGAGTTTCAACAAAGTTTGTTTTCAAAACTTAAAGTTTTTAGTTATAAATCTCTTTTTAAATCATGTTGGTCACTTCATAATTCATAAGTAGGCTTTGTACTACATGTCATACTTATTTTCCATATATGTATTGATAAGTAGGATTTATACCTACTTATCCGGTATCTGTTACTTGAATTAGTTGCTTAAACTCATGTTTCTTAGTTACTTTTCATGCATTTTATGTTCATTTTTAGATCATATGCTTGGGAGCTGTGTGAGCGACAATTGGTATGAAAATACAAGGAAAAATAATCCGGACATCGTTTGGGCTTTCATGTTCATTTCATGTTCTTGGCTTGGAAATTAGATTATGTTATAGAGCTTCTTCTTAGCTTTCCGGAACATCTTGAATTATTCCAATCGGAGTTCGGATGCAAGAGTTATGACCTTTGTACCAACGGACGTTGAACTTCAATGTTTTGGGCGACCATTTTCATAGATGTCACTTCCAACCCAATTCCAGCCTTTATTCGTCCATTATTTCTCATTCATCGAAGAATGAAAGTTTTATATCTCGTCGAGAGCTTTGATTTGATAGGTGGCAGGCCCCGTAACTCCTCCCGAATCAAAAGTTATGGCTATTTTACCAGAGGACACTGCAGAAGAAAATCAACAGCGCGGGCGCTCGGATTTCTAGGCCATTTCCTGCGCGGCCGCGCCAATTCCTGGAGCAAAAAAACGTCATCTGCTACTTAAGCGCGGGCGCGCCCAACTCCAGGCCATTTCTAGCGTGGCCGCGTCACTTCTGATGTTGACCAGAGCTGACTTTTTAACTAAACAGTGCAATTGAAGCGTAATTTGGAGGAGGGTTCAATTAGGGCTTATATAAATAGGAGACATATATCAGATGTAAAGGGGATTCTACCCCTTGGGGGATCACGTAGCTAATATTGCTTTCTTATCTTTAATTTCCATATTAGAATAGAGAAGGGTAGAGTAGTTAATCTCTAGAATTGATTAGGTCTGAAGATTTGAAGCAATTGGATTGCATAATAGATTCAAACTTGGAGCAAGAGATCTGATTTGCAATTCAATTCTCTACTCTTATTCTTTCTTTGATTCCTATTTGTAATTTTATGATATTTATTCAATATGTGGATGATAGATTTGATTCAGCTATGAGTTAAACTTTATTTTGGGATTACAATGGATTCTATTGCTTAGTTTAATCTGATATACTTCATTGTTAACCTTATTGATTGCTATGGATTGTCTATTAAGATTCATGCTAATTTGCTTAGTTGATTGGCCATCAATTACTGTGATAACCCATATGAACTTGAAAGACGAAGTATGGGTTTAGATTTGATCTTGATAGCTTGTGTTTGTATGTTTTACATGGTGATGGAATGTATGATTCGTGCTTAGGATAGACATATATCGAGGCATCGCTCGTACTCAATTGAGAATTTGGGCTTAAACCCTAATTATTTGTAAATCACATACACATATAGTGGTTTAGGTAATTTTGGGTGTTCATGTGTATTCTATCAATTGTGGATTGTATGTTATATGGGTATGGTACATTGAGATATGGTTGTACTTTACTTTTGTGTTCTAGACTAGCAATCCAGTGCAAGTAATTTGGCTTAACAGGGAGTGCGTTGATTTAAATGATTCAATAGATGAAATTGTAATCTCAAGTCTTCAATATCTAGTCTCATTCTAGGGGTAGTTTTTGACGCCCTCAGAATAGGTATACATCACCTATTCTGAGTCGCCAAATACATGGTACAGAATACAAATACGAACTTAATTATACAAACGTCGTGTAATATACGACAAAACATAGCTGAGAGTTTAAACAGGAATATTGCCTTCTAGACAATATCCACTCTCAAATAGAGTCCTCATTACATTTATTGTCACACTATTTTATAGAATAGTGAGGACTACTAATACACCATCTCTCGACCATCACTCCGCTTCCCGACTAGTCCCATTACGTTCTCATTTCACAAGAGAACAATGAAAGCATAAGGGTGAACTCAACTAGCCCAAGAAGAAATATTATGACTAAGATAATGCGTAATAAATTATCATTAGTCTTCAACAATGTTAAACCGATAAAATACAATAGACATCAAGTTTAACTACACATGAATAAGCAATTCATTAGAAGAGTCAAGTAGAGCATGATATCTACTATCTTACTATGATTTAAAATGTTTTTACAAATTTTTATCATTTGAGACTCGACAATAAATAAACCACATCATCGAGTCATCCCCGCACTCTACGCCAAGGATATTCATTAAATCATCAATGGTCATGACTATACCGAATAATCCTCGGTCATAATCATAACAAAAAAAGCGTCCAACAATGCACTCTACAGCCACTAAGGACTTTTACCACATCATTTATAACATTACAGGTCATGATTATACCGAATAATCCCTGGTCATAATCATACCAAGTTCATCTATGCACGTAAGCCAAAGATGACTTTCATCACAATATAAGCATGGGGATGATGACAATGACATAATAATTCAATAAAACAAGTTCAAGGATAAATTTTAAAGATTTATAAGTTAATTTATCCTGAACTCAATAACGTCCAAATTGTCAACATGATAATTCTTTGTGGAGTAAAATTCAAGAATGCTCAGAAGAATATTTCCATGAAAAGATACTGAATGAAGTGCAAATATCCAGGATATTCTACTAATTTCATGGAGTATAGAAGCCAAAACTTTAACCAACTGAGTATAATAAAATATATGAAACTGCAAATGGATTTTCGCCCGCCATGCGGTAATCCACGTAGACAGATCATTTCCACAATTTAATAAGGAATGAATACAAAAGATCATTCACCATGCATGTGGTAATCCACATAGACAAGTTATTCTAACAAAATAATAAAGAATGGAATAACAGAAGAATTCACCAGGCGTGCGTAATTCGCACAGACAAGTTATTCCAACAGAATAATAAAGAATGGAATCAAGTCATGTGTAATCCGCACAGACAGGATGTTCCAACAGAATAATAAAGAATGGAATACAACATAATTCACCAAGGATGCGATAGACCGCACAGACAGGTTATTCCAACAGAAGAATTTCACCATGTATGCGGTACTTCGCATAGACAGGTTATTCCAATATAATAATAAAGAATGGAATAACACCTCTTACGAGTATTGAAAGAAAATAATTCTCTTCATGAATACGAAAGAATAATACCCCTTACCTTAGAAAGAAGAGTATTATGACTGGTAAGGCAAGGATATTCTTGAAGAAAACTTATACTGTTTTCTACGCTCAAAGCTTCTTAAAACTCTAAAGAAATACGCTCAAGATTATAGAAAGAAGAATTCTCTGAACTTCTGGTGTGATTTTCAATTCTAACTAAGCATCCTATTTATAGGAGAATGGAAAGGATACTATGCAATAAAATATAATATATTCTATTTATAGAATATATATATATATATATATATTTTATTTAAAATCTAATAAAACAAATAATTTTATAAAAGTATTCTGTTTTATATAAAAAGATTTTACTATACAAATACTATGCAAACTTATGCAAACACTATGCATAATAAAATATAATATATTCTATTTATAATCTAATAAAATAAATAACTTTATAAAAGTATTCTATTTTATATAAAATTTTTTACTATACAAACACTATGCATGCACTATGCATGAAACTATGCATAATAAAATATAATATATTCTATTTATAATAAAACAAATAACTTTATAAAAGTATTACATTTTATATAAAAAGATTTTACTATCTGAGCACTATGCAAATACTATGCATAATAAAATATATTATATTACTATTTATAATCAAATAAAACAAAACTTTATAAAAAGTATCCTGCTTTTATATAAAAAAAGCTTTTACATTTTATTACATTTATAATAATAATAAAACAAAATTCATTATCATTATTATAATTCACACTATTAATCGACCGTGTCTTCCTAGAAAGAGGGGCTTTCGAATAAGGATTTCTCCTATTGGCGCCGATTAGGTGACCAAACCTCTCCTCGATGAACTTATAGACATCGTTAATATTGCAAATAATAATATTAATAACCGTCGTCTCAATTATTGATTTAATAATATATAAAATATTGACAATAATTGAATCAAATAACGTGAGATCTTATGCAACAATTCTTTGTAGCAATAATTGAACAAAACCGAGTGACTTCTCACGTAAGCATCAATAATCAATACCGTGTGTTACTATGCAACCACGCCATTCATCATACTTTTACTATTGAGTAGTTGAATGGTTTTAACGGTAAAACTTCCGCCGTTATTATTTTCGGAAAAATATTTTTGTCGTTTTCTCGATCCGACAATAATTCTATTAATGGGTCACTAATGATTGTCTTGTCGTTTGGATATTTCCCGACAAAAAAGAATATTCCCAGACCAATCGAATATAATACAACAACTTGCATACTTTGCAAAATTTATAAATACTACCCACAACTATAACATTATCTCAAATCCACACCATAATATTCAAAAAAATATTTTGAGAAAATTAAATCTTTATTCGTAAAATTTGGGATTTTATAATCTCCTCTCCTTATGAAATTTAAGCCTCAAATTTTACGTGACGATACTGGTATCTTAGAACAAATGAGGACACTTTGTCAGATTCTAACTCTTGAGGTATAACCTTTGAGTGTTGAATACGATCCTTCTTATCCAAGATTTTAACACGTATCTCCTCATACGTTAAATCTTCTGCTATCTCGTCTAGTTTTAATTCAATAATGTGGTTCGAGTCGTCCACATATTTACGTAACATCGATACGTGAAAAACGTTATGAACACGCGACATACTTGGCGGTAAAACGAGTCTATAGGCCACAGTTCCTACTCGATCAAGGATTTCAAATGAGCCAATAAAATCGAGGGTTGAGATTTCCTCTCTTCATCGATTCTTGCTTCTAGAATAACGCCCTCTTGAACCTTCTTCTTCATATTCATCAGCTCCAGGTGTGTAGTTTGAGCGGCTTTAACTTTATCGATTAAAGTCGATTCTAATCGTATATTCGTTATCTTCACGTAGGTTCGTATATTCACACTCGTAAACACATACGATCTTCTACTCAACACGTCAGCTACCACGTTCGCTTTTCCACGATGGTATTGAATGGTATTATCATAATCTTCAACAGCTCGAGCCAACGTCTTTGGCGCATTATACGTTCGTTTTGGTTGAAGAAATATTTAAGGGTTTTAGAAATGGGTTTTGTCTTTGGGTCGATATAAAATTCAATTTCACGCTCTGGGGTAGGCCAAGAAGTCTTCAGAAATACATCAAGAAATTTATTAACAATAGAAATATCATTCAAAACTGTGACTCTCATCCAAGACTTGGATAGCACGTCACATTGATACCTATCAACTTGCCATCGTCATTCACGACGTCCCCTACGGAAAGTCTGGCTTCGGTGCATTCCACACAAGAAAGTTACCAGCGAAAGGCTCGGGGCTCTTTACTTATGGCTTGATATAACAGTGATTAACTTTAGTGGTTTGGTTGCTTGAATTCGCATAACAGGTTGGTTAGTAATATAAAAGCTAACAACCTTACGAAAAGCATGATGAGTAGTTAACCAATTGATTCCTAAAATCACATCAAAGGCAAGTATTTTCAAAGAGATAAGATTGACAGGTAACGTGAAAGTGTCGATTTGAATCAAACAAGATTTATAAACAGTGGAGGTAACGAAGGTTTCTCTAACGTAGTTTCAACCGATAAGTCAAAGTCTAACTTCTCCGGAGTCAAATTTAAATGTTGAGCGCAAGCAAGAGAGATAAAAGAATGGGTAGAACCGGTATCTAATAAGATATAGACTTCGCACGAATTTATAATTAACTAACCCTGCTAACTTCGTTCGGGTTACTCGCTTTTTGAGAAGTCATGAAAAACGCTCTTCCTGAAACCACCGACTTTGTTTTGTCCGTATCCGCCTTTGGTGCCACCATCCCAGCTGGACTTGACTTTGTTGCATGACAAAATCGGGCTAAATGACCTTCTCTTCCACAATTGAAACACACTTTGGACTACTACGTACAGTTTGGACTGATGTGTCCCTCCCCTCCGCATTTGTAACATACGACCGACGATCGTTCTCCTTCCTTAACAACAGGTGCTAGTGCTAACGTCTTCCCATCATCGTTAAATCTTCTCTTCTTGAATTTTCTACTTCTATTATCTTGGCCATGATTACCACCGAAGTGGTTACCATTCTTGGCATGATAATTTTCCCCACGATGGTTATCATTGTTTCGATGGTCGTTGCCGCTGATACGATTATTATCGTATTGTTGGTCGTTGCCTTTTGGTTGTGCTGACTCATTATCGCGCTCCAATAACTGAGCCCTATTCACAACATCTGAATATAAACAAAATTTGTTAGAAATGGGGTATTGACGTATATCGGGTTTCAAACTTCTTAGAAACATCCGCGTCATTCTCTCCTCATTATCAACCAAGTGGGACGCAAACCAAGATAACTCGGCAAACTTAGCTTCGTATTGCGCCACGGTCATATTGTTTTACTCAAGCTTGATGAACTCTACCTCCTTCATGTGACAAATAATTTCAGGAAAGTACTTGTCGTTGAACAGCTCTTGGAACTTTTCCCAAGACATCTTCGGTCAAGGCGGAGTTGAGTATGCTTTCTGATTCCCACCAATGTCTGCTCTTGCTTTTGCAACATGAAGGTGGCAAAGGGAAACTTTTGCTCCTCGGAGCATCCCAAGACATCAAATATCTTGGTGATCTGCTTTAACCACGTCTTCGCTTTAATCGGTTACGGCTTTCCCAAAAACTTGGTGGTCCCGCTCCTTGAATCGCTTTGAGCGGTGATGAATAGTGGGTTGCCATTATTTCCACCTATATTTTGAACAGGAGTCTCTCTTACTTGATGTTGCATAAATTGCATAAAGCCTCTGAACATCCCATTGTTCATTATTTGATCGGTGTTGTTATTTACCTGAGGATTATTATCTTCCTGTTGCACATTATCCTGGGTATTGATCGTTGGTGACTAAACGGTCTCATGTGCTTCATTGCTTATCTCAACATTTTTGGATGTCATTTTCAAATACTACCACAAGACAAGGGTTAATTAACATGTCACATATTATCCATATACTCTGACCGACCAATTAAATGCCAAATAAACTTAGGTAGGTCATACTAGCGAAGAAATTCCCGTCTCTCCCCCTCCTAGTTCTTGTCTCACATCTCGGCCGGGGATCATATCCTTAAGCTCGATACCAAATCATGGCGCCCCCAAAATAGGTATACATCACCTATTCGAGTCGCCAAATACATAGTCTGAAATACAAAATACAAACTTAATTATACAAACGTCGTGTAATATATCGACAAAACATAGTACGAGAGTTTAAACAGAATATTGCCTTCTAGATAATATCCACTCTCAAATAGAGTCCTCATTACATTTATTGTCACACTATTTTATAGAATAGTGAGGACTACTAATACAACATCTCGGACCATCACTCCTTTCCCCGATTAGTCCCGGCTACGTTCTCATTTCTTGAAGAGAACAATGAAAGCAAAAGGGTGAGCCTAACTAGCCCAGTAAGAAATATTATGACTAAGATAATGCAGAATAAATTATCATTAGTCTTCAATAATGTTAAACTGATAAAATACAATAGACATCAAGTTTAACTGCAGCGGAATTAGCAATTCATTAGAAGAGTCAAGTAGAGCATGATATCTACTATCTTCTATGAATTAAAATGTTTTCATCAAATTTTATCGCTGAGACTCAGCTTAATAAATAAACCACATCATCGAGTCATCCTTGCCCTTCATCAATGGTCATGACTATACCGAATAATCCCTGGTCATAATCATACCAAACACTGTCCATCAATGCACTACAGGCCACTGAGGACTTTTACCACATCATTTATAACATTACAGGTCATGATTATACCAAATAATCTCTGGTCATAATCATACCAAGTCCATCTATGCACGTAAGCCAAGGATGACTTTCATCACAATATAAGCATGAAGATGATGACAATAACATAATAATTCAATAAAACAAGTTTAAGGATAAATTTTAAAGATTTATAAGTTAATTTATCCTGAACTCAATAACGTCCAAATTGTCAACATGATACTTCTTTGTGGAGTAAAATTCAAGAATGCTCAGAAGAATATTTCCATGAAAAGATACTAAATGAAGCGCAAATATCCAGGATATTCTACTAATTTCATGGAGTATAGAAGCCAAAACTTTAACCAACTGAGTATAATAGAATATATGAAACTGCAAATGGATTTTTGCCCGCCATGCGGTAATCCACGTAGACAGATGATTTCCACAATTTAATAAGGAATGAATACAAAGGATCATTCACCATGCATGTGGTAATCCACATAGACAAGTTATTCCAACAAAATAATAAAGAATGGAATAACAGAAGAATTCACCAGGCGTGCGTAATTCGCACAGACAAGTTATTCCAACAGAATAATAAAGAATGGAATCAAGTCATGCGTAATCCGCACAGACATGATGTTCTAAGAAAATAATAAAGAATGGAATAACAACAGAATTCACCAAGCATGCGATAGACCGCACAGACAGGTTATTCTAACAGAATAATAAAGAATGGAATAACAGAAGAATTTCACCATGTATGCGGTTGCTTGGCATGACAAAGTTATTCCAACATAATAATAAAGAATGGAATAACACCTCTTACGAGTATTGAAAGAAAATAATTCTCTTCATGAATACGAAAGAATAATACCCCTTACCTTAGAAAGAAGAGTATTCCGACTGGCAGGGCGAGGATATTCTTGAAGAAAACTTATACTGTTTTCTTCGCTCAAAGCTTCTTAAAACTCTAAAGAAATACGTTTAAGATTATAGAAGAAGAATTCTCTGAACTTCTAGTGTGATTTTCAATTCTAACTAAGCATCCTATTTATAGGAGAATGGAAAGGATACTATGCAATAAAATATAATATATTCAATTTATAATATATATATATATATATATATATTTATTTATTTAACATCTAATATAACAAATAACTTTATAAAAGTATTCTATTTTATATAAAAAGATTTTACTATCAAACACTACGCAAGCACTATGCAAACACTATGCATAATAAAATATAATATATTCTATTTATAATCTAATAAAACAAATAACTTTATAAAAATATTACATTTTATATAAAATTATTTTACTATCTGCAAACACTATACGTAATAAAATATAATATATTCTATTTATAATCTAATAAAACAAATAACTTTATAAAAGTATTCTATTTTATATAAAAAGATTTTACTATCTGCAAATACTATAAGAGCACTATCAAAACACTATGCATAATAAAAAATATATTATATTCTATTTATAATTAAATAAAACAAAACTTTATAAAAAGTATTACATTTTTATATAAAAAGCTTTTGTTTTTATTACATTTATAATAATAATAAAACAAAATTCATCATCATTATTATGATTCACACTATTAATCGACTGTGTCGTTCCGGAAAAGAGGGACTTTCCAATAAGGATTTCTCCTATTGGCGCTGCATGATTAGGTGACCAAACCTCTCCTTGATGAACTTACAGACATCGTTAATATTGCAAATAATAATATTAATAACTTCATCTTCTCAATTATTGATTTAATAATATATAAAATATTGACAATAATTGAATCAAATAACGTGAGATCTTATCGGCCAATTCTTTGTAGCAATAATTGAACAAAAGCGAGTGACTTCTCACGTAAGCATCAATAATCAATCTTTGCGTGCTCTTATGCAACCACGCCAGCATATTCTTGTACTTTTACTACAAGTAGTTCAACAGTTTTAACGGTAAAATTTCCGCCGTTATTTTTATAAAAATATTTTTGTCATTTTCTCAATCCGACAATAATTCTGTTATGGGGTCCACCAATGATTGTACTGTCGTACGGATATTCCCTGACAAAAAGAATATTCCCCGACCAATAGAATATAATACAAAAACTTGCATACTTTGCAAAATTTATAAATACTACCCACAACTATAACATTATCTCAAATCCACACCATAATATTCAAAAAAATATTTCGAGAAAATTAAATCTTTATTCGTAAAATTTGGGATTTTACATAGTTAGTATTAGTTAATTTCATAGTTTTCGTCACTATATTAAATCATTAGTTTAAATAAGACTGAAATGGTTATGGGCTAGTGCTTGGTGAACTTTATTAGTTAATTCTCCGTGGGAACGATACTTTACTTACTCTTTATTACTTGTTGACCGTGTATACTTGCACGCAGATATTGATCGATAAAACGACCAACAAGTTTTTGGCGTCGTTGCTGGGGAATTATTTTAATAATTTTTACCAACATTAATTTCAATCAAATTAGTCTTAATTTAAACATTTTATTTTATTTTAATTATCTTCCTATATTTTTCTCTTTTCAGGTACCATGGATGACTTTGCTTATCAATGGCCTTATGCGAACATGACTCAATCAAGGGACACAAGAACTGAAGGACTCAATGTATTTTCTACATTGTCAGCACAAATTGCAACACTTTCGGAGAGGTTGGATGTTCTTGCAGCCCAACATACTCGAGAGATAGTAGTTACATGTGAATATTGTCTTGTGAGCATCCAAGTTATCGGTCTGACATCGGTTTTGGACAAGTGCGATGTATGGGGTGATTACTCCAATAACTATGCTAATCCTAATTATCATCAAGGTTGGGGGTATCACCCAGATTATGAATGGAGTTATAACTATCAAGACCAATACTGCATCCCAAGTCCAACACATCCATCAGATTTCTCATATCCACCTCCAATGCAACAAGAAGAAAATTCAAGGTTGAAAGAATTCATGTCAAAAAGCATACCAGACCATGAAGAGATGATGATGAGTCAGGAGTTATCAAGCCAAAATCTTAACAGACAGATGGAACAACTCATTAATTCGTTAATGAATGGTCCTCAATACATGGATTTTGAAACTGAGAAAGATAATTCAAGACTAGAGGAATTGTGGTTCAAATTTATAGCATCAACTGAGGAAAATATGATTGAGCAAGAGAAGTCAATTCGGAATCTTCAGAACCAGATGGATCAAATGTTCGAAGCCTTGAACAATCGCCCTCAAAATAATTGGTGCTATGTCATGGATGATGAAACTGATGGAGAACAAGAAGTGTACATGCCACTGGATGAGCTCAAAGAAGTTTTCATTGAGGAGACAACTGGGGGATTGGATAATGTAGAACATGAACTGACTTGTATAATACCCCAATAGCCTTTTCAGTCAGAGTTGAAAAATTTAGTGAACTTTGCACACCCATGTCCCCTTGGTAGCCACATTCAAAGTAATGATCAGTATGATAATGAGGCCTCTTATACACCATGGTGGGATGAGGAAGAGCAAATAAAAGAGGAAAAGTCTGTTGTATTTTTCATGCCTCAATGCAATAATTTATTCATAAATTAATACAACGGACGAAGCACCTAGCTATGCAATGGAACTGGGGACATCATGTACAGGAAATATGCTAAGTGGCTTCAATCCAAAGAGTCTCATGATAGGGAACCTACCAAAGCACATAGTGGTTCTAATAGATGGAGGGTTCCTAGCTTATCGTAGAGGAATTGGATAGCAGTGTCAAGAAAAGAGTCCAGCTAATGGACTATAAACCGAGCGCTAAATGGGAGGCACCCCATCCAATCTTTCTCCCTCCTTGTTTAATTCTTATTAACATTTCTAATTACTTCTTCTTCTATGTTTAATTCTTCATGCTTTCCATATTTAGTAGATGTTAGATGGTTGTAAGTATTAATAATAGTTTGATTGTTTCTCCTCTCAGGTTCAATCCAATTGCTATAAGCATTCAGGATCAAACAGAAGTAAAAAAATAATAAACTAAAGTCGCTTTAGGAGTGCAGGTGGCCTTGTACCGCAACTACAAGCCAAACACAAACACAACGCAGCGCCATCTCTAAGTCATAGAAAACAAACATTGCTCAATTTTTAGAATTTCTGACTCAAGCATTCGGACAATTAGAAGCCCACACTCAGTTTCCAACTTTAGATTATCTCAAACTTATACATCGCCTGATATACCATCGGATCATGAGGAGGCGAACAGAGATGACATTGCCATTTAGGGGAGTATTCTTTCACTTTTAATTACAATGAGGGCATTGTTCGTTTTAAGTTTGGGGGAATTGGGTTATAGTGAGTAGTTGTTACATATAGTTAGTTGCATATAGTTTTATTGCATGTTTAAGATGCATAGTAGGGGTACTTTAGTATCTTTGTAGTTAAATTCTATATGAATTTTTTTTCAGTTTTCTTTTGTCTTGTTTACTTAGTATGTGTTTAGTTGCATTACATAGCATATTCCCATGTTTTTAGTCGGTTGAATTCCAATATGGCCATTGATGATATAGAAATTTGATAGATTTTTGAACTTGGTTGATATCTTGAGCTTAGTTATAATTTTATACATGATATAATTCATGCCTGCTGTTTAGATGTTATCGGGTAGCACGACAGTGTTCCTTTTTGCTTGTTAGTTAAGATTAGCATGCTTGTCTGCTGAGAGGAAAACACTGTATTAAAGATAGAATTGTATAGGAAGTGAGTAATGACTGCTAAACACTGAAAATCATGTTTTGGGAACGCTTAGGGTATACTTGCTATCTATATATAAAAAAAATGAAAAAACATGAAAAAAAGGAAGAAGAGAAAAATGAAAAAAAATACTGTTAGTTCCCGGAGGCACAATAGTTATCTAGAAGGGGTGGGTGGGTTGAATAGATATTTAAAAATCTTTTCATTTTTACTTTGTCAATTTTGATAATGATTCAAACATAGCGGAATTAATGTTTGTTTGATCTTCCTTTTAGATATAGTGAGTTAATGAGAGTAAGGCAGTTATAATAGTTATAGCAGTTATAGCAAGAATGCAATAGACACAACAGTTTTAAGTGGTTCAGTGCACTTAAAGCTCCTAGTCCACTCTTCTACACCTCGAGTAGGAAATCCACTAAGGATGTCTTTTACACTTTCTGAATCTCACAGATTCCTTCTGCACCAAAGCTCTAGAACTTCTTAGTTCACTCTTGAACTCTTCAAGTCCAAAGCAGACTTGGCTCTTCACAGTTCACTTAGAACTCTTTAAGTCCTTCTGACTTGAAACTCTTACTTCAGTTGATTGGTAGTTGTTGTGTTCTTGGTTGGTGCTACTCAGTTGCCGTTAAGCTCTTGTTCGAAAGAACTGAGTAACTATGCAAGCTTTCTCTTTTTCTCAGATCGTAGAGTTGAGCGTTGAGTATTCTTTGTTTTTGTTCAATTGCTTGCATCTTTCTATCATCTGCAGATGTCTTTCATATATGTGATCTTTGAAATCTGCCCGTTGAATCCATCCGTTGAAGCATTTAATGCATTTGACATTTCTGAACTTTGATGGAGACTTTTCTGCATATCTTCTGAAATGCATTCTGGCCCACTGACATAGCAGACTGCTTTCTCACCTAACACCTGAAAAGGTGTTTTCCTCTGTCCTATGGTCCCTTCCTTAGCTTCTTCAATACATCTTTTTGTTGCATACTAAGGATATTTCATGCTATTGGGACTGGTGATTATTTCAACGTTTGTAACCTATTCCACATTTGTTAAGATTCAATCTTTGAACAAACGATTAGGGCCCACAACTTCTGACACAGCCAGATGATACTCTATGATGCTTATCATGGTGTCTTGCCACCTTGGTGCTGAATGCAACCAAACGAGAACACTACGATTTCTCTTAAGGGCTGGCACACTACGATCTTTACTTGCTTGTCTTGCAGACTCTACGTTTTTGAGAGCACACTGTGATCTCTGTGTTGGCTTCAGCAAATGTTTGGACCACACTACGATCTCTGAGTTGGCTTCGACAAACGTCTAGACCACACTATGATCTATGAGTTGGCTTTGGCAGACGTCTGGACCACACTATGATCTCTGGAGAGGCCCTTCAAGGCAGTCATGCTACGATCCTCGATACTCTATGATTTTGTCTTGGCTTCTACAAGTTCTTGATCAACTCAATAGACTGCGAATTTATTGAAGCCTATCTATTACATTGTATAGATCATCCTAACATCTTTGATCTCTTTATCTATACATTCATTACAGAATGATAAACATTAAAAGCTTAGATCAACCTAACAATTTGATCTATTACTAAGTCCTTGTATATACATTCCTAGAAGGACTTTACATATAATCATGAGTATTAACTTTAAACATCAAATCACAATATGCACTCTTCCAACAATCTCCCCCTATTTGATGTTGACATAACCAAGGAGATTTGTTGTCATGATTATCAAATTCTATATGCAGTTGATGTAAAGTAAATATGACTTAATATTTCAGTGAACAACTGAAATTTCTAGAGAATAAGCATGAATTTATTGATGTTTGAAGATAGATATTACATTTAAGTTTGACTACATCAATAAGAATTAAAATTCAACTTATCTCTATTTCTTCGGCCTTTTTCTTCGTGGAGGATTTGCATACTCCTCAGCTCTCCTTTTCCTGCTTGCTTCGTCTCTCCTGGCTAGATCTTCCAGCTCACTTGGACTTAGTCTTGGATTGTGATCATGCCTATTCATGAATGCAGGATCTCCAATTGGCATTCTTAGGCCTGTGGTGGTCACTTCTTGTGAGCTGGGAGTTAGCCCTAGACTCCTTAATGGTTGAGCCATGATGATTAGCTCATAATCAGATCGTTGAGTATGATGGCCAGATCGTGGAGTCTGTTGGTGATTATGCCTTGGAGGAGGATTCTTGGAAGATTGAGCAGAAAAGGTGCCTCTGCCTTGATCTCCTTTCCCTTTATTCTCCCCCTTTATGTCAGTATCAAGGGTTCGAATGTCTTCTGAGAGATGATTCATTCCTTGGACAAGCTCATTGAGTTGACTTTGAGTTTGAGCAATGTCCTCGCGATTTTTGTTGATCAGAGCATCAGATCGAGCTTCCCTTTGTTGAAGGATGTTTAGAACATTTTCACCCATGCATTTGGCCCATGGAAAGTTGTTGGAATTCTTTTTACTACAGTTTGTAGATTTGTGATGCTGTTTATCATAAGTTCGTTCTGAGATTCCTGAGTCTTCTGTAAGATCAAGACAGCATCCCTATGTCGTTTAGCTATGAGAAAGTTGATCTCATCCCTGTTCTTTATGCTTTGAATTATTTCCTTGATGATCTCCTTAAGTTTCTTAGTGAGCTCAGAGCTTAGGGTGCTTGGGAGACTATTTGTAGCACTGATCATTGTTGTTAATCTCATGTGAATGAGTTCAGTGTGTTCTTTAAGGCTATCATCGATGTCCTTGATTACTTTCTTGGACATTTCTGATAAATCAGTTTTGGTGGGCAGTTCTGAAAGAAGTTCATTGAGTTGGGGAATTTGAGAAGGAGGGGGTGCTCTCTTGTATTGATCGTGTAATGAGTAAAGGGCAAGATCAAGGTTGAAGTATTCATTTATGGATGAGGAGGGAATATCAGATGGAGGGGCCTTTGTTTGGGTGTCTAGAGTAGGTGGCTCTACGGTTTGAGCGAGAGACTCTTCGATGGGGTTAGAGTCAGTAATCGTAGAGATGAGAGGAGTTGGGATCAATATGAAGTTGGGCTCATTTGGTTCATCAGTTATAGAATTTTGAGATTCAGTAACTGGGAATTGAGTTAGTGGATTAAGAACTACTTCCAACCAACTTGGAAATTCATAAAATCAATAAAAAAGATAGTGGATAAAGATTAACCTCAAAAGATTGGGATAGATACTACCTCGTGCACATCTTTTGAAGAGGGACCATTTGAGATTAGCTGTTTGACAAAGTTGAAGGTGCCTGGGAATCCATGAGCTAGCACAGAGATGGCTGGATATTCTTTGAAGCTCCAAAACATGTGATTCCAGGAGTTTAGAATTTAAGCTTGATGAAAAGGCATCATGGGTAGATAGGAGAATAACTACTCGTAGTTAGCTTTTCGATACCCATTAATTCCCACATCTATGATCTCAACCTCATCATCTTCGTCCTCTTCTCTGTCTTCGTTCAAGGATTCCACTATTTCAATGACTTCATTTTGTTCTTGTTCTGGTTCTCCCTTATTTTCTGCAGGAACAACTTCTTCTGTCATGGGGATATCATGAGGCTCCCCCTCAACATGATCATCCTTCCAGAGGACTAGTAGCTCCCCCTCACCGAATATTTTCTAGGATGATAACTTCGTATCTCCCTCACTTGAGCTTTGTCCTTTTGGCTTTCTCCGATAGTTCCTTTCAAAGCAGCCCATCTTGTTGTCTTCCTCTTTGAGTACCCTTTCATTTACAAGGATGTACTTCTTAACCAATTTTCGTCTTGGTTTTCTAGGCCGAGCCACAGCCTCAGGACTTCCTTGAGCTTCAGCTCTGTCCTGTTGGTCAGCCAGAACATCCGATGCAGCAATTTCCTTGCTCGAGGTGTTCAGTTTGGTCTGTACGATTGGTAGAGACTCTACGATCGAAGAGATATATGGCCTCTTGGATTTTTGACTCGATTTTGTTCTTTTTCAAAGAAATTGATATATGGTGGCTTTGTCTTCATCTCGCCTCACCTTTCACGTTTTTTTTCTTCTTAGGATTCTCGTAGAGCTCAATGTCGAGGACTCAATGTGTTTATTAGTAGTAGATCCTCGGGGTTCTTCTTCCCATTCTAGCCTTTAGCTTTTTCTTGCCCTTTGCTTTTTCCGACTGTGGCAAGGGGTTCTTCCTTGTTGGTTTCTTCTTCATCTTCTTCTTCTCCCTAATAATCGACATATTCCCTAGAATCCTCGATTCCTTTCCACCAAATAGCTCTTACCACCGGACTCGCACATCATTCGTGACATTTTCACCGATTCCTTTTCCAGCTTCTCGAACAGCTTGTCGGGTCATTCTTCTGCTTGATTTATTTGTTCACCTTCATCATCCTCAATTTTATCGCCCAAGGCGAACTGTAGAATGATACTGATGAATCGTCCATAGAGAATCTTCCCAGAGCTCTTTGACTTCTTCGAACTGAGAATCCACTTCCCAATCCATTCAAGAAATAGGGCTCCATAGTTAAGTCAGATCCCACAACCGATGGTCATCATGAGCTTGAGTCAGATTTCGCTTACAAAAATCGTGGCTCGAGCTCTTGCAAGATATGCATTTTCCAACAATGTCAGCCAAAAATTCGTACCTCTGAGGAAATTCCTTTTTCTTGTATCCTTTGATAGTGGGGAATTTCTTATGACGATCCTTTTAAGTCCCTCATGGAAATCTATGCCATCTATGAACGAAAACCCTTCAGATTTGAAACCTAGGGCTAGGTTTATATCCTCACCTTTTCACTTTTTGATTTCCACGCCCCGACTTTCGTAGTGATGACGACGCTGCTTTTGAACATACCATTTCAGAGAATTCTTTTACTAGCTTTGGGTAGATCAATGTGGTGGTGCACTCCAAAGCCTCTTCGAGACCAAATTTCTTTATTAATGACAGAGTTTTGTGAAATTTGGGTTCAAATTATTTTGAACTCATCAAAATGTAGTCTCTCAGAGCCGAGAGATGACGCTGAGGTCGCCATTGATTTCTTTGCAAGGAGTATGGTTGTTCTAACTTTCTTACGATTTAGGGTTTCTCTCTCAGAGCTTAAAGAGAGAGATGAGCTTTTTGAACTTCCGATTTCAAAAGGCATTTTTCAATTTATACTTGAACTTCCTCTCTCCATTTTGCTTAAGGGTGTGTCAAATTCTTCTTGGCTCTACTACTTGATCCGATCGAGGAGGATTGTATCGATTTGCCCTTAGCTCCTTCTTAGCTAATGTGTCCTTAGGAAGGACTACGATCATTGAGGTGGCCTTTGTGATTGTTGAGTCTCGCTTTGTATTCGCTGTCTCGCCAAAGAACCGTCAGATCGCTCGTCATGTCTCGAATCGCAATCGCCGAGTCTCGAACTACAATCGCCGAGTCCGACCGAGTCCTTGTGATGAACTTTTGACTTAGCAATCTTCTCGCTTAAGGTAACTCAGGAAGGGATAACCTCATGGAATGAATCACGGGTTAGGTTTGTTCCTGAGGCGCTTATCAGAGAGATTACTTTGTTTTGTTGGACTTTTGTCATCATAGGAGTCTCCTTTGTTATTCCACTATTGAGTCTGTGCTGCAATTATTGAGTCTGCACTACGATCATTGTCTTTCATGTCACTGCAGCTCTACGATCGTGGACTTCCTTTTATCATGTATATGATTTCGAACATAGCCTTTTATATCTTCATAGTTAGCACAAGCTAGATCATATATTTCATAGTTATAAATTAAGCATGCGTAGCTCACTTATTAATTTGATGAACCTTGATTCATCTAAAGGTTTCATAAAGACATCAGCAAGTTAATTTTTAGTAGGGATATATTGTAAGGATATGGTTCAATTTTGCACATGATCCCTAATGAAATGATACCTTATTTCTATATGCTTAGTCCTAGAATGCATGATGATTTATGAGTTATTGCTATGGCACTTGTGTTATCACAAAGGAATAGGTATGGATTTGAATTCAAACCCATAGTCTGCTAGCTATTTTTTCATCCATAGATTCTGAGTACAAGAATGCCAAAGAAAATGTATTCATCTTTTCGCAGCTTGAGGTAGATAATCGAGTTTTTTCTTCTTGAACCAGACACAAGTTTATTTCCTAGTAACTGATAGGTGCCACTGGTACTCTTTCTATCTATTTTGCAGCCTGTAAAATCAGCATCTGTGTAGCCTGTTAGTTCAAATGAGGACTCCTTGGGGTACCAAAGCCCCAAGTGAGGTGTTCCTTTGAGATACTTGAAAATCCTCTTTACAACAGTTAAATGTGATTCTTTAGGATTAGCCTGAAATCTAACACATATGCATGTTGCAAACATTATGTCTGGTCTACTGGCAGTTAGATATAAAAGAGAGCCTATCATACCTCGGTATTGAGTTATATCAATACTTTTACCTTTTTCATCTTTGTCAAGCTTGGTTGCAGGAGCAATTGGGGTTTTCATGGGAGAGGCTGATTCCATGCCATACTTCTTAAGTAAATCTTTAATGTACTTGGCTTGGTTTATGAAGATTCCTTCATCGGGCTTGTTTTACTTGCGTACCAAGGAAGAAATTCAAATTCACCCATCATGCTCATTTCAAACTTGCTCGCATAAGCTTGAGAATCTCTTGCATAACTTTTCATCAAGAGATCCAAAATAATGTCATCAACGATATTTGAACTAATAAGACTTTGTCTTTATGCTTTCTAAGAAATAGTGTGGTATCTACTCTACCTCTAGTGAACCCATTTTCAATAAGAAAGTTAGTTAGTGTTTCATACCATGCTCTAGGTGCTTGTTTAAGACCATATAGGGCTTTGTCTAATCTATAGACATAATTAGAGAGAGATGGATTGATGAAACCTGGAGGTTGCTCTCTACGAGACTTCTTCTTGAAGTTCACCATTCAAGAATGCACTTTTGACATCCATCCGAAAGACCTTGAATTTCATGTGAGCAGCAAAGGCAAGAAATATTCTAATGGCTTCTAGTCCGCAACAGTGCAAATGTCTCATCATAGTCAATGCCTTCTTCCCGAGAGTAGCCCTTTGGCCACTAGTCTTGCTTTATTCCCGGTTATTACTCCATCTTCATCCATCTTGTTTCAAGACCCACTTGGTTCCAATGACAGATGATTCTTTGGTCTTGGTACCAATCTCCATACTTTGCTTCTTTTGAATCGATTAAGTTCTTCCCCGCATGGCTTCTATCCAAATTGAGTCTTCCAAGGCATCCTCTATCTTTTTAGGTTCCATTTGTGATGTGAAGCTTAGATAGAAACATTCATTTTGGGTGGCGCTTCTTGTTTTGACTCTCGCACTTGGATCCCCAATGATTAAGTCTTTGAGTGATCTCTTTCCCATCTCGCTTCCTTTTGGACATCCGCCCCGATGCCTTCTTGTCTCGAGGTCTTCAAGATCTATATCCGCTTCTTGGTGTGGAGGTTCGCTGTCTTGCATAGCCTCTCTACGATCTCATTTCCTCGCTCAACGATTTCACTATCCGAACTACGATCGTAGTAGTTGAGCTCGACGACCTCGCTCAGAGTGTCCGAATCTATTGGTCGTAGTGTCTTGCAATGCACTATTTTGTCTAAGTCTGTCTCATCAAAGATGATGTGAATCGAGACTTCAACACTTAGTGTCTTCTTGTTGAACACTCTGTAGGCTTTACTGTCTGTGGCATATCCAAGAAAGATTCCTTCATCCGACTCAATTGAAACTTTGTCAAATATCGCTTTCCATTGTTAAGAATGTAGCATGCACAAATTAATACATGAAAGTAGTCGACACTTGGCTTTCTTCCTTTCCACAGTTCATAGGGGGTCTTCTTAATCGTAGAGTGTATGAGTGATCTGCTCGAGTGTAGCATGCAAGGTTGATGACTTTTGCCCGTAAGTATTCAGTAGATGGGTCATTTCGCTAGTAGAGTTCTTCCAGCCTCTATTAACGTCCTGTTCTTTCTTTCAGCTACTTCATTTTGTTGAGGAGTTCATGGAGCTGAGAAGTTATGACTGATGCCATTATTTGTGCAGAATTGGTCCATTTCTGAGAAGTTGAATTCTCTGCCATGATCACTCATTATGGCCTTGATTTTCTCCCCTTTCTCGTTCATCACTAGTCTGAACATCTTGATCAGTTGGGAGCTTGTTTCATCCTTTGAGGTTAGAAAGAATACCCATGTGAATCTGGTGTAATCGTCGACTATGACCAGTGAGTATCTCTTTCCTCCGAGGCTCATTTTTGGAATTGGCCCAAATAGATCCATGTGGAGCAACCGCAGGGCTTGTCAATTGAGTTGGCGCTTTTTCTTTTAAATGAGCTTCGGTCTACTTTCCAAGTCGACAGGCATCGCATTTACCTTTCTTTAACGAAGTCGAACTTAGGTAAGCCCAAGCAACTAGATCTTTTGAGGCTAGTTTGGACATGCTCTTGAAGTTGAGATGAGACAGCCTCTTCGCTGCCATAACCAAATTTCATTTCTTCGATGCTTTAGCCGTAAAGCATATTGTCTCGTCTCCGAGCTTAGTTGACCAAGATTTACTGTATAAACATTTCCTTCTCTTGTTCCTTAAGTAACTTTACGTACAGATGTCTTCGTGTCTCTGACTTGACATTGATTGTTGAGGAATGTTACTTGATGACCCTTGTCGCAGAGTTGGCTAATGCTTAGAAGATTGTGTTGTAGTCCTTCCACATAGGCCACTTTTACTTCAAGGATACCGCACCATTTCCAAATTTGAGCCATATCCTCTTGTCTTGCTGAGAGCCGTTGTCTCCAAAGATGACCGAGGGACCCTCCTTCTATGTAGTTAGATGTAGGGCTTTGTTCCCAAATCATGTGCCTTGAGCATCCACCGCCCGTGATACTGTGTTGTGATCGTGGAGCTCTTTTCCCGTGGTAACATTAAACCTTCATTTTAGTATCCATACTTGCATGGGTCCTACTTTGTTAGTACCCTTGGGGACCCAAATCGCTTGATTTTGGGTCTCATATGCATGGAATTAAATGGCACTTTGCGTACCTTTGTGGCTAATATTTTATAGCACACAAAAAACATCTAATATGATGCATGTTTGTGTGTGTGTGTGTGTGAATTCTTCCTCCATTTGGACTTTTGAGGATCTTTAGTCATTCTTCTGTTAAGCTGATTTTCCTTCTTCCATGTGTCCTTGTTGTTTCATGATTTGTGAGGAATGTACCTTACCTCTACTGGACTTTCCTAGTTGGTTCGTAGAGTTGGTCTTACTTGACTCTACGATCCTTCGAGGTTGGTGAGTAGTGGCTGGGTTACTCTTCTCTTTTCTGAAACCCAGGCCAGCATGGGATCCCTTACTTCTTGGAATATGGATTGAATCAGTAGAGCAGAGTTTGACTGGCTCATCCTTCTGTGAGGATTTCACAAATATAATGCCTCTACTAAAACTTGAAGCATTACTAGTGCTAGTTTCCTTTACTTTTTCCACACATGGCTCTGAGGCAGATTCCCCAAAGCCCAAACCTGTTTTGTCAGAGATACTTCTCTGGCTAGAGATTAGGGAGTCCATGGATGAAGAGGATTTATTCCATGTAGAGATTGTCTTTTCTAGTTCCTCAATTTTAGAGGTTAGACTTGACTCTCTTTTTGCATTGAGCTCATTGGTCTGCTTTTAAGAGCTTATTCTCTCCTTCAAACTTGAGAGAGAATCAAGATTAGAAGGGTCAAGCTTTCAGCTCTTCTTGAACTTTTTCTTTCTCCTTTTGAAGAAGTGAATAGTCCTTAGTCGTAACTCTAAACCATTTCATGTATTGATGCAGATCGATGTTATGCCATGCAAAGGCGCTTCTTAAGTCATCAATGTCTACATCAGAGAGTTAAAGTCAAATACCTCATCTATACTTACTTCATGTATGTTGGAGTTCTGTTTGTCCTTTCGTTTTGGCCATCGTGCAAAGATTTGCCATTTGAGGATCTTCATCATCTCCGATTCCTGAGTCGAGTCATTGTCTCGAGTCACTCCACGATCCTCCAAACTACAAGGCCTTTGTCTTCTTCTTCGAGGCCTTTTGTTGCCTTTTGTATTCCTTCTTTGAATGTGATTTCTTCTTTAGTTCTTCTCTCGAGAGGTTTGTTGCAGTTAGCAATGAAGTGGCTGTGTTTTTTTGCAATTAGAGTAGCATAGATCATTCATTTGTTCCTGGTCAAGAAGTTGTTTTTTCTTTTCGGCTTGCTAGTTTTGCTTTTGACGCATGAACCTTCCGAGTCTCTTCACCAAAGATTTAAAAAGTCCTCATCATCATCTTCATCATAGTCGAGTCAACTTCAATGTTGACTTTGAGGTGTTTTCAGTTGCTTTGAGAGCAACACCTTTATCCTTCTTTCTTCCTTCAGATAGAGTTTCTGCTCGTTGAGTCACCTCCATCAGATGTGTAAGAAGGTTGCCATATAATAACTGTGAATAATCATTTCATGTAGATTCTTCGACTTCTCTAATGGCAAAGGGTTTTGCATCCCACTTGCTTGGTAAGGCTCTCATGAACTTTATGATTAGATCTTTGTTTGATAGATCTTTCCATAGGCTCGTAGAGAGTCGAAAGCGTAACATTAAATCTCTCATAGGTGGCAGTGACGTTTTCTCCTTGAACGTGTGCAAACATCTCATATTGCTAAGTTAAGAGGGATTATTTGTTTTCTCTAACTTCTTCTATTCCTTCATGTATGATGAGCAATTCTTCCCAAACCTCCTTTGTTGTTTTGATGTTGACCACATTTTTGAACAGATCATCTTCTAAGGATTGGAATAAGATGTTCTTGGCCTTTTTATCGAGTCAACAACTCTCTTCTTGTTTTCATCCATTCCCCTTTGACCTTGATCTGTATTCTGTTTGGATAGTCTGTAGTTGGTGCAAGCTTTGTAGGAACATAGGGCCCATTCTAAACAGTTTCAAATAGATCTTCATCTATTGAATCAATGCATGCTTGCATCCGAACTTTCTAGTTGGAGAACTTGTCTTTGTTGTATATATTTGGCTTGCTGCCTCCTCCAGTCTTTGATTCGCTTGGTAAGTGTGCCATTGGATCTATTTAAGCTTTGTAGGCTATAGAATAGAACCTGCTCTGATACCAATTATTAGTTCCCGGAGGCACAATAGTTATCTAGAAGGGGGGTTGAATAGATATTTAAAAATCTTTTTGTTTTTACTTTGTCAATTTTGATAATGATTCAAAAACAGCGGAATTAATGTTTGTTTAATCTTCCTTTTAGAAATAGTGAGTTAATGAGAGTGAGGCAGTTATAACAGTTATAACAGTTATAGCAGTTATAGCAAGAATGCAATAGACACAACAGTTTTAAGTGGTTCAGAGCACTTAAAGCTCCTAGTCCACTCTTCTACTCCTCGAGTAGGAAATCCACTAAGGATGTCTTTTACACTTTTTGAATCTCATAAATTCCTTCTAGACCAGCAGTCTAGGAACTTCTTAGTTCACTCTTGAACTCTGCAGGTCCAGCAGACTTGGCTCTTCACAGTTCACTTAGAACTCTTTAAGTCCTTCTGACTTGGAACTCTTACTTCAGTTGATTTGTAGTTGTTGTGTTCTTGGTTGGTGCTACTCAGTTGCCGTTAAGCTCTTGTTCGAAAGAACTAAGTAACTGTGCAAGCTTTCTCTTTTCCTCAGATCGTAGAGTTGAGCGTCGAGTATTCTTTGTTTTTGTTCAATTGCTTGCATCTTTCTATCATCTGCAGATGTCTTTCATATATGTGATCTTTGAAATCTGCCCGTTGAATCCATCCGTTGAAGCATTTAATGCATTTGACGTTTTTGAACTTTGATGGAGACTTTTCTGCATATCTTCTGAAATGCATTCTGGCCCACTGACATAGCAGACTGCTTTCTCACCTAACACCTGAAAAGGTGTTTTCCTCTGTCCCATGGTCCTTTCCTTAGCTTCTTCAATACATCTTTTTGTTGCATACTAAGGGTATTTTCATGCCATTGGGACTAGTGATTATTTCAACGTTTGTAACCTATTCCACATTTGTTAAGATTTTATCTTTGAACAAACGATCGTGGCCCACAACTTCCGACACGTACCAGATGATACTCTACGATTCTTATCGTGGGTGTCTTGCCACCTTGGTGCTTAATGCAACCAAACGAGAACATATACATTTCTTAAGGGTAAGGGCTTGGGCACACTACGATCTTTTTACTTTGTCTTGCGCGACTCTACATTTCGAGAGCACACTGCTACGATCTCTCGTGTGTTGGCTTCGCAAACGTCCGACCACACTACGATCTCTCGAGTTATGAAACGTCTGGACCACACTGATCTCTCGAGTCGCTTTTGTTCGACCACACTACGATCTCTCTCGGAGAGGCCTTTCAAGGCAATATATATACTACGATCCTCGATACTCTGTAATTTTGCCTTTGCTTCTGCAAGTTCTTGATCAGCTCAATAGACTGCGAATTTATTGAAGCCTATCTATTACATTGTATAGATCATCCGAACATCTTTGATCTCTTTATCTATACATTCATTTAAAGAATGATAAACATTAAAAGCTTAGATCAACCTAACAAATACATTCCTAGAAGGAATTTACATATAATCATGAGTATTAACTTTAAACATAAAATCACAATATACACTCTTCCAACAAATTTATTTAATGGTCTAGATTTGGTGTTGACCCATAATATATATTTATTTTGACAGTGAGAGTGTCCTTATTAAAGAAAGATTTTGTTTCCTTATTTAGTGGGATAATGAGGTTTAATTAGGACTCGTACTCTTAATTGGATTCAACAGTTATAAGGTGATTCTGAAAAGGACTTCTACCCCTAATTGGATTCAGGTGGATATGACATCTAAAAATTCAACAATAAGCAAGGGATTGAGGGGGGATATAACACAAGAGATACAACATAAATACACAACTTGTACTCCCAATATTATTATAGTGGATTACTCTCTCTCCGTGGTTTTTTCTCAATTGAGTTTTCACGTAAATCTTGTGTTTATACTTTATATTTCTTTATTTATGCTTATGTGAGTGTATTTCATGAGTTTAATTTCACAACAATACAATCAACCGTTGACGCGATTTTGGCTTGCTGTTTTGGTAATTTTGTCAGGCGTACAAAATTTGACGTTACCATGATCAATGGTGGAGATATTGGTTTCCGAATAGTATCCATGGCAACCGGTTGCCATGGATGCATCCCTATATATATATATATATATATATATATATATATATATATACACACACACACACACACACACACACACAGAGACCCCTAATACGCTTTTCTAATCACAAATTTATTAATAAATATTTAAATTTTTTATGTTATAAAAATAATATAAATTAGATTATTATTTATTTTAAAAATATTAGAGGAAGATGCATACATCAAGGAATAAAAGTAATATGGAATTGAGAAAGTTATAAAAAATTCAATTTGACCTTATATATTAAAAAATTTATAAAATTTCAGTGGGATTAATTTATTCATTGCATTTGAATTTTTTTTAAATTTATTATATATTATAAAATATTTTTTTCCTAAGTCAATTGATCCCACACTTTTAACCGTAGCTTCGCCACTACCAAGACCATCAAGGTGTTATCAGGTGTTATCCGACAATCATCTGTCTCATATATATCCTTCAGCATTTATTCATTCAAACATTTGGCATGCGGACCACAAGCCATACAATAGTCTTGCATGGAAAGTTGTGTTAAAATATAAGCCAATGATGAGATTTGTTGGATAAGTGGTACTGATAGAAACATTTGGATGTGGCATGATTTGAAAATTCTAGGCGGACATTGGTTTGGCGACCGGTCTTGCGACCGGTCCAATTTTTTTTTTTTTTTTTTAAATGTCTCCCAAATAATGACATCCAAAACACTTTATTCTGTAAAAATTTCAGTTCCAATAAATTTTATAAATTATTTGGGAGACATTTAAAAAAAAAAAAAAAATTTGACCTACGTAAATGAATCGGCTCGCCAAACCAATGTCGGCCAGAGAATTACTCGGCATGATTATAGTGTTTTTAATTGAGTAATTCTCGGGAGACCGGGCTTGGCGACCGGTCCAATTTTTTTTTTTTTTTTTTTTAGTCTCCCAAATAATTTATAAGATTTATTGGGCCGAAAATTTTACATAATAAAATATTTTGGATGTCATTTGGATACATGTAAAAATATGTCCTGCATGCAGGCATATGCATGTTTTTTACATGTATCCAAATGACATCCAAAACACTTTATTCTGTAAAAATTCTAGTTTCAATAAATCTTATAAATTATTTGGGAGACATTTTAAAAAATAAAATAAAAAAATTGGACCCGTCGCCGGCCAATGTCGCTAGAACCGGTCCCCCAAGACTTTTTCTTTTTAATTTGTGTTACTTTTATAGAACAGGTGGAGGACCAGTTACTCTTGGTTGGGAACAACAAAACTTAAGGTCAGCGACATTATTAACCCTAGTACTATGGACTGAGATTTACATCTTATGGGCTATTGTGATGGCAATGCTTTTTCTAAATCTGTCCTCCAAGCTATCACTTCAAGAAACCATCACAATCCAACTAGATCCTGGGCTTGGGCTTGCCAATCTTCCTCCAAACATACAAATATTTCTTTGACAAATTTATCACTCCAGAGTTGGCATCCAAATTACTACAATTTTAGCTATGATTAAAGTTTGTTATAGCCTAAACATGACAGTCTAGTGATGAATGTCTTTTTTTTTTAATTGTATAATGTCATATGTTCGAGTCTATCCTTAGCAAAATATCAGAAGAAAAAGATTAAAAGTAAATTTCTCTTAGATTCTCTCTAACTCCTTTTTTTTCTGCTAGTTTTAGCTGAAATCTTAACATTCCTACTTTGGACAAGAATAGATCTCAAGACCCCTAATTTCTTTTTTTTAAAACTAATTTTAGTTGAAATCTTAATATTTCTACTTTGGACAGAAATGGATCCCAAACTATTGAGTTAAGACTTAAGAGGGACTTGGTGATTCTCCCTAGATCTCCTGTTGCCTCCTTCCCCAAGCTCCCCCCTTAACTCATAGCCATTTATGTTACAGGATCGTTAGCACTCAACCTTCTCTCTCGCTCACTTAATTGGTTAGACTAAAATACTGGGATCACAGATAAATAGAAGTCAACAATTCTGGAGTGAAATATTCTTTCTTTTTGACGGAAGCACAAAAGAATCTTTGAGTCGTGTCCCTTAGCCTTAAGATGAAATGTATTCTTAAAATTGAATTGTAATAATAAAAGTTCTCAAATAATGAAAAAAAAAAAGAAAAGAAAAAAACAAACACAGTCCTTGAGGATACACTTGTGTATAATAATTATTTTGAAGTATTAATACTTAATATTGATAAAATAGAAAAAAAAAACAATGAGAGACTTGAGAGAAAAATAATGGAGAGAAACTGGTTTTTCTTTTATTTAGACAGGTCTTTTCCAAATCAGCCATCCAAAACAGGCGTATTAATAATACTCCCTCAGTCTCAAATTATCTGCTGTTCTAGAGTTCTACACACATACCAATATGTGTGATAAAAATACTAAAATATTCTTATGTGCTAATTTTTTGTTTTCTGTAATTAAGGATTTAGTAAAAGGAGATTGTCCATGGAAGAGTGTGCCAAGGTCTTTTAAGAAGCATAACTTTGACAATCACATTCTTATTGGTGGGAATATGAAAAGGATGCTTAAAAAAGAGGAGAGACTTGAATGAATAATGACTATCACCAATTAAGGTAAAGGGGCAAACTTGGAAGACAAAGGAAAAAAATACATTAAAATTTTGAAAAAACAGATATTGTGGGACAAAATTTTTCTGGGAGTAGTATGCAAGAGCATTGATTCTAAAGCTAGGTCACTTTCTTTTAAAGGATTGTAATCCTAGCTAGCATATTCTTTGGTCCCTATAATATTAAAATCAACATGTATCTCATCAATTGCTATCATGATCAACGCCCACCATTCCCTCTTGTTTGTTTAGGGAATCTCTCATTAATTTTTCTGCCTTTTTTTAAAAAATAATATTTTTACTGAGAAAACAAAGAGAAAATAAAAAGAAAGGACAATGTTAACTACTAAGTTTCACCTATTCAACTATCAACTATATACACTATATAATTTAAAAGCACAAACTTGATTTGATTTTACCATTTTTTGGTTCAACTTTCTTAATTTATATATTTTAATAGTTTTATTTAGTTTAAGTATCTTAATAAATTTATAGAGGATAATTTTATTGCTACAATCTTATTAAAATATTAATATGTTGGAAAAGCCTCTTAACATATCACGCGATTTAATTATATTAATATTAGTCGTGAACTTTATTATTAAATCAATATACTAACTAATCTAATTCATTAAAACTTAAAATTTTATCATACCACATGATTAATTGTATTAATAATATATTTGAATTTGAAATATAATAATTGTAATATTAGTTCAAAAATTATAGAGGATTCATTCATAACTAATTGTCATAATTAAATTAAAACTTGAGTTTCATAATTTATTCGGATTAAAATTCCAAGTAAATTTTGTCAATATAAACGCTAATATAGAATTTCATTACAAACTTAATTAAAATTAAAATAATATTCTCATAATCATAACAAAATAAATCTACAACAATCCATTAAAATATTTAGCTAAATAATTGATTGAAAGAAACTGTAATATATAATTCAATCAGTAGTTATTTGAAAAAATATTTAACTATTTAATAACTACAACTATGTTCTCCAAATCACAAATTTTTTTAATTATTAATATAATAAATTTATTATTTATGCCAACTGTGCTTCATATGGGATTGGTGAACTTGTATAATTAAAAACACATTTTGTTTGATTTCACAAATTTTTGGTTCAACTTTTCTATTCATGTTAGCATAATTACTATCCAAATTTAAAAATATTTCTCTCTCTAATACGAATAGAAAAAAAGAAAGATATTTTTCTTTCTTATTCAAATTATTATAAGTACTATCCAAATTTGTAAAGTATTCAAAAGAAACCTAATCAATTTCTAATAGAAAAAGTAACTTCTAAAAGAATTTTTATTTTTGGTTCTACCAATTTAATTACAAATTTTCTAGTCCAGTTATATGCAATTAATTAAGACAGTATAACACATTATACTATATATTACCTAAATTTATTAAAACTTGAAATTATACCAAATCACACGATTAATTGAATTTATAGTATATCAGATTTTTTAAAAACATAATAATTGTTAAAATTAGTTGAAAATTATACCGAATTCAAAATATCTAATTATCATAACTAAATTAAAACTTATTACAACTTGAGTTTCATACTACTATTTATATTAGAATTCCAAGCAAATTTTATCAATATAAACATTAATATAGAATTCCATTACAAACTTAAATAAAATTAAAATAATTATTTTTTCATAATTTAACTAAATAAATATGTACTTCATTTAAATGTTTAGCTTAATAATTGATCAAGTAACCTATATATATAATTCAATATTTATTATTTAAATAAATATTTAATAATTTAATAACTACAATTATCTTCTCAAAATCTAACTAATATTTATCTATTTAATAATATAATAAACTATTATCTATACTTGCTTGCGTGCTTAGTATGCATGGGGTTGATGAAACTTGTCAACTATATAATTAAAAGTACAAATTTGGTTTGATTTCACTAATTTTTGATTTAACTTTCCTAATTCGTATTAGCATAAGTACTACCCAAATTTGTATCACTCAAATAGTATCCAAAATTAAAAATATTCTTATCTTTAGAAGGACTAGAAAAAAGAAGATTTTTTTTTCTTTCATATTCAAATTAGTATAAGTATTATACAAATTTGAATAATTACTATATATTATCAATTAATAACTACTATATGTATTCTCTTTAATAGTTTTATTTAGTTTATACATCCTAATACATTTATATAGAATAATCTACCATATTACTATAATTTTATTAAGATGTCTAAAAAAAAAAAACCTTTTAACATGTCACATGATTTAATTATATTAATATTAGTTATGAAATTTATTATTAAATTAATATACTAATTAATTTAATTCATTAAAATTTGAAATTTTATCAAATCACATGATTAATTGTATTAATAATATATGTGAATTTAAAGCATAATAATTGTAATTTATTAAGCTAAATATTTGAATGGATTATTATAGATTTATTTAGTTATGATTATGAGAAAAAAATTATTTTAATTTTATTTAAGTTTGTAAGGGAATTCTATATTAGCATTTATATTGACAAAATTTGTTTGAAATCCTAATCGGAATAGAATTATGAAAATTCAGTTTTAACTTAGTTATGATAATTAGGAATGAACGACCTTAGTTAGATCGAGGCGGATAGGCATTTCCCCCTTCTACGCTTCCCCCTCGGGGGAAGGTTCCTTGAGAGGCGTGCCGTACATACAAGGGGGTAACTACCTCTTGTTATAAGAGGAAAAGAGAGCCCTAACTCAGAAAGAACTACTCGCTCCTAACTCGTTCGGATAGATGAAATATAACTAAGATATATCTTTTTGATCAGATGTTGATTCGATCATTAGAAGAAGAATTAAGCCAAAAATTAGGATACATTACTGGAAAAATCAAACTTCCATCGAAGAGAAGCAAATGAAAGACTTTCATAAAAATTCTCGTAGAATCGAGAATGAAGTTTTCATTTTGTACATGCTAGATCATAAATTAGTAACCGCATCCAACTTCCAAATAAAATCTCAATTGTTTTGAACTTTCCATTTTTGGAATGGAATATTTACGTAATGTCCATAAATAGGATTAAACCTTATTTCATGGTATTTATATGAGATTCCTCTTTCTTATTCTTATGAAAAGTCCCCGAGAGGGCTTAGTTGATCAATAATTTTTGTTTCATTTTTCGTTTTCTTTTCATTTGTTTCGAGAAATATATAAATCAATTTCGATTCTTTCTTTTCTGTTGATTATTTTCATATCGAGATGTATAGATCGTGTTCATGGATTAACGAAAATGTGCAAAAGCTCTATTTGCCTATGCCATTCTACGAGTCTTTTCCTTTTTGCGCATGACATCGCCACTACATTTGGTAGCATCCACTAATTAAGAACTTAATTTGAAAGCCATATTTTAACCTGGGTGTTTTTGGGATGCCGCTAATAACCAACAAATGACAAATGTTTTTCCTTGTGAGGCTCCTATTTTAATGGGAATTTGATGAGTCGATCCACTTACACATCTTACTTTTACTTCTATATCGAGAATTACTCCACGTATTGCTTGACGTAAAACAAATAGTGGATTTGTTTATGTCTTTTGTTAAATCTTTTTCACAGCTCGATAGAGAATTTGATAAGCCAATGGTTTTTTCCCGTGTTTCAGAATACGGTTAACCAATATGTTAACTAATCGATTACGATAAATTGAATCAGATTTTGCAATTTTTTTCTTTTGTAGTGCCTCGATGTGACATGAGCATGAAAATGGATTCAAGAATTCGTTTCTTTTTATAAGGGCTAAAATCACATATTTTGGTTTTTTTACTCCAGGTGGATCTCGAAAGATATGAAATATCTCTCTTTAAGCTGTACATACGACTTTTATTGAAAACAACTTTTTGCAGAATTTTATATGTATCTATGAGATCAAGTATAGAATTATGTTTACTTACTTTAAATTGAGTATCATTTTCCCTCATTTCCCTGTTAGGATTGGAAATCCTATATTTTACATATCTATACGATTGAGTTCTTGTGTTTTCAAAATAGTGTAAAAAAAGTGATTCAAATCATTGTTATTTGACTTGGACCTGTTCTAAAAAAGCTGAGGTATTTCGAATTGTTTGTTCATATGGACAAAGTCAGGAAAAACCTTTGAAATTCTTTCAATATTAAACCTTAGATATATAATAGTTTTGAATCAAATCTCTCTAGAAAGAATATCTTTTATCTCATGGTAACTTGCTCTAGTCCCCTTACGAAACTTTGGTTATTGGGTTAGCCATACACTTCACATGTTTCTTGCAATTCACATGGCATCATCAAATGATCCAAGTCTTGGATAAGAATCTACAATGCACTAGAACGCCCTTGTTGACGATCTGTGATGTCCCCAAATCCGGGTATCCTTAAAACCTAGCATCTGGTGCTACACAGTACTACACATTCAATACATACACCCATATAATCTTGAGACATAAATGTAGCCTTAGTAATATTAAAATATGTCACCTTCTACTCCTAGGTTCTAGATACCTTTACATCTTCAAACACACTAATGAATATTACATTATTCAATTAATACATTAAAAAACATGTAACTATTATCCATCATAATAGATACATATAAACTAGCACATAATCATTTAATCATATACTTTTTTCTTTAATCTTCATCAGATTCTCCAGTTCGCTTCGACTTAGCTGAAAATATGTACTTAAAGTAAGAATGAGCAATCGATTGCTTAACAACTATAATAGTCGAATAAATTAACATCATGATTAAAATAATCTTCTTTCATATCTTCCAAAATTGAACAATAATTGGGAAACACTTCGAATAAATAGGAATAAAACCTTTTCTTTACTTTAAAAACCTTTAAACCCTCACGTTGAGCGATCATCAAGATTTTAAACAATTTTTTTCTAACAATTATGTTTCACCGTTTACTGATATAATATCTAGAAACAGAAGCTAAAAATATTCTCCACAAGCACATTAGATAGCTAGCCTGGCATACCTTACATTATGCACAACCCCTCACACTCAAATGATTATATGCATTTATTTTAGACACTCTCTCGTGTCTTGGTTTCATTTTATTTTTGACACTCCATTGTGATTGTCAGATATTCCCAACTTAAATTTTTTCCTAATAATAAGGTTGTTTATAGCCCAGCCTTGTACAAACATATAATATTTGCATAAGTATAGAATTTACTGGCACATCATAAAAAACTGGCACACATATGACAACCAATTGCTTAATACATAAATCAAACAAGAGTTAGAAACTTGCTACAATTAAAACTTGTACAAGATTAGAAACTTGCACAAAATAATAATTTTCACAGGTTAGGAAACTTGCATTCAATTTAATGAAGTTAGAGAACACTATCCATTCGCTTTTCAAATGACCTATATATATTATGAAGATTGCACATACCAATTAGTTACATAAATGATTCCAAATATTGGTTAACGTTAACTTATTCAATAACTTATAATGTCTGTTTCATATGAATCGGAACATATTTCAAAGTTACAAATACTGGGTACAACATTTGGACGTTCGTACGCCTCACGCTTGACTTTCCTTACACGAACGCCCAAGTGACACACTCTTACGTAGGCTTAGTATGCCTATACAACTTGTATAATACTTTTTGATTACTATAAAGTATTTTACGTTTCATAAAGTTTGTCTTTTATAACTTAGAACAATATACCTTAGCGTCAGAAACATTGCAAAACATACTGAATATTCGTCTTGAATCGCTCCGTTTGGCCTTAGACCTAACCAAATTTTGGCTTCACTCACTAGCGCATCAACGCTCATGGGGTAAGCGCCAGAATCTTGAACTTCCTATTAACGAAGTCTTTCAACGCTTAACTTCTCAAAAATTTTCTACTTGATCGTAGGTACTTTACAACTTCAAAACTCGCTCATCTGATAACAGAATGAGTCTGTTCTTGAGCAATTTTCTTGCTCGTAACATCCTCTATAAATCCCCCCAAATGGAATAATTTTTTAGATTATCTAACAAGCCTAAAAATTGGCTCAAAAATCATTTGTGAGCTAGTTTCACCACATGACGTTTCTAATGTCCCTTTTTCAAATCTTTGTAACTTACTCATCCGAAGTCGGATTAAGCTCTTTCTTGAGCGTCTGACTCCTTTTATATATAAGCTCTACAAAACCCCTTGAAAATCATAATTTTCTGGAAGCAATAACTAGTCATAAAATTGGCCCGAAAGTCCCCCGAGACCTAGGTTTTCATCTTTTAACCTCTTTCACTGGAGAATTCACCATGATTTCTCTTTAACACATTTTAGCTTCGTCCCACTTGGAACATTTCTATAAACTCACATATTTATATTTCCTTCTTTTCAGAATTTAAGAATAACTTACAGACAATGATTTAAGATAGTCCAATAAATAACAAATAACAAGTTTTTCATTTTTTTGGTTAGGTTCGTTACTTTAGTTTTGTTCTCACTTATCATGCATATTACTAGTAATTTAGTCCTCTAATCTCATAATCCTTATATCCTCGGATCCACCACGATCTCCAACAGAACCACAATAAGGAATACATATTAAAGCTTAGGCATGGTTAGGGTTTATAGAATTACCTTATTCTTCTTGACAAAGCTCGCTAATTTGGTAGCTTTCTTTCTTCCTCTTATTCCTTCTCCAAATTTTGAGCACTCTATACTCTCTCTCTCAATTTCTAACAATTTCTTCTCTTGGATTTTAGGAATTGGTAAAGATTGTGTAGAAATGACCTTCTATTTATAGGCTAGCAAGAGTTGGGGTAAAATAATATTTACACAATAATCTATGACATCATCACATAAATCATTGCTTACATCATCCTCCTCTATGATGGGTTTAATTTCCTTCACTTGGATTGAGTTACACTTAGTTAGTTTAACTAGGTTTTCTTTCCCTAGTTCGGTTACTCCAACTAGTTAGCTGTAATCGTTGATTGCTCGTATTTCTACCATATAATTTTCGTATTATTCTCGTATTTTACTCGTATAATATTTTATATTATATTCATTTTATTCTCGTATCTAGGTTTTAACCCTTATATTTATCTCTTTTAGTCAAAATATTAATTTTGACTTTTCAAACTTTTGAATAGAGAATACGTCTCTAACCCTCGAATAAACGCTATGTTGTAATTCAAAAAGTCAAAAAACTAAAAAAATATTTTTAGTGTGAATAGTATTTTTACGTCTTTTCTCGGAAATTTTTTATTTTTCAACATCAACACGTAAACATAATCTAGGTCATAATACGACCTTTAAAACACATATCATCGAATACTATCCATAAAAATCTTATTTCATAAATAAATTCAGAGACTGAATTATAAGATTACACAATTTATCGGGTCATTACATTCTTCCCCCCTATAAGGATTCCGTCCCCGGAATCACTATTACAAGATTACCCTAAAACTTTGAGTTCCCATGCAGTTGCTTAGGCATTGCGGTCACTCCATCCTACCTTATCAAAAGGTATTATCTTACTTTAAAATTTTGGTTAACAGTAATTTACCAGCGCTCTTCCTCTTATTTCCACTTCCTTCATTTGTCCTTTTCTTCAAACAATTTCTGGCTTGATGATCTATTGATCCACAAGCATAAAACCTATATTGCTTCAAATTGGGGTAATAAGAAGAGATATATCCCTATTTCCCATACTAGTAGCATGACCTCTTACCCTTTGAACATACCCCTATATGCTTATTCCCTCAGTTCTCGAATACTCTAACCTTCTTCTTCAGGTTTCCTTGCATTCCTTCAGAATTGTTACTGACGTTCCATTTATGCTTATTGCTTGATTCAACTTGACTGCCTCCTCTAGCTTTCTTGATTTTTCCTTCTTGATTGAATTGGCGTAATGCCTCCCTTCCTCCTTCAGCTATTAATGCCTTCTCTAGAATCAACTTATTAGAAACATCGATAACTTATTATAAAGCCAATGTTTTAAATCTTTCTCAAATCTACGCACCTTCCTATCCTCCGTGTCCACTTTGTGTGGAGCTAACCTTGTCATTTCATTGAACTTAGCTACGCACCGGGGCACCGACATGTCCCCCTTCTTCAATTTTAAGAACCTCATCTCCATTGTACTTTACATACTCATAGGAAAGTAGTTCTCGAAGAACAACTTCTTGAACCATTCCCAATCTATTACTACTCCTCCACCAGCTCTGTTCTGGTTTGCCTACCACCAGAAATACGCTTCTCTCTTTAACATATAGATATCAAAGTCTGTTTTATGCCCCTCTTCTACCCTTGTGATTAAAAATGCCTTTTCTATCTCCTTTATCCATGATTGAACTTCTATAGGTTCAATAGTTCCCTTAAATTCTGGCGACCCCACATTATTAAAATCTTTAAAGTTTGCACCATCCAAAACTAAAGGATTCACCATTACTTCATTGGGGTTTATAATTCGCAAAGCCCCTACTAACAAATTTATGAACTGCTGTATAGGGTTTTCTTTTCGTTCTCTGCCTCTTCTTGCGTTCTTCTTCTCGGTGACATAATTATGATAATAAAATGTATTTTATTTTATTATCTTCGTTCAAAGCATTACTGCTTAGTAGATAATGTAACACCCCATTCCTGGATAGGAAATAGAGGTCACGTGCAAAGCACAACAAACCTCAAAATAAGTAAATAGAAAACACTACTAACTTCAAAATATTTAATAGTTGGTATTCCATCAATGAAGAATTAAATATAATTCTTCAAAAAGTGGCAGAATAATTAAAATCTAAAATTAAATAAACCTAGATGGTCAAATGTCGCTCTCTTCACACGAAATCCTAAACCGTCCCTACAAACTGATTTGTCAAAAGAAAACACAGTATGAGCCAAATGCACAGTATGAATATAAAGACGCACAAATATATCACGATATATAATGTAACTAAAACAGTTGAATGAATGAACTAATGTGAATTACAAACAAATTTTGAACATATCAAAATTAGAGAGACCAGGTGCACATGATGAACATTATCGAACGAACAAATATAGTCAAAAGGATCCAAAACAAAATAAGGTTGAATCAAATGTTTACAAGTTAACAATTTCATATTGAGCTCAAATATAAATAACTAAAGGTTAACAAAATACATCAGTACCATGATGTATGCAAATCAAACCTGATAGTATGCACGACACATACGCCACTAATCCGCCAAACAATTCAAATTAAATCAAATATTGGGTTGACCCATGCGTATCCTGAACAAACAAATCAAATGGTCAAAGCTCACACCTATAGCAACATACAAAACAAAAGGATAAGCCATGGACTGATCACAACGCCATGGAAGGTGTTATGCCCCGGTGTCGAGAAGACATACCTGTGGTACCCCCATAGGTGGTTAACTCAAGTATACCCTAAGGATTACACTGTAAAATGTAAGCCAAAAGGTGTTCAAATCAAAAGGCTTACATGATCATATCCAAATGACATCGAATTATTTCAAATACGAGCATACTTCACTATCACAAGATACCAACGGTCAAAATAACTCTCGAATGTGAACGAACATATACGAAGAAGGACACAACCCGAATAAAGTTCAAAGAGTACAAATACGAGTTCTATGTATCAACACCAACATGAAACTATCATATTAATTTCACACGGAATAATTATGTGAAATAATAGCCAAATTTGAAATGAGGAACAAAACAAACTAATTAAATTTAACAAGAGTATCACTAAAGGAGTACAAAATCTGTAACTGATATGCAAAACCACTTATATCACACTCCACAAAATCTTACCCTCAAATGCCAACGATATCAAATACGAAATATTATTCACCACCTAAACATATTCACCTCAAATTAAATATAATTCAAACTAATAATTCGTAATCCATTTAATATGCCTTTAATTATATCCTTAGATCACTATAATACTCCCAAAAATTAAAAATTAATAACAAAACTAAAGAAATCTTAAAACCTTAATATGACAAATTATTCTTAATACGTTAGTCCACTATTCTGGGCTTATCACCATTACTTAAATCTTGTTTGTTAAATTAATTAATTTAACAGAAACTAGACTTCAAATAATCTAATTTAACTTCAAGAATCACCCAAATCAGATTTAAAATAATTAAGTTATACATTTTTAAATATCAGAACTTGTTATTGAAAATTCTGCTACAAAAATTCCAGATCGGGCAATTCTTAAAATTCTTAACAAATCATACGTTAATCTTTAACGGTTCAAAACTTTTGAACATATTCTTAGCTTATATATGTATAGCATATCCAAAAATTATAACGATCCAACTATCGGATTAAGAGATATAACTCACACTATAAACCTTAAAATATAGAAACTAATTTTCAGATTTTAACGTTTACATCCGATCAAATTATATTGCTTAATATAAATTTAGGAAACTGATATTTCCACATAACTTTTTGATATTTTCACATAAAAACCGTCGCTATAGATCCTATATCGAAGGCTTCTACCGTGGCTATACATTTATAGCAACACTTTTCATGTGAAAATATCAAAAAATGTGGAAATATCAATTTCCTAAATTGATTATCATGATATCTAATTTCATGCCTATATGTTATTTAAAAATAATCTGTAATTTAAAAATACTCATAACTAAACTTAAAATCAAAATATGAAATAACATTTACCTTCCTTGTTCACCTTTCTTCAATATGCAACAGTAAAGTATATGACTTTTGGGTCTTCTAGACTCTTCAAAATTTCTTCATGTCTTTACGAAAATTTTAGCTCTCGAAAAGATACGAGAGATAGACTCAAGAATCACTCGATTCAAAATTAATATGATTGAGTTACGAATTTTTAATATTAGGGCTGGAAATAGTGACACGAATTGAAATAAATTGCGGTTTTTAGCAATTTCAGGCATGAGGATGACATTAAATAACTTTTATCCCTTCTTCACAATTGTGGAGGACAAAAAACTGAAGAAACAAGCTTTGGATTCACTTAGTTCTGATATAGGATGAGTTAATTATGATTTTTTAATGGATTGTAGTGCGTATAAGTATTTGTTGGGTAAAATCTAGTTACACACAACACGCAAGTATACGTGGTCAACAAGTAATAAAGTGAAAGTAGAGTATCGTTCCCACGAGCAATTATTAATACAAATGACCAAATACTAACTCTTAACCAAACTAATTTAATTTAAACAATCAATTTAATGTTATAAATTAAATTATTTAATTAAACTAATTCTAATTACCACTAATTAAAAATCAGATTATGGAGATTTAATATCACAACTTCACTTATTGCTTCATTTAAATTAATACACTTCTTATTAATTAAGCTCACTATTCTGAATTGTTAATCAAGAATACATAAGTAAATATGACCATCTCTCAATGCATCATACTCAAATCAGCTTAAATCCACAGATGATAGAATTAAGAAGAACACCCTAATTAACTAATTCAATATATCTCTATGTGAATTACAATTAAAGAGGATTTTAAGCACACGTTCTTTTTCAGATTACATGCGATGAATATGTATATCTCTATCCTATACATAAATTATGAATTCCAATGCCATGCAGAAAACACAATCAAATGCTATTATGATCAGATCTAAATCTATAATTCATCTCTTGATTTCATATAGATTATCACGGTAATTGTTAGCTAGGCAATTAAGCAATAATCACAAACCATAATAGACAATCCAAGAATAATCACAATAATTAATAGAGAAGCATACTAAAAATAAACTATGCAATAAGTTCCATTGTAATCTTAAACAAAAGATTTAGTTCATGATTAATGAATTAAAACCAAGAATCCACAATTGAATAAACATTAAAAGACAAAAATAAGAGTAGAGTGAAGAATAAATCTATTGTCAGCAAATCTCCATCTTCCTCAAGCTCCTGCTCTTGATCTTCAATGGTCTCCAAGTTGCTTCAATCTCCAAAACTAATAAGAAATAGAGTTTTGTTCTAATCTACTCAACTCTAATCTAATGGAATCCTCTCCTTTTAATTCTAGTGATTCTCCTCCTTTTATATGCCTCTTCTATGTCTTTTAATCCTCCTGGAAGTCCTTGATCAATCAGGTTGAACCAATCCTTTTTGAACTCAAATTCTGAAAACTTCTTTTTCTTCCCGACACCCCCGCCTTGGCGGTGGATTTTGTACGTGGGGTGCTTCTTGTAGTTGAATCATGTACCCACTTGGGAGGGGTTTCCTTTGTATTTATGCATACTCGGTGAGGTAGTTTCAAAATTATGAAAATGCTACTAAGATCAAATTTTCATGTTTTGCCCTTCCGAAGCCGTTTCTTACAACAAAAACACAAAAACAAGTAACAGAACACTAAAAATACTTAACGTTAACAAAGAATTAAGCCCTAAAGATGTCCAAATCATAGGCATAAAACCCACTCATCAGTATTCTACTCGGGAATTCAACTAATCAAATTAGAATAGGATTAATGTTACACCTCCACTCTTTAAATATAAATAGAAATCAATATAGGAGTTACCAAAACCCTAATGGACTTCTCAATTTTAATTTAATCAATTATTTAATTATCTACTAAAATAATTTAACTTTCCAAATGAAATAAGGAAGAAAGAAAAAAAATTAGTAATTTACATTTTTCAATTCAAACACTTTTATAAAATAAAATCAATTAATATTTAATTATTAACAAAAATCTGGGTTATTACATTTTTTTACCCTTAAAAAAAGAATTTTGTCCCCGAAATTCAAATAAGTTACGTAAAGTTTATTTTTATTTAAATTGCATATTTATTTATAAACTTTAATTAAGACGTAATATCGCTATTTGTAATGATCAAGCTTGGTAAGTCCATCCTCGCTCTAAGGATATTGAATAAACAAAACAACTCTTTAAACTATATTACCAACTCTCTCTAGCACCTTTAGTGATTCAATTAAATATCCTAACCTCAATCTGAATTAGTTCTAAAATATTGTTATACTTTACAAAGAATATACCACTAAGATCTCTTTATCACTATATCAAACTCTAACTCACATATTCTACTATCTGAATAAGCGAACTATATATGTTTAAAATCTCTCAAACTCTATTAATTTCATCACTTACTATATATCTAATCATTTAATGAATCAATCATCCTCTTATTTCAAACCTTAATCGAACAAATTCAAAGATCTCCTCTTACTATCACAAAAAAACCTTCATATAAAAGAACTCCAATATCCTAGTAGAAAATAGCCACAAAATTGATCATTAGCCTCAAATGATTAATCTAATTACTTCGAATATCTATAACTCAAGTTTATAAGAGATCCTCCATATTGCTACATTCATCACTTCATCATATTATTCTGCCAATACACCTACCTCAAAGAATACCACAAACTTAACAAAATCAAAGCATAACCCAAATCCTCAATTCTAAGATCATAATAAATTGTTACCAAAAGTAACTAACAAATAATTCTTCAAAATCAAATACTTGTTGATATAAATACTCACATCATAATCACATTACATATATAATAATTTCTTAATAGAACAAAATATATCTTTATTCTCCTTAATGATCTAATCATAATTCTTAACTAATATCATTACTCTATCGCATAACAATAATAACCTTGACAAATTATCTCATCTTCCTCAAATCAACTACAAATTGAAAAGAGATTGACAGTTGGTCAAAATCAAGACCAACCAAATAGAGAACCAAATAGAAACAAACTCCTATGTCTACCCAGTGGTTTACCCATAATTCATGGGTTAAATTTAAAGGCAATCTACAGAATCATAACCTAAACTTTGATACCATCTATATAACACCCCTTTTCTCAAAGGGAAAGGGATATCACGTGCAAAACACAACAAACCTTAAAATAAGTAAATAAAGCACTACTAACTTCAAAATATTTAATAGTTAGTATTCCACCAATGATGGATTAAATACAATTCTCCAAAAAGTGGCAGAATAATCAAAATCTAAAATTAAATAAACCTAGATGGTCAAATGTAGTTCTCTTCATACGAAATCCTAAAACGCCCCTAAAACCTACTGGAATAAAAATACAGCATGAGCTAAATGCCCAGTACGAATATAAAGATGTATAAATATACCACAATATATAATGTAACCAAAAGAGTCGAATGAATAAACGAATTTGAATTACGAACGAATTATGAACATATCAAAGTTAGTGAGACCAGGTGCACATGATGAACATTATCGAACGAACAACTATAGTCAAAAGGATTCCAAACAAAATAAGGTTGAATCAAATGTTTATAAGTTAATAATTTCATATTGAGCTCAAATACAAATAACCAAAGGTTAACAAAATACATCAGTACTATGATGTATGCAAATCAAACCTGATAGTATGCATGACATATACACCATTAATCCGCCAAACTATTCAAATTAAATCAAATATTGGGTTGACCCATACGTATCCTGAACAAACAAATTAAATGGTCAAAGCTCACACCTATCGCAACATACAAAATAAAAGGATAAGCCATGGACTGATCACAATGCCATGGAAGGTGTTATGCCCCCGGTGTTAAGAGGACATGCCTGTGGTACCCCCACATGTGGTTAGCTCAAGTATACCCTAAGGATCAAACTATAAAATATAAGCCAAAAGGTGTTCAAATCATAAGGCTTACATGACCATATCCAAATAACATCGAATTATTTCAAATACGAACATACTTTACTATCACAAGATACCAATGATCAAAATAACTCTCAAATATGAACGAACATATACGAAGAATGACACAACCCGAATAAAGTTCAAAGAGTACAAATACAAGTTCTATGTATCAACACCAACATGAAACTATCATATTAATTTCATACGGAATAATTATGTGAAATAATAGTCAAATTCAAAATGAGGAACAAAACAAACTAATTAAATTTAACAAGAGTATCGCTAAATGAGTACGAAATCCATACCTGATACGCAAAACCACTTATAGCACATTCCACAAAATCTTATGCTCAAATGCCAACTATATCAAATACGAAATGTTATTCACCACCAAACATATTCACCTCAAATTAATTATAATCCAAACTATTAATTCCAAAATAATTCGTAATCCATTTAAGATGCCTTTAATTATCGCATTAGATCACTATTAATACTCCAAATTTTAAAATTAATAACAAAACTAAAGAAATCTTAAAACCTTAATATGACAAATTATTCTTAATACGTTAGTTTACTAGTCTGACCTTATCACCATTAATTAAATCTTATTTATCAAATGAATTAATTTTGACAGAAACTAGTCTTTAAATAATCCAATTTAGCCTCACGAATCACCCAAATTAGATTTAAAATCAATAAGTTAAACATTTTTAAATATTAGAACTTGTTGCTGAAAATTCCGCTACAAAAATTCCAAATCAGTCATTTTTTAAAATTCATAACAAATTATACGTTAATCTTTAACGGTTCAAAATTGGTGAACATATTCTCAGCTTATATATGTATAACATGTCCAAAAATTATAACGATCCAACGATCAGATTAAGAGATATAACTCACGTAATATACCTTTAAATATAGAAACTGATTTTCATATTTTAACATTTATATTCAATCAAATTATATTGCTTACTATAAATTTATCTCCTCTTTCCAATTATTATGATATCTAATTCCATGTCTATATTTTATTTAAAAATAATCTCTAATTTAAAAACCTTGCTTTCAAGAGTCGACTCTGACACCATATGAAATAACTCAGGTCAAATCCTGAATTTGAAATAAATCTGGGGTCAAATCCCAAGTCTGAATCGAATCAAATTCATCCAAATAAGGCCTTAAATCACTAGCCCAATAATATCTTCTTGGGACATCTTAGCCCACCACAGACTCACCCAAAATGTCATGACTGAAGGTACTATTGTTAAGAACTTAATTCCTTATTGATGAGTGTTCTAAAATTCTATAACCACTATTAAGCTAATCCAAGCTAAACTTTCTTTAGTGCGGAAATTCTAAAGTCAAACTGAGATGAACAACCCTAATATAGGGGATTATGTACGCGTTAACGTTCAGATGTTTGTGCACAATACATGGTACGAAGAGCTGATCCCCTTAAGTACGAAAGTAAAGGTCTGTATAGTCTAATGACTGTAAAAGGTTGAGGTAGAAATACTTAATAGCCTTGGGACATAGTTCACGGTCTTAAGACCCTCAGATATAAATCTCAAACTTGTTTACTAATCTTGATTTGAAGAACTAGTTCTTAATTATTAAGTATTTATTGCTTACTCTTATGCTATTACTATTGTCATCATTATATTAATGAGCAATTGTTTGCTCACTCTTGCATTTAATACTGCAGCTAAAGTTGAGAAAGTTGATGAGCAGTCTTCTAGCAAAGGCAAGGGCAAGATGTCCAAGTGATGAAGACTTTTTTGAATTTACTTAAATGAATCTATGTTATAAGACTTATTTAATTATGTGATGTATTCCGCAGACTTATGTAATAATTTAAGGTTAGATTACCTAGGATTGTTTTAAGTTGATGTAACCCTTTAATGGGGAAAAGTATTGTTTAAGTTATTTAAGTTATGTCTTTATCCTTGATTATGGGTAGTTAGATATAATTGTTTTGGATAGTGAACACCAAATTCTATGGGAATGAAGTACCCAGATTTGGGGGTGTCACAGTGGGACTGGGGTGTTACACATAATCATCACCAAACATATTTAATAATATCTTTATATTAATATGTTTTCCCTTAGTACCTCATACTATACATCATATAACACTCAACTGTATACATATATATCCCATAACTTACTTCAAAGTTGGGTTTCACCTCTTTACACACACACACACACACACACATACATATATATATATATAAACATCAGCCATATCTAGCACTAGATCACTTCTGATCGTGTGACTAGCTAGTCTGGCCTGTCTCTATAAGGTAATAAAACATCTCATTCTCCTCGAATATAGGACCCTTCTCGAAAATCCTCCTCCGGCTCATACTACTATTCAGGTGCTGCTATTGCCACTGGTTTAAGTGTAGCAATTAGCTCTTCACTTACTACAAGAAAAATTCTAAATTTTTTTTCTTTAAACCTCTATATATTCATTATTATCATATAAGTACTTAATTTATTTTTCTTTTATTTCTTGTGATGAATTTCCTCAATTCATCTCTTAAAAACTTTATCTGAGTTTATCTCTTTACTATCTTCACTTATTTTCTCTTAAGGTCATATCCTAAGGTTTTTCTCCACCCAAGGTAAATAACTCACAGCTCTAAAGCCTTATACTTCTATTAAGCTTTGATACCAACTTATGACACCCCCAAATCCAGGTATACTTAAAACCCAACATCTGGTGCTACATGGTACAACACATTAAATACATACTCCCATATAATCTTATGACTAAAATGTAACCTTAGTAATATTACAATATGTCACATTCTAGTCCCAGGTTCTAGATACCTTTACATCTTCAAACATACTAATGAATATTAGATTATTCAATTAATAAATTAAAACACATGTAACTCTTATCCACCACAATAGATACATATAAACTAGCCTATAATCTTTTAATCATATACTTTATTGATGCTTTCTTTAATCTTCACCGGATTGTTCGGTCCGCTTCGACTTAGCTGAAAATATGTATTTAAAGTAAGAGTAAGCATTCGATTACTCAACAAGTATAACAGTCGAATAAAATTAACATCATTATTAAAATCATCTTCTTTCATATTTTCCAAAATTGTAAAATAATTGGGAAACACTTCGAATAAATACGAATAAACTTTCATTAACCTTTAAAAACCTTTAAACCCCCATGTTGAGCGATCATCAAGATCGTAAACTTTTCTTTTTAACAACTATGTTTTACCATTCACTGACAGAATATCTAGTAACAAAAGCTAAAAATATTCATCGCAAATACATTAGGTAGCTAGCCTATTATACATTACATTGTGCACAACCCATCACATTCAAACGACTATATGCGTTTATTTTAGACACTTTCTTGTGTCTTGATTTCATTTTAGTTTTGACACTCCCATGTATCTTGTTAGATATTCCTGACTTTAAAATTCCCCTAATAATAGGGTTGTTTATCTCAGACTTACCATCAGAGTCCGCACCAATTCAATTTGGTTTGGATGGCTCTACTTAACGTCAATGAATTAATAGAATTCAATAAAACACCTTATACACATGTTTAGCTGAAATAATTGGCATCAACATACTTTATAACACATTTTATGAAAAATATGAACTTTAAAAACTCAAATAGTTCATTAACATAGAACAATTATTCTCAATTTGCACATAAGTGCGGATATAGGCCTAATGCCCAATTTATATCTCAACCTTGTACAAACATATAATATTTGCATAAGTATAGAATTTACTACCACAACATAGAAAACTGGCAAGAGTATGGCAACCAATTGCTTGAATACATAAATCAAACAAGAGTTAGAAACTTGCACAAAATAATAATTTGCATAGGTTAGGAAACTTACATTCAATTCAACAATGTGAATGAAGTTAGAAAACTTGTCTTCTACGCGATTTACTGGATCACTATCCAATCGCTCTTCAAATGACCTATATATATTATTAAGATCGCACATACCAATTAGTTACATAAATGACTCCAAATATTGGTTTATGCTAACTTATTCAATAACTTTTAATGTTCGTTTTATAAGAATCGGAACATAATTCCAAGTCACAAATACTTGGTACGAAATTTCGACATTCGTAAGCCGCACGCCTGACTTTCCTTACACGAATGCCCAAGCGACATGACCTTGCGTACTCTTAGCATGCCCATATAACTTATCTAATAATCTTTGGTTAATATTGAGTATTTTACGTTTCATAAAGTTTGTCTTTTATAACTTAGAACAATATAGCTTAACGTCAGAAACATTGCACGACATACATCATGTTCACCCTAAACTGCTCCACTTGGCCTTAGCCTTAACCAGCCTTGGCCTTTCACTAGTGCAACAATGCTTATGGCCAGTGTGTGAGCCCAAATACAAATTAAGGTTTACATATGATCTAAAAAAAATTAAATGAACTGGGAGAAGTCTCTACGTGTCCCGAGGCAGAAGGCTCGTGGAAGCGACTCATTTTAAGAATTAATTGAAGGATTGGATTGGTGGTTAGAAGGACAAGATGATTCGGGCATTACTCAAGTAACTAAGGGTATTTCTGGAATTTCTTTTTAAATCACATGCCAAGCACAAGACCCAAACATGTGCCACGCACGTGACCATTTTCCAGAAAACTCAATAAATATCCCCTTTCATTTCAATAAGGGGGACCTTTTCCTTTGGACTATCCCTGAGTTGAACACACTAAAAGAAGGCTCTTGGATCCTAGGAGTTCTACAACTTGTTACTAGGGTAATCGCTTACCTGTTCTTCTCCACTCTTCAATTAATCAATCAAGACCGTACTCTTTGTGGATTTCTCTCCTCCTCAGGCAACACGAAACCCTAACCCCAGTAAGGTATGATTTCCTTACCCACATATCTTTGGCGACTTTGCTGGGGACGTGTAGAATTCATAAAGGGTATGCCAACAAATCAAAGCGGGAGAACTATAGGAAGAGTTTCACCGACAACTAGCATTACTTCACCGGATCCGATTCCAAGGAAAGCAAATCAAGCTTTCCAAGGCACGAATCTGGATCTCGATCAACCCCTTTTAGAAGAAGCTTCTGAAGGAAGTTCAACATCACCACATATGGTTGATCAACAACAAACTAATGTCAGACATATGGGCATGGGAAGACAAGGTGAGGAAGCAAGTTGAGGATAGATAACCACAAATGCTGTGCAGTTGGAAATGCTCAAGGCTTTAAAGGAGGCAAGAGAAAGATAAGGGATGCTGATAGCTATGATTCAGAAATGCGGAGGCAACATGAGGAGATGGGGAATTTTCACCAGCAGTTGATGCCACTTCCAACCTTCAAAGCTATGTTTCCAGGAAGTTCACAGGTAGAACGAGCAGGAGTGGATGACAACAAGGAAAATCAGAATGCACCTCTAGAAACGGAGAGTAAGTCGATTCCAATAATCTATTTAGAGCCTTAAAATAGTGGTGATATGCACAACCCAGAGTGGAAGCAAGCCATCCTCAACTAACCATCATTCCCACCACACTCCCATCATTTTCACAAGTGCAGATACCGACTATCCCGAGTGACGTCCAACGAACAAGCCAACAATTACAACCAATACAAGCTTTGCATGATGTAAGTGTACACCATCCGATCTCCTTACCATATACACCGCCAATGCAGCAATACATCACAATCCCTCAGAGAGTCTATACAAAAAGTTAGTATGTGACGAAGGATGATATGCTTGACATAATCAACCAACTCCAAAGATAGATAACCAGACCTTCAGAATTGGACTTCACTCCACCATACCCGACACATATACGGAGAAACCCGTACCAGCAGGGTATATTGAGCACCCTCGACAGTTCCCGAAGTATAATGGAGAGAAAGGGAATGCAAGAGAACATATAACCAGGTTTGTAGAGTTGATGTCTCCATAGTCGGGTTATGATGAAGTAATCAACCATAACCTCATTCTCCGTGAGTTCAATAAAATGTTGATAGATAGTGCCTTCAGTTGGTACTATAATCTAGAGAAAGGGTCAGTCCAAGATTGAGACAATTTGAAGTTACCATTTTTTAAGAAGTTTTTATATGTGCAGAAATAGGTGACCATCGTGGAATTATTGAGATTCAAACAAAAGCCAAATTAGGAGCTGTTAGATTACATAGTCATATTCATGGCCCAGGCGCAAAAATGTGGAGCCGATTGAAGAGAAAAATCTAGTGAGCATATGCAACAATGGTGCCTGATGAGTGAGTTTTATACCCATGAATTGAGTTCGTTTGAGTTTAATCTTTTGGATGTTTTTAAGTGTTTGTGTCTATTCATGCATGTTTTACGTTGTTTTGTAGGAATTGGGACAAAAGTTACTTGGATCGAAGTTTGGGGTTACTTGATTCTCATTTTTGGCTTGCCATTTACACAGCAGCCACTTCAGGGCCAATTTCAATATTTCTCTGGACCTTATTTCAAAAAACATAAAGAATGAAAGTTGTAGATGTACGTCTGCTCTTTTCGGAACATCTTGAATCATTAAAATCAGAGTTCAGACGAAGAAGTTATGACCATTTTTCCAAAGAACGTCAGAGCAAAAAAATTTCAGAAAAGTGGCCAGCGCGGGGGCGCTTATTTCAAGCTTATTCCTAGCGTCGGGGTGCTAGGGAGGCGGTTGTCTTGTGTATGTGAACAATGACCCGGAAGGGCCCCGATCGAGCTTGGACGCGTTTTGGGGCAAATTTTGACACTTTTTTGACTCCAAATTGGATTGGGTTTCCTCCTAAGCTAAAAATTGGACTTGTAACCTATAAATACATGATGTAAGACATAAAATAAGGAGGAGAGAGATTAGATTAGAAAAAACATTCTAATAGATTAGAATATAAACCCTACTTTATATTGGATTGTTGGAGATTGAAGCAACTTGGAGATCATTGAAAATCAAGAGCAGGAGCAAGAAGGGAGCATCAGATTTGCTGACAACAGATTCTATTCTCTTCTCTTATCATACTTTTATCTTTTAATGTCTATTCAGTTGTGAATTCTTGGTTGTAATTCATTAATCATGAACTAAATCTTTTGTTTAAGATTACAATGGATCTTATTGCATAGCTTATTTTAGTATGCTTCTCTATAATTACTGTGATCTATTCTATGGATTGTCTACTATGATTTGTGCATAATTGTTTAATTGTCTAGCTAACAATTACCATGATAATCTATATGGATTCGGGAGATGAAATATAGATTTAGATCTAATCATAATAACATGTGATTGTGTTTTCTGCATGGTGTTGGAATTCATGATTTGTGTTTAGGATATGCATATACCTTTACGCCGCATGTAATCTGATAGGGAACCTATACTTTAAATCCTTTTTAATGGTAATTCACATAGGAATATAGTGAATTAGTTAATTAGGGTGTTTGATTCAATTCTATCAACTGTGGATTTGGATTAATATGTTTGTGATGCATCAGAAGGTGGCTATAAATACTAATAAGTTCCTGATTAACAATCTAGAATAGTGAGCATAATTAATAAGGAGTGTTTTAATATAAGTGAAACAATAAGTGAAGTTGTGATCTTAAATCTCCATAATCTAATTTTTAACTAGTGGTAATTAAAATTAGTTTAATTAAATAATTTAATTCAAAACACTAAATTGATTGTTTAAATAAAATTAGTTTGGTTAAGAACTATTACTTGGTGATTTTTATTAAATAATTCCTCGTGGGAACGATACTCTACTTTCACTTTATTACTTGTTGGCCGTGTATACTTGCATGTATTCATTAATTGCGAAATCGATCAACAAGTTTTTGGTGCCGTTGTCGGGGAATTAGTTTAATAATATTTCCCAATATTAATTTTTATCAAATTAGTTTTAATTTAAACGTTTTTTTTATTTATTCTTGTCTTATTTAATTCTCTTTCTATTATTTTTCTTTCTTTTCAGGTACCATGGTGGAATTTAATTATCAATGGCTATATACGAGAATAACTCAGCCAAGGGGAGCGTATATTGATGGACTCGCGACACTTTCTGCATTGTCAGCACAGATTAAGACACTTTCAAGGAGGTTAGACGCTTTTGCAGCACAACGTCGTCAAAGTGTTGCGGTTACTTGTGATTATTGTGCTAGAAATCATCCGAGTCATCAATGCACCACCAGTTTCGAGCCGGTACCGTATGGTGGTGATTACCCCAATAATTATGTCTATCCCAACAACTATTATCAGGATTGGGGGTATCACCTAGATTTTTCATGGAACCATACTCATCAAGATCAATTTTATGCTCCGAGTCCAACATACCCACCGGATTTCTCATGTCCACCTCCACTACAACAAGAGGAACATTCAAATTTAGAGGAAATTTTGTCCAAGTTCATAGCTTTAAGTGAGGAGAGGAGGATTAATCAAGAGATATCGAGTCAAAATTTTGCTAACCAAATGGAACAACTAATCAATGCCTCAAACATTTGTCCTCAATACACTTGGCCCTATGACATGGATTCCGAGACTAATGATGAGCCCAGACCAAATCTACAACCGCATGTGCTAAATGATATAGATGTTGAAAGAGAGGAGACACTTGGAGACCAAGAAAAGGAGATCGACGAAGATCTAACTTTACCAACGAAGATGAGCCAATTTTGATAGTGTCCCATGTACCTTCTCCACCAAAGTTCAAGGATCCGGGTAGTTTTTCAAGACCGTGTCCAATTGGTAGTCATGTCATAGGCAAGGCTATATGTGAGATGAGAGCTAGGACAACTTTAGAGCCATGGTGGGATGAGAAAGGGGAGATAGAAGAAGACCCTGTTGTGTTTGACAAGCTTCCATGCCATAATTTGATCACAAACATAATGGGGAAAACACCTGGTGGTTTGTCTTACTTAATAGGGATCCTATCTGAAAAGATCATGCTAGGTGACTTAGATTTAATGGCCATTACTAATGGGAACCTCCCAAAGAGACATTGCTTCTGATGGATGGAGGGTTCCTCAATTTTAAATGAGGGAATTGGATAGAGAATTGAAGAAGTCAGGCTGAGACTATAAAACAAGCGCTTATTGGGAGGCAACCCAAGTTTAATTTTAATTTTAATTTTTTATTAGGTTTCATATTAGTTGATATATTTTTTTCATTTTTTTAGGATTTAATAAGCTTGCTTCTTTTGTGTTCACAGGTTAGTTAAGTCAAACTCAAGTGTGGTGCCAAATTCATTTCAATGTGCCTAACCTATTCTTCATACTTCGCAGACAAGGAGATAAATTGCTATACATCAGGGAAGTCCTCTCTTTTAATTTTTCCTATCATAGCCATTGAGGACAATATCTGTTTTAAGTTTGGGTTTTTTTTATCATGTTCAGTATTTACTTGGGCAATGTTTTGATGGAATTTAATTTTGGCCAATGATAAGTGGGTGGTTGATATTGTTAACTCTTGGAGAATTGATGAGCATGCTTAGTCTATATTTTAATGCATTAGTTGATTTTCACATTACTTGCAAATTTTTTTAAAAATTTTACACATTCATTTGTTTAGCCATTTGGGATTGACATTTTCTTTGGCTAAATGCTTATAAAAGATACCATTGCAACTTGAGAAATCTTATTTGAGCATCATTCAAAGTGAAAATTAGGCACTCACATAAGTTTGGGGGAAATCTTGGGGTATTTTTGAAAAAAAAATATTGGAACCTTCCCGAGTTGAATAATAGATTCTTCTTTAAACTTGTTTTTCAACTCTGTAATCTCTGCTATCAGTTGCTCATTTTCCCCTTCAGTGTGGATAAAATTCTCTTCAACATTGTTCAACCATTCTTCTCGATCCTGGATTTTGTTGTCCTTCTACGCCATTGCTATCTGCTATTTAGCTACTGTCTCTTGCAACTCCACGACGCTATCCTAAAGTTCCACATTGCGGTCGTGTACTTCGTCGTACATACGGGCATCTATCGAGTTAAGTGGATGTTCTTCCTCCTCGTCCTCTTCCTCATCCGACTGTGGCAGCTCAACAGGATCCTCCTCATCCGTTTCCACATCATCATCCTCATCTTCAACCACTGTGACTAACGGGGCTGACTCCTGTGGAAGTAGTTGTTCCGAAACCACCTGAATGTCACGAGACTCCTCCTCTCTAGGCATCTGGGATCCTTCCTCCCTAGCCTGACTGGATCCTCCTACATTAGCCATCCTGTCAACCAAATTTTTAAGTATTAATTACTAATCATTACTACTCGACACTTACGAGCACATAAGTTATAATCACATAAACACATAAGTTTTTTATTACTTCTTTCTTAAAACTCGATAAGAGTTTATCACCACTATCTTATTATGGGTTACTTCCTAAGGCTTTTCCCCACCTAAGGTTCATAACCTAAAGCTTTGATACCAACCTGTGACACCCCCAAGTCTAGGTACTTCATTCCCATAAGACTTGGTGTTCACGTTCCATTCATTCATATCTATCTACCCAAATATAATAAAAATTAAATCATAAATCCTCCCTTTAAATAGATTTACATCATTAAATAAAAATCTTCCCAGGTTGTCTAACCTTAAACATCAATCAAGTGCGGAAATAAAATTATTACATCACATTATAAATTAAAAGTCTATCATCATAACAATAAATGAAATTACAAGTCTTCATCACTTGTACATTTTCCCCTTTCCTTTGCTAGTTGTAGGTTCGTCTACCTTCTCAACTTTAGATGCAATGAGTGTGTAAATATGCAAAAGTGAGCAAAACAAATGCTCACTAGATATAGCAATGAATCAAACAAGAATATAACAACTGCCAATGAATAGGCTTATCAAAACTGAATAGTACTCTATCAATGATAACTAAAGACTGTAATCAAAATATGAAATATATATATCTGAGGGTCATAAGACCACGAACTATGTCCACAGTTGTAAGTAATCTTTCAACTTCTACTTTAACAGTCATAAGACTATAAGGACTCCTTGTACTTAGGGGGATCAGCCCTTCGTACAATGTATTATTCACAAACATTTCAACGCTAAGCGTAAATTATCCCCTAATAATAGGGTTGTTCATCTCAGTATTTAGAGTATAAGTCCGCACCAAAGTAAGTTTGGTTTGGATACATTTCAAGGGTAATTTAGAATTCAACGGTCATCAACTAAGGATTAGTGGAATACAATATTGATAACGTCATGCTATGGAATAATCATAACTGAATCGACATTATAAATTAAGATCATGCTTTAGGAATAAACTAACAGCATAAACATCGAATAATCACAACGTACCTTGCTTGAACAATATTAAGCCTAGGTTATTTAGAATTGAGTACTAAGCATGCATAACAAATAGTACTTTAAACGATAAATCTTGTTCAACATGAGTATATTAGAATATGTAAACTTGCATGCTAGATAACAAGTTAAAGACAAGAATAACTTGTTCAATATTAGAATAAGATCTAGATTTAGAAATCATAAACAAACTAGATACAAGAACTTGCTCAATAGTAAGAATAAACTTGCACAATTGTAAAAGTAGAATTGGAGAACTTGCTCAATGTAAAAAGATAAGTTTAGAAACTTGCTCAACGTAAATGAAGAGTTAGAAAACTTGCCTCGAGCGCAAGCTATAATATTAAACTCACGTTCACCTATACACAGTATTAAAACCATAACACCTATTAGACATACTAATATTCACTTTCCAACATAACACACATTTCTAGCTAAACTTGTTATTTTAGCACAAGTCTGATACTACTATACAAATATCAGAAATTTCAAGTGTTAAACTTCACAACACCTGTTTACTATTCATCACGCTTAATAAATCACAACATGTCATTTTCATAGTTTACTAACTTCTTATAACATTCAAATTACTAACCACATTTCACTATGTTTTTTTAACCTTGTCATTACACATTTGACATGCTAACATAACCTTAAACCATGTTATGTTGCTATCCTGTATATCTGATATGCAGCAGGATTCTCGTCCCCAAATCGGTATATGGCTCACTTGCTTATATACGAGCTTGGATGGTAGCAGAAAAGGCCGTTGCAGTATCTGCATTTTTTGCCTTAGCATTCTTAGACACATTATTGGCAAGTTATGACAGACAGAAAAGACGACGACTATGAACGATGTGGAATTTTAGCCCAACTAACACGAATTTCACCCACCATACAGTAATATTAACACATACAATTGATATATAACTATTACAAACATGTTTGCTAACATATTCAACCAATTAGAACAATTTAACAACAACTTAAACTAGTTTAATTTCTCAAATTCCATGTTTTTCATATGTAAACTCTATTTTTGACATCTTTTACAAAAATCATCACTGTAATCTCTATACTTGGCCAAATCGCTTCATTCAAATTACGTTCTCTTCGTTTCTTAACGAACTAGCATAATCAAAACTCAATTTACAGTTTAACATACAAATTGACCACTAAAATTGGTACTTACATAAGCCGTATGAAAAATACAACACTGTCATTATTTTTCCTACTGTTTGAGCGAAATTAGCATACAATTCTAGTTTACACACAAATTCTAATCATCATAAACACATACAACTATAAGTACTCAGTTGTATAATCATAAACTTAAAAATTTTGAATTCACAGAACATATAAATTATGCCGTACTCATACATATACATATATAATATCAAAGTTATAGAACATACCTTCATATAGCTTGTTAATCCTTGCAATTACAGACAATTCTCTCAAGTTTCACTCTCAATCTCTCTCAATTATCTCTTAATGTTCTTCTCTCTTTTCTCAACATCAAAACATAGACTAACTTCTGTAAACTAAAAATTGATATGGTCTTAATAATCATAATAACTAATATCAGTTACTAAAATAAACGTATATATTATAAATATATTATTTTTATTATTTTATTTATATTATTTAAATTCAAAAATTAAAAAAAATCCAAAAGCCATAAGGCTTTGTTTGGCAAAAAGTCTTTAAAATAAAGACTTAATATATTTAAGCCTTGTTTGGCAAAACTAAATTAAACTCCTTTATTTTTTTTTATAAACACTTTAGTTTATAATTTATAATCACCTATTATTTATTTGGATTTCTATATCCAAAATTAACCAAATAAATCAATCACATACTATATTTTAAATAAATTTACCATTTAAACAAATAACACCAAATTATAATTGCATTATAATTTTATTTAATAATTTAATATACCATTTAAATTATTAAATCAACACAACAATATAACATCTCATGTCATATTATATCTTTCTAAATTCTAATTAATTTAATATAGAATATTATCTAATGAATTTAGATTCATAAATATTTACTAGCAACCATTACATCAATAAAATATTTAATTCATAAATTTCAATAATAGACACATCAAATAAATATTTATATTATTCAATAAATATTTAATATTACAAATTGAAATTCTGGATCGTTACATCCTTCCCTCCTTACAAGGATTCTGTCCCTAGAATTACAATTCAAACAATCAAATCGTCACATTCTTCCCTACTTATAAAGATTCCGTCCCCAGAATCGAAGACATAGACTAAACTAATAACTCAGGGTAATTCTTCATCATTTCAAATTCAAGTTCCCACGTAGCCTCTTCGACGTTGTGGTTTCTCCATATCACCTTCACAGAAGGTATCACTTTATTCCTGAGCACTTGTTCTTTCCTATCAACTATTTGGATAGGAATCTCTTCATAAGATAAATCTTTACTGAACTGCAATGGTTTATACTCGATCACATGCTTGTAATCGGGTTTATATGGTCGCAACACCGACACATGAAAAACGTTGTGCATATGCTCTAATTCTGAAGGTAAAGCTACTTCGTAAGCCACCTCTTCCACTCTTCGCAATATTTCGAAAGGTCCAATAAAGCTTGGGCTGAGCTTTCCTTTCTTGCCAAAACGAATTTTCCCCTTGCAAGGAGAAACTTTCAGGAACACGAAATTTCCTGCTTTAAATTCACGACTCTGCTTGTGTTGATCAGCATACTTTTTCTGTCGATCTTGAGCAGCTACCAATCTTGCTCTGATGAGTTTGATAACTTTAGCGGTCTGCTGCACCAGTTCTGGGCCTAAGAGTTGACGTTCACCAACTTCATCCCAGAATAGTAGAGTTCTGCATTTCCTGCGTATAACGCCTCGTATAGCGGCATGCCAATGCTTGCATGATAATTGTTGTTGTATGCAAATTCCACCAACGGTAGATGATCATCCCGGTTTCCTTTAAAATCCATGATACACGCTCTAAGCATATCTTCTAGCGTCTGGATTGTTTGTTCGCTTTGCCCATCAATTTGTGGATGATATTCTGTACTCATATTCAGTTGCGTTCCCATGCATTCCTGTAGTTTCTTCCAGAAATTTGATGTGAACCTTAGGTCTCAATCTGACACTATTGATATTGGAACTCCATGTCTTGAGACGATCTCTTTAACGTATAGCTTCGCCAGCTGATCAAGATTAAATCTGATCTTTATTGGAAAAAAGTGTGCAGATTTTGTTAATCTGTCCACTATTACCCATATCGTATCGTATCCTTTCTGAGTCGTTGGAAGACCTACCACAAAATCCATTGTGATGTGCTCCCACTTCCATTCCGGTATTTCCAACGGTTGAAATAATTCGCTTGGTATTTGATGCTCTGCCTTCACTCTCTGACATGTCAAGCACTTTGCAACACATTCTGCTATGTCTCTTTTCATATTTGGCCACCAAAAATGTTGCCGCAAATCTTGATACACCTTCGTACTTCCCGAATGAATCGAATATCTGGAACTATGAGTTCTGTCAAAATTTCTTCTTTAACATCCTATACTGCTGGAACCCAAATTCGTCCTTCGAATCTTAGCATTCCCGCAGTATCGACCTTGTACTTCACTTCTTTACCCTCGACCACACTTTCCTTTATTCTTTTGCATTCTTCATCTTGTAGTTGAGCATTCTTCACTCTGTCCACCAAAGTTGGACTAGCTTCTATCTGGTACAATTTTTCATCGGATTCTTTTGGAAATTTGATTTCCAACTCTAACCTTGCCATTGCTGAAATGAGCTCCTCCTTATCGATTAAGAACATCAACTTTTCTCTGCCTTTCATACTCAAGGCATCCGCAACCACATTAGCCTTGCCCAGATGATAAAAGATCTCGCAATCATAATCTTTTATTAGTTCCATCCATCTCCTTTGACGCATGTTCAGGTCCTTCTGTGTGAAAATATACTTCAGATTTTTATGGTCTGTGTAGATCTCACATTTTTCTCCATAGAGATAGCGTCTCCATATCTTCAGAGCAAACACTACTGCCGCCAACTCTAAATTATGAGTCGGATACCCTTTCTCGTAGTCTTTTAATTGTCTTGATGCATACGCAATTACTTTGCCATTCTGCATAAGGACACATCCTAAACCCTTGTGTGAAGCATCACTGTACACCACAAAGTTTCCTATATTATCTGGTAATGACAAAACAGGTGCCACACCGAGCCTCTTCTTTAATTTCATAACTTTCTGCACATTTTTTCGTCCAAACAAATTTTACAGATTTTCTTGTCAAATTTGACAATGGAGTGGCAATCTTGGAAAAATCTTGAATAAATCGTTTGTAATAGCCTGCCAATCCCAAGAAACTTCTCACTTCTGATGGAGTTCTTGGTTGTTCCCAATTTATCACAGCTTCAACTTTTGATAGATTGTGACGCCCCTAAATTCGGACCTCCACTCACTCAAATTCGGTTCACCACGTTCTCATGGTAAAACCATAATAACTAAAATAACGCATACACAACGGAAAATCTACTTTAGAATAATATACAATGATTTATTATAATTATTCCCCCAAGTCTCGCAACCTACATTACTTAATAGATTACATAATAATATCTAATAAAGACTTATTACATGATCTTACTTAAGCTTAAACATAGTCTGAAATAGTCTTAGTACATTATAATAGACTTTAAACATAAAAAGAACAAGCTAGTCGGTAGTCTTGCCCTTGTCCTGCCCGGATACACTTCCCTGTTTTGTCTTAATTGAAAGGTTTTTAAAAGCAAGGATGAGCACAAATTGCCCAACAAGTAATATACAACAAGGGTGTAAGGTATAATATCACAAGGTTTGAAATATCGAAGTGTCATTTCTAGGATAGTTCAAAGTGTCAGAATAACATGATGGATAAGAAACATCAACAATTCTTTGAATAAGAACGATAATTCAATATAAATAAACAGATATATATGAATTTAACGACTATCAAGGTATCCAACTGGATAAACAATTTATACTGAGCAGTCACTAAGGACCATTGAACTTCCACTAGAGTTACCAATATTAAACTGATAACCCAAAAATATTAAGTACTATAGATGATCAGTCTACAATACTTTACGTTATGCATAACACCATAATACTATTTATTCATGTGTTGGGGTTTCCAACAACATACACTCCCCTTACCAAAAGGGTTGTCCAACTCAGTTTTCAAGATTTCCGCACCAATCAATTGGTTTGGACAATTTTTATAAATATGCATATAGTCTAGCAGAATCAAATGGCATCGATTTTTTCACAATATTCAAGGACAATACCAATTTCAACATGAATAATAGCTTTCACAAGGGTTTAACATACTAGCTCATTTGAACGAGAAAGTAATGTAACTTGTATTCAAAGGGATAAGCTTACGGTATTTGTCAAATGAATTAATGCAAGGGTTTAGGATACTTGCACAACATAAATTTGAGTAAGGTTAGAGAAACTTGCCTTAAGCGTAGTTTATCCACGTTAATAAATCAACACTTTCAAATCCTATTTATAACGCATTATATGTTCAAGATGTTAATTAGCTAACACAGTCTTTAATTAAGCTTGACACGATTCAAGTATACACATATGATACCAAATCAGTTTATAAGTTATCATTAATCAAATACTTAGTTACTTTATAAATAAATCAAGAATGCTCAAGGTTAAGACCTCCTCTACTCATGGACTTTCCATTTTAATGCAACACCAACTTATCAACTAAGCATCACACATATATATGTACATCAGTAGGTTTTAGATCACATTTAGCATCATAGGCATCATGCAAGTTACTGTCCAAAAGTTAGAACTCATTAACTATGATTCCAGATCAAGGCGTGCTGCGCATGGCTAAGTTTAGGACGTGCAAGAACAAGACTGGCCTTCCTGCCAAGCCAAGATGCAAACAACGCCTTGTGGTTCATGTTTGGCTTGCCCAAAACAATCATACCTGATCTATTTGTCATGTTAAGGGTCTTTTCATCCTCCTCAAGTCAATCTAGGTTCCCTTTTATAATATATTTCTAAATTAAATATTTTAACCATTTAAGGCCATTCAAGGTCATGAATTCACAAGGTCTAGCATGCTTGCTTTCTAAACATACAAGATAGTTATAAAACTCATATTAGGCAAGCTTGTGTGTATTCATAATACGTATGTGAAACTAACACCGCTTTAGTTGAAAATAGGCTTTGTTCATGCTTTTCTTGAAATGTGCTACACAAGCATGGTATATATATGTTTGTGCTACATGAGCGAGTCTAAGAGTGTCATCAAATATGATCACAAATGTTAGATTCTAGTCTTCATGGTATCTTGACAATATTCACATTCAAAGCTTGCTAATAGGTTCAACATGCTCATGTTTCCTTACTAATCAAATAAACACAAGCTAAAGGTTTATTCATGCATTTCCAAGTCATACTCATATGCTTTCAAAGTTAGAATATAAACCATGTAGAAATCATGCATGTTAGCTCACTAGGCTAAGCTTCTTATTGAAAATATTTCTAACATAAGGCTTAACAAGTTTGATCATGTTCAAAGGACTATGTACACTACAACATGCTCATCTATGTGCAAAATCAGTCATGTATAGCTCACTAGGTTCATAATTTGTAGAACATGATCTTTACATAGTTTGTTTTCAAAACTTAAGGTTCAAATCTCCATTTAAACCATATGTCTCCATTAATCATGTAAGTCTATGAAAACATGCTCACATTAGGTTAACGTATCCATATATATATATATATCATACACATGCTTACATGTTAGCTTGAGTCAAAACAAATAGCTAATAATGATCAGATTTGAAAATGATTGTTGAATCGACTTTCAAAGAATCGGCAAGTAGCATACCACTACTCAATACAATTTGGCAAGAATCAAGACTGCGTGCTTCGGTTCAAAAGACGATCTACTTCGACAAAAAGCTAGCCCAACCTCAAAAATTATTCACCAATTCATTTCCAAACAATCATGTATCAGTTTAAACATGTTTATATGGTCATATAACAACTTTATAACCAATAATCAACCTCATTAACATATAATTTCATGAATTCAAGAATTTGGATTTTGAGACTCAAGACTCCATTTTTTATAGAAACTGAAATTGGAAAGTAAGGATAAGGGATTATACCTCTGCAAATGTGAAAAGAACTTTCTCCAAATGAACTTCTAAGCTCTAGATTACTTGTATGTTCTCTACCTTACTACTTAGCAAATATCAGCACTTGAAAAAAATGGAAGGAGAGCTTATACTTATAGAACATCAAAAATCTAGACAATAACATTCTCCCCTAAATCAAACTCATGTGTTAAAGGATTGCATGGGGGTTAACAAGGAGTGGTTGGATGGTGGTTGGATTGCATCATGAGCACTACTCCCCTCATGATCATTGCCTAGCATGTTTGGAAGAAAATGAAGAACATAGGCTAGCCTTTTTGGAAATACACGTGAATGAGAAATGAGAGGTAAATGAGACACTCAATTTGGGACAATCCAATATAACTAGCATTCTTGTATACTCCTACACATTCTCACATATTTTAATACACATCTCAACCATATATTATAACTAAATGTCACAATATGCTTTAATATTTCAAGGTAGTAGATGTTATGCAACATACATATAATCCATGTACATTTTATCAAAATGATAGTTTACAATGTGTTCATGGTATATTATTTTAATACATACCCGCATACATATTGTCACATAGATAATGTATTTATAACATATAGTTCCAATATATTTAATTATAATGCCCATACAATATAGTTTTATAAGACTTAATATATAGTCACACAATGTCACACTACACTATATAGTATAGTTGTATTATTACTCATATGCACATAACTGTCAATATAATATTGTTATATTACTAACTTACTTATTTGTTAAATAAATAAAGCACGCACTTCCTTAATTAATTAACATCAATATTAATTAATCCACCCATTGATTAATGTAGTTATGGATTTCCATAATCATTATTTATTTTGATAATATATTGCAAATAATAGTAATCACACATTATTAGTTAATTACTAAAATTCAATATTCTACCACAACCATCATCAATTAATTAATATAATTATTAATTAATCCTTATTATTAAATAATTAATATACCACACATCAATTATCAACTAATAGTATACTACAACAACAATTAACAATTAATATTAATTAATTGCTCATCTTATAATTTCTTCGCCGATTAACATTACTATTAGTATTTCCCATCACCATGCCACATAAGGCTTTCAACGAGTTTGCCACAAACTTCACGTATTCTCAATTATTCAATTATTTAATATAATTGAGTTATCTCATTTCATAACACGAAATTGTTCATATTCAAATAAATATTCATTTTCATTAATATATTAATTTAATTATACGCGGAAATTCTCAGGTATTACATGGATCCACTGAAATCCCATCCTTATCGATTACATATCCAAGAAATTATACACGTTCCAGCCAAAATTCACATTTAGAGAATTTCGCGTACAACTTTTCTTTTCTTAGCGTTTCCAGCGTTAGACGTAAGTGTTCCACCTGTTCTTCTTAAGATTTAGAGTACACCAGAATATCATCGATGAACACCACCACAAACTTGTCTAAAAATGGTTTAAACACCCTGTTCATCAAATCCATGAACGCTGCAGGGGCGTTTGTCAAACCAAAAGACATTACTAAAAATTCATAATATCCATACCGAGTTCGGACTGCCGTCTTTGGTACATCCTCCTTGTAAGACCCTAACTTTTATGAATAAAGAATAATTTTATCAAAATATATTTTTGAATATTATGGTGTGGATTTGATATAATGTTATAGTTGTGGTTAATATTTACAAATTTTGCAAAGTAAGCAAGTGGTTATATAATATTCGATTGGTTGGGGAATATTCGTTTTAACAGGGAATATTCGTACGACGACATAATCATTGGTGGACCCCACAACGGAAGTATTATATGTAGTTAGAAAATGACAATTATCTTTTATAAAAATAACGGCGGAAGTTTTATCTTTGTTAAACCGTTGAACTACCCTAGTAAAATACTGAATACTGCCATGGGTTGCATAGTAGCACACGGTATTGATTATTGATGCTTACGTGAGAAGTCACTCGGTTATACTCAATTATTACTATAGTAATTGCTGAATCATATCTCTCATATTATTGATTCGATTATTGTCACAGTATCATCTGCATAATATGATATATTATTAAATCAATAATTGAGATGACAAAGTTATTCATATTATTAAATTGTGATATTTACAATGTCTAGAAGTTCTGTCAAGGAGAGGTTTGGTCATCTAATTGCGCGCCAATAAGGAGAAATCCTTATCGGAAAGCCTCCTCTTTCCTGGGAACGACCTGGTTGTTAAATATTGTGAGTTATAATATTAATGATGAATAAGTTCGTGTTGATTAAAGATGAAATTGATAGTTCTATTGTGTTGGAATTATTAGTGTTAGTGGAAATCAACATTTATTTCGATATTAATTGATGTCTGGAAGTTTTACTGACCAGTCGGGTAATTAATCGGATAAATGAGCAATTAATTGCTATTAATTCACATGATTATAACTATTTGTTCACATGTGTGTACTATTGATTCACATTCTTGTACTATTAAGGGAGTTGATGCAAGATTGATGATACTTGCATGACTAAGTTAAAAATGGAGGTATAGATGGAGGTACTATACTGTAATTCATATTTTCACATGATTATAACTATTGATTCACATGATTGAACTATTGATTCACATTATTTACTATTAGGGGAGGTGGTACAAGTTTGATAATACTTGCAGGACTAAATTAAAAATGAAAGAAAAGTTGAAGGTATTGTACTATAATATTTTGAGCCCCAAAACGTGCAATTATCGAAACTATATTTTCCTATAAATAGAAGCTCATTCTTCCTTCATTTCTCACCAATTCACAAAAGCTATAGAGCAATTATTATAGAGTGAAAGAAGAATAGAAGTGTGCTACCTCTCTACTCCAGTATCCAGTTTCTTTCTAAGGTAAGGGGTATTATTTCTTTCGTATTCATGAAAAGAGCTTCTGTTATTCCATTCTTTATTATTATGTTGAATAACTAACTATGCTCAGCACCGCATACATGGTGAAATTCTTCTCATTATTCCATTCTTTATTATTATGTTGGAATAACTTTGCCTATGCCTGAGTACCACATACATGGTGAAATTCTTATGTTATTCCATTCTTTATTATTACATTAGAATATCCTCGTGCGTGTGGATTACGCTTAGACTGGTTCAATTCTTTATTATTACGTTGGAATAACCTCATGCATGCGGTCTATCGCATGCATGGTGAATTCTTTGTTATTCCATTCTTTATTATTCTGTTGGAATATCCTGTCTATGCGGATTACGCTAGACCTGATTCCATTCTTTATTATTCTGTTAGAATATCCTGTCTGTGCGGATTACGCTAGACCTGGTTCCATTCTTTATTATTCTGTTGGAATAACCTGTCTGTGCGATCTATCGCATGCATGTTGAATTCTTCTATTATTCCATTCTTTATTATTCTGTTGGAATATCTTGTCTGTGTGGATTACGCATGACCTGGTTCCATTCTTTATTATTCTGTTGGAATAACCTATTTATGTGGATTATCACATGCATGGTGAATGATCCTTCGTATTCATTCCTTATTAAATTGTGGAAATGATCTGTCTACGTGGATTACCGAATGGCCGGTGAAAATCAATTTGCAGTTTCATATATTCTATGATACTCATTTGGTTAATGTTTTGGCTTTTATACTCCATGAAATTAGTAGAATATCCTGGATATTTGCGCTTCATCCAGTATCTTTTCATGGAAATATTCTTCTGAGCATTCTTGAATTTTACTCGACAAAGCACTATCATGTTGACAATATGGACGTAATTGATTTCAAGATAAATTAACTTATAAATCTTTAAAATTTATTCTTGAACTTGTTTTATTGAATTATTATGTCATTGTCATCATCCTCATGCTTATATTGTGATGAAAGTCATCTTTGGCTTACGTGCATAGATGGACTTGGTATGATTATGACCGTGGATTATTCGGATAATCATGACCCGTAATGTTATAAATGATGTGGTAAAAGTCCTCGAGAGCACGTGGTGCATTGATGGATAGTTTTTGGTATGATTATGACCAGGGATTATTTGGTATAGTCATGACCATTGATGATTAAATGAATATCCTTGGCCCATAGTGCAGGGATTACTCGATGATGTGGTTTATTTATTGTCGAGTCTCAAATCATATAAAAATTGATAAAAACATTTTAAATCATAGAAGATAGTAGATATCATGCTCTACTTGACTCTTCTAATGGATTGCTTATTCATTGCAGCTAAAACTTGATGTCTATTGTATTTTATCAGTTTAACATTGTTGAAGACTAATGATAATTTATTCTACATTATCTTAGTCATAATATTTCTTACTGAGCTAATTGAGCTCACCCTTTCTTTCACTGTCTCTTCAGGAAATGAGAACGTAGTCGGGACTAGTCGGGGAACGGAGTGACGGTCCAGATGATAGCATTAGTAGTCCTCACTATTCTGTTAAATAGTATGACAATAAATGTAATGAGGACTCCATTGAGTGTGGATATTGTCTAGATGACAATATTCTTATTAAAACTCTTAGATTATGTTTTGTCGTATTTTTTTACCTAATCGTTGTATAATTAAGTTGTATTTGAATTTTGTACCATGTATTTGGCGACTCAAGATGGGTGATGTCTACCTATTTTGGGGGCATCAAAGTTGGTATCAAAGCTTAGGGATATGATTCCTGACTGAGATGTGAGACAAGAACTAGGAGGGGAGAGACGGGGAATTCCTTCGCTAGTATGACCTACCTATGTTTATTTGATATTTAATTGGTCGGTCAGAGTATAGGGATAATATGTAATATGTTAATTAACCCTTGTTTTGTGGCAGTATTTAAAAATGGCATCCAAAAATGTTGAGATAAATAATGAAGCACATGAGACCGCTGAGTCACCACAGATTAATGCCGGGATAATGTGCAACAGAAGACAATAATCCTCATGTAAACAATAACACCGATGAAATGGTGAACGATGGGATGTTCAGAGGCTTTATGCAATTCATGCAACATCGAGCGAAAGCGGCTCCCCGCCCAAAATGCAGTGGAAACACCGACAACTCTCGACGGCCACCGCATTAGCGATTGGAGCTAGGACCACCAGAGTTTTTTGGAGAGCCAAAACCACTTAAGGTGGAGACGTGGTAAAGCAGATCAACAATATATTTTATGTCTTGGGATGCTCCGAGGAGCAAAAGGTTCCCTTTGCCACCTTCATGTTGCGAGCAGAGGCAGATTAATGGTGGGAATCTATAAAGCGTACTCAACCTGCCGCACTCAAATTGACTTGGGAGAAGTTCCAAGAGCTGTTCAATGACAAGTACTTTCCTGAAAGTATTCGTCACATGAAGGAGGTAGAGTTCATCAAGCTTGAGCAAAACAATATGACCGTGGCGCAGTATGAAGCAAAGTTTGTCGAGTTGTCTCGGTTTGCGTCCCACTTGGTTGATAATGAGGAGAAAATGATGCGGATGTTTCTAAGATGTTTGAAACCCGAGATATGTCAATACCTTATCTCTCATAAACTGTGTTTGTATTCAGATGTTGTGAATTGAGCTCAGTTATTAGAGCGCGATAATGAGTCAACCCAACCAATAGAGAGCATCCGGGAAGTCGATAATACCAGTGGTAGCAGTCATCGAAGCGGTGACAACAAATGTGGAGGGAATCAACATGCCAAAAATGATAATCACTTCGGTGGTAATCATGGCCATGACAATAAGAGTGGACATTTCAAGAAGTGGAGATTCAACAAGGATGGAAAGACGTCAGCACCAGCACCTGTTGTTAAGGAAGGAGAACGACCACCGGTTGTATGTTACAAATGTGGAGGGGAAGGAAACATAAGTCCAAACTGCACGATGCAGTCCAAAGCGTGTTATAATTGTGGAAAAGAAGGTCACCTAGCCCGATTTTTCCGTGCACCAAAGTCAAGTCCAGCTGGGATTGAGGCATCAAAGGGACCGGTAGTTCAAGGGAGAGCGTTTGTCGTAACCTCCCAAAAAGCGAGGAATCCGAATGAGGTGATCACGGGTAAGCAAATCATAAACTCTAGCGAAGTTTATACTTTATTTGATACCGGTTCTACCCATTCCTTTATTTCTCCTACTTGCGCTCAACGTTTAAATTTGACTACGGAGAAATTAGACTTTGACTTATCTGTTGAAACTCCGTTGGGAGAAACCTTCATTACATCCACGGTTTATAAGTATTGTTTGATTCAAATGTCAGAATCGCATGCGTTACTTCGTCGATCTTATTTCTTTGAAAATACTTGCATTTTATGTGATTTTAGGGGTTGATTGGTTAACTACTCATCATGCTAAAATCGATTGTTTTCGTAAGGTTGTTAGCTTTCATTGTAACAATCCGAAATTTTAAATTGTAATTTAATTATTTATTGAGTTATATAAATATTATTTGAGGTGTTTATTGTTAAATAAATATTTTGTTAATGTGATGGTTGTTAGTAAATATTTATGAATCTAAATTTGTTAGATTATATTCTAAATTAAATTAATTTATAATTTAGAGAATAGTAGTGTAACATGAGATGTTATATTGTTGTTGTGATTTAATAATTTAGATGATATATTAAATTATTAAATAAGTTATAATGGAAATTATAATTTTGTGATATTTGCTAAAAAAAACTATATTTAATTAAAATATATTATGTGGTTAATTTAATGGGTTAATGTTGGATATGAAAATAATATGTGATTATAATTTATTAACTAAAGTGTTTATTAAAATAAATTAAAAAGGATTTAAATTAGTTTTTGTCAAACAAGGCTTAAAAGTATTTTAATCCTTTAAACTTAAAGAGTTTGCCAAACAAGCCTTATGGCTTTTGGGATTTCTAGTTTTTGAAAATCAAATAAAATAAATCAAATAAATTAAAATAATAAATATAATATATTTATATTAGATACGTTTCTTTTAGTAACTGATATTAGTTATTAGGCGTATTAAGGGTTCAGTTTTTGATTTTTACGCTTAAGTTAGTCTATGGTTTAGCCTAATAGGAGAAAACTAAGAAGTTCAGAGAACATGAGAGAGAATTGGAGAGGAGCCTTAAGAATTTTCTCAGCTTCAGTGTTTAGCAAGGTTGTGCAAGCTAATTGAAGGTAATTCTCCATAATCTCTATATTATGTATATATATATGTATATGTATGGATGAGTTTATGGCGTGAAGCTTCAAACTCTGTGAATTCTAGCTTTCTGTAAATTGTGTTACGTAATCTGTTGATGGTAATTAGATAGAGTGATGATTAGAAAGTATGTTTAAACAATAATTGCATGCTAATTTCAGTTTACAGTAGAAGAAAATTTCGTTAGTGTATGTTTATATATATATTTTTTTATATATGTTCATGAAAAGTATCAATTTTGGTGGCCAATTAGTATGTGAAATTATAAATTGAAGCTTGTATATGTTAGTTCAAAGAGATACGAGCATAACGTAATTGGAATGGAGTGATTTGGCCAAATAATGAATTCACAGTTATGATTTTTGGGATGAATATCAAAAAATTGGAGTTTTATATGAAAAACATGAAAATTGAGAAATTAAAATAGTTTTAGTTACTGTTAAATTGTGCTAAGTGGTTGAATAGGTTAGCAATCATGTCTATGATAGTGGTATATTTATTTTCCGTGTTAATATCACTGTTTAATGGGTGAAATTCGTGTTAGTTGGCTTAAGAAAAGTGTCGTGGCTCTGTTATGAAAAACTGGGTTCTGCAAGTCGGCAAGGCCATGACCTTAAACACGCAGTAGCCAAGTAATTGTTACAAGTGGCATACGACATCCCCATATAAAACTTCATGGCGATCACCGATGCAGTACTCATTTTTAGACACTGAAGTTTATTTGTTTTGCAGACTTTGGTCGTTCTTTGTAGCTTAGCTTAAGGTTATGGTAATGTGTTCAACATGTAACAACAAGGTTAATTAGAGTCATGTTATGTGGATTATGAATTCAAAAATTTAAAAGTGATTAGTAAATCGAGAATGCGTTATGTGATAATTTGGTAAGCATAATGAACGTTAGACAAGTATTGCGAAGTAAAACACTTAGAGTTTCTGAAATGCAAATGGTAATGATCATGTTATGATATGTTAATATATCTAATAGGTATTGTGGTTCTAAAATTATGTGTAGGTGATCGTGAGTTTAATTTTATAGCTTACGCTCAAGGCAAGTTTCTAAACTCTATCTTTTACATTGTGAAACTATCCTAATTCTTTAATTTCGTTGAGCTAGTTCCATTATTACATTATGTAGCTTTATTCATTGATTGAGCAAGTTTTCTATTTCAACTGTTGATTGAATAAGTCAATTGTCCCTAGAGTTCATTCGAGTAAACTTTAACTCTAATGTTATTTGAATTCTCATTTTGTTGATTCATTCTAACTTGTTTTTGATTAAGCAAGTTCTTGAGTTATATTCTTGTATAATGAACACAGTTTGAACTCTCATCTCTATTATTGAACTATTTTAATCCTTGCTTGAATTAATACCATGTTGGGCAAGTTTTTAGTTTCCAGCTTGCTATTGGTTATGGTACATTTTGTAATTTCATTTCTAATGTTATAAGACTCTAACCTTAGCGTATTTATTGTTTAAGCAAAGGTGTACCATTTTCTTCATTTTGTTAAATACTTATGCTCTATAGTTATTTCAAGCATGATTTTAATATGTATAAACAGTTCATTTATGATTCTCAATTGTTCTATGTTATGTTATTAAACATCTGTTATGATTATCAAACACTGTTAATTCAACTAGTCCTCTAGTTGATGTTCGTTGAACCTCAAATTACCCTTGGAAGCTTATCCAAACCAAACTTTCTTTGGTGCGGACTTGTACTCTAAATACTGAGATTAACAACCCTACTATTATTAGGGGATAATTTACGCGTAGCATTAAAATGTTTGTGCACAATACATTGTACGAAGGGCTGATCCCCCTAAGTACGAGGAGTCCTTATAGTCTTATATTCAAGTTAAAGTTGGAGTTGAAAGATTACTCATGAATCGTGGACATAGTTCATGGTCTTATGACCCTCGCTTATGTATATTCCATATTTTGGATTCCAGGTTCACGATTATCATTGATAGTGTACTATTCAATTTTGATGAGCCTATTCGTTGGCAGTTATTATTGTTATTTTCATGTTGATTCTTTATTATATCCAGTGAGCAATTGTTTTGCTCACTCTTGCATATTTATATACTCATTGCAGCTAAAGTGGAGAAGGTAGATGAACCTTCAACTAACAAAGGAAAGGGAAAATTGTACAAGTGATGCTGATTTGTACTTTTATTTTTATGATGACCTTAGACTTTTAATAATGATGTAATGTAATAATTTAATTCCACACTTGAATGATGTTTAAAGGTTAGATAACCTGGGATCATTTTTGAATTTATTAATGTAACCCTATTTCAGGGAAGGATTTATGATTTAATATATTTATTTGGGTAGATAGTATGAATGTATGGATAGTGAGCACCAAATCTTGTGAAAATGAAGTACCTAGATTTGGGGGTGTCACATGTTGGTATCAAAGCTTTAGGTTATGAACCTTAGGTGGGGAAAAGCCTTAGAAAGTAACCTTTGAAAAGATAGTGATGATAAACTCTCATCGAGTTTTAGGAAAACGAAAGTAATAAAACACTTATGTGCTTATGTGATTACAACTTATGTTCTCGTGAGTGTCGAGTAGTAATGATTAGAATTTAAAATTTAAACTTTGGTTGATAGGATGACTAATATAGGAGGATCTAGTCAGGCTAGAGAAGAGGAGCCTCGAGGTTTAAGGTGATTTGGGAACAACTATTGCCACGGAAACAGCAGGTTAAAATTGGTCCACGATGAGTTAAGCGGGAGAGAGAGTACCTGTTGAGGATGATGAGATAGAGACGGATGATGAGGACCCCGTAGAGCGGCCACAGTTGGATGAGGATGACGAGGAGGGAGAGCTTCCACTTAATTTGATAGCTGCCCGTATGTACGACGAGGTGTATGACCACAATGTGGAACTTCAAGACACCGTCGAGGAGTTACATGAGATAGTAGATGAACAACAGACCTCGATGGCACAGAAAGACGATGAGATCCACGATCGAGAAGAACGACTGAACAACGTTGAAGAGAAGTTGGTCCACACTGAAGGAGAGAACGAGCGAATGATGGCAGAGATTGCAGAGTTAAAGGACAAGTTGGAAGAAGAATCTACAAAAAGGACAAGAGCCAAAGACGCGTACAATGAAGCTTATCAACGAGCCGGAATAGCAGAGAGGGACGCACAATCAAAGAGGAGGAAGATGGGAGAGATGAATAACGTGTTCAACACCGTGATCAATCGAGCTCAGGATCGGGTCATGGATTATCTAATTCAGTTTGAGACGCTACCATCATACATACTGGATCGCCGAATAATGTTCCGAATTATGGAGGAGGAGCATCGTAAGGCTACACAATATCTTAGTAGGACATTTTAGAGAATGTAATTGATTGGTGATTAGAAATAAATGAAATGTAAGTCCCAGGTGTAATATAACCAATGGGATAGATGATGATGATGTTGTCCTGCAACTGTTATAGTTCAGGAAAGTAATGTAAATAGCAGTGATGCTATTGTTTTGATGTTTTTTTTCAAGATGATGAATGAATAAAAGTTATTATTTTATTCAAGTGTTATGTGTTACATGGTAAACTTTTATGATGTGCAACCTAAGTATATAATAATTAAAAAGGTTGAATAAAAGCTAATGGGTGTATTTTAACAGAAAATGGCTTCAAGATGTAAACCACCACGACAGAGAACCACTGAGAACAACAACAACAATGAGGAAGGAAACCCTGTTCAGCAGCTATTGACGTTACTGATGGGTGCTTTACAGAATCAACCTCAGAATCAAGGTACTATGTTTAAGGATTTCAAGGAGGTTGGACCACCAGAATTCTGTGGGTCCATGAATCCAGTTGAAGCACAGACTTGGATCATGGAAATCGAGAAGGTTTTTGATGTTGCTAGGGTTGAGGATAACCAGTAGACTGCTTTTGCAACATTTATGTTGAAAGCAGAAGCGAGTTATTGGTGGTAGGCCAACAAAACTCGGGAATGACCAGGAGTGATGACCTGGGATAGGTTTAAGGAGCTGTTCTTCGAGACCTATTTCCCAGAGAGTTCAAAGAGTCAGCTAGAGGTTCAGTTTTTGGAACTAAAGCAAGGAACGATGTCAGTGTCTAATTATGCTGCAAAATTTAATGAGTTGGTGAGGTTTGCACCATATCAAGTCAGTACAGACGAGTGCAAGGCGAGGAGGTTTGAGCAGGGACTGAAACCCTGGTTGTATAGTAGAGTCTCCCTGTTCCAATTGAAGATGTTTGCAGCAGTGATGGAGAAAGCAATTCTCACTGAAAGTGGAGGCGAGGCAGTAACAGAACATAATCAAGAGCAGAGGAAGAACAAAAGTGAAGGTGAAGCTAAGAGTGGTGGTAGTAACGGCGAAAATGGCAACTATTTAAAGAGGAAGTGGAATGGGAATGGGGGAGCTGGAAATCAGCAAAGAAACCAGCAAAATAAGAAGTTCAAAGCATGCGCTACATGTGGAAAGTTTCACAAGGGTGTGTGCTTGATGGGGAAGTGAGTATGCTTCAATTGTGGCCAGGAGGGTCACATCGCCCCAAATTTCACTCAAGCTAAGAAGAATGTGTGTTTCACGTACGGGTCCAAGGATCACTTTGCTCGTGAATGCCCTAAGAAGAGATCTGGTGAAACAAATGGAAGCAAGGGAAATGCTAGTGGAGGTGCGTTCGCTATTGCTGGACCAACGTCAACAAATAAGCCTACAACAAGAACCTTCAACATGATGGTTCAGGACGCGGTGCAATCAAAAGATGTTGTGTCAGGTATTATCCCAATCAATGATATAAATGCATATTTATTATTTGATTCGGGTGCAACTTGCTCGTTTATATTTGATGATTTTGCTAAGAAGTTAGAAATACCTAGTGAAGAGCTGAATTTTCCTTTAAACATAGAAATTGCGAATAGGGAAGTGATTCCTATTAGGTTCGTATACAAGAACTGTAGGGTGAACATTAATGGGAATGTTATGAAAGTAGATCTAATTCTGATAAAACTCAAAGAGTTCGATGTTATTTTGGGAATAGATTGGCTGTTTAATTATGGAGCGATAATTGACTGCCAAAAGAAGTGTGTAAACCTTATGACTCCGTCAAAGGTAGTTTTTCATGGTAGCAAATTGCCTAGACAAATGAAATGTCTGACGATGATGCCGGCCAAAAAGTTATTGAGTCAGGGCTGTGTAGGGTATTTAGCTTACATAGTCGATACTCAAAAGGAGAAGGATGTGAAATTGGAGGAAATACCAGTGGTTAGGGAGTTCGTAGACGTGTTTTCGGAGGATTTACCAGGACTTCTGCCTGATCGAGAAATCGAGTTCGTGATCGACTTAGAGCCAGGAACCGCTCTGATATCAAAGGCCCCGTACAGAATGGCTCCGGTGGAAATAAAGGAACTAATGGTGCAACTGCAAGAGCTGTTAGATAAGAAGTATATTCAACCGAGTGTATCACCTTTGGGAGCACCGATGTTATTCGTGAAGAAGAAGGATGGGTCGATGCGTCTTTGCATTGACTATACGGAATTGAACAAAATCACTATTAAGAACAAATACCCGTTGCCAAGAATAGATAACTTGTTTGATTAGTTGAAGGGTGCTAGATATTTCTCGAAAATAGATTTGAGAAGTGGGTATCATCAATTGAAAGTAAGAAAGGAGGATTTACTGAAGACGACATTCCGAACTCGGTATGGACATTACAAATTTTTAGTGATGTCATTTGGCTTGACAAATGCCCCTACAGCGTTCATGGATTTGATGAACAGGGTGTTTAAACCATTTTTGGACAAATTTGTGGTGGTGTTCATCGATGATATTTTGGTGTACTCTAAAACATAAGAGGAACACGTGCAACATTTATGTCTGACGTTGGAGACATTAAGGAAGGAAAAGTTGTACGCGAAATATTATAAATGTGAATTTTGGCTGGAACGTGTGCAATTTTTTGGGCATGTAATTGATAAGGATGGGATTTCCGTAGATCCATCATAAGTTGAAGCTATGATAAATTGGGAACAACCAAGAACTCCATTAGAAGTGAGAATTTTCTTGGGATTGGTAGGCTATTATAGACGGTTTATCCAGGATTTTTCCAAGGTTGTCACTCCGTTGACAAATTTGATAAGTAAATTTGTAAAATTTGTTTGGACGAAAAAGTGTGAGGAAAGTTTTCAAGAATTGAAAAAGAAGTTAAGTGTGGCACCTGTGTTGTCGTTACCAGATAATACAGAAAACTTTGTGGTGTATAGTGATGCTTCACACAAAGGATTGTGTAAAATCCAAAATTTTATGACTAAAGATTTAATTTTCTCAAAATATTTTTTGAATATTATGGTGTGGATTTGAGATAATGTTATAATTGTGGGTAGTATTTATAAATTTTTCAAAGTATGAAAGTTGTTGTATTATATTCGATTGGTCGGGGAATATTCGTTTTAGCAGGAATATTACATAAATGGTAAGAATCATTGGTGGACCCCACAATAGAATTATTATTTGATTGAGAAAACGACAAAAATATTTTTATGAAAATTACTACGAAAGTTTTACGCTTAATAATCGCCTGAACTACTCATTAGTAAAAAAAGTACAAGAATACTGGCGTGGTTGCATAGTAGCACACAAGATTGATTATTGATGCTTACGTGAGAAATCACTCGCTTATACTCAATTATTACTACAAAGAATTGTCGCATCATATCTCTCATATTATTGATTCGATTATTGTCACAGTATCATCTGCATTATATGTTATATTATTAAATCAATAATTGAGACGACAAAGTTATTCATATTATTAAATTGCAATATTTACAATGCCTAGAAGTTCTGTTAAGGAGAGGTTTGGTCACCTAATTGCGCGCCAATAGGGAGAAATCCTTATTGGAAAGCCCCCTCTTTCCTGGGAACAACCTGGTTGTTAAATATTGTGAGTTATAATATTAATGATGAATAAGTTTGTGTTGATTAAAGATGAATTTGATAGTTCCATTGTGTTGGGATTATTTGTGTTAGTAGAAATTGACATTTATTCCGATGATAATTGATGCTTGGAGGTTATATTGTTTAATCGGGTATTCGGGACACTTTTTGTGTCAGAGTTACTATTCACGAGTTATTATTCATAAGTTACTATTCACGAGTTACTATTCATGAGTTACTATTCATGGGGTACTATTCACCTGAACAATATATTTCTTTTCGGTCCAAATTATTGTTGGGTACAATATTATTCCATGAGGAGATGTGCTAATTTTTCAGACCGTTGGTTGAATTTATAATAGTAAATCAATATGGATCGCTGGTTTAAAGTTTTAATAGTAAATCAATATGGACCGTCCGTTTAAAAGTAAATCAATCTGGACCGTTCATGAATTAGTTACTATTCAATCCATTCCTCTATAAATAGAAGCTCATTCCTTCATTATTTCTTACGAATTCACTGAAACTCTAGAGAGAGAAATTATAGAGAGAAAGAATAAGAGTTTTCTGCTACTTCACTACTTCGATATCCAGTTTCTTTAAATGGTAAGGGGTATTATTTCTTTCGTATTCATGAAGAGAACTTCAGTTATTCCATTATTTATTATTCTCATTGGAATAACTCAGATACGCTGAGCTACCCTATACTTGGTGAAATTCTTATGTTATTCCGGTCTTTATTATTCATTGGAATATCCTCACTGCATGCGTTTTCTGGCGGACCGGGTTTCGCCTCTTTATTATTCTATTGAATATCCTGTCTGCATGCATTTTACTGTGGGACTGGTTCATCTTTTATTATTCGCTTGAATATCCTCATCTGCATGCGTTTCACTGTGGGACCTAGTTCCGTATTTTTTATTCTGTTGGAATAACCTGCCTATGGGATCTATCACATGACTGGTGATTTCTTTTGTTATTCCATTCTTTATTATACTCAGTTGGTTAAAGTTTTGACTTTCTATACTCCATGAAATTAGTGGAATATCCCCGATATTTAAGCTTCATCCAAAGATCTTTTCATGGAAATATTCTTCTGAGCATTCTTGAATTCTACTCTACAAAGAAGTATCATGTTGACAATTTGGACGTTATTAGTTCCTAGATAAACTAATTCTTGAACTTGTATTTATTGAATTCTTATATCATTGTCATCATCCTCATGTTTATATTTTTGAAAGTCATCTGTGGCCTGTAGTGCATAGATGGACTTGGTATGATTATGACCAGAGATTATTCGATATTGTAACATTCTAGAATTTTAATTGTTATATTAAATATTTATTGAATTATTTAAATATTTAATGGATGTGTTTATTGTGGAATAAATAATTGTTCAAATTTGAATTGATGTGGTTAATTATTTGTTAAATAAATAATTAAGGAAAATTAATTATTTTGCTAATTTAATTTAATTATTAAGTTAGAGAATTTTGATTAATTGAATTACTATTCTTTTTATTGGAAATTGTAATTAAAAAGGATGTGTTGGTGGATTAAATAAAGTTATAATTATATAGAAAATTATAATTTTGGTGGTATTGATTTATGTGATGAAGCGATTTAATAAATTGTTATTATGATTAATTTAATTCAATTAATATGTGACAAATAACCTTGTTATAAAGGAGTTACTAAAATAAATTAAGGGAGTTTAATTTAATTTTGCCAAACAAGGCCTATTGCTTATTAAGACTTTATTCTAATTGAGTTTTACCAAACAAGGTGTAAGGATTATTGTGTTATTTTATTAGTGGTTAGCCAAACAAGCCCTATGGCTTTTGGTTTTCAAAATAATATAACTGATGTCAGTAAATTAGAGTTATGTTATATAATTAATATGTATATTATATGCTACATACGTTAGTTGTTAGTATGCTCTAGAGTTAGGAAGAAAAACAAAAACACAGAGGAAGAAGAAGAAGAGAAGAAGAAAAGAAGAGAGGAAGGAAGGCTAGAGAATTGAGAAAAGAATTGGGGGAAAAAGGTTTGATAATCAAAAGGGATAGCCATCATCTTCTACAATCAAGGTATTCTCCTATTTCCTTTAGCTTTCCCTTCTCCTATTTTTCTCTGTGAAATTCTTGTGATAGGATAATTGTTGATTTTATGTGTGTTCATATGATAAACCATTGTTGTAAAGTTATTTTCATAGGTTATATATGATTATAATCAATGAATTGATGATATATATGAAATTTGTGAAGAAAATATTTTTATAGAGAGTTTTTATGAAAACATATTGTTTAGCTTAAAATATAAATTAAGGGTGAATTAGTGGTTTAGTTGATAAACTGAACGTTTAATTTGTTATAGTATGTATAATCATTGATAAAGACACTTTGAATTAGTGGTTTTGGTTGAAAAACAAAATTTACAGTGTTGATTTTCATTGAAATATCAAAAAGTGAGTTTTTATCAAAAATAGTGAAATTGAATGTGCTAAATTTGTTGTTTATGTTGTTGTATGGATAGAAACATGTTAGATGAATTGTTTACATAAAGTTTTTGTATGAATTATATGCTATTTAGTCTGTTAGAAACGAGCTTGTAGGCCAAAATTGGCTTTTTCCTCGCACTGCTGTCAAGTCGTTGTCGATTAAATCTGCAGATTCACGTCATGGCCTTCAAAGAAGTTGTTAGTTTCATGCGCCAATTAACGCCGACGCCACGCCGCAACACTTTTATACCTTGTGACTCGTCATCACAACGTACGTGCTTGATGTCAAGAACGCCACCCACAGTAAAAACTGTGGTGCCGCTGAAGTTGAGTTAGTAGAATGGTCTGACTGTGTATTTTTTGTACACGAAATTTTAAGAAAAGTTATGTGATGATAGTAGGACTGCTAAATGTTGATTTTAGTATTTCTATACTATGAATAAGTATGTTATTAACAATTAACTTGTGTTATAACTCGATTATGTGATTAAAAAAATCCAATTTTAAATGATGAACATACTTAGTTATGTTTGTAAGATGGTAATGACTAATTATGTCATGACGACATATGGTTATAGGATATTGTGATTCGTATTGATTTGGTTTAGCCTACGAGCAAGGCAAGTTTTCTAAACTTTTTTTTTACATTGAGCAAGTTCTCTAACTCTACTTTTGTAATTGGAATCAATTATTGTTCCTAATATAATAATGCAAGATTTCTAATTCTTTATCTTGTTGAACTATTTATTGTTTCAATTCGATTACCTTATGAATGATGCAAGCTTTCTAAACTTTGGTTTAATGTTGACAAGTTATTCTTGTATTTAACTTGTTATTTAGCATGCACAACTATTTATACTAATGTTGAGCAATTTCATCATTCAAACTATTATGCATGCTTAGTACCCAATTCTAATTTAACCTTGACTTAATATTTTTCAAGCAAGGCATGTTATAATTATTCAAAATATATGCTATTAGATTATTCCTAAAGCATGATTTTGGTTTACCATGTTGATTTAATTACGATTATTCTGTAATATGATGTTATTAATTCAACTAGTCCTCTAGTTGATGATCGTTGAACTTCAAATTACCCTTGAAAGCTTATCCAAACCAAACTCTCTTTGGTGCAGACTTGTACTCCAAATACTGAGATGAACAACCCTATTATTATTAGGGGATAACTTACGCGTAACGTTAAATGTTTGTGCACAATACATGGCACGAAGGGCTGATCCCCCTAAGTACGAGGAGTCCTTATAGTCTTATGACTGTTAAAGTTGGAGTTGAGAGATTACTCGCAACTGTGGACATAGTTCATGGTCTTATGACCCTCAGTTATAGTTATTCTACATTTTGGATTTCAGTTTCTGATTATTGATGATAAAGTACTATTCATTATTGATGAGCTTATTATTGGCAGTTATTATTACTATACTCATGTTGATTTCATATTGTATCCAGTGAGCAATTATTTTGCTCACTCTTGCATATTTTAAAACTCATTGCAGCTAAAGAAGAGAAGGTAGATGAACCTTCGTCTAGTAAAGGAAAGGAAAAAATGTGCAAGTGATGAAGACTTGTAATTTTACTTTGATTGAGATGTTAGATTTTTATTATGATGATCTTAGACTTGGTTTTAATGAAGTTTATTTAATTTCCGCATTTGAATGATTGTAAGTAAAGGTTAGATAACCTGGGAGATTTTATTATGTAACCCTTTAATGGGAAAGGTTTTATTTACCCAGTTTTGTTGTGATTGGGTAGTTAGATATGAATGTTTGATTAAGTGAACACCAAATCCCGTGGGAATGAAGTACCTGGATTTGGGGGTGTCACATGTATAATCATGACCGTAATGTTACAAATGATGTGGTAAAAGTCCTCATTGGCCCGTAGTGCATTGATGGATAGTTGTTGGCATGATCATGACCATTGATGAATACATGAATATCCTTGGCCCGTAGTGCATGGATAATTTGTGGTCGTGACCCTAATGAATATCCTTGGCCGTAGTGCAGGGATGATGTGGATTATTTTTTAGCTGAGTCTCAACGATAAAAGTGAGGAAAAAATGTTTTAAATCATAAAAGATAGTAGATTGTATTCTATACTTGACTCTTTTAATGGATTGCTTATTCTGCTGCAGTTAAACTTGATGTCTATTGTATTTTATCAGTTTAACATTGTTGAAGGTTAATGATAATTTATCCTGCATTATCTTAGTCATAATATTTCTTACTGGGCTAGTTGAGCTCACCCTTTCTTTCTCTATTCTCTTCAGGAAATGAGAACGTAACAGGGACTAGTCGGGGAACGGAGTGATGGTCCAGAGGATAGCATTAGTAGTCCTCACTATTCTATGAAATAGTGTATTAATAAATGTATGAGGACTTATTCTGAGAGTGGATATTGTCTAGAAGTCAATATTTGTATTAAAACTCACAGCATATATTTTGTCGTATTTTACACGACTGTTGTATAATTAGTTTGTATTTGTATTCAGTACCATGTATCTGGCGACCCAAGATGGGTGATGTATACCTATTTTGGGGGCGTCACAGTTGGTATGAGCTTAGGGATATGATCCCTGGCTGAGATGTGAGATAAGAACTAGGAGGAGAGAGACGGGGAATTCCTTCGCTAGTATGACCTACCTAAGTTTATTTGTTATTTAATTGGTTGGTCAGAGTATAGGGATAATATGTGATATGTTAATTAACCCTTGTTTTGTGGCAGTATTTGAAAATGGCATTCGAGAATGTTGAGAACATCAATGGAGCACAGGAGACCGTTGAGTCTCCACAGATCAATAATTAGGACAATGTGAATCAGGAAGGCGACAATCCTCATGCAAACAACAACACTGACCAAATGATGAACGACGGAATGTTCCGAGGCTTCATGAAATTCATGCAACATCAGGCGAGAGCGGTTCCTGTCCAAAATGTAGGTGGAAACACTAGCAACTCTCGGACGATCACCGCCAAACAGTTCAAGGAGCTGGGACCACCAGAGTTTTTTGGAGAGTCAAAACCACTTAAGGCGGAGACGTGGATAAAGTAGATCTGCAAGATATTTGATGTCTTAGGATGCTCTGAGGAGAAAAAGGTTCCCTTTGCCACCTTCATATTACGTACAGAGGTAGATTATTGGTGGGAATCTGTAAAATGTACTCAACCTGCTGCACTGAAGATGACTTGGGAGAAGTTCCTAGAATTGTTCAACGACAAGTACTTTCCCGAAAGTATTCGTCACATAAAAGAGGTAGAATTCATCAAGTTGGAACAAAATAATATGACCGTGTCGCAGTACGAAGCCAAGTTCGCCGAGTTATCCCGGTTTGCGTCCCATTTGGTTGATAATGAGGAGAGAATGACGCGAATGTTTCTAAGAGGTTTGAAACCCGAGATACGTCAATAACTCATTTCTCATAAACTATGTTTGTATTCAGATGTCGTTAATAGGGATCAGTTATTGGAGTGCGATAATGAGTCAATGCAACCAAAAGAGAGTAGCCGGCAAAATGATAATACCAATGATAACAGTCATCGAAGCGGTGACAATAAGCATGGAGGGAATCAGCATGCAAGAAATGGTAACCACTTCGGTGGTAATCATGGCCAAAACAATAAGAATTGACATTTCAAGAAGAGGAGATTCAACAATGATGGAAAGACGTCAGCACCAACACCCGTTGTTAAGGAAGGAGAATGACCACCTATCATATGCTTCAAATGCGGAGGGGAGGGACACATCAGTCCAAACTACGCGATGCCGTCCAAAGCATGTTATAATTATGGAAGATAAGGTCACCTAGCCCGATTTTGTCGTGCACCGAAATCAAGTCTAGCTGGGACGGTGGCACCAAAGGCGAATACGGATAAAACAAAGTCGGTGGTTTCAGGAAGAGCATTTTTCGTGACTTCTCAAAAAGAGAGTAACCCAAACGAAGTTAGCACGTGTTAGTTAATTACAAATTCTTATGAAGTCTATACCTTATTAGATACCTGTTCTACCCATTCTTTTATCTCTCTTGCTTGCGCTCAACGTTTAAATTTAACTTAGGAGAAGTTAGACTTTGACTTATTGGTTGAAACTTCTTTAGCAGAAACCTTTGTTACATCCACTATTTATTAATCTTGTTTATTTCAAATTGACACTTTCACGTTACCTGTCGATCTTATCTCTTTGAAAATACTTACCTTTGATGTGATTTTAGAAATTGATTGGTTAACTACTCATCATGCTTTTCGTAAGGTTGTTAGCTTTCATATTCCTAACCAACCTGTTATGCGAATTCAAGCAACCAACCCACTAAAGTCAATCATTGTCATATCAAGCCATAAGTAAAGAGCCCCGATCCTTTCGTTGTTGACTTCCTTGTGTGGAATGCACCGAAGCCAAACTTTCTGTAGGCGACGTCGTGAATGACGATGTCAAGTTGATAGATATCAATGTGACGTACTATCCAAGTTATGGATGAGAGTCACATTTTTGAATGATATTTCTATTGTTAATAAATTTCCTGACGTATTCTTGAAGACTTCTTAGCCTACCCTAGAGCGTGAAATCGAATTTTGTATTGACCTCAGTACAAAATCCATTTCTAAAACCCTTAAATATTTCTTCAACCAAAACGAACATAACATGCGCCAAAGACGTTGGCTCGAGCTGTTGAAGATTACGATCGTACCATTCAATACTATCGTGGAAAAGTGAACATGGTAGCTGACGCGTTGAGTAGAAGATAGTATGCGTTTACGAGTGCGAATATACAAACCTATGTGAAGATAATGAATATACGAGTAGAATCGACTTTAATCGATAAAGTTAAAGTCGCTCAAGCTACAGACCCGGAGCTGATGAACACGAAAAAGAAGGTTCAAGAGGGCGTTATTCTAGAAGCAAGAATCGATGAAGAGAGGAAATCTCAATCCTCGATTTAATTGGCCCATTTGAAATCCTCGATCGAGTAGGAACTATGGCTTATAGACTCGTTTTACCGCCAAATATGTTGCGTGTTCATAACGTTTGTCACGTATCAATGTTACGTAAATATGTGGACGACCTGAACCACATTATTGATTTAGAACCGGACGAGATAGCGGATAATTTAACGTATGAAGATGTACTTGTTAAAATTCTGGAATATATTCTACGCTTAAAGGTTATACCTCAAGAGTTAGAATATGACGAAGTGTACTCATCTGTTCGGCATACCAGGTACGTACGTAAATTTTGAGGGCGAAATTTCATAAGGAGGGGAAAATTCATTTTGGCAAGAAAGGAAAGCTTAGCCCAAGGTTTATTGGACCTTTCGAAATATTACGAAGAGTGGGAGAGGTGGCTTACGAAGTAGCTTTACCTCCAGAATTAGAGCATGTTCATAATGTTTTTCACGTGTCGGTGTTGCGACAAAATAAATCCGATTACAAGCATGTAATTGAGTATGAACCGTTGCAGTTCAGTAAAGATTTGTCTTACGAAGAGATTCCTATCCAGATAGTTAACAGGAAAGAACAAGTGCTCAGGAATAAAGTGATACCTTCTGTGAAGGTGATATGGAGGAACCACAATGTCGAAGAGGCTACGTGGGAACTCGAAGCGAAAATAATGAAGAATTACCCTGAGTTATTTATTTAGTCCGTGTCTTCGATTCTGGGGACATAATCTTTGTAAGTAGGGGATAATGTGATGATTTGATTGTTTGAATTGTGATTCTTGAGACAAAATCCTTGTAAGGAGGGAAAGATGTAACGATTCGAAATTTTAAATTATAATTTAAATATTTATTGAGTTATATTTATATTATTTGAGGTGTTTATTGTTACATAAATATTTTGTTGATGTGATGGTTGTTAGTAAATATTTATGAATCTAAATTTGTTAGATTATATTCTAAATTAAATTAATTTATAATTTAGAGAATTGTAGTGTAACATGAGATGTTATATTGTTGTTGTGATTTAATAATTTAGATGGTATATTAAATTATTAAATAAGTTATAATAGAAATTATAATTTTGTGATATTTGCTAAAAAGGCTATATTTAATTAAAATATAGTATGTGGTTAATTTAATGGGTTAATGTTGGATATGAAAATAATATGTGATTATAATTTATTAACTAAAGTGTTTATTAAAATAAATTAAAAAGGATTTAAATTAGTTTTTGTCAAACAAGGCTTAAAAGTATTTTAATCCTTTAAACTTAAAGATTTTGCCAAACAAGCCTTATGGCTTTTGGGATTTCTAGTTTTTGAAAATCAAATAAATTAAAATAATAAATATAATATATTTATATTATATACGTTTCTTTTAGTAACTGATATTAGTTATTAGGCGTATTAAGGGTTCAGTTTTTAATTTTTACGCTTAAGTTAGTCTATGGTTTAGCCTAAGAGGAAAAAACTAAGAAGTTCAGAGAACTTGAGAGAGAATTGGAGAGGAGCCTTAAGAATTTTCTCAGCAAATTCAGTGTTTAGCAAGGTTGTGCAAGCTAATTGAATGTAATTCTCCATAATCTCTATATTATGTATATATATGTATATGTATGGATGAGTTTATGGCGTGAAGTTTCAAACTCTATGAATTCTAGCTTTCTGTAAATTGTGTTACGTAATCTGTTGATGGTAATTAGATAGAGTGATGATTAGAAAGTTTGTTTAAATAATAATTGCATGCTAATTTCAATTTTACAGTAGAAGAAAATTTCGTCAGTGTATGTTTATATGTATTTTTTTATATATGTTCATGAAAAGTATCAATTTTGGTGGCCAATTATTATGTGAAATTATAAATTGAATCTTGTATATGTTAGTTCAATGAGATATGAGCATAACGTAATTGGAATGGAGTGATTTGGCCAAATAATGAATTCACAGTTATGATTTTTGGGATGAATATCAAAAAATTGGAGTTTTATATGAAAAACATGAAAATTGAGAAATTAAAATAGTTTTAGTTACTGTTAAATTGTGCTAAGTGGTTGAATAGGTTAGCAATCATGTCTATGATAATGGTATATTTATTTTACATGTTAATATCACTGTTTGATGGGTGAAATTCGTGTTAGTTGGCTTCAGAAAAGTGTCGTGGCTCGCTTACGCAAAACCTGGTTCTCATGAGTCGGCGGTATGCGATATCCCTATAAAAAACTTCATGCGGCAAGGCATGCAGTGCCCGACCATTTTAGACAACTCAAGTTTGTTTGTTTTGCAGACTTTGGTCGTTCTTTGTAGCTTAGCTTAAGGTTATGGTAATGTGTTCAACATGTAACAACAAGGTTAGTTAGAGTTATGTTATGTGGATTATAAATTCAAAAATTTAAAAGTGATTATTAAATCGAGAATGCGTTATGTGATAATTTGGTATACATAATGAACGTTAGACAAGTATTGCGAAGTAAAACACTTAGAGTTTCTGAAATGTAAATGGTAATGATCATGTTATGATATGTTAGCATATCTAATAGGTATTGTGGTTCTAAAATTATGTGTAGGTGATCGTGAGTTTAATTTTATAGCTTATGCTCAAGGAAAGTTTCTTAAATCTATCTTTTACATTGAGAAAGTTTCCTAATTCTTTAATTTCGTTGAGCTAGTTCCCTTATTACATTATATAGCTTTATTCTTTGATTGATCAAGCTTTCTATTTCAACTGTTGATTGAATAAGTCAATTGTCCCTAGAGTTCATTTGAGCAAACTTTAACTCTAATGTTATTTGAATTCTCATTTTGTTGATTCATTCTAACTTGTTTCTGATTAAGCAAGTTCTTGAGTTATATTCTTGTATAATGAACACAGTTTGAACTCTCGTCTCTATTATTGAACTATTTTTAATCCTTGCTTGAATTAATACCATGTTGGGCAAGTTTTTAGTTTCCAGCTTGCTATTGGTTATGGTACATTTTGTAATTTCATTTCTAATGTTATAAGACTCTAACCTTAGCTTATTTATTGTTCAAGCAAAGGTGTACCATTTTCTTCATTTTATTAAATACTTGTGCTCTATAGTTATTTCAAGCATGAGTTTAATATGTATAATCAGTTCATTTATGATTCTCAATTGTTCTATGTTATGTTGTTAAACATTTGTTATGATTTTCAAACACTGTTAATTCAACTAGTCCTCTAGTTAATGTTCGTTGAACTTCAAATTACCCTTGGAAGCTTATCCAAACCAAACTTTCTTTGGTGCGGACTTGTACTCTAAATACTGAGATGAACAACCCTACTATTATTAGGGGATAATTTACGCGTAGCGTTAAAATATTTGTGCACAATACATTGTACGAAGGGTTGATCCCCCTAAGTACGAGGACTCTTTATAGTCTTATGACTCTTAAAGTTGGAGTTGAAAGATTACTCGTAACTGTGGACATAGTTCATGGTCTTATAACCCTAAGTTATGTATATTCCATATTTTGGATTCCAGTTCCTGATTATCATTGATAGAGTACTATTCAGTTTTGATGAGCCTATTCGTTGGCAGTTATTATTTTTATTTTCATGTTGATTCTTTATTATATCCAGTGAGCAATTGTTTTGCTCACTCTTGCATATTTATATACTCATTGCAGCTAAAGTGGAGAAGGTAGATGAACCTTCAACTAGCAAAGAAAAGGGAAAATTGTATAAGTGATTCTGATTTGTACTTTTATTTTTATAATGACCTTAGACTTTTAATAATGATGTAATGTAATAGTTTAATTACGCACTTGAATGATGTTTAAAGTTTTGATAACCTGGGATTATTTTTGAATTTGTTAATGTAACCCTATTTAAGGGAAGGATTTATGATTTTAATATATTTATTTGGGTAGATAGTATGAATGTATGGATAGTGAGCACCAAATCTTGTGGAAATGAAGTAACTAGATTTGGGGGTGTCATATTCATATTCCTAACCAACCTATTATATGAATTCAAGCAACCAAGCCACTAAAATCAATCACTGTCATATCAAGTCATAAAGCTATTCATTTATTGAAAAACGGATGTCAAGCTTTCTTAGCCCATGTCACGGATTTAAATAAAGATACGTTAGATTTGAATGATATTTCTATTGTTAATAAATTTCCTGACGTATTCCCTGAAGAACTTCATGGCCTACCCCCAGAGCGTGAAATTGAATTTTGTATCGACCTTGAATCCGGTACAAAACCCATTTCCAAAGCCCCATATCGAATGGCTCCTATTGAACTTCAGGAGTTAAAAACCCAACTATAGGAATTGTTAGACATCGGTTTCATTCGTCCTAGTACATCTCCTTGGGGTGCTCCTATTCTATTCGTGAAGAAGAAAGATGGAAGTATGCGACTTTGTATTGATTATCGGGAGTTGAATCATGTTACCATCAAAAATAGGTACCCGTTGCCTCGCATTGATGACTGTTTTGACCCGATTGCAAAGAGCCAAATTCTTTTCAAAGATTGATCTTTGTTACGGATATCATCGATTGAAGATTAAAACCGATGACATTCCAAAGATCGATTTCGAACTCCCCAGACGGCATTATGAATTCCTAGTCATGTCTTTTGGATTGACTAATGCTCCTGCTGCCTTCATGGATATGATGAACCGAGTATTCAAGGAATATTTGGATCACTTTGTGGTCGTCTTTATTGATGACATCCTCATATACTCCAAAACCCGCGAAGACCATGATCCACTTTATTGATCACTTGAGGTTGTAAGACCCCCCAACTTTTATGAATAAAGAATAATTTTCTCGAAATATATTTTTGAATATTATGGTGTGGATTTGATATAATATTATAGTTGTGGGTAATATTTATAAATTTTGGAAAGTAAGCAAGTGGTTATATAATATTCGATTGGTCGGGGAATATTCGTTTTAACAGGGAATATTCGTACGACGACACAATCATTGGTAGATCCCACAACGGAAGTATTGTCGTAGTTAGAAAATGACATAATTATCTTTTTATAAAAATAACGGCGGAAGTTTTACCGTTAAACTGTTGAACTACTCGGCTACAGTAATTGCTGCATCATATCTCTCATATTATTGATTCGATTATTGTCACAATATCATCTGCATAATATGATATATTATTAAATCAATAATTGAGACGACAAAGTTATTCATATTATTAAATTGCAATATTTACAATGTCTAGAAGTTCTGTCAAGGAGAGGTTTGGTCATCTAATTGGGCGCCAATAAGGAGAAATCCTTATCGGAAAGCCCCCTCTTTCCTAGGAACGACCTGGTTGTTAAATATTATGAGTTATAATATTATTGATGAATAACTTCATGTTGATTAAAGATGAAATTGATAGTTCCATTGTGTTGGAATTATTAGTGTTAGTGGAAATCAACATTTATTTCGATATTAATTGATGTCTGGAAGTTTTACTGACCAGTCAGGTAATTAATCGGATAAATGAGTAATTAATTGCTATTAATTCACATGATTATAACTATTTGTTCACATGTGTGTACTATTGATTCACATTCTTGTACTATTAGGGGAGTTAGTGCAAGATTGATAATACTTGCATGACTAAGTTAAAAATGGAGGTATAGATGGATGTACTATACTGTAATTCATATTTTCACATGATTATAACTATTGATTCACATCATTGAACTATTGATTCACATTAATTACTATTAGGGGAGGTGGTGCAAGTTTGATAATACTTGCAGGACTAAATTAAAAATGAAAGAAAAGTTGAAGGTATTGTACTGTAATATTTCGAGCCCTAAAACGTGCAATTATTGAAACTATATTTTCCTATAAATAGAAGCTCATTTTTCCTTTATTTCTCACCAATTCACAAAAGCTATAGTGCAATTATTGTAGAGAGAAATTATATAGAGAAAGAAGAAAGTCTACCTCCTCTACTCCAAAGATCCAGCTTCTTTTCTAAGGTAAGGGGTATTATTTCTTTCAGATCATGAAGAGAGCTTACATTATTCCATTCTTTATTATTATGTTGGAATAACTACCATATGTCAATACTGCATACATGGTGAAATTCTTCATTATTCCATTCTTTATTATTATGTTGGAATAACTCGCCTATACATCAAATACGCATACATGGTAAAATTCTTCCATTATTCTATTCTTTATTATTCTATTGGAATATCATGTAATGCGGATTATGCTAGACTGGTTCCATTCTTTATTATTCTGTTGGAATAATCTATCTCATGCGATCTATCGCATGCATGATAAATTCTTTATTATTCCATTCTTTATTATTACATTTGGAATATCCTCATGCAGCATTTGGACACGCCGGACTGGTTCCATTATTTATTATTCTATTGGAATATCATATGCATGCGGATTACGCTTGACACAGTTCCATTCTTTATTATTCATTAGAATAACCTTTTATGCATCTTGGTCATCGAATGCATGGTGAATTCTTACATTATTCCATTCTTTATTATTACATTTGAATATCCCATGCATGCGATTACGCACGACCGTTTCTATTCTTTATTATTACTCTGGAATAACTTTGCCTATGTGGATTATCACATGTATGGTGAATGCTCCTTCGTATTCATTCCTTATTAAATTGTGGAAATGATGCATCTACGTGGATTACTGCATGGCGGGTGAAAATCCATTTGCAGTTTCATATATTCTATGATACTCATTTGGTTAATGTTTTGGCTTCTATACTCCATGAAATTAGTAGAATATCCTGGATATTTGCGCTTCATCTGGTATCTTTTCATGGAAATATTCTTCTAAGCATTCTTGAATTTTACTCCACAAAGCAGTATCATGTTGACAATTTGGACGTAATTGATTTCAAGATAAATTAACTTATAAATCTTTAAAATTTATTCTTGAACTTGCTTTATTGAATTATTATGTCATTGTCATCATCCTCATGCTTATATTGTGATGAAAGTCATCTTTGGCTTACGTGCATAGATGGATTTCGTATGATTATGACCAAGGATTATTCGATATAATCATGACCTGTAATGTTATAAATGATGTGGTAAAAGTCCTCGATGCATTTTGTAGTGCATTGATGGACAGTTTTTGGTATGATTATGACCAGGGATTATTCGGTATAGTTATGACCATTGATGATTTAATGAATATCCTTGGCACGTAGTGCATGGATGACTCGATGATGTGGTTTATTTATTAAGGTGAGTCTCAGCGATAAAAATTGATGAAAACATTTTAAATCATAGAAGATAGTAGATATCATGCTTTACTTGACTCTTCTAATGGATTGCTTATTCATTGCAGCTTAAACTTGATGTCTATTGTATTTTATCGCTTTAACATTGTTGAACACTAATGATAATTTATTCTGCATTATCTTAGTCATAATATTTCTTACTGGGCTAGTTGAGCTCACCCTTTCTTTCACTGTTCTCTTCAGGAAATGAGAACGTAGCCGGGACTAGTCAGGAAATGGAGTGACTGTCCAGATGATAGCATTAGCAGTCCTAACTATTCTGTTAAATAGTGTGACAATAAATGTAATGAGGACTCCATTGAGTGTGGATATTGTCTAGATGACAATATTCTTATTAAAACTCTTAGATTATGTTTTGTCGTATTTTACACGACTGTTGTATAATTAAGTTTTATTTGAATTTTGTACCATGTATTTGGCGACTCAAAATGGTTGATGTATACCTATTTTGGGGGTATCACACTCCTTCCTTACTTTCAGTTGGTGATACCCACTTCTCAAATCTATTTTTGAGAAATATCTAGCACCCTTCAATTGATCAAACAATTCATCTATTCTTTGCAATGGATACTTGTTCTTAATAGTGACTTTATTTAATTCCCTATAATTAATGCAAAGATGCATTGATCCATCTTTCTTCTTCACGAATAACATCGGTGCTCCCCATAGTGACACACTCGGTTGAATGTACTTCTTATCCAACAGCTCTTGCAGTTATACCATAATTTCCTTCATCTCTACCAGAGCCATTCTGTACGGGGCCTTCGATATTGGAGCGGTTCCTGTCACTAAGTCTATCACGAACTCGATTTCTTTGTCTGGCGGAAGTCCTGGCAAATCCTCCAGAAATACGTCTATAAAATCCTTAACCACTGGTATCTCCTCCAATTTCATCTCCTTCTTCTTTTGAGTATCGACTATGTAGGCTAAATATCCTACACAGCATTGACTCAATAATTTCTGGCCTGCATAATCGTCAGACACCTCATCTGTCTAGGCGATTTGCTACCATGTAACACTACCTTTGACGGAGTCATAAGGTTTACACATTTCTTTTGGCAATCAATTATCGCTCCATAATTGAACAACTAATCCATTCCCAAAATAACATCGAACTCTCCGAGTTTTATCGGGATTAAATCTACCGTCATAACGTTCCCTTTAAAATTCACCCTACAGTTCTTGTATACGAACCTAACAGGAATTACTTCCCTATTCACAATTTCTATGTTCAAAGGGAAATTCAGCTTTTCACTAGGTATTTCTAGCCTCTTAGCAAATTCATCAGATATAAACGAGCAAGTAGCACCCGAATCAAATAATACATATGCATTTATATCATTAATTGGGATAATACCTGACACGACATCTTTTGATTGCACCGCATCCTGCACCGTCATATTGAAGGTTCTAGTTGTGGGCTTATTTGTTGACGTTGGTTTAGCAATAGTGTGACAACCCGAATTTTTATAAGTTATTGAAATAGGAATTTTAATTAAATTTATTATTATGAGATGTTTTGAGTTTGAGTATGTATATATACGTGCTATATATTTTGAAGTATGTGATCTGGTGTGAAGAAAAATATATATTCATATATTGGGAAAGTGAGGTTTAATAGTTGAGTTAACTTTTGAAAAAATTATATGAATTTTGCAATTTATTTTAAATATTTATTGAATTAAATAAATATTTTGAATAATTTATTTATTGAAAAAATAAATAATTTATGAAATTGAGGTATAATAATTTAGTTACATGTGTATGATAATTAAATTAAAGTAAAGGTAAATTTTATTTTTTGAAGATTTAATTTAATGAAGTAATTAAATTAAATGAGTTGTTTAATATTAAAGAAAATAGGTATATTAAATAAAGCGATGTTTAAGTCTAGTTTATTAATTAAATTAGATATATAATTATTTATTAATCATCAGAATAATTATAATAAAAATTATAATTATAATAATTATTATAATGGTAAGCTATTTAAATTGGTGGCAGGTGTGACAAATAAAAACTATATAATATAATAATATAAAAATAAACTAGTAGAGGAGAATTGTGGTTAGCCAAACAAGGCCTTGTGGCCTTTGGCTTATTTTTAACTGACGCCTATTGGTTTTTTAAACTGATGTATACGTGAGAGAGAGGGGAGTCAGGTTATATGTTGTGCATAATTCCTAAAGGCTAAGTTCAGAAAATTTAGAGAAGGAAGAAGGAAACACAGAGGAAAAATTAAAGTTGAGAGCTTGAGAAAACTCTCCGAGATTGTCAAACGGAAGAGAAGGGTTTGCTAAATCAAGGTATAATCTACCCTAACTCTAATTTTATGTTTTGTGATTTTCATTCTCTTAAAGTGAGATTTTGATAAGTTGTTGAATATAAGATATGGGTTATGGGTGTGCATAATTAGGTTGTAGAATTTGTTATTGTCATATATATACATTAGTTAGAAATCAAATCCGTGAGAATTGGCTTTGTAAGAAAGAAGTTAGAATGTCAGTGTATGCTCATAAAATATGGCTTAGTAAGTACAAGATTTCATGTTTAATATGTGTTATAATCTGTAAATTGATGTTGGATTATGTTAGTATGTGAAGAAACGAAAACAACATAGTTTAAATCGTGTCAATTGATTAAGAAACGAAGTCGTGGCGATCAAATTTGCTAAATGTGTTTAAAACATGAAAATAGAGTATGAACATGTATTTTGGGTCAAATTTCAGGTTGGTTAATGTTTTTATAATTTGTTAGAATTCTAGTATGTTGTAGTTCTATGAATTACAAATCCATAGAATCGAAAACGGACTAATTTGGATGTGTATAACTCAAGTTATGAAGATTAGTAGGAGAAAAGGGTCAAAAATCGCAAAAACACCATAGTGCAGGCTAAGTTTAAGCGCCAAGCGCCGCGCTTGTGAGTGCTTGACAAGACCGCCCAACGCCGCTAGATGGATGGTGCAGCAGCGGAAAGGGGTGCGGCCGCGCCCCATGTGTGCTAACTGTGACTGCTTTGACCTATTTTGGTAAAATGGTCATAACATTTTCATACGAACTCCGATTGAGGTGATTCAAGATGAATCGGAACGAGGACGAATAGACCTACAACTTTTATTCTTTAAGTTTTTAAATTTGAGGTCGGGAACCGTAGTCAAAATGGTCATCTTTAGGACTGTTGTGTTTTTAGAGGCAATCAGAGGGTGTCGGGCATGCACGTATGCAAGTGTGGTGCTCTTGACTATAAAAGATGTTGCTCTAAGTTATAGAACATGAATATTATAAAGTATAATGATGATTAACATAAATAAATGATATATTAGATAAGTTGTATGCACATACTAAGCACACACAAGAGAGACAAATTGGGCGTGTGATGAATAAACGTCGAAACGTCGTGATAAGTGTTAATGAACGTAAAAAGTGTTTTAAATCAAATGAAATGAATGCTATAAAATATTGCATAGGGTTAATATAAAACCAATAAGTAGTTCTAGCAAGACTTAAACACTTGAATGAACTTCGAATATGAAATATAGTGTGATATAAGTCGAAAGTTAACATAATAAAATTGAACATTGTGTATTAATAATAGGAAGGGTTATGAGATGTAGAGTAAAGTTTACATTATAGCTACTATGCATTGCTATGTGACTAATAGTTAATGTGAATGATTATATAATTGTGTAGGGCACGTGAAGTGCAGATAGCTGTAAGTGGTTAAACTTTTATTGGTAAACAACGATCAAGGCAAGTCTTTCAGTTCCTATTTGCTATGTGAATTTGATTGTTTTAAATCTTTACTGCAAAGAGCATGATGTGTTATATATATTGTTAGGTTTGTAATATTCAAGAACGCAATCAAATTGCAAAAATAAGCGGAAACGTGTAAAAATCAGAGTTTAAAAATTTTACAAACCATATACCCGGATCACCCTTTATGCACAATTATTAATTAAACGAAAAAGAAAGAACAAGAATCATACCCTTGAAGATCCGAGCTTCCTCAGGTACAAGTTCACCTCCAATCCTTTTCGCGTTCATCTTGAATCCACCGGGTTTGGTTCCTTCCTTTAATCAACGTTAGCCACCCAAGTGTTTAGCCTCTAGAGGTGATCCACCAAGAAAAAATAAAGATTCAAGAAGATGAGTATTTGGCAAAACTCTTGTTTTCTATCTCTATAGAAAAGGAGCGTACTCTCCCAACTATTGGAATTACGTATGTTGTTAAAAAGTCAACAACCTTCTCACCCATAATAAGACTCCTCTTATTTATAGATATGGGCAACCCTCCTTAACAATTAAGGAATTGGGTTTTATTTAATTAATTAAATTCTTTTAATTAATTAAGCTCCCTAATCTTATTAGGGATAATTAATTAAACTCTTTTAATTAATTGGCCTCCTAATCTTATTAGGATATATGAGAGTACTTTTATTAATTAATTCCCAAACTCCTTTAGGAATTAAATAATAATAATAGTAATAATAATAATAAGACTCCTCTTATTAATTTATATTTAATATTTTTGAAATATTAAATAATAAATATTAAGCTATTTAATTTATTCTATCACCATAGATTAAATTAAATATACTTAACTTATTATTACGATTATGCCATTAACTTCTTAAATAATTATTCTTCCTTTTATGGTGTGACCCTTTAGGCTCTCCATATTAAACCGGTTGTGAATAAATCAATTAGAATAATTCTAATCTTATTTAAATAAATAAATTATACTATTAATTTATTTAAATAAATAATATTTATTCTACAATAGGGATAAGCCTCCCTAGCGATCAATGACTTTCCAGATAATATAGATTTCAACATTAATCATAAAAGAACCTTTGAGTAAATAGTTACCGTACAATTCAATCCTTCCACCATACAATGTCCCAATTAAATTTAAGACATGGAATTTCTGTCAAGTCTTATTTTATTTAATTATATGTCTTTCGATCCTTAAATGCACAACTCCAAATAATGCAAATTAGAAACTCCTTTCTAATTTCATTCTGCCTTGGCTAAGGACTACTGAGTTGTCATTTATCGAATCATATAGGACATTTCTCTTCTTTTACTAGAAGTGGTAGATTCTTTATTGATCATAGATTATTTCTATGTACAACTTATTATACCCAAGCATACCCTTTGATATACCCTAAGGTCTTAAGAAAGAAGTCAAAGTATAACTCATCATACACAAGATACTATGATGATCTCAAGTCCAAGGATCACTTGTACTACTATCACTACAGGAATTCCTATTGACAGGAAAGTAAAACTCCATTAGGTATTCCTTAGCGAGTCACGTTCAATGAACTTATTCTCTAATAAGCACCTACATACTTGCTTTAGTGTCTCCACGCAAATGATCATGAGATCAATCATCCTCATCCAATGAGCAAGCAACGTATGTACCAATCTATCCGAATTTACTAATCCCCAATTTAGTAATCCAACGATTGGGAACAATTTTAGTTTTAAGCTTCTAAGAATTTAGATCTCATTAGAATGATCATCATCATTATTCTAAAAGCATTGCTTAAAACTATGGGTTTATCACATATTATAAAACAGCATCATGTAGATAATTAAAATCCTTTAATAAATAAATACTTTTTATTAATAAATGAATAAGATTGTTTACAAAGTATATGCTTTATCATCAAACATGATTTGCTTGTGTGTATACTACTTTCAATCTCCCACTTGCACTAAAGCCAATCGTCATGGTATCTCATACTCTTCTTCTCTAAGTGACGATTATCCTGCTGTTGGATAAGCTTCAGTAAATGGATATGTAATGTTGTTCTTAAGAGTCCACTATCTCTATAGTGATTTCCCATCTTTCAATGATTCTTATAATTAAATGAAAGTGCCACAACACATGTTTAGATACAAGATGAGACTTAGGAACTATTCCTAGTTCTGTAATGAACTTTTCATCCAAACAATCAACTTGCAGCTTCATTTGTAGCTATATACTCTGTCTTTATCACTAAACCAAAAACTCTTTGTTGTTTGGAATCTTTCCAATTCACTGCTCCACTGTTCAAGGTAACACTTTACCTTAAAGTGGATTTTCAGTCGTCTTGGTTTGTCTGAAAAACTTGAGTCTGTTAAGCCCTCTAGTTTTAATTTAGACCCACCATAAATATGATCACATCCTTAGTTCCAGTTAAGTACTTTAAGATGTTTTTCATTGTCTCACAGTGAACTTCTCCAGAATATGACCGATCAACATCAGGTCTCGTATATTTCATTGCATACATGATTGTTACTCATGCGATCTCTCTTTTAGGAGTCTTTGGGGACTATTGAGAGAGATGCACTCCATGGCTCATCAACATGAGACATCTCTTGGAGTTTGCAATGCTAAACGACTTTAGCATCAAATGAATATACGTTCCTTGGGTTAAGCCGAACATCCTTTTAAATCTATCTATATAGATTTGCATCCCCAATTAAGATACTCTTCCCAAATCATTCATGGAGGAATGTTTAGACAACTTTATCTTTACTGATTGTAGCATTGGTATGTTATTCCTTATCCGTAGTATATCAACATATAATACTAGGAATATCACAACGCTCCCACTGACCCTTTTGTACACACTAGAACTCTTACCTCATCGTATGTAACTCTGGATCATCATCTTCTATGATGCGTACCTCATCATCATCATCATCATCCATGAAATCCATACCTCCTAGGTATCTTCTTGTACTATTCCGATTTACGATTCGGTTGTGGTACAATAGGTCTATCTACAGGTTCCTCTTATTTGACTTATAGTGTTTTGTGGTTCTTGAACTTTTCAAGATCTATTATCCTCCCACTAGCCCCTTCAATGATAAACATCTTTATCTTAGAAGACAGCGTGTTTCGCAACAAACACTTTTGCTAAGTAGAATTATAGAACATATACCGTAAACTTACTTTAGGATGTCCCACAAATCGACACTTGTCAAATTTTGTCCCAAGCTTATCTTTTGAAATCTTTTCACATATGTTGGACAACCCCTTATCTTAACATACTTAAGATTAGGAATCCTCCCTGTCCATAACTTTTATGGAGTCTTGGGGCTGGATTTTTGAGGTTACCTTATCAGTATATATGCAGCCATTTCTAGGACATTATACTAGAAGGATACTGGAATATCGGTAAAATTATTATGGACCGCACCATGTCCAACAAGATACGATTTTTCCTTTTAGATACATCAATCAATTATTGCGTATCAAGAGGCGTCCATTATGAGAAAACCATTTGAGATGATCTAGAAACTTATTGCACAAGTATTTATTCCTTGATCTAATCAAAGAGTCTTAATACTTTGTCAATTTGTTTCACTTCTGAATTCTTTGAACATTTCAAATAATTCTCACTTGTATTTTAGCAAATACACACATTCAACTCTTTAAATGATCATCTCCTTTTCTTATACTAGTTTGTTCAATATGTAAAATTATTTTCACGTTAGTCAAGTATACAAAATCTATTAAGTAATATTCTAGTTCTATACAAAACATTATTATTATAAATAGAACAACAATTGTTCTTAAATATAATACCAAAGATTTTATTGTCCAACAATAAAATGGTAATAATGTTTTCAACGAGAACTAGAATACAATAACAACTTATTGACTTAATAGATTTGCCCGTAGAGATTGCTAAACTATAAGTTCCTGTGGCTAATGCAGCAACCTTTGCTTTATTTTCTACACATAGGATTGCTTATCTTTGTTTAGCTTTCTACTTCTACTTGGTCCCTTCATAAATCTATATTTATGATAACCAAAGTCGGTATCCAATACCCAAGTAGAACCTTGACTTAAAGAAAAAATTATTTTAAATCATGAACAAATTTGTATTTGTAACCGAAACTTCACTAAGCTTCTTTGGTTAGCCTCTGCAAGATGCTTCTCGTAGTTCCTTTTCAGTGTCCAGGCTTATTGCAGTGGAAGCAAACTCCTTTGCTATCCATATCAGTTTTGTTCTTATTATCCTTTGTTTTTGCCTTTTCTATTTACCTTCTTAGAATCGTTCTTCTTTTCAGAAGATCCTTTGGCCCCTACCAGTAAGACATGGTCTTTCTTGGTTGGAAAGTGACTCTCAAAATTTTTCAACACGTTAAGCAAATCAACGAAGCTGATATCTAGCTTGTTCATATGAAAAATTCACAACAATTATGAAAGGAGTCCAGGAGTGAGTGCAAGATCAAATCTTGGCTCAACTCTCCATCCATGACAAAATCTGTTGTCCTAATTGATCAATCAAATTGATTATGTTAAGGACTTTTATGCATCTTCAGAGTGTCACTCATTCATTCTAGATCTAAGAGCTCCTTAGATATCTCGATATCTATTAGTCCTACTTTTCTCACCATCAACTACTTGATGTGCGTGAATATAGTAGGAGCATCCATAGTTTCATGCCGACACCAAGCTCATTACTCATGGATGCGAGCATGATGCATTGAGCCAATCAGTGCATCATCTTGCCACTTTCTAAAAGTAGCAATCTCTTTCTCGTAGGCATTATGTCGCAACCATTGCGAGGATAGGCGACAAGGACATAAGATAACTTTTCAGCCATGAGAACTATTCTCAAATTCCTTAACCAATCCGTTTAATTTGGTTCGGTTAATTTAGCATCTAATATGCTACGCAGTGATAGTAATTTAGACATTGTAAATTTCTGTAAATGAATTTATAATTAACAACATTTTAACATACATTCTTTTATTAATTACCAAAATAAATTAGGTCTTGTTTTAAATTGGTATCTCCCACTATTTTCTTCAAACTATATTACCCTCAATATATATAGTTCGGCAAAATCTAATTAAAGATTTGCTAGTGAGAATAAGGATCCCATTTCAAATGTATATAGCCTTGTGTGTGCACAACAAACTATATATAAATAAATAGGTAGACAACTCTTGTCAATTACATCAACTATGTAACTCCTTATATTTTGCCTCTTAAATCATAATGGTCAAGTGTGTGCACATCCGAACTAAAATGATTTAAGTTAAGTCGCACTCCAAAGATTTCCATATAAGTGAAGAGAAAACTACAAATTTCTTTGTGTGTGCACAACAAAGCAAAAGAATGTTCAATTCCTTATAAACATCATATGTAATAAAAACAACATCTTAAATATTTAATGCTCATTGTGTGCACAACAAACTCATATTAAATATTCAATACTCTATTGTTTATATCATGCTAGAAGGCGACGTTCGATATTCCAAATATCTTATAAACATCATATGTAATAAAAACAACATTTTAAATATTTAATACTCTCCTTGTGTGTGCACAACAAACTCATATTAAATATTCAATACTCTATTGTTTATATCATGCTAGAAGGCGACGTTCGATATTCCAAATATCTTTGAACGTTACAACTTAATATAAAATATTTGAGGGTTTGTTATTAATTTGTCTCATCTTGTTTAGCAAGCATTTACATATATATATAAAATACGCCATATTAATTAACATACGAAGCATGTTTGCATAATATATAATATATATATATATATATATATATATATATATATATATATATATATATATATATATATATATATATATATATATAGTACAAGCATGCACATCTAGAATACTATATTCTATCCTGGATTGATTATGGACTTTTATTCTAGTTTGGTTCACTAGAGCCACCAAGTGAACCAAAAGGTCAAACCCTAGGGGTGCAAGAATTAATATTTAAATATAACTATTACATTTAAATCCGGGCTCCATTACAAACGTGTCTTCAAGCGCTCCTTGCCCCTTGATCTCTAATTTTTCAAAATTAATTCTAACTATTCCTATTACAAAACTATTTTAAAATAAATAGAAACCTTGATCAGCAGTCAAGGAGAAGTACATAGGAGGGAGATAGAATTTACATTAAGAAAAATTAGAGAAGACAAGGTACACAGACCCCATTTAATAAAACCCATACATTCATGCATCCAACTAAAATAAAATTCAATCACATTGGTCAATAGTCCATAATCAATCCCATTTATTATCATACATATCACCATATGCATCAATAAATAACATTCATCTCATGAATAATAAATATTCAATATATATATTGATATCATTTAATGGGCAAAATTTAGTTAGCATAAAATTTAATTTTGAATCAAAATAAACTCCTTTATTTTAATCCAAATATAAATCAAAATAAAACTATTTTATTTTAATTTATCCAATTTTGAATAAAATAAACTATTTTATTTTAATCAAAATCTTTAATCAAATAAACTCCTTTATTTTAATTAATTATGGAATCCAATTCCAAGTAAAAAAAAACTCCTTTATATAAGGAAACACGGATTCTCTTTCCTATTCACAAATAAACTCCTTTATTTTGAATAATATGAAATCTTATTTCATACCTAAATAAACTCCTTTATTTAAGAAAAGATGGATTCATTTTTCTATTCACAAATAAACTCCTTTATTTTAGAAAATATAGAATCCAATTTCAACTCTAATTAGTTATCATGGAATCTAATTCCAACTCTAATTAGTTAGAGTAAAATTTAATTTTAAAATTAAAATAAATATTTTTATTTTAAGATTAAAATAAACCTTTTATTTTAAAATTAAAATAAACTTTTATTTTAATTATAAAATTATCAATATATATAATAATATATATATATTAGTACCGAAACTATTATATATAGTATAATATATATATATATATATATATATAATAGGAATTCGTGATTTGTGCCACCATAAAATAACAAAAGCAATCATGAATTCATAGCAATACACGTGAATAGCCTTTGAAAGGGAAAAAAAATTAGCCACGGAAATCCTGTAACTTCATAAGCTAATTCACGTGAATGAGAATATGGGAGTGGGCCACGTGATACAATAATTATACTATATGATATTGATCACGCCAGTAGCCACCGGTATGAAATCAGGATTCGCCTCTTTTTAAAATAAAAAAACAGTTCGCGTACAGGATAAGCGAAATCACGTATTTCGCAATTTTTTTTTTAATTTTATACAATAAAATTATGTCCAATTAAATTATTCTAAATATATATCAATATATATATCAAATTTGATAATTAATAATTCGCATAAAGGTTTGGCTCTGATACCACTGTTAGGTTTGTAATATTCAAGAACGCAATCAAATTACAAAAATAAGCGGAAACGTGTAAAAATCAGAGTTTAAAAATTTTACAAACCATATACCCAGATCACCCTTTATGCACAATTATTAATTAAACGAAAAAGAAAGAACAAGAATCATACCCTTGAAGATCCGAGCTTCCTCAGGTACAAGTTCACCTCCAATCCTTTTCGTGTTCATCTTGAATCCACCGGGTTTGGTTCCTTCCTTTAATCAACGTTAGCCACCCAAGTGTTTAGCCTCTAGAGGTGATCCACCAATAAAAAATAAAGATTCAAGAAGATGAGTATTTGACAAAACTCTTGTTTTCTATCTCTATAGAAAAGGAGCGTACTCTCCCAACTATTGGAATTACGTATGTTGTTAAAAAGTCAACAACCTTCTCACCCATAATAAGACTCTCTTATTTATAGATATACGGCAACCTCTCCTTAACAATTAAGGAATTGGATTTTATTTAATTAATTAAATTCTTTTAATTAATTAAGCTCCCTAATCTTATTAGGGATAATTAATTAAACTCTTTTAATTAATTGGCCTCCTAATCTTATTAGGATATATGAGAGTACTTTTATTAATTAATTCCCAAACTCCTTTAGGAATTAAATAATAATAATAGTAATAATAATAATAAGACTCCTCTTATTAATTTATATTTAATATTTTTAAAATATTAAATAATAAATATTAAGCTATTTAATTTATTCTATCACCATAGATTAAATTAAATATACTTACTTATTATTACGATTATGCCATTAACTTCTTAAATAATTATTCTTTCTTTTATGGTGTGACCCTTTAGGTTCTCCATATTAAACCGGTTGTGAATAAATCAATTAGAACAATTCTAATCATATTTAAATAAATAAATTATACTATTAATTTATTTAAATAAATAATATTTATTCTACAATAGGGATAAGCCTCCCTAGCGATCAACGACTTTTCAGATAATATAAATTTCAACATTAATCATAAAAGAACCTTTGAGTAAATAGTTATCGTACAATTCAATTCTTCCACCATACAATGTCCCAATTAAATATAAGACATGGAATTTCTGTCAAGTCTTATTTTATTTAATTATATGTATTTCGATCCTTAAATACACAACTCCAAATAATGCAAATTAGAAACTCTTTTCTAATTTCATTCTGCCTTGGCCAAGGACTACTGAGTTGTCATTTATCGAATCACATAGGACATTTATCTTCTTTTACTAGAAGTGGTAGATTCTTTATTGATCATACATTATCTCCATGTACAACTTATTATACCCATGCATACCCTTTGATATACCCTAAGGGTCTTAAGGAATATGTCAAAGTATAACTCATCATACACAAGATACTATGATGATCTCAAGTCCAAGGATCACTTGTACTACTATCACTACAAGAATTCCTATTGACAGCAAGTAAAACTCCATTAGGTATTCCTTAATGAGTCACGCTTCAAAGTGAACTTATTCTCTAATAAGCACCTACATACTTGCTTTAGTGTCTCCACACAAATGATCATGAGATCAATCATCCTCATCCAATGAGCAAGTTAACGTATGTACCAATCTATCCGGGATTTACTAATCCCCAATTTAGTAATCCAACGATTGGGAACAATTTTAGTTTTAAGCTTTCTAAGAATTTAGATCTCATTAGAATGATCATCATCATTATTCTAAAAGCATTGCTTAAAACTATGGGTTTATCACATATTATAAAAAACAAAGATCATGTAGATAATTAAAAGCCTTTAATAAATAAATACTTTTTATTAATAAATGAATAAGATTGTTTACAAAGTATATGCTTTATCATCAAACATGATTGGCTTGTGTGCATACTACTTTCAATCTCCCACTTGCACTAAAGTCAATCGTCATGGTATCTCATACTCTTCTTCTCTAAGTGACGATTATCCTGCTGTTGGATAAGCTTCAGTAAATGGATATGTAATGTTGTTCTTAAGAGTCCACTATCTCTATAGTGATTTCCCATCTTTCAATGATTCTTAATCAAATGAAAGTGCCACAACACATGTTTAGATACAAGATGAGACTTAGGAACTATTCCTAGTTCTGTAATGAACTTTTCATCCAAACAATCAACTTGCAGCTTCATTTATAGCTATATACTTTGTCTTTATCACTAAACTAGCAACTCTTTGCTGTTTGAAATCTTTCCAATTAACTGCTCCACTGTTCAAGGTAACCCTTTACCTTAAAGTGGATTTTCAGTCGTCTTGGTTTGTCTGAAAAACTTGAGTCTGTTAAGCCCTCTAGTTTTAATTTAGACCCACCATAAATATGATCACATCCTTAGTTCCAGTTAAGTACTTTAAGATGTTTTTCACTGTCTCACAGTGAACTTCTCTAGAATATGACCGATTAACACCAGGTCTCGTATATGAAATGTTAAAGTCAACTTATTACTATGTTGATTGAGTAAAGCATGTTGATTGAGTAAGGAACTCAATCTTTATACTTGTTATATGAACTGTAAGATGTATGTTATGTTAGTCCAATGTTTATGAGATATATGTTGAGCATGTTATTATGTGCTAGGTGATGCATGAAAACTATTAAATTTTGCTGGGCTTTCGAGCTCAACCTTGCAAATTACCATTTTTGCAGGTTAAGGATTGAAGGTAACACTCTGTGCTACTTGAATTATGTGGGTCAGAAATAATACATGAAGATTAATATTTTAGCTAAAGTCTTTATTTCTTAATACCATGATTAAGATTCATGAGATGTACTAAATGTTTTATGATGTATAGTTTTATGTTGAGTTGTAAAGATAAAGTTAGAGTTATCTGATATGTAAAGGTTATCAGATTGAAATGTAAAATTTTATATAATAACAGTGATAAAATGAATCATAAAATAAGATTGATTCAAAGACATGTAGATGATAAAGGTTTTGATTTCGGGAATTAAAGTAAAAAGACATAAAAGTTTAAATTATTCTGCATTTTATAAAGTTTAACATCGAATATTGATATAAAATCAGAAGGTAGATGTGTTTTTAACGACCAAAGTGGAGAATTAAATTGTATGAATTTTGGGGTCGTTACAAATAGTCAGTGTACCTCCACTAGCATTTCCCCTTGCTTCCATTTGCCTCACTAAATCTCTTCTTAGGGCATTGATGAGCAAAGTGATCATTGGACCCACACGTGAAACAAACGTTCTTCTTAGGTTGAATGAAATTTGGGGCGATGTGACCCTCCTGGCCACAGTTGAAGAAAACTCGTTTCCCCATCAAGCACACACCCTTGTGAAACTTCCCGCATACAGAACATGTTTCGAACTTCTTATTTTGCTGATTACCCTGCAAGTTTCCTAAACCCACATTTCCATTCCATTTCCTCTTTGGATTGCTGTTGCCGTTTCCACCGTTACGACCTCCACCATTTTTAGCTTCACCTTCAATTTTCTTCTTCCTCTACTCTTGGTTGTGTTTTATTACAGCCTCTCCTCTACTCTCAGCGAGAATTGCCTTCTCAAGCACCAAGAACGCGTTTCACCGGAATAGGAGACCCTCTTTGTAAACCAGGGCTTCAGTCCCTATTCAAACCTCTTCGCCTTGCATTCGTCTATACTGACTTGATATGGCACAAACCTCGCCAACTCGTTGAATCTTGCGGCATACTCAGACACCGACATCGTTCCCTACTTCAGTTCCAAAAACTGCACTTCTAGCTGACTCTTCGAACTTTCTGGAAAATAGGTCTCAAAGAATATCTCCTTGAACCTTTCCCAAGTCATTACCCCTTGACCTCCTCGGGTTTTATTGGCTTGCCACCAATAAATAGCATCTACTTTGAACATGAATGTTGCAAAAGCAGTCTTCTGGTTATCCCCTACCCTAGCAACATCAAAAACTTTCTCTATCTCCAAGATCCAGGTCTGTGCTTCAATCGGATTCATGGACCCACGGAATTCTGGTGGTCCAACCGCCTTGAAATCCTTAAACGTTATACCTTGGTTCTGAGGTTGATTCTGCAAAGCACCCGTCAGTAACATCACTAGTTGCTGAACTGGGTTATCTTCCACATTGTTATTGTTGGTTTCCTCAGTGGTTCTCTGTCGTGGTTGACGTCTTGGACGCATTTTCTGTTAAAATAAATCCACTAGATTCTATTCAACCTTTTAAGTATTATATATTTAACTTGCACATTGCAAAAATTACCACATAACACATAATATCTTGAATAAATAGTAACCGCTATTTATTCATAATGTTTTAAAACATAATAATGATAGCATTCATACTATCTACATCACTTTCCTGAACTACAAAAGTTGGAGGACAACATCACCAACATCTATCCCATTGGTTATATCATACCCGGGATTTACATTTCATTTATCATATCATTAATCGTATATCAGGTACATTTCCTACAATGTCCTACTAAGATACTGCGTAGCCTTACGACGCCCTTCCTCCATAATTCGAGTCATTGTTCGGCGATCTAAAATGTATGATGGCAGTGTCTCGAACTGAATTGGATAACCCATGACCCAATCTTGATCTCGATGGATCACGGTATTGAATACGTTATTCATCTATTCCATCTTCATCCTCTTTGCTAGTATGTCTCTCTCTGCCATCCTGGCTCGTTGAAAAGTTTCCTTATATGCGTCTTCGGCTCTTTCCCTCTTCGTAGATTCTTCTTTCAACTTGTTCTTCAACTCTATAATCTCTGTTATCAGTTGCCCGTTTTCCCCTTCAGTGTGGATCAGCTTCTCTTCAACATTGTTCAGTCGTTCTTCTCGATCCTGGATTTCGTTGTCCTTCTGCGCCATTGCTATCTGCTGTTTAGCTACTATCTCTTGTAACTCCTCGACGCTATCCTGAATTTCCATATTGCGGTTGTGTACTTCGTCATACATACGGGCAGCTATCAAGTTAAGTGGAAGTTCTTCCTCCTCGTCCTCATCCTCATCCGACTATGGCAGCTCAACAGGATCCTCCTCATCCGTTTCCACATCATCATCTTCATCTTCAACCACTGTGACCAACGGGGCTGACTCCCGTGGAAGTAGTTGTTCCCAAACCACCTAAATGTCACGAGACTCCTCCTTTCTAGGCATTTGGGATCCTTCCTCCCTAGCCTGACTGGATCCTCCTACATTAGCCATCCTGTTAACTAAATTTTTAAGTTTTAATTACTAATCATTACTACTCGACACTCACAAGCACATAAGTTATAATCACATAAACACAAAAGTGTTTTATTACTTTTTTCTTAAAACTCGATAAGATTTATCACCACTATCTTATCAAAGGTTACTTCCTAAGGCTTTTCCCCACCTAAGGTTCATAACCTAAAGCTTTGATACCAACCTGTGACACCCCCAAGTCTAGGTACTTCATTCCCACAAGACTTGGTGTTCACGTTCCATTCATTCATATCTACCTACCCAAATATAATAAAAATTAAATCATAAATCCTCGCTTTAAATAGGGTTACATCATTAAATAAAAATCTTCCCAGGTTGTCTAACCTTAAACATCAATCAAGTGCGGAAAAAAAATTATTACATCACTTATAAATTAAAAGTCTATCATCATAACAATAAATGAAATTACAAGTCTTCATCACTTGTACATTTTTTCTTTTCCTTTGCTAGTTGTAAGTTCGTCTACCTTCTCAACTTTAGCTGCAATGAGTGTGTAAATATGCAAGAGTGAGCAAAACAAATGCTCATTAGATATAGCAATAAATCAAACAAGAATATAACAACTGCCAATGAATAGGCTCATCAAAACTGAATAGTACTCTATTAATGATAACCAAAAATTTGAATCAAAATATGGAATATATATATCTGAGGGTCACAAGACCACGAACTATGTCCACAGTTGTAAGTAATCTTTCAACTTTAACTTTAACAGTCATAAGATTATAAGGATTCCTCGTACTTAGGGTGTTCAGCCCTTCGTACAATGTATTGTGCACAAACATTTCAACGCTATGCGTAAATTATCCCCTAATAATAGGGCTGTTCATCTCAGTATTTAGAGTACAAGTCCGCACCAAAGTAAGTTTGGTTTGGATAAATTTCAAGGGTAATTTAGAATTCAATGGTAATCAACTAAGGATTAGTTGAATACAATATTGATAACATCATGCTATGGAATAATCATAACTGAATCGATATTGTAAATTAAGATCATGCTTTAGGAATAAACTAACAGCATAAACATCGAATAATCATAATGTACCTTGCTTGAACAATATTAAGCCAAGGTTATTTAGAATTGAGTACTAAGCATGCATAACAAATAATAATTTAAACGATAAAACTTGTTAAACATGAGTATATTAGAATATGTAAACTTGCATGCTAGATAACAAGTTAAAGACAAGAATAACTTGTTCAATATCAGAATAAGATCTAGATTTAGAATTCATAAACAAACTAGATACAAGAACTTGCTCAATAGTAAGAATAAACTTGCACAATTGTAAAAGTAGAATTAGAGAACGTGCTCAATGTAAAAAGATAAGTTTAGAAACTTGCTCAACGTAAATGAAGAGTTAGAAAACTTGCCTCGAGCGTAAGCTATAATATTAAACTCACGTTCACCTATACACAACATTAAAACCACAACACCTATTAGACATACTAATATTCACTTTCCAACATAACACACATTTCTAGCTAAACTTGTTATTTTAGCACAAGTCTGATGCTACTATACAAATATCAGAAATTTCAAGTGTTAAACTTCACAACACCTATTTACTATTCATCACGCTTAATAAATCACAACATGTAATTTTCATAGTTTACTAGCTTCTTATAACATTTGAATTACTAATCACATTTCACTATGTTGTTTTAACCTTGTCATTACACATTTGACATGCTAACATAACCTTAAACCATGTTATATTGTTATCCCAGGTCTTCAGTAATAGCAGAAGTCACTGTCCCAAATCAGGGTATGACGCAACTATGCCATACACAAAGCTTGGGACCCAAAGCAATTAAGTAGTTTTTTTCTTGTATCGTGGCAATTGCCACTGGCAGTACGACAGACAGAGGCAGAGACGACTATGAACAATAGCCGACTTTAGCCCAACTAACATGAATTTCACCCACCAAACAGTAATATTAACACATGCAATTGATATAGAACTATTACAAACATGTTTGCTAACATATTCAACCAATTAGAACAATTTAACAACAACTTAAACTAGTTTAATTTCTCAAATTCCATGTTTTTCATATGAAAACTCCATTTTTGACATCTTTTACAAAAATCATCACTGTAATCTCTATACTTAGCCAAATCGCTTCATTCAAATTACGTTCTCTTCGTTTCTTAATGAACTAGCATAATCAAAACTCAATTTACAGTTTAACATACAAATTGACCACTAAAATTAGTACTTATATAAGCCATATTAAAAATACAACACTGTTATTATTTTTCCTACTGTTTGAGAGAAATTAGCATACAATTCTGGTTTACACACAAGTTTTAATCATCATAAACACATACAACTACAAGTACTCAGTTTTATAATCATAAACTTAAAAATTTTGAATTCACAGAACATATAAATTATACCGTACTTATACATATACATATATAATATCAAAGTTATAGAACATACCTTCAAATAGCTTGTTAATCCTTGCAATTGCAGTCAATTCTCTCAAGTTTCACTCTCAATCTCTCTCAATTCTCTCTGAATGTTATTCTCTCTTTTCTCAGCATCAAAACATAGGCTAACTTAATCGTAAACTAAAAACTGATATGGTCTTAATAATCATAATAACTAATATCAGTTACTAAAATAAACGTATATATTATAAATATATTATATTTATTATTTTATTTATATTATTTAAATTCAAAAATTAAAAAAAATTCAAAAGCCATAAGGCTTTATTTGGCAAAAAGTCTTTAAAATAAAGACTTAATATATTTAAGCCTTGTTTGGCAAAACTAAATTAAACTCCTTTAATTTTTTTTATAAACACTTTAGTTTATAATTTATAATCACCTATTATTTATATGGATTCCTGTATCCAACATTAACTAAATAAATCAATCACATACTATATTTTAAATAAATTTACCATTTAAACAAATAACACCAAATTATAATTGATTATAATTTTATTTAATAATTTAATATACCATTTAAATTATTAAATCAACATGTTTCAATATAACATCTCATGTCATATTATATCTCTCTAAATTATAAATTAATTTAATTTAGAATATTATCTAATGAATTTAGATTCATAAATATTTACTAGCAACCATTACATCAATAAAATATTTATTTCATCAATTTCAACAATAGACACATCAAATAAATATTTATATTATTCAATAAACATTTAATATTATAATTTGAAATTTTGGATCATTACATCCTTCCCTCCTTACAAGGATTCTGTCCCCAGAATCACAATTCAAACAATCAAATCGTCACATTCTTCCCTACTTACAAAGATTCTGTCCCCAGAATCGAAGACACAGACTAAACAAATAACTCAGGGTAATTCTTCATCATTTCAGATTCGAGTTTCCACGTAGCCTCTTCGACGTTGTGATTTATCCATATCACCTTTACAGACGGTATCACTTTATTCCTGAGCACTTGTTCTTTCCTGTCAACTATCTGGATAGGAATCTCTTCATATGATAAATCTTTATTGAACTGCAACGGTTTATACTCGATCACATGCTTGTAATCGAGTTTATATGGTTGCAACACCGACACATGAGAAATGTTGTGCACATGCTCTAATTCTGGAGGTAAAGCTACTTCGTAAGCCACCTCTCCCACTCTTCGCAATATTTTGAAAGGTCCAATAAACCTTGGGCTGAGCTTTCCTTTCTTGCCAAAATGAATATTCCCATTCCAAGGAGAAACTTTCAGGAACACAAAATTTCCTGCTTCAAATTCATGACTCTGCCTGTGTTGATCAGCATACTTTTTTTGTCGATCTTGAGCAGCTACCAATCTTGCTTTGATGAGTTTGATAACTTTAGCGGTCTGCTTCACCAGTTCTGGGCCTAACAGTTGACGTTCACCAACTTCATCCCAACATAGTAGAGTTCTGCATTTCCTGCCGTATAACGCCTCATATGGCGACATGCCAATGCTTGCATGGTAACTGTTGTTGAATGCAAATTCCACCAACGGTAGATGATCATCCCAGTTTCCTTTAAAATCCATGATGCACGCTCTAAGCATATCTTCTAGCGTCTGGATTGTTCGCTCGCTTTTGCCCATCGGGCCAGTGGATGATATTCTCATACTCATCTTGATTCATGTTCCCCATGCATTCCTGTAGTTTCTTCCAGAAATTTGATGTGAACCTTAGGTCTCGATCTGACACTATTGATATTGGAACTCCATGTCTTGAGACGATCTCTTTAACGTATAGCTTCGCCAGCTGATCAAGATTAAATCTGAGCTTTATTGGCAAAAAGTGTGCATATTTTGTCAATCTATCCACTATTACCCATATCCTATTGTATCCTTTCTGAGTCGTTAGAAGGCCTACCACAAAATCCATTGTGGTGTGCTCCCACTTCCATTCCGGTATTTCCAACGGTTGAAGTAATCCGCTTGGTCTTTGATGCTCTGCCTTCACTCTCTGACATGTCAAGCACTTTGCAACGTATTCTGCAACGTCTCTTTTCATATTTGGCCACAAAAAATGTCACCACAAATCTTGATACATCTTCGTACTTCCTAGATGAATCGAATATCTGGAACTATGAGCTTCTATCAAAATTTCTTCTTTAACATCCTCAGATCTTCTTGGAACCCAAATTCGCCCTTCAATCTTAGCATTCCATGCAGATGTCGACCTTCAGACTTCACTTCTTTACCCTCGACCACACTTTCCTTTATTTTTCTGCATTCTTCATCTTGTAGTTGAGCGTTCTTCACTTTGTCCACAAAAGTTGGACTAGCTTCCATCTGGTACAATTTTTCATTGAATTCTTATGGAAATTTGATTTCCAACTCTAACCTTGACATTGCTGAAATAAGCTCCTCCTTATCGGTTAACAACATCAACTTTTCTCTGCCTTTCCTACTCAAGGCATCCGAAACCACATTAGCCTTGCCCGGATGATAAAAGATCTCGTAATCATAATCTTTTATCAGTTCCATCCATCTCCTTTGACGCATGTTCAGGTCCAGATAATATAGATTTCAACATTAATCATAAAAGAACCTTTGAGTAAATAGTTACCGTACAATTCAATCCTTCCACCATACAATGTCCCAATTAAATATAAGACATGGAATTTCTGTCAAGTCTTATTTTATTTAATTATATGTATTTCGATCCTTAAATGCACAACTCCAAATAATGCAAATTAGAAACTCCTTTCTAATTTCATTCTGCCTTGGCCAAGGACTACTGAGTTGTCATTTATCGAATCACATAGGACATTTCTCTTCTTTTACTAGAAGTGGTAGTTTCTTTATTGATCATAGATTATTTCTATGTACAACTTATTATACCCAAGCATACCCTTTGATATACCCTAAGGGTCTTAAGAAAGAAGTTAAAGTATAACTCATCATACACAAGATACTTTGATGATCTCAAGTCCAAGGATCACTTGTACTACTATCACTACAGGAATTCCTATTGACAGGAAAGTAAAACTCCATTAGGTATTCCTTAGCGAGTCGCTTAAAGGAACTTATTCTCTAATAAGCACCTACATACTTGCTTTAGTGTCTCCACACAAATGATCATGAGATCAATCATCCTCATCCAATGAGCAAGCAACGTATGTACCAATCTATCCGGATTTACTAATCCCCAATTTAGTAATCCAACGATTGGGAACAATTTTAGTTTTAAGCTTTCTAAGAATTTAGATCTCATTAGAATGATCATCATCATTATTCTAAAAGCATTGCTTAAAACTATGGGTTTATCACATATTATAAAACAGCATCATGTAGATAATTAAAAGCCTTTAATAAATAAATACTTTTTATTAATAAATGAATAAGATTGTTTACAAAGTATATGCTTTATCATCAAACATGATTGGCTTGTGTGCATACTACTTTCAATCTCCCACTTGCACTAAAGCCAATTGTCATGGTATCTCATACTCTTCTTCTCTAAGTGACGATTATCCTGCTGTTGGATAAGCTTCAGTAAATGGATATGTAATGTTGTTCTTAAGAGTCCACTATCTCTATATGGTAATGACAAAACAGGTGCCACACTGAGCCTCTTCTTTAATTTCGTAAAACTTTTTGCACATTTTTTTGTCCAAACAAATTTTATAGATTTTCTTGTCAAATTTATCAATGGAGTGGCAATCTTGGAAAAATCTTTAATAAATTATCTGTAATAGCCTTCCAATCCCAAGAAACTTCTCACTTCGGATGGAGTTCTTCGTTGTTCCCAATTTATCACAGCTTTGACTTTTGATGGATCCACTGAAATCCCATCCTTATCGATTACATGTCCAAGAAATTGTACACGTTCCAGCCAAAATTCACATTTAGAGAATTTCGCGTACAACTTTTCTTTTCTTAGCGTTTCTAGAGTTAGACGTAAGTGTTCTGTGTGTTCTTCTTGAGATTTAGAGTACACCAGAATATCATCGATGAACACCACCACAAACTTGTCTAAAAATGGTTTAAACACCCTGTTCATCAAATCCATGAACGTTGCAGGGGCGTTTGTCAAACAAAAAAACATTACTAAAAATTCATAATGTCCATACCGAGTTCAGAATACTGTCTTCGGCACATCCTCCTTCCTTACTTTCAGTTGGTGATACCCACTTCTCAAATCTATTTTTGAGAAATATCTAGCACCCTTCAATTGATCAAACAATTCATCTATTCTTTGCAATGGATACTTGTTCTTAATAATGACTTTATTTAATTCCCTATAATCAATGAAAAGACGCATTGATCCATCTTTCTTCTTCACGAATAACATCGGTGCTCCCCACAGTGACACACTCGGCTTAATGTACTTCTTATCCAACAGCTCTTGCAGTTATACCATCATTTCCTTCATCTCTACCGGAGCCATTCTGCATGGGGCCTTCGATATTAGAGCGGTTCCTGGCACTAAGTCGATCACGAACTCGATTTCTCTGTCTGGCGGAAGTCCTGGAAAATCCTCCGGAAATACATCTATAAAATCCTTAACCACTGGTATCTCCTCCAATTTCATCTCCTTCTTCTTTTGAGTATCGACTATGTAGGCTAAATATCCTACACAGCCTTGACTCAATAATTTCTTGGCCTGCATAATCGTCAGACACCTCATCTGTCTAGGAAATTTGCTACCATAGAAAACTACCTTTGATGGAGTCATACGGTTTACACATTTCTTTTGGCAATCAATTATCGCTCCATAATTGAACAACCAATCCATTCCCAAAATAATATCAAACTCTCCGAGTTTTATCGGGATTAAATCTACCGTCATAACATTCCCTTTAATATTCACCCTACAGTTCTTATATACAAACCTAATAGGAATTACTTCCCTATTCGCAATTTCTATGTTCAAAGGGAAATTCAGCTCTTCACTAGGTATTTCTAACCTCTTAGCAAATTCATCAGATATAAACGAGCAAGTAACACCCGAATCAAATAATACATATGCATTTATATCATTGATTGGGATAATACCTGACACAACAACTTTTGATTGCACCGTATCCTGCACCGTCATATTGAAGGTTCTGGTTGTTGGCTTATTTGTTGACGTTGGTCCAGCAATAGTCAGTGTACCTCCACTAGCATTTCCCTTGCTTCTATTTGCCTCACCAAATCTCTTCTTAGGGCATTGACGAGCAAAGTGATCTTGGACCCGCACGTGAAGCAAACGTTCTTTTTGGTTGATTGCAATTTGGGGCGATGTGACCCTCCTGGCCATAGTTGAAGAAAACTCGTTTCACCATCAAACACACACCCTTGTGAAACTTCCCGCATGTAGCACATGCTTCAAACTTCTTATTTTCCTGATTACCCTGCTGGTTTCTTAAACCCACATTTCCATTCCATTTCCTCTTTGGATTGCTGTTGCCATTTCCACCGTTACGACCTCCACCATTTTTAGCTTCACCTTCATTTTTCTTCTTCCTCTGCTCTTGGTTGTGTTTTGTTACAGCCTCTCCTCTACTCTCAGCGAGAATTGCCTTCTCAAGCACTGTTGCAAACGTCTTCAGCTGGAACAGGGAGACCCTACTGTACAACCAGGGCTTCAGTCTCTATTCAAACCTCTTCACCTTGCATTCGTCTGTGCTGATTTGATATGGCGCAAACCTCGTCAACTCGTTAAATCTTGCGGTATACTCAGACACCGACATCATTCCCTGCTTCAGTTCCAAAAACTGCACTTCTAGCTGACTCTTCGAACTTTCTAGAAAATAGGTCTCAAAGAATATCTCCTTAAACCTTTCCCAAGTCATTAACCCTTGACCTCCTTGGGTTTTATTGGCTTGCCACCAATAACTAGCCTCTGCTTTCAACATGAATGTTGCAAAAGCAGTCTTCTGGTTATCCCCTACCTTAGCAACATCAAAAACTTTCTATATCTCCATGATCCAGGTCTGTGCTTCAACCGGATTCATGGACCCATGAAATTCTGGTGGTCCAACCGCCTTGAAATCCTTAAACGTTATACCTTGGTTCTGAGGTTGATTCTACAAAGCACTCGTCCGTAACGTCACTAGTTGCTGAACTGGGTTATCTTCCACATTATTATTGTTGGTTTCCTCAGTGGTTCTTTGTCGTGGTTGACGTCTTGGACGCATTTTCTGTTAAAATACATCCACTAGATTCTATTCAACCTTTTAAGTATTATATATTTAACTTGCACATCGCAAAAATTACCACATAACACACAATATCTTGAATAAATAGTAACTGCTATTTATTCATAATGTTTTAAAACATAATAATGATAGCATTCATACTATCTACATCACTTTCTTGAACTACAAAAGTTGCAGGACAACATCACCAACATCTATCCCATTGGTTATATCATACCCGAGATTTACATTTCATTTATCATATCATTAATCGCATATCAGGTACATTTCCTCCAATGTCCTACTAAGATACTGCGTAGCCTTACGACGCTCTTCCTCCATAATTCGAGTCATTGTTCGGCGATCTAAAATGTATGATTGTAGTGTCTCGAACTGAATTGGATAACCCATGACCCGATCTTGATCTCGAATGATCACGGTATTGAATAGGTTATTCATTTATTCCATCTTCATCCTCTTTGCTAGTGCGTCTCTCTCTACCAACCTGGCTCGTTGAAAAGTTTCCTCATATGCGTCTTCGGCTCTTGCCCTCTTCATAGATTCTTCTTTCAACTTGTTCTTCAACTCTGCAATCTTTGCTTTCAGTTTCTCGTTTTCCCCTTCAGTGTGGATCACCTTCTCTTCAACATTGTTCATCTGTTCTTCTCGATCCTGGATTTCGTTGTCTTTCTGCGCCATTGCTATCTGCTGTTCAACTACTATCTCTTGCAACTCCTCGATGCTATCCTGAAGTTCCACATTGCGGCCGTGTACTTCGTCGTACATACGGGAAACTATCGTGTTAAGTAGAAGTTCTTCCTCCTCGTCCTCATCCTCATCTGACTGTGGCAGCTCAACAGGATCCTCCTCACCCGTTTCCACATCATCATCTTCATCTTCAACCACTGTGACCAATGGGGCTGACTCCCGTGGAAGTAGTTGTTCCCAAACCACCTGAATGTCACGAGACTCCTCCTCTCTAGGCATCTGGGATCCTTCCTCCCTAGCCTGACTGGATCCTCCTATATTAGCCATCCTGTCAACCAATTTTTTAAGTTTTAATTACTAATCATTACTACTCGACACTCACGAGCACATAAGTTATAATCACATAAACACATAAGTGTTTTATTACTTCTTTCTTAAAACTCGATAATAGTTTATCACCACTATCTTACCAAAGGTTACTTCCTAAGGCTTTTCCCCACCTAAGGTTCATAACCTAAAGCTTTGATACCAACCTGTGACACCCCCAAGTCTAGGTATTTCATTCCCACAAGACTTGGTGTTCACGTTCCATTCATTCATATCTATCTACCCAAATATAAAAAAAATTAAATCATAAATCCTCCCTTTAAATAGGGTTACATCATTAAATAAAAATCTTCCCAGGTTGTCTAACCTTAAACATCAATCAAATGCGGAAATAAAATTATTACATTACATTATAAATTAAAAGTCTATCATCATAACAATAAATGAAATTACAAGTCTTCATCACTTGTATATTTTTTCTTTTCCTTTGCTAGTTGTAGGTTCGTCTACCTTCTCAACTTTAGCTGCAATGAGTGTGTAAATATGCAAGAGTGAGTAAAACAAATGCTCACTAGATATAGCAATGAATCAAACAAAAATATAACAACTGCCAATGAATAGGCTCATTGTGAGAGCCCCAAATCCGGGTCCGAAATCACCGCGGATTTGGTTCAATCATTCTATAACTATTGCGGAAGATATAAACATAAATTGTTTTTACAATACACTTTACACACTATTTCCCCAAAATCGAGTAACCTTAACTTATACACAAATCATAAACTATCTAACACACAACATTATTATCCAACTATACTATTACAAACTAGCCGCACATTTTATCCCTAGCTGAACTTGGCATTATCCTTTTTCCTGGCATTCGCCTTATCAGCAATGTTTATCATGATATAGCAAGGGTGAGCATGAAAGTTACCCAGCAAGTTTAAATACAATTTAAGGATATATCATGATTGAAAGAGTTTGAATAATAAGCTGGCTATAATTCATCAATATAATTGAGAACTAGCACGAACAAACTTTTGACTGAACAAGTATTGAACATGAACAAATATATCTGGACCAACTGGTAATGAAGGTGATCAGCCTTTCATACCTGACTTATACATGCAATATGTACAGAGTACAATAATCCATGGCAATCAGCAATGACTAACCATAAGCATATCTGAATGAAACAACTCTTAGTAGAGTTAAGTAAAACTTGCCTACACTGTAGATTACTGCTACGCAATTTATAACGCTTTATCCGAAGACCTAATAATTGTAATATAGATCTCCAATATTAGAATAATATCATCACAATATAATACTATTATATATATACACATAGAATAACCTAAACACATATCACATAATCCTATCAGTCTACAATACACATAAGACTTAGCTTCAAGTCAAACTATTTATGTCTGAGTTGAACCCGACAAAATTCTAACATCCCGACGGTCAAGTCGGACAAACATCGAGTTTAAGTTCAATTAAACTCTGCCTAAACACTTAACAATTATCCTAGACAATTTTTTTATCAGTCAAAACAATTTTCATAGACTTGTAATAATTTTCAGATAATTATTACTATTTATCAACATTTTTCAATCATTAAACCCGTATTTAAATGAATTAAATACCACATAATTCCTTAATCATTAATATTTATTTAATATTAAATATTAATGAAAATCATAACATAATATTATAATATAATTATAATATATCAAAGTATTTTTAAATACTTTAAAATCACATTTATATGATTTTAAACACTTAAATCCATTATCCGATAATTTCTATTAATATTAAAATATTAATATTTTTATGATAAAATATCAAAAGTTATATTTTATAACTTCAAATATTTTTATAATCCATAAATCATTTTTATATGATTTTTATATCATTAATTCTATTTTTCATAATTTATTTAATATATTTATTAAATAGATTAATTACCATTAATAAAAAATTATTAATGAAATTCATCACAAAATATTAAAAGTCATAAAAAATAACTTAAAATATTTTCTAATATCATAATATAATTTTTCATGAATTAAAACCATTTTTAAATGATTTATTTAATATAATAATTAAATAAATAAATACCTTTATATTCCAAAAATATTAAATATTTTTGAAATATACTCAAAATAATTAAAAACTATTTTTCATAATTTATTATGTATTTTTAATAATTAAAAACCATTTTTTTCTATTTATTTAATTAATTAATCTATTTTCTGAAATTAAGTGTCACTAAAGGGCTCTATAAATGACAACAGTCGCTATAGGTGTTCTTGAGCATGTTCATGAGCCTGCCCAGAAACACATGTCAGTGACCGAGGGACTTGGTTTGACCATGATTAAAATAGTGTTCTTGATGTGTTCTAGGTTGTATAATGTGATAATGTTGTAGTACTAATGTAGTACTACAACCCTAAACAAATTCCATGGTCAAAACTTGAACAACTGCAAAGATCTAAACTACTGTAAACTCTTGTCGACCACATTTCTTCTTTTCCGGGTTTTCCAGAAATGAAGAACAGTTTCTAGGCCTTACTTTGAAGCCTCATAACTTGGAATCTGTGTCTGCTTTGTGATATCTAATGGTTCCTACTTGTAGTTATGATGTCAGGCTACAATAATATATCAACATGTTAACATAACAACATTCAAATCATAAGATCCATGGCAGTCAAACTAGGAGTCAAAACACGGTTCTTGAAGATCTGGGTTTCCCAGAAATCTTCATCCGGTCAGTTGGTCAACGGTAGTTTGACCATGAATTTCTACGATCCTGTTACAGATCTGGGTGATGTAAAGGTTTTAGTATGCACACGTCATGTCAGACTATAAGAATCATACAACAACATAACCAAAACATCAAATACCAGCAAGATCTAGAGCTTAGAAAAACTTGTTAGAAACTTTCTGGAAAATCTGGGTTGCCCAGATTCCAGTTATTCATTTCGGTGAATGACCTTTGACTGCTTATACCATTCGATCAACACATGATATAGACTTGATTCAAGTTCTAGATTGAAGTCCTTACAACATACTACCAGTATAAACTCTTAAAACACATAAACAATGAAAAAGAAAGGATCTAGAGGCCTTGAAATTAGGTTTTCAGGCCTTAAATTTCTAGATTTCCAGATTTCAAGAAATGCTCATTTCGAGCACTTTGATGTTATGGATCTGGGATTTAACAACCCAGATCATATAAAGACACCTTAATACACAACGTTAACAAATTAACAACAACATTTAACATCAAATCATTAGATTTCTAAGTTAGGGTTTTTTATACCTTTAAAACTTGGATTTTTGAATTCTGATCCATGAATATGTTCTTGTTAAGCTAAAAGAGGATATTATCTTAGCTTCTCACTCCTTTTCACTCTCATACCCGAATTTTAGAGAGAGAGGATGGTTTGGGAGAAAATGAGAGTAAAGTGGCCCTTTTCTCTCTCTTTAATTCCAATAAATGGCATGATCCAATGAACATAACTCTTTTTTTAACATAAAAGTTAAGGGAGGGTATTTTGGTCTTTTTGCACACAATTTTTATTCTAAAATTGTCATTTGTTGCAAACCCTTAGGGTTTAAAAATTTGAAATTAGGGTTTGCTAATTAATTAATCTTTACCCTAATTACAATTATAATTAATGACACTTAAGCAATATAATCATCCTTAAGTTCCCAGATTAGGGTTTTAAATACCCGAAATTTGAAATTAGGGTTCCCAGATTTGATATTAGGGCTTTCTAATAAGCAATTAGGGTTTCAAGTAATTCGTTAGGGTTTTCTCTAATAAATTATAATTAATGACGTTTAAACCTCATACACAGCATTTAAATTCTAGAATTAGGGTTTTAAATCCCCGAATTAGGGTTTCGAATTCCCGGAAATGAAATTAGGGTTTCAGAACCGATTTCTAGGGTTTCTTATCAGACATTAGGGTTTTCTAACTGAACGTTGACGTTCTCAATAATATTAGGGTTTGACTTTGATAAGATTTATCTGGTTAACCCTTGACCCTTAAGCACATACTGTGCACACATAATACCATATTCACAGAACATAAACACATATACACTTAATCCTGAATAATTCACCTAAATCCTTCATAGAATTTTGAAATCCTCAAAATTCCTTCCTAAAAATATCAAACGCATACAATTTTTTTCTGTCTAGGTCTATTATTTGATCTTAAATCAATCATTTAAGATTTTAATAAATTGTCTAATTTCTCGGGTTGTCACATTCACCCCTTTTTCTAAAAATTTCTTCCCCGAAATTTACCTTATACCTTACTCCTTATACCATGCACCATAAACCATACACCATTCATACACATCATCACATGCTACCCATTACACCACTCACAAGAGTAAAAATTCTCAAATTGTGCTGAGGAGTCATATAGACTATGAGTTTTCATTTTCGCAAAGGTTTTAAGGAAATTCATCTGTAAACTGTCTTACCCTGAAGACACAGAGGGTGATTAGACCGGTATGCCAAGTACTTGCCCAGTAATACTGGTGTTATCTGTTTCTCGTCACTGCCATAGGCACAAAAATTTTAACTCAGTCTTATTTGATTCCGCACCAAAACAATTTGGTTAGAGAAATTTCTTTCAATGAACACTTAGAGTTTAAACATTAGTCTAGCTGAATCGAATAGTGTAGACTCATATCAATAATTCAGTTCAATAGAATTATTTAAGTGTAGCCAAACCCCGTTGGCAAATTAAAATTTTGAAAACATTTTCGAGAATGACTTCATGATGCCGTATTGTATTAACAGTCCGTTTGAGGATGCCGTCATCGTATGACTTTGTCATAACACATCATACAATAGTGAAACATCGAATTTAGATCAATTCACACTAAGTATTTCTTTATTTATAACTCTGTCAACTTTTTATCATCTCTGCACCAGGTTACATGGTACATGATTGATAAATAAAATATATTTTGATATTTCAAATCATTTGCGTCTAGCTGAGATAAGTAGCATAGACTATACTTTAAACCGTTTCAAAAATGATTACGAGTTTACATTTTTTTTAAAAGCACATAGCGCGTATTTAGCTTGATGTCAAAATTTCGAAGTCTAGCATAGCTAGGAGTTTTGGAAAACTTATGTCTCCACTAACAATCATTTTCTTAACAATCTATCTATTCCTATTATCCTCAATACTCCATTCACACATAACTATACCCAGTTCATCAAACCACACTTATGAGTTCATAAATTGCCACAATCATATGAGTTTAAGAACTTGTCCTAGTCAGACCTTTGGCGTTCATTCGCCGAGGGGTTCATAAACACTTCATATAACTATGAGTCAAGAATGTCATATAAGTATAAGTTTTAAGAACTCGTACTTAACCTTATATTCTCTACCTATGACCTATCTATCTGTTATACACATGAGAAAGGAATCACCCTCTTAACATGCATATAACAAATAGCGCGACACAAACATTTCAATGATTATCAGTGCCAGAAACTAAGTGGTTTTTATACCAAGTACAATTCCCTGCCTATTCATGGAATCATACAACTCAGCTGCCGATATGAGTCCTCAATTGAATCCCCACCTATTACTAACTCCCTTCTCAATACGAATTTCATTCAACTCGTATTCATAATCCTTTCCTGTATTTGTACCAATTCATGGTACAACTGCCACACAACATCTTTGTTGTAACAATCATCAGATTGATTCTTTTTCCATATTATAACCTTATTAGATCACGGAGTGATCTCATCGTATATATTACGATTTATTTCTATATCTTGATCGTTTTGTTTTATGATCTCCTATCACTACACTTTTAGTCTTTTAGACTCAATCTATTCATCACTACTGTTCAACTTTATTATCAGAGTTAGGGAACTCCGTGTCTTAACAACTCGCCAAGATTCGTCTTTGAATCTTACTGATCAAATAACTCTATGTGAGTTAAATATTATCTTAATCACTGCGGTTATTGGTCTCAGGTATTCCTACCTAAGCTTCATAACCAACAGCTTTGATACCAACTGTGAGAGCCCCAAATCAGGGTCCGAAATCACCGCGGATTCGGTTCAATCATTCTATAACTATTGCGGAAGATATAAACATAAATTGTTTATACAATACACTTTACACACTATTTCCCCAAAATCGAGTAACCTTAACTTATACACAAATCATAAACTATCTAACACACAACATTATTATCCAACTATACTATTACAAACTAGCCTCACATTTTATCCCAAGATGAACTTGGCATTATCCTTTTTCCTGTATCCGAACGCATTCGCCTTATCAGCAATGTTTATCATGATATAGCAAGGGTGAGCATGAAAGTTGCCCAACAAGTTTAAATACAATTTAAGGATATATCATGATTGAAAGAGTTTGAATAATAAGCTGGCTATAATTCATCAATATAATTGAGAACTAGCACGAACAAACTTTTGACTGAACAAGTATTGAACATGAACAAATATATCTGGACCAACTGGTAATGAAGGTGATCAGCCTTTCATACCTGACTTATACATGCAATATGTACAGAGTACAATTATCCATGGCAATCAGCAATGATTAACCATAAGCATATTTGAATGAAACAACTCTTAGTAGAGTTAAGTAAAACTTGCCTGCACCGTTGATTACTGCTACACAATTTATAACGCTTTATCCGAAGACCTAATAATAGTAATATAGATCTCCAATATTAGAATAATATCATCACAATATAATACTATTATATATATACACATTGATTGACCTAAACACATTGCACATAATCCTATCAGTCTACAATACACATAAGACTTAGCTTCAAGTCAAACTATTTAGGTCTGAGTTGAACCCGACAAAATTTTAACATCCCGACAGTCAAGTCGGACAAACATCGAGTTTAAGTTTAATTAAACTCTGCCTAAGCACTTAACAATTATCCTAGACAATTTTCTTATCATTAAAAAGACAATTTTCATAGACTTGTAATAATTTTCAGATAATTATTACCATTTATCAACATTTTTCAATCATTAAAACTGTATTTAAATGAATTAAATACCACATAATTCCTGAATCATTAATATTTATTTAATATTAAATATTAATGAAAATCATAACATAATATTATAATATAATTATAATATATCAAAGTATTTTAAATACTTTAAAATCACATTTATATGAATTTTAAACACTTAAATCCATTATCCGATAATTGCTATTAATATTAAAATAATAATATTTTTTATGATAAAATATCAAAAGTTATATTTTATAACTTAAAATATTTTTTATAACCCATAAATCATTTTATATGATTTTAAATCATTAATTCTATTTTTCCATAATTTATTTAATATATTTATTAAATAAATTAATTACCATTAATAATAAATTATTAATGAAATTCATCACAAAATATTAAAAGTCATCAAAAAATAACTTAAAATATTTTTCTAATATCATAATATAATTTTCATGATTTTTCATGAATTAAAACCATTTTAAATGATTTATTTAATATAATAAATAAATAAATAAATATCTTTTATATTCCAAAAATATTAAATATTTTTGAAATATACTCAAAATAATTAAAAACTATTTTTCATAATTTATTATGTATTTTTAATAATTAAAAACCATTTTTTATATTTATTTAATTAATTAATCTATTTTTCCGAAATTAAGTGTCACTAAAGGGCCCTATAAATGACAAAACCATCGCTATAGGTGTTCTTGAGCATGTTCATGAGCACCTTGAGAAACATGTCGTTGATGAGGGGCTTGGTTTGACCATGATTAAAAGCAAAGGTTTCTTGATGTGTTCTAGGTTGTATAATGTGATAATGTTATAGTACTAATGTAGTACTACAACCCTAAACAAATTTCATGGTCAAAACTTGAACAACCTGCAAGATCTAAACTACAGAAACTCTTGTCAAACCTATTCTTCATTTCTGGGTTTTCCAGAAATGAAGAACAGTTTCTAGGCCTTACTTTGAAGCCTCATAACTTGGAATCTGTGTCTGCTTTGGGATATCTAATGGTTCCTACTTGTAGTCATGATGTCAGGCTACAATAATATATCAACAGGTTAACATAACAACATTCAAATCATAAGATCCATGGCAGTCAAACTAGGGGTCAGAACACAGTTCTTGAAGATCTGGGTTTCCCAGAAATATTCATCCGGTCAGTTGGTCAACGGTAGTTTGACCATGAATTTCTCGATCCTGTTACAGATCTGGGTGATCTAAAGGTTTTAGTATGCACACCTCATATCAGACTACAAGAATCAAACAACAACATAACAAAAACATCAAATACCAGCAAGATCTAGAGCTTAGAAAAACTTGTCAGAAACTTTCTGGAAAATCCGGGTTGCCCAGATTCCAGTTATTCATTTCGGTCAACGACCTTTGACAAATTTTATACCATTCGATCTACACCGATATAGACTTGATTCAAGTTCTAGATTGAAGTCCTTACAACATACTACCAAAGATAAACTCTTAAAACACATAAACAATGAACAAGAAAGGATCTAGAGGCCCTGACATTAGGCTGTCATGCCTTAAATTTCTAGATTTCTAGATTTCAAGAAATGCTCATTTCGAGCACTTTGATGTTATGTATCTGGGATTTAACAACCCAGATCATTTAAAGACACCTTAATACACAACTTTAACAAATCAACAACAACATTTAACATCAAATCATCAGATTTCTATGTTAGGGTTTTTATACCTTTAAAACTTGGATTTTTGAATTATGATCCAGAAATATGTTCTTGTTAAGCTAAGAGATGATATTTCTTAGCTTCTCACTCCTTTTCACTCTCATACCTGAATTTTAGTGAGAGAGGATGGCTTGGGAGAAAATGAGAGTAAAGTGGCCCTTTTCTCTCTCTTTAATTCCAATAAATTGCATGATACAATGAACCAAGAAGTTGCTAGGTGTTCAACATTGGCTGATTCAAGGTGTGTGGTTGTAACTCAAGAGATGTGGCTTCATTTGTGACCATAACTCTTTTTTTAACATAAAAGTTAAGGGAGGGTATTTTGGTCTTTTTGCACACAATTTTTATTCTAAAATTGTCATTTGTTGCAAACCCTTAGGGTTTAAAAATTTGAAATTAGGGTTTGCTAATTAATTAAGCTTTACCCTAATTACTATTATAATTAATAACACTTAGGCAATATAATCATCCTTAAGATCCCAGATTAGGGTTTCAAATACCCGAAATTTGAAATTAGAGTTCCCAGATTTGATATTAGGGCTTTCTAATAAGCAATTAGGGTTTCAAGTAATTCGTTAGGGTTTACCCTAATAAATTATAATTAATGACGTTTAAACCTCATACACAGCATTTAAATTCTAGAATTAGGATTTTAAATCCCCGAATTAGATTTTCAAATTCCCGGAACTGAAATTAGGGTTTCAGAATTGATTTCTAGGGTTTCTTATCAGACGTTAGGGTTTTCTAACTGAACGTTGACGTTCTCAATAATATTAGGGTTTGACTCTGATAAGATTTATCTGGTCAACCCTTGACCCTTAACCACATACTGTGCACACATAATACCATATTCACAGAACATAAACACATATACACTTAATCCTGAATATTCACCTAAATCCTTCATAGAATTTTGAAATCCTCAAAATTCCTTCCTGAAAATATCAAACGCATACACTTATTTTCTGTCTAGGTCTATTATTTGACCTTAAATCAATCATTTAAGATTTTAATAAATTGTCTAATTTCTCGGGTTGTAACATTCACCCCTTCTTCTAAAAATTTCGTCCCCGAAATTTACCTTATACCTTACTCCTTATACCATGCACCATGCACCATACACCATTCATACACATCATCATATGCTACCCAATACACCACTCATAAGAGTAAAAATTCTCAAATTGTGCTGAGGAGTCATATAGACTATGATTTTTCATTTTCGCAAAGGTTTTATGGAAATTCATCTGTAAACTGTCTTACCCTGAAGACACAGAGGGTGATTAGCCTAGTATGCCCAGTACTTGCCCAACAATACTGGTATTATCTGTTTCTCGTCACTGCCATAGGCACAAAAATTTTACCTCAGTCTTATTTGATTCCGCACCAAAACAATTTGGTTCGGGAAATTTCTTTCAATGAACACTTAGAGTTTAAACATTAGTCTAGATGAGTCGAATAGCGTAGACTCATATCAATAATTCACTTCAATAGAATTATTTAAGTGTAGCCAAACCCCGTTGGCAAATTAAAATTTTGAAAACATTTTCGAGAATGACGTCTTGATGCCGTACTGTATTAACGGTCCGTTTGATGATGCCGTCATCGTATGACTTTGTCATAACACATCATACAATAGTGAAACATCGACTTTAGATCAATTCACACTAAGTATTTCTGTATTTATAACTCTGTCAACTTTTTATCATCTCTGCACCAGGTTACATGGTACATGATTGATAAATAAAATATATTTTGATATTTCAAATCATTTGCGTCTAGCTGAGATAAGTAGCATAGACTATACTTTTATCCGTTTCAAAAATGATTACGAGTTTACATTTTTTTTAAAAGCACATAGCGCGTATTTAGCTTGATGTCAAAATTTCGAAGTCTAGCATAGCTAGGAGTTTTGGAAAACTTATGTCTCCACTAATAATCATTTGCTTAACAATCTATCTGTTCCTATTATCCTCAATACTCCATTCACATATAACTATAACCAGTTCATCAAACCACACTTATGAGTTCATAAATTGCCACAATCATATGAGTTTAAGAACTTGTCCTAGTCAGACCTTTGGCGTCCATTCGCTGAGGGGTTCATAAACATTTCATATAACTATGAGTCAAGAATGTCACATAAGTATAAGTTTTAAGAAATCGTACTTAACCTTATATTCTCTACCTATGACCTATCTATATGTTATACACATGAGAAAGGAATCACCCTCTTAACATGCATATAACAAATAGCGCGACACAAACATTTCAATGATTATCAGTGCCAGAAACTAAGTGGTTTTTACACCAAGTACAATTCCCAGCCTATACAAGGAATCATATAACTCAGCTGCCGATATGAGTCCTCAATTGAATCCCCACCTATTATTAACTCCCTTCTCAATACGAATTTCATTCAACTCGTATTCATAATCCTTTCCTGTATTTGTACCAATTCATGGTACAACTGCCACACAACATCTTTGCTGTAAACTTTCCAATCATCAGATTGCTTCTTTTTCCATATTATAACCTTATCAGATCACGGAGTTATCTCATCGTATATATTACGATTTATTTCTATATCTTGATCGTTTTGTTTTATGATCTCCTATCATTGCACTTTCAGTTTTTAGACTCAATCTATTCATCACTACTGTTCAAATTTATTATCAGAGTTAGGGAACTCCGTGTCTTAACAACTCGCCAAGATTCGTCTTTGAATCTTACTGATCAAATAACTCTATGTGAGTTAAATATTATCTTAATCACTGCGGTTATTGGTCTCAGGTATTCCTACCTAAGCTTCATAACCAACATCTTTGATACCAACTGTGAGAGCCCCAAATTCGGGTCCGAAATCACCGCGGATTCGGTTCAATCATTCTATAACTATTGCGGAAGATATAAACATAAATTGTTTATATAATACACTTTACACACTATTTCCCCAAAATCGAGTAACCTTAACTTATACACAAATCATAAACTATCTAACACATAACATTATTATCCAACTATACTATTACAAACTAGTCAAGACATTTTATACCAAGTTTGAACTTGGCATTATCCTTTTCCTCAGTATCCGAACGCATTCGCCTTTATCTCGCAATGTTTATCATGATATAGCAAGGGTGAGCATGAAAATTGCCCAGCAAGTTTAAATACAATTTAAGGATATATCATGATTGAAAGAGTTTGAATAATAAGCTGGCTATAATTCATCAATATAATTGAGAACACTACTAGAAAATCGACTTATAGCGACGATTACGTCAAGACCGTCGCTATAAACAAAAAAGACCGTCATTAAAAAGTTTTAGCGACGATTAAACGACGATCGTCGCCATAGAACCCGTCGGTAAAGCCTATAGCGACGGTCTTTTTTGTCCTATAGCGACGATGTCAGACCCTAGCTATAGGTCATAGAAAAATCGTGTATTTGCTCTTTTTACTAATCGATTCATTGAGAGTTATTGCTACGGTCATGGTAGTAGCTATATATATATATGACGATTCGGTGACCGTCGCTATAGGGGATGTGTTTTATAGAACACTATAGCTACGGTCGATGACCGTCGCTATAGCCTTTTCATATTTAAAAAAAATTAATTGTGTACATTTATCCAACAAATACAAATACAATATAATATAAAACATAAAAAATTATTGAAATAATTTTTTCTTATGTTACAATCTTGACCTTTTGTTTTAATAACCTGGGCTCTAAAACTTGTAACATTGCTCTTGAAAAAGAGGAGAGATTAAAACCCTGTAAGTGCCTACATACTTGAAGAGAGATTTGTCACCAAAAGTACTGTACAAATCAATATAGGAACAAAGAGGAAAGAGAAGGGAGAGATGGGAAGAAAGAGGAGGCGGTGAAATGTAACAAGATAAAGAAGTCCTACGGCTTGAATCATTACTAGGTAAATCCTTCATGAATAAGGATGATGCATTTTACGTATTATTGTCCGGATTTGGGTTCTACCAATTGAAGGCGTCAAAGATCTCCGGACCCACCTTGACAAAGCCCGAACCCAATCTACAAATTGAGACATCAATTCCTGCAAAAATAACTTCGGTCATTAGTTGCTAAGTCGAAAAACCTTACCATGGTACACAAGGTCAAAGTAAAGATTGAGGAAAAGAATATAATAGAAAATGAACACTTGAATCATGATTCATTGAATTATGTGATATCTTACTACACATACCATCACAATGACTTCTTGGTGGTTCATCTTTCAAAGCTTGACCAAATTCGAGTTGAGATTTTGTCTGGATGAGACAAACCTAGAATGTCCTCCACCATGAGTAGCAAAGAATGAAACTTCGCTTACGGTCTTTCTCTTGGTCCTTGAGAGATTGACCTTTTTCTCAAGATAGATTTTACAGATGAACAATAAAGATACTAATAACTAGTGGTGTTTTTCCTTTTATCAAACCTTTATCATGCAATCCAACAATGCTTGCTTTATTTCGTATCTGCATCAATAACAGTGTCGAGAATAGGAAAGAAAAATATAAGAGTTATGAATTGAAAAGGATGATAAAAGTTTAGATTGGTAGGTCATAAAAGTTGAAAGCTCTCAACCAGATGCAAGAATTTTAAGGATTTTAGGTAAAAATACCATTGAAATAAAAAAGAGGTAAACATGCATTCAAATAGAAAGCAAACAATGTGAATCATTCGAACTTGTAGTCAAGAACCTTACACAACCATGAGTAGGCTAAGGCACAGATATTTCTATGAATTACTTCCATGCAATAAAAGACGGGATCAAATCAAGCAACATATAAGTCGATCATTAATTAATAAAATTTACGCAATTCAAGGTAAAATGCGAGACAAGGAAATGAGGTTGAGTTTAAAATGTAATGCAAATACTTACGACAACCCGGTATTTCCGAAATATGTGTTCCGTTAGAAAATAAAACAACACAAAAGTTGGCAAGACCTACAAGTAGGAAGTTGATACAAAATTAAAATGAGCAGTATTCCTCTTATTTAAAGTCAAAATCATCAACTGAAACATTCCTATTATTGTAAGTCAAAAATCATCTCTAAAAAAGCATATGACAATTCCACTAGTTAATTTAGTTTTAAAATTAATAAATTAAAAAATGAAGTTGAAATCTTGACAACTCAGTTGGTGACCTCAACTATTGTGAAGCCTAACCAAGAAATAAGCTGTCTGAGGGGGGGTTTGCTCCCATAATCAACTTATATTATGACTAGTCGATTGTAGACCACAAATGAACCAATTTGAAGTACACAATGAATTTACGCCCATCTTCATGGTAAACATATTTGAGCTCTTTATCATCTCGGGCATTTCTTGAACATGCTCCAACACCAAGAGGCATACGATTGTAGCATCTCTACTCCAAATAGAAATAGTTAAACAAACTTGGGGTAAAGATAAATTTACATACACATAATAAATAGGAGATAGAAATATTGAAACACTAGGACGATTGCGTGTTCATTCAAAGCAATTTTTCTACCAAGAAATATTACATATCTTTGCTTTAAGGATTTACCTCTCGATTAAGTAAGTGTCGTCCTCTGCAGTCCATCCCATACATGCAACAAAAATGATACAAATTATTAGCAATCTCACTATAATGAAATGTAACTATTCAATCTTACAAGCATCTAGATAATGAATGAAGGATAAACAAGTAGTACTGCATTCGAGAAGAGTAAATATACAACCAGATATATCGAGGAAATTTCAAAGAAATTAAATCAAAAAGAACATATGTGCTTATGAGGTTGCGGAGAAGATATAGATGGGAAATAATTCCAATCCAAAGTTAATGAAATGCTATAAAAGCATCTTTGAACAATATGGGAATACTATTGGCCTAGCAGTTGGGAAGAAATCGAAGAATTTAACTAAAAATTAATTCATTTCCCCAAATTTCAATTCCAATTTAAGGAGTGATAACTACATAAAAAAGCGAACATAATTATCAAAAAATTATCTTGACGACCCAATGAAAGGTTTGTCTAAAGATACTTACTAATCTGGAGTTCATATAGAACACTAAATAGAGTAGTTGATAATGATCAAGGAGAACTGAAATATATTCTTCACCTTTATATTGTTATATGCAAGATATTTTGGGAGAATACAAGTAAAACTGAAGTGAATAACTAAGATCAATATAGGCTTTCTCTACAAAAACTAGTATGCATAAGTACATGCATAGTCAGCCATCAAAAGTAGATACATTTGCAATGTATCTCACATAGTCACATGTGCATATGACTGCACTAGCTACGTTCATATAGAAGCATTTGCAGACATGAACAAGCATACTCATTTGTATCATGTTATATACAAAGTTAATCCAAGAGCATAGTATCTTTGCTAAATTATAACGTATCCAAGAAATACCTATTTAAAAATTCCCATTTTCAATATGTAATCCTTATTCACAATTTAGAGTGTGTAAATAAAGAGTCAATTTCCCAAAGTAAAGATACCAATTTCAAGATATTCCACATTTATCCTTTCTTGCATACATTTGCATACTTTTTACTGAAGTATAACTAAATGATCTATTTCTATTATGTCCTTACTTTAAAATTCTGAAAACTACAATAAATTTTCAAATAAAGTTAGACATTTTCTACAAACTTCCAAACAATGTTAGACATCCCTTAACAAAATAAAAGAATTTAATGATACAGAGGTGTACTAATTTAAGTGAGATGCATAAATAAGAAATATATTGCAACCACTCATTAATGCTTGCCAACTAGTACATACCATCAAAATACACCATCAAAATACAGACCAAAATTTATATGTAAGTTAGCATTGAATCAATAAACTGACATGTGCTCACCAATCTACACCATCAAAATACAGACCAAAATTTATATTGCAACGAAACGTAAAATCATACACTGTATTTTGAAGCATTACCTCTACTAAGTAGTAAATCAAATCAGTCGACAACTAGAAATATTAAGCATACATATTATCTCAAATTCTCACCAAATTTATCCAAGGTATCTTATGCTACATTTCATGTTTGAAAATCAAAATGAAATTACGTAAACCCAGTAGATTAGTAAACAGAAGGCATTCAAAAAATGTATTACGTAAACCCAGTAGATTAATGTGTTCGAAAACCTAATAGAACATCAGTTTGCAGTTATAGAAGCATTAAAAAAAAAGTAATCGATCTTGATGTGTGTGTATGTATTGTATATATAATGGTGAATATATATATATATATATATATATATATATATATATATATATATATATATATATATATATATATATCGTCGAAAAGATGAAAATAGCTAACCTAGAGTCCAAAAGCTCTCTGGCGACAAACAAGCAAAGAGAAAAGCTCTCTTGCATAACAAAATTATAGAGGGTTTAAGAGGATTTACGACTTGCGAGCGAAGGAGATATATATTTTAGATTTGCCCGGTCTGATTGACCTGACCCTATAAGCACAAATTCGTTAGGGCGAATAAAATTGGTCTAAGTTAATAAAAAAAAAACCCTAAGTTTTCAAATTGTAAACACCAAAAAGCATAAAGATCGAAGCTTTGACAAAAAAAAAAAAACTTCGCTTCTACCAAAGAAAAAACAACGAACCCTAAGCCCAAAAAAAAAGCGAAATCAATTGTAAATTAGGGTTTTTGGTTGTGATCTGTACAAATTTAGAAGCATATCTGAGCTCTCACTTGAGCCACAGAGTGAATTATCGGATCAATCACATGTTTTGAGATGGGCTCGTCGTCAAAAAGACGACAAGGCGGCGACGAGGAGAGATGAGGAAATGAGGGTGGAAAGTGAGGAGGAGTGAAGGAATTGGGGTGAAAAACGCTTTGAGAGCCGAGAGAGAGAGAAGGGTGAATATATAATTTGGGGAAAATTAAGTGGGAGGGTTTTATGTTAAAAAGCCTCTATCTGAAAGCGGTTCGCGTGACTGATCGCTATAGATACTCTATAGCGACGGTTACGCCTGCGTCAACCGTCATTATAGATATACTCTATAGCGACGGTTCCGTGCCGACCGTCGCTATAGCTCGTCGTTATATGTCAAATTTCTAGTGGTGGAACTAGCACGAACAAACTTTTGACTGAACAAGTATTGAACATGAACAAATATATCTGGACCAACTGGTAATGAAGGTGATCAGCCTTTCATACCGACTTATACATGCAAATATGTATAAATACAATTATCCATGGCAATCAGCAATGATTAACCATAAGCATATCTGAATGAAACAACTCTTAGTAGAGTTAAGTAAAACTTGCCTGCACCGTCGATTACTGCTACGTAATTTATAACGCTTTATCCGAAGACCTAATATTAGTACTATAGATCTCCAATATTAGAATAATATCAATTCAATATAATACTATTATATATATATACACATAGAATAACCTAAACACATAGCATATAATCCTATCAGTCTACAATACACATAAGACTTAGCTTCAAGTCAAACTATTTAGGTCTGAGTTGAACCCGACATAATTTAACATCTTGACGGTCAAGTCGGACAAACATCGAGTTTAAGTTCAATTAAACTCTGCCTAAACACTTAACAATTATCCTAGACAATTTTCTTCCCAGGTTGGCAAAACTTAAACATCAATCAAATGCGGAAATAAAATTATTACATCACATTATAAATTAAAAGTCTATCATCACAACAATAAATGAAATTACAAGTCTTCATCACTTGTATATTTTTCCTTTTCCTTTGCTAGTTGTAGGTTCGTATACCTTCTCAACTTTAGCTGCAATGAGTGTGTAAATATGCAAGAGTGAGTAAAACAAATTCTCACTAGATATAGCAATGAATCAAACAAAAATATAACAACTGCCAATGAATAGGCTCATTGTGAGAGCCCCAAATTCGGGTCCGAAATCACCACGGATTTGGTTCGATCATTCTATAACTATTGCGGAAAATATAAACATAAATTGTTTATACAATACAATTTACACACTATTTCCCCAAAATCGAGTAACCTTAACTTATACACAAACCATAAACTATCTAACACATAACATTATTATCCAACTATACTATTACCAACTACCCGCATATTTTATCCCTAGCTGAACTTGGCATTATCCTTTTTCCTGGCATTCGCCTTATCAACAATATTTATCATGATATAGCAAGGGTGAGCATGAAAGTTTCCCAGCAAGTTTAAATACAATTTAAGGATATATCATGATTGAAAGAGTTTGAATAATAAGCTGGCTATAATTCATCAATATAATTGAGAACTAGCATGAACAAACTTTTGACTGAACAAGTATTGAACATGAACAAATATATCTGGACCAACTGGTAATGAAGGTGATCAGCCTTTCATACCTGACTTATACATGCAATATGTACAGAGTACAATTATCCATGACAATCAGCAATGACTAACCATAAGCATATCTGAATGAAACAACTCTTAGTAGAGTTAAGTAAAACTTGCCTACACTGTCGATTACTGCTACACAATTTATAACGCTTTATCCGAAGACCTAATAATAGTAATATAGATCTCCAATATTAGAATAATATCATCACAATATAATACTATTATATATATACACATAGAATAACTTAAACACATAGCACATAATCCTATCAGTCTACAATACACATAAGACTTAGCCTCAAGTCAAACTATTTAGGTCTGAGTTGAACCCGACAAAATTCTAACATCCCGACGGTCAAGTAGGACAAACATCGAGTTTAAGTTCAATTAAACTCTGCCCAAACACTTAACAATTATCTTAGACAATTTTCTTATCAGTCAAAACAATTTTCATAGACTTGTAATAATTTTCAGATAATTATTACCATTTATCAACATTTTTCAATCATTAAAATCGTATTTAAATGAATTAAATACCACATAATTCCTTAATCATTAATATTTATTTAATATTAAATATTAATGAAAATCATAACAAAATATTATAATATATCAAAGTATTTTTAAATACTTTAAAATCACATTTATATAATTTTAAACACTTAAATCCAATATCCGATAATTGCTATTAATATTAAAATGTTAATATTTTTATGATAAAATATCAAAAGTTATATTTTATAACTTAAAAACAGATTCTTTTTAGTATTTTTCGGCACACTCGTGGGGTTCGCTCGAAGTCGTCGCGAGCTCTACGTTTGAAGCTTAAACACAGTCACTCCTTAGTAGCTCGTTGCTCTACAACTTCTCTTTGGCTCGCCCCTATCTCTAAAGGGGCTTACGCACTTCATTCGCTCTCGTTCAGTAGCGGTTTTTAATTCTATTTTCCATAATTTATTTAATATATTTATTAAATAAATTAATTACCATTAATAATAAATTATTAATGAAATTCATCACAAAATATTAAAAGTCATCAAAAATAACTTAAAATATTTTTCTAATATCATAATATAATTTTTCATGATTTTCATGAATTAAAACCATTTTAAATGATTTATTTAATATAATAATTAAATAAAAATATCTTTTATATTCTAAAATTATTAAATATTTTTGAAATATACTCAAAATAATTAAAAACTATTTTTCATAATTTATTATGTATTTTTAATAATTAAAAACTATTTTTGTCTATTTATTTAATTAATTAATCTATTTTTCAAAATTAAGTGTCACTAAAGGGCCCTAAAGCGACAAAACCGTCGCTATAGGTGTTCTTGAGCATGTTTATGAGCCTGCCCAGAAACACATGTCAGTGACCGAGGTGCTGGGTTTGACCATGATTAAAAGAGTGCTCTTGATGTGTTCTAGGTTGTATAATGTGATAATGTTATAGTACTAATGTAGTACTACAACCCTAAACAAATTCCATGGTCAAAACTTGAAAAACCTGCAAGATCTAAACTACTGAAACTCTTGTCGGACACATTTCTTCATTTCGGGTTTTCCGAAATGAAGAACGATTCTGAAACCTTACTTTGAAGCCTCATAACTTGGAATCATGTACTTTTGTGATATCTAATGGTTCCTACTTGTAGTCATGATGTCGAAGCTACAATAATATATCAACAGGTTAACATAACAACATTCAAATCATAAGATCCATGGAAGTCAAACTAGGGGTCGAACCACACCTCTTGAAGATCCGGGTTTCCCGAAATCTTCATCCGGTCGATTAGTCAACGGTAGTTTGACCATGAATTTCTCTGATCCTCATTACGGATCCGGGTGATCTAAAGGTTTTAGTATGCACACCTCATGTCGACTACAAGAATCAAACAACAACATAACCAAAACATCAAATACCAACAAGATCTAGAGCTTAGAAAAACTTGTCAGAAACTTTCTGGAAAATCTAGGTTGCCCAGATTCCAGTTATTCATTTCGGTCAACGACCTTTGACAGCTTATACTATTCGATCTACACACGATATAGACTTGATTCAAGTTCTAGATTGAAGTCCTTACAACATACTACCAAAGATAAACTCTTAAAACACATAAACAATGAACAAGAAAGGATCAGAGGCCCGACATTGGGTTGTCGGGCCTTAAATTTCTAGATTTCCAGATTTCAAGAAATGCTCATTTCGAGCACTTTGATGTTATGGATCTGGGATTTAACAACCCAGATCATTTAAAGACACCTTAATACACAACTTTAACAAATCAACAACAATATTTAACATCAAATCATAAAATTTCTAAGTTAGGGTTTTTTATACCTTTAAAACTTGGATTTTTGAATTCTGATCCATGAATATGTTCTTGTTAAGCTAAGAGATGATAGTATCTTAGCTTCTCACTCCTTTTTCACTCTCATACCTGAATTTTAGCGAGAGAGGATGGCTTGGGAGAAAATGAGAGTAAAGTAGCCCTTTTCTCTCTCTTTAATTCCAATAAATGGCATGATCCAATGAACCAAGAAGTTGCTAGGTGTTCAACACTGGCTGATTCAAGGTGTGTGGTTGTAACTCAAGAGATGTGGCTTCATTTGTGACCATCACTCTCTTTTTTTAAACATAAAAGTTTAGGGAGGGTATTTTGGTCTTTTTGCACACAATTTTTATTCTAAAATTGTCATTTGTTGCAAACCCTTAGGGTTTAAAAATTTGAAATTAGGGTTTGCTAATTAATTAAGCTTTACCCTAATTACTATTATAATTAATAACACTTAGGCAATATAATCATCCTTAAGATCCCAGATTAGGGTTTCAAATACCCGAAATTTGAAATTAGAGTTCCTAGATTTGATATTACGAGCTTTCTAATAAGCAATTAGGGTTTCAAGTAATTCATTAGGGTTTACCCTAATAAATTATAATTAATGACGTTTAAACCTCATACACAACATTTAAATTCTAGAATTAGGGTTTTAAATCCCCGAATTAGATTTCGAATTCCCGGAACTGAAATTAGGGTTTCAGAATCGATTTCTACGGTTTCTTATCAGACGTTAGGGTTTTCTAACTGAACGTTGACGTTCTCAATAATATTAGGGTTTGACTCTGATAAGATTTATCTGGTCAACCCTTGACCCTTAAGCACATACTGTGCACACATAATACCATATTCACAGAACATAAACACATATACACTTAATCCTGAATAATTCACCTAAATCCTTCATAGAATTTTGAAATCCTCAAAATTCCTTCCTAAAAATATCAAACGCATACACTTATTTTCTGTCTAGGTATATTATTTGACCTTAAATCAATCATTTAAGATTTTAATAAATTGTCTAATTTCTCGGGTTGTCACATTCACCCCTTCTTCTAAAAATTTCGTCCCCAAAATTTACCTTATACCTTACTCCTTATACCATGTACCATACACCATACACCATTCATACACATCATCACATGCTACCCAATACACCACTCACAAGAGTAAAAATTCTCAAATTGTCTTTGAGAGTCATATAAACTAAAATTTTCATTTTTGCAAAGGTTTTATGGAAATTCATCCAAGTAAACCGTCTCTTACCACAAGATACAGAGGGGTGATTAGCCGGTATGCCCAATGATTTTACCATAATCTTTGGTATTATATGTTTCTCGTCCTTTGCCATAGGCACACAAATTTTACCTCAGTTTTATTTGATTCACACCAAAACAATTTGGTTCGGGAAATTTCTTTCAATGAACACTTAGAGTTTTTATAAACATTAGTCTAGCTGAATCGAATAGCGTAGACTCATATCAATAATTCAGTTCAATAGAATTATTTAAGTGTAGGCAAACCCCGTTGGCAAATTAAAATTTTGAAAACATTTTGAGAATGACGTCGTGATGCCGTCTTTGTATTAACAATCCGGTTTGAGGATGCTTGATCATCGTATGACTTTTCATAACACACATCATACAATAGTGGAACATCGACTTTAGATCAATTCACACTAAAGTATTTCTATATTTATAACTCTGTCGACTTTTTATCATCTCTCTTTGAGTTACATGGTACATGAGTGATAAATAAAATATATTTTGATATTTCAAATCATTTGCGTCTAGCTGAGATAAGTAGCATAGACTATACTTTAAACCGTTTCAAAAATGATTACGAGTCTACATTTTTTGTAAAAGCACATAGCACATATTTAGCTTGATGTCAAAATTTCGAAGTCTAGCATAGCTAGGAGTTTTGGAAAACTTATGTCTCCATTAACAATCATTTGCTTAACAATCTATCTGTTCCTATTATCCTCAATACTCCATTCACACATAACTATACCCAGTTCATCAAACCACACTTATGAGTTCATGAATTGCCACAATCATATGAGTTTAAGAACTTGTCCTAGTCAGACCTTTGGCGTCCATTCATTTGAGGGTTCATAAACATTTCATATAACTATGAGTCAAGAATGTCACATAAGTATAAGTTTTAAGAACTCGTACTTAACCTTATATTCTCTACCTATGACCTATCTATCTGTTATACACATGAGAAAGGAATCACCCTCTTAACATGCATATAACAAATAGCGCGACACAAACATTTCAATGATTATCAGTGCTAGAAATTAAGTGGTTTTTACACCTAGTACAATTCCCTACCTATACAAGGACTCATACAACTCAGCTGCCGACATGAGTCCTCAATTGAATCCCCACCTATTACTAACTTTCTTCTCAATACGAATTTCATTCAACTCGTATTCATAATCCTTTCCTATATTTGTACCAATTCATGGTACAACTGCCACACAGCATCTTTGCTATAAACTTTCCAATCATCAGATTGATTCTTTTTCCATATTATAACCTTATCAGATCACGGAGTGATCTCATCGTATATATTACGATTTATTTCTATATCTTGATCATTTTGTTTTATGATCTCCTATCACTGCACTTTCAGTTTTTAGACTCAATCTATTCATCACTATTGTTCAACTTTATTATCAGAGTTAGGGAACTCCGTGTCTTAACAACTCGCCGAGATTCGTCTTTGAATCTTACTAATCAAATAACTCTATATGAGTTAGATATTATCTTAATCACTGCGGTTATTGGTGTCAGATATTCCTACCTAAGCTTCATAACCAACAACTTTGATACCAACTGTGAGAGCCCCAAATCCGGGTCCGAAATCACCGCGGATTCGGTGCAATCATTCTATAACTATTCGGAAGATATAACCATAAATTGTTTATACAATACACTTTACACACTATTTCCTCAAAATCGAGTAACCTTAACTTATACACAAATCATAAACTATCTAACACATAACATTATTATCCAACTATACTATTACAAACTAACAAGACATTTTATCCCAAAATTTGAACTTGGCATTATCCTTTTTCCTGTATCCGAATGCATTCGCCTTATCTGCAATGTTTATCATGATATAGCAAGGCTAAACATGAATTTTGCCCAGCAAGTTTAAATACAATTTAAGGATATATCATGATTGAAAGAGTTTGAATAAAAAGCTGGCTATAATTCATCAATATAATTGAGAATCAGCACGAACAAACTTTTGATTGAACAAGTATTGAACATGAACAAATATATCTGGACCAACTGGTAATGAAGGTGATCAGCCTTTCATACCTGACTTATACATGCAATATGTACAGAGTACAATTATCCATGGCAATCAGCAATGATTAACCATAAGCATATCTGAATGAAACAACTCTTAGTAGAGTTAAGTAAAACTTGCCTGCACCGTTGATTACTGCTGCGTAATTTATAACGCTTTATCCGAAAACCTAATATTAGTAATATAGATCTCCAATATTAGAATAATATCCTCACAATATAATACTATTATATATATATACAAATAGAATAACCTAAACACATAGCAAATAATCCTATCAGTCTACAATACACATAAGACTTAGCTTCAAGTCAAACTATTTAGGTCTGAGTTGAACCCGACAAAATCTAACATCCCGACGGTAAAGTCGGACAAACATCGAGTTTAAGTTTAATTAAACTCTGCCTAAACACTTAACAATTATCCTAGACAATTTTCTTATCAGTCAAAATAATTTTCATAGACTTGTAATAATTTTCAGATAATTATTACCATTTATCAACATTTTTCAATCATTAAAACCGTATTTAAATGAATTAAATACCACATAATTCCTTAATCATTAATATTTATTTAATATTAAATATTAATGAAAATCATAACAAAATATTATAATATAATTATAATATATCAAAGTATTTTAAATACTTTAAAATCACATTTATATAATTTTTAAACACTTAAATCCATTATCGATAATTGCTATTAATATTAAAATATTAATATTTTTTATGATAAAATATCAAAAGTTATATTTTATAACCCATAAATCATTTTTATATGATTTTTATATCATTAATTCTATATTTCCATAATTTATTTAATATATTTATTAAATAGATTAATTACCATTAATAAAAATTATTAATGAAATTCATCACAAAATATTTAAAGTCATCAAAAACTAACTTAAAATATATTCTAATATCATAATATAATTTTTCATGATTTTTCATGAATTAAAACTATTTTTAAATGATTTATTTAATATAATAATTAAATAAATAAATACCTTTTATATTCCAAAAATATGAAATATTTTTGAAATATACTCAAAATAATTAAAACTATTTTTCATAATTTATTATGTATTTTTAATAATTAAAACCATTTTTTCTATTTATTTAATTAATTAATGTATTTTTCAAATTAAAGTGTCACTAAAGGGCCTATAGCGGCAGGCAACTGTCGCTATAGGTGTTCTTGAAACATGTTCATGAGCCTACCTCAAACACATGTCGTTGGCCAGGGCTTGGTTTGACCATGATTAAAAGCAATTACTTTCTTGCTGTGTTCTAGGTTGTATAATGTGATAATGTTGTAGTACCAACGTAGTACTACAACCCTAAACAAATTCCATGGTAAAAACTTGAACAACCTGCAAGATCTAAACTACAGAAACTCTTGTCAGACCTGTTCTTCATTTCTGGGTTTTCCAGAAATGAAGAACAGTTTCTAGGTCTTACTTTGAAGTCTTATAACTTGGAATCTGTGTCTGCTTTGTGATATCTAATGGTTCCTACTTGTAGTCATGATGTCAGGCTACAATAATATATCAACAGGTTAAAATAACAACATTCAAATCATAAGATCCATGGCAGTCAAACTAGGGGTCAGAACACAGTTCTTGAAGATATGGGTTTCCCATAAATCTTCATCCGGTCAGTTGGTCAACAGTAGTTTGACCATGAATTTCTACGATCCTGTTACAGATCTAGGTAATCTAAAGGTTTTAGTATGCACACCTCATTTAAGACTACAAGAATCAAACAACAACATAACCAAAACATCAAATACCAGCAAGATCTAGAGCTTAGAAAAACTTGTCAGAAACTTTCTGGAAAATCTGGGTTGCCCAGATTCCAGTTATTCATTTCGGTCAACGACCTTTGACAGCTTATACCATTCGATCTACACCTGATATAGACTTGATTCAAGTTCTAGATTAAAGTCCTACAACATACTACCAGTATAAACTCTTAAAACACATAAACAATGAACAAGAAAGGATCTAGAGGCCCTGACATTAGGCTGTCAGGCCTTAAATTTCTAGATTTCAAGAAATGCTCATTTCGAGCACTTTGATGTTATGGATCTGGGATTTAACAACCCAGATCATTTAAAGACACCTTAATACACAACTTTACCAAATCAACAACAATATTTAACATCAAATCATCAGATTTCTAAGTTAGGGTTTTTTATACCTTTAAAACTTGGATTTTTGAATTCTGATCCATGAATATGTTCTTGTTAAGCTAAGAGATGATAGTATCTTAGCTTCTCACTCCTTTTTCACTCTCATACCTGAATTTTAGCGAGAGAGGATGGCTTGGGAGAAAGTGAGAGTAAAGTAGCCCTTTTCTCTCTCTTTAATTCCAATAAATGGCATGATCCAATGAACCAAGAAGTTGCTAGGTGTTCAACATTGGCTGATTCAAGGTGTGTGGTTGTAACTCAAGAGATGTGGCTTCATTTGTGACCATCACTCTCTTTTTTTTAACATAAAAGTTTAGGGAGGGTATTTTGGTCTTTTGCACACAATTTTTATTCTAAAATTGTCATTTGTTGCAAACCCTTAGGGTTTAAAAATTTGAAATTAGGGTTTGCTAATTAATTAAGCTTTACCCTAATTACTATTATAATTAATAACACTTAGGCAATATAATCATCCTTAAGATCCCAGATTAGGGTTTCAAATACCCGAAATTTGAAATTAGAGTTCCTAGATTTGATATTACGGCTTTCTAATAAGCAATTAGGGTTTCAAGTAATTCATTAGGGTTTACCTAATAAATTATAATTAATGACGTTTAAACCTCATACACAAGACATTTAAATTCTAGAATTAGGGTTTTAAATCCCCGAATTAGATTTCGAATTCCCAGAACTGAAATTAGGGTTTCAGAATCGATTTCTACGGTTTTTTATCAGACGTTAGGGTTTTCTAACTGAACGTTGACGTTCTCAATAATATTAGGGTTTGACTCTGATAAGATTTATCTGGTCAACCCTTGACCCTTAAGCACATACTGTGCACACATAATACCATATTCACAGAACATAAACACATATACACTTAATCCTGAATAATTCACCTAAATCCTTCATAGAATTTTGAAATCCTCAAAATTCCTTCCTAAAAATATCAAACGCATACACTTATTTTCTGTCTAGGTATATTATTTGACCTTAAATCAATCATTTAAGATTTTAATAAATTGTCTAATTTCTCGGGTTGTCACATTCACCCCTTCTTCTAAAAATTTCGTCCCCAAAATTTACCTTATACCTTACTCCTTATACCATGTACCATACACCATACACCATTCATACACATCATCACATGCTACCCAATACACCACTCACAAGAGTAAAAATTCTCAAATTGTGCTGAGGAGTCATATAAACTAAGAATTTTCATTTTTGCAAAGGTTTTATGGAAATTCATCCGTAAACCGTCTTACCCTGAAGACACAGAGGGTGATTAGCCCGGTATGCCCGATGATTTACCTGTAATCTTGGTATTATCTGCTTTTTCGTCATTTGCCATAGGCACACAAATTTTACCTCAGTTTTATTTGATTCCGCACCAAAACAATTTGGTTCGGGAAATTTCTTTCAATGAACACTTAGAGTTTTTATAAACATTAGTCTAGCTGAATCGAATAGCGTAGACTCATATCAATAATTCAGTTCAATAGAATTATTTAAGTGTAGGCAAACCCCGTTGGCAAATTAAAATTTTGAAAACATTTTCGAGAATGACGTCATGATGCCGTACTGTATTAACAGTCCGTTTGAGGATGCCGTCATCGTATGACTTTGTCATAACACATCATACAATAGTGGAACATCGACTTTAGATCAATTCACACTAAGTATTTCTATATTTATAACTCTGTCAACTTTTTATCATCTCTGCACCAGGTTACATGGTACATGAGTGATAAATAAAATATATTTTGATATTTCAAATCATTTGCGTCTAGCTGAGATAAGTAGCATAGACTATACTTTAAACCGTTTCAAAAATGATTACGAGTCTACATTTTTTTTAAAAGCACATAGCGCATATTTAGCTTGATGTCAAAATTTCGAAGTCTAGCATAGCTAGGAGTTTTGGAAAACTTATGTCTCCACTAACAATCATTTGCTTACAAATCTATCTGTTCCTATTATCCTCAATACTCCATTCACACATAACTATACCCAGTTCATCAAACCACACTTATGAGTTCATGAATTGCCACAATCATATGAGTTTAAGAACTTGTCCTAGTCAGACCTTTGGCGTCCATTCGATGAGGGGTTCATAAACATTTCATATAACTATGAGTCAAGAATGTCACATAAGTATAAGTTTTAAGAACTCGTACTTAACCTTATATTCTCTACCTATGACCTATCTATCTGTTATACACATGAGAAAGGAATCACCCTCTTAACATGCATATAACAAATAGCGCGACACAAACATTTCAATAATTATCAGTGCCGGAAACTAAGTGGTTTTTACACCAAGTACAATTCCCTTCCTATACAAGGAATCATACAACTCTGCTGCCGACATGAGTCCTCAATTGAATCCCCACCTATTACTAACTCCCTTCTCAATACGAATTTCATTCAACTCGTATTCATAATCCTTTCCTGTATTTGTACCAATTCATGGTACAACTGCCACACAACATCTTTTCTGTAAACTTTCCAATCATCAGATTGATTCTTTTTCCATATTATAACCTTATCAGATCACGGAGTGATCTCATCGTATATATTACGATTTATTTCTATATCTTGATCGTTTTGTTTTATGATCTCCTATCACTGCACTTTCAATCTTTTAGACTCAATCTATTCATCACTACTATTCAACTTTATTATCAGAGTTAGGGAACTCCGTGTCTTAACTACTCGCCGAGATTCGTCTTTGAATCTTACTGATCAAATAACTCTATATGAGTTAGATATTATCTTAATCATTGCGGTTATTGGTCTCAGGTATTCCTACCTAAGCTTCATAACCAACAGCTTTGATACCAACTGTGAGAGCCCCAAATCCGGGTCCGAAATCACTGCGGATTTGGTTCAATCATTCTATAACTATTGCGGAAGATATAAACATAAATTATTTATACAATACACTTTACACACTATTTCCCCAAAATTGAGTAACCTTAACTTATACACAAATCATAAACTATCTAACACATAACATTATTATCCAACTATACTATTACAAATTAGCCGCACATTTTAGCCCAGATTCCAGTTATTCATTTCGGTCAACGACCTTTGACATCTTATACCATTCGATCTACACCTGTTATAGACTTGATTCAAGTTCTAGATTAAAGTCCTTACAACATACTACCAGTATAAACTCTTAAAACAAATAAACAATGAACAAGAAAGGATCTAGAGGCCCTGACATTAGGTTGTCAGGCCTTAAATTTCTAGATTTCCAGATTTCAAGAAATGCTCATTTCGAGCACTTTGATGTTATGGATCTGGGATTTAACAACCCATATCATTTAAAGACACCTTAATACACAACTTTAACAAATCAACAACAACATTTAACATTAAATCATCAGATTTCTAAGTTAGGGTTTTTTATACCTTTAAAACTTTGATTTTTTTAATTCTGATCAATGAATATGTTCTTGTTAAGCTAAGAGATGATATTATCTTAGCTTCTCACTCCTTTTCACTCTCATACCCGAATTTTAGAGAGAGAGGATGACTTGGGAGAAAATGAGAGTAAAGTGGCCCTTTTCTCTCTCTTTAATTCCAATAAATGGCATGATCCTATGAACCAAGAAGTTGCTAGGTGTTCAACATTGGCTGATTCAAGGTGTGTGGTTGTAACTCATGAGATGTGGCTTCATTTGTGACCATAACTCTTTTTTTAACATAAAAGTTAAGGGAGGGTATTTTGGTCTTTTTGCACATAATTTTTATTCTAAAATTGTCATTTGTTGCAAACCCTTAGGGTTTAAAAATTTGAAATTGGGGTTTGCTAATTAATTAAGCTTTACCCTAATTACTAGTATAATTAATAACACTTAAGCAATATAATCATCCTTAAATTCCTAAATTAGGGTTTCAAATACCCAAAATTTGAAATTAGAGTTCCCAGATTTGATATTAGGGCTTTCTAATAAGCAATTAGGGTTTCAAGTAATTCGTAACGGTTTTCCCTAATAAATTATAATTAATGACGTTTAAACGTCATGCACAGCATTTAAATTCCAGAATTAGGGTTTTAAATCCCCGAATTAGGGTTTTGAATTCCCGGAACTGAAATTAGGGTTTCAGAACCGATTTCTAGGGTTTCTTATCACAAGTTAGGGTTTTCTAACTGAACGTTCACGTTCTCAATAATATTAGGGTTCTACCCTGATAAGATTTATCTGGTCAAGCTTTGACCCTTAACCACATACTGTGCACACATAATAGCATATTCACAGAACATAAACACATATACACTTAATCCTGAATAATTCACCTAAATCCTTCATAGAATTTTGAAATCCTCAAAATTCCTTCCTAAAAATATCAAACGCATACATTTATTTTCTATCTAGGTCTATTATTTGACCTTAAATCAATCATTTAAGATTTTAATAAATTGTGTAATTTCTCGGGTTGTCACACTCATCAAAACTGAATAGTACTCTCTCAATGATAACCAAAGACTGGAATCAAAATATGGAATATATATATCTGAGTGTCATAAGAATACGAACTATGTCCACAGTTGAAAGTAATCTTTCAACTTCAACTTTAACAGTCATAAAACAATAAGGACTCCTCGTACTTAGGGGGATCAACACTTCGCACAATGTATTGTGCACAAACATTTCAACGTTAAGCGTAAATTATCCCCTAATAATAGGGTTGTTCATCTCAGTATTTAAAGTACAAGTCCGCACCAAAGTAAGTTTGGTTTGGTTACATTTCAAGGGTAATTTAGAATTCAACGGTCATTAACTAAGGATTAGTTGAATATAATATTGATAACGTCATGCTATGGAATCATAACTGAATCAACATTGTAAATTAAGATCATGCTTTAGGAATAAATTAACAGCATAAACATCGAATAATCATAACTTACCTTTCTTGAACAATATTAAGCCAAGGTTATTTAGAATTGAGTACTAAGCATGCATAACAAATAGTACTTTAAACGATAAAACTTGTTCAACATGAGTATATTAGAATATGTAAACTTTCATGCTAGATAACAAGTTAAAGACAAGAATAACTTGTTCAATATCAGAATAAGATCTAGATTTAGAAATCATAAATAAACTAGATACAAGAACTTGCTCAATAGTAAGAATAAACTTGCACAATTGTAAAAGTAGAATTAGAGAACTTGCTCAATGTAAAAAGATAAGTTTAGAAACTTTCTCAACGTAAATGAAGAGTTAGAAAACTTGCCTCGAGCGTAAGATATAATATTAAACTCACGTTCACCTATACACAGTATTAAAACCACAACACCTATTAGACATACTAATATTCATTTTCCAACATAACACACATTTCTAGCTAAACTTGTTATTTTAGCACAAGTCTGATGCTACTATACAAATATCAGAAATTCAAGTGTTAAACTTCACAACACCTGTTTACTATTCATCACGCTTAATAAATCACAACATGTCATTTTCATAGTTTACTAACTTCTTATGTTGTTTTAACCTTGTCATTACACATTTGACATGCTAACATAACCTTAAACCATGTTATGTTTCTATCCCAGGTCTGCAGTAACAGTAGAAATCACTGTCCCAAATCAGGGAATGGCGCAGCTGTGCCATACACAGGCTTGGGATCGGTGTAGCTGCACAATTTTTTGCCTTGGCACCAAAGATAGTCATTTGCTGGCAAGTTACCTGAGACAGGCGTAGACGCCTCTATGAACATTAGCCGACTTTAGCCCAACTAACATGAATTTCACCCACCAAACAGTAATATTAACACATACAATTGATATAGAATTATTAAAAACATGTTTGCTAACATATTCAACCAATTAGAACAATTTAACAACAACTTAAACTAGTTTAATTTCTCAAATTCCATGTTTTTCATATGAAAACTCCATTTTTGACATCTTTTACAAAAATCATCACTGTAATCTCTATACTTGGCCAAATCGCTTCATTCAAATTATGTTCTCTTCGTTTCTTAACAAGCTAGCATAATCAAAACTCAATTTACAGTTTAACATACAAATTGACCACTAAAATTGGTACTTACATAAGCCATATGAAAAATACAACACTGTCATTATTTTTTCCTACTGTTTGAGCAAAATTAGCATACAATTCTGGTTTACACACAAATTCTAATCATCATAAACACATACAACTACAAGTACTTAGTTCTATAATCATAAACTTAAAAATTTTGAATTCACAGAACATATAAATTATGTCGTACTCATAGATATACATATATAATATCAAAGTTATAGAACATACCTTCAAATAGCTTGTCAATCCTTGCAATTGCAGACAATTCTCTCAAGTTTCACTCTCAATCTCTCTCAATTCTCTCTGAATGTTCTTCTCTCTCTTTTCTCAGCATCAAAACATAGGCTAACTTAAGTGTAAACTAAAAACTGATATGGTCTTAATAATCATAATAACTAATATCAGTTACTAAAATAAACATATATATTATAAATATATTATATTTATTATTTTATTTATATTATTTAAATTCAAAAATTAAAAAAATCCAAAAGTCATAAGGCTTTGTTTGGCAAAAACTCTTTAAAATAAAGACTTAATATATTTAAGCCTTGTTTGGCAAAACTAAATTAAACTCTTTTAATTTTTTTTATAAACACTTTAGTTTATAATTTATAATCACCTATTATTTATTTGGATTTCTATATCCAACATTAACCAAATAAATCAACCACATACTATATTTTAAATAAATTTACTATTTAAACAAATAACACCAAATTATAATTGCATTATAATTTTATTTAATAATTTTACAAAAATCCAACTATTTAATAGTTTAAGTATATTCGGGGCCAATGATGAAATTAAAATTGCATAAACAAGTATAGTAAGGATTATTAAACATGTGATGTGATTTCTTGACATGATTTAAATCTTTATCTGTTTGAAACTGATATTATCATGATAGCAGATGTTAAGAAACGACCATGTTGGCTGAGTAAGTTTAAATGGATAGATAATAGATTTCTAAAGGATAAAAACTAGTTTAATGAAAGAATAACCTGAATAGCTAGTGATGGCTGAAGTTAGACATGAATTTAAGTTTGGGGGGAAATATTTGGAGTATATAATCTTTAAAAAAAAAAAAACTCGCGGCTAGTTTTGTTTCGGGGCCTTTGTTATTTGAGCAAGTAAGCCCGATGGAGTGTCTCTACACCTAGCGCCCTAAGGTCTTATATGGTTTGGGAGTCGTTGGTCAAAATCTTGCTAAGGGGTAACACTATTAGCCTAATGGAATGAGACATTGCACAATCATGGGTAATAAATAAAAAAAATGAATAAAATGGGAAAAAGTGCAAAAAGCCCCCGTTAAAAAAATAAAAATAAATAAATAAAGCATAAGTATTCCACTTTGACCCTTGGACTTTGGTAATTGTTTGATTTTAGTCGGATTTAGTTTATTTGAGGAGTTCTTGAATTTACACTGTATGATGCCTTCTAAGAAATCTATTATGTTTCGTATTTTTCTTTTCATCAGTTAGCATGGTTGTTGAGCACACACGCACGATATCAGTAATAACAGGTTTAGATTTGTTGATTGTTGGGATATTATTGATTTGTCTTGATATGTTGTACTAGCATGTTATTGTGATTTTTCTGAGGCCTGATGAGTATACGGTGTTCTATTCAATTGCTGGAATTACAAACATGTAGATAGTTATATGTGCATTTGCATGGTTTATTTAGTTTTTCTTGTTGCATTGTGTTTTCTCGCTTGAGGACAATCAACGATTAAAGTTTGGGGGTATTTGATGATTGGGTAATATACCCATGAATTGGATATACTTGGGTTTAAATTATTGTATTCTCAAGTCTTTTAGAAGAATTTTTACGGTGTTTATTTATTATTTTACAAATTAAGGAGATGCAGGGACGAGTTGGGGATTTGAGCAAATTAATGGAAAAACTATAAATTCAGTGTACTCCAGGGTCGGGGCACTACTCCTAGCACTAGCAGCAGCGCCGGGGTGCTGAGGCACGACTTTTGTTGACCAAGGTGCAGGCGTGGAACATGAATTTGACTTGGATTTGGAAGGAGGCATGACATTGACTTGAATTAGGATTTTGGACAGATGGAAAAGAGCATAAAAAGAACAATCAACTAAAAGTAAGGGGGGAGATTCATTCATAACTGTAGTCTAATCAGGAATCAAGAGAGATTTTGTGGAGAAGAATTCCAATTGAAGATTGAAGCTAGGGAGATTTTCTTTAAGAGTTTTTTCTTCTTCTTATTTTTAATTGTGTAATTCTTTCAAGATGATTTTCATGAGATTGTTGGTTTTATTTTTTTTTGTTATGAACTAACTCTTTTATTAAGACTACAAATTGAACCTTTTATGTCTATGAATTAATTATTTAATTTAGTCCAATTATTTATGCCAAGGTGAATTGTTTATCATGTCTTGTGCATATTGATTAATTATTTGGCCGATAATTACCGTGTTACTCTGTAAGGATTCTAAGATGAAATTTAGGGTTAGAACTGGACATGATAGCATATATGCTTGATTATTTGCATGAGACGAATAATTAGGGTCGTGAATTGAATAAGAATATTTGTTCACTGCATGTAACAAATTGGGAATTGGAACTTAATGGGTTTAATTTAATTACTTTGCATAGGAATATCTCAAGATTAATTGAATTGAATAAAAGTTAATTGATCACTTGGGAAAGAGCTTTTAACACTTAGAATTCCTGTTAACAATTCAGTAGGCATAATAATTGGATTAGTTGGATAATTGGTTTGTAGTACATAAATTGGGGATATTGTAATCTTAACCTTTATTTATCTGAAGTCATTCATTTAGTCTTTACCTTTATAGTTGAATTAATTTTAGAGTAATCTATTTTTAATTGATTAATTTAGTTTTCTTAATTAGAAAAATCACAATTTGCAGTTGTTTAAATAAAATTGAATTGGTATAGTGCTAGTAGTTGGAGTTTATTGATTAAAATTCCATGTGGGATCGACACTTAATTTTACCACTTTATTACTTGCTGACTGTGTATACTTGAACAGATAATTGATTGTGAAATCAAGCAACAAGTTTTTGGCGCCGTTGCAAATGCACATATAACTATCTATATGTTTGTAATTCCAACAATCGAATAGAACACCATATACTCATCAGGCCTCAAAAAAATCACAATAATATGCTAGTACATCATATCAAGACAGATCAATAATATCCCAACAATTAAAAAATCTAAACCTGTTATTACTGATATCGTGCGTGTGTGCTCAACAACCATGCTAACTGATGAAAAGTAAAATACGAAACATAATAGATTTCTTAGAAGGCATCATACAGTGTAAATTCGAGAATTCCTCAAATAAACTAAATCTGGCTAAAATCAAATAATTACCAAAGTCCAAGGGTCAACGTGGAATATTTATGCTTTATTTATTTATTTATTATTTTTTTAACGGGGGCTTTTTGCACTTTTTCCCGTTTTATTCATTTTTTATTTATTACCCATGACTGTGCAATGTCTCATTCCATTAGGCTAACAGTGCTACCCCTTAGCGAGCTTTCGACCAACGACTCCCAGACCATATAAGACCTTAGGGCGCTAGGTGTAGAGACACTCCCTCGGGCTTACTTGCTCAAGTAACAAATGCCCCGAAATAAAACAAGCTACGTGTTTTTTTTAAAGCTTATATACTCCAAATATTTCCCCCCAAACTTAAATTCATGTCTAACTTCAGTCATCACTAGCTATTAATGTTATTTTTTCATTCAACTAGTATTTATCCTTTAGAAATCTATTATCTATCCATTTAAACTTACTCAGCCAACATGGTCATTTCTTAACATGTGCTATCATGATAATATCAGTTTCAAACAGATAAAGATTTAAATCATGTCAAGAAAGCACATCACAAGCTTAACAATCCTTACTAGACTTGTTTATGCAATTTCAATTTCATCATTGGCCCCGAATATACTTAAACTATTAAATAGCTGGATTTCTGTAAAATCCTAAATGCAACACTTAACGAAAAAGTAAAAACATAATATCCACAAGCTACTATAAACATGGCACCTAAGAATGCAAATAGAAACTAAACTACCCCCAAACTTATAAAGAGCAATGTCCTCATGCGAAAAATATAACAATATAAAACAGAGGACTTCCCTGACAAGCTTATTCCTCGGGCGCATTGTCATCATCCTCGCTCATCTCTTGATCAGAAGGGGGAAACACATGCATAACATAACATTCTGGGCGGTGAAGTTGTCGACTAAAAACTTGTAGATCACATCTTGACGTTCAGAAAGGCAGACATTCTGGTATGCAAGATTGTAGAACCAACCCTCTATTTTATGCTGGACAGCATCAGGAACAACAACTCATTGAGCAGCAGATGAGGGACCATAACTAGGTGGAGCTTGAGCTGGTGGACTAGGTGGAGCAGCAGCTTGAGGAATTATAAAACCCAATCCATGTGGGTGATTCGCACCATCAGTCCATACCTGGTATCTGATTATCATTTTGTGGTCCAACACTGGCATTGGGGGCTGAATCATTTCATCCAACTTCCATTTGACTCTAAACTTAGAACAAATCGCGCAAATGAGAGAGGGGTGTGGTAATCCTCTCGTGGTACCTCCTCATGTAGCCCTCAGAATTGATTGTTGAATAATAAGACCCACAACCATCTTCAAGCCTTGTATTATCGAATACAGTAACACAGCCCTTTCCTTGGTAACTTGGCTAACATGTGCGCACGACTTTAATTTGGCGCATATGAAGGCGTACCAAGCCTTCCCATAAAGACTGAGGTGTGAATACGGGAAAGTCATGCATTGTCCATGTGGTGCCTGGTTGACAAAGCTCACGAATGATCACTTCATAGTCTGGTCCTTGGCTCACAAAGCTAGCATAATCATTGCGTTGACCCTCCGAAGGTAGTTGGTAGCAACCGTTGATGTCCTCTTCGCCGAATTCAACGGTCTTGCCCCTTACAAACACTCCATAATGGAAATGCTCTTAAATGTTGGCGTAGAACTCTTTAACGACTGTAATCAATGCCGGGTCGGGTTGTTCGGTGAGCGTGAACCAATTCCTCTCAGCAATCATGACCGCTATGTCCACATCCTTGGATTGATCAGGCCTTAAACCGCGTTCGGGGATGAGAGAACGGGTGGCCATACGATTGTAGCGTTCTTGGGCTGCAGCACTTCCGAACCGGCGGTTGTCAAATTTTTGGGGAGCCGACGCAGACCCAGAGCCTTCTCCTCTTTGTCGCTTCGAAGCCATTTGAGTATTCTAAAAAAATGAAAACACACATGTTAAGAGTTAGTTCAAATTATAAAGAATCTCCTAATCAAAACATGACCCCCAAACTAAGAGTTAGTATGGCCGTGTCTGAAAGAGTTGGGGGGTATGGTTAGGCACATAGTAGCATTATAGTACAGAAGTGAAACCAATTAACCTAAATTGTCCAACACATATGCAAATAGTATAATTTCCTAATGAAGAGCAAGGGTATTTCTAAAAAGTGGGACATGGTCAAACAAACTTTATGGTAACACTTGACGAATACTATGTATAATGCCATTGAAGAAGAAGCCGACCAGATAACCCTGAGTCAGTAAAATTAGGCATTTCATTCATGCAATCAAGTTTTAATAACATCATGTAGACCTTTTATCAAACACATGTTGGGCATACTAGCCGTCTCATATAGTATATCAGGCAAAAGACAATAGTAGCAGAATGAGTATGATTTGAACACAGATACTAGAAATCCATCACATGAATAGAAACAAAACCACACTTAAGTAAATTATAGATCCACATCGGATGTGTGTGTGTAAATCACATCTTACCTTGGTGATGAGAGAGTGTAAAGCAAATTAAAGGAAAGAGAGGAGACAGATAGATCGTGATATAACAATGCCCCTTGTAGCCTAATTAAATAAAGGAGCAGTTACTAAAAAAAGAGTACTAGACTGTAAGACCCCAACTTTTATGAATAAAGAATAATTTTCTCGAAATATATTTTTGAATATTATGGTGTGGATTTGATATAATGTTATAGTTGTGGGTAATATTTACAAATTTTGCAAAGTAAGCAAGTGGTTATATAATATTCGATTGGTCGGGGAATATTCGTTTTAACAGGGAATATTCGTATGACGGCACAATCATTGGTGGACCCCACAAGGGAAGTATTATCGTAGTTAGAAAATGACATTATTATCTTTTTATAAAAATAACGACGGAAGTTTTACCGTTAAACTGTTGAAATACCCGGTAGTAAAAGTACAGTAATACGCGTGGTTACATAATAGCACACGATATTGATTATTGATGCTTACGTGAGCAGTCACTCAGTTATACTCAATTATTGCTACAGTAATTGTTGCATCATATCTCTCATATTATTGATTCGATTATTGTCACAGTATCATCTACATAATAGGTTATATTATTAAATCAATAATTGAGACGACAAAGTTATTTATATTATTAAATTATAATATTTACAATGTCTAGAAGTTCTATCAAGAAGAGGTTTGGTCATCTAATTACGCGCCAATAAGGAGAAATCCTTATCGAAAATCCCCCTCTTTCCTGGGAACGACCTGGTTGTTAAATATTGTGAGTTATAATATTAATGATGAATAAGTTCGTGTTGATTAAAGATGAAATTGATAGATCCATTGTGTTGGAAATATTAGTGTTAGTGGAAATCGACATTTATTCCGATATTAATTGATGTCTGGAAGTTTTACTAACCAGTCGGGTAATTAATCGGATAAATGAGTAATTAATTGCTATTAATTCACATGATTATAACTATTTGTTCACATGTGTGTACTATTGATTCACATTCTTGTAATTAGGGGAGTTGATGCAAGATTGATAATACTTGCATGACTAAGTTAAAAATGGAGGTATAGATGGAGGTACTATACTGTAATTCGTATTTTCACATGATTATAAGTATTGATTCACATGATTGAACTATTGATTCACATTATTTACTATTAGGGGAGGTGGTGCAAGTTTGATAATACTTGCAGGACTAAATTAAAAATGAAAGAAAAGTTGAAGGTATTGTACTGTAATATTTCGAGCCCCAAAACGTGCAATTATCAAAACTATATTTCCCTATAAATAGAAGCTTATTCTTCCTTCATTTCTCACCAATTCACTAAAGCTATAGAGCAATTATTATAGAGAGAAATTATACAGAAAGAAGAAGAGAAGTTTGTTACCTCTCTAATCCAGTATCCAGTTTCTTTTTAAGGCAAGGGGTATTATTTCTTTCGTATTCATGAAGAGAGCTTACATTATTCCATTCTTTATTATTATGTTGGAATAACTTTATCTGTCTGAAATCCGCATACATGGTGAAATTCTTCTATTATTCCATTCTTTATTATTACATTGGAATAACTTTGTATGCTGTATGATTACATTGCATGCATGGTAAATTCTTTGTTATTCCATTCTTTATTATTACATTGGAATATCCTCATGCATGCGGATTACGCTAGACTGGTTCCATTCTTTATTATTTTGTTGGAATAACTTTTATGCATGCGGTTATCGCATGCATGGTGAATTCTTCCATTATTCCATTCTTTATTATTACATTTGGAATATCACATGCATGCGCGGATTACGCATGACTGGTTCCATTCTTTATTATTACATTGGAATAACTTTTGCCTATGTGGATTATCACATGCATGGTGAATGATCCTTCGTATTCATTCCTTATTAAATTGTGGAAATGATCTCGCCTCTCGTGGATTACTGCATGGCGGTGAAAATCCATTTGCGCTTTCATATATTCTATGATACTCATTTGGTTAAAGTTTTGGCTTCTATACTCCATGAAATTAGTAGAATATCTTGGATATTTGCGCTTCATCCGGTATCTTTTCATGAAAATATTTTTCTGAGCATTCTTGAATTTTACTCCACAAAGAAGTATCATGTTGACAATTTGGACGTTATTCATTTCTAGATAAACTAAAATTTTAAATCTTTAAAATTTATTCTTGAACTTGTTTTATTGAATTATTATGTCATTTTCATCATCCTCATGCTTATATTGTGATGAAAGTAATCTTTGGCTTACGTGCATAGATGGACTTAGTATGATTATTACCAAGGATTATTCGGTATAATCATGACCTGTAATTGTAACGACCCCAAAATAGGTCCATTCCATCCAACCCATTCTGAGTCGCCAAATACATGGTACAGAAAATAACTACAACTTTATTACAACAATTGTCGTGCAAAATACAACAACACATATACTGTGAGTTTGAATACAAATATATACCAAATGTGACACATGTCCCAACCATGGACAACACCTCACAGTGACACCTTACATAAAGGTATAGTCAAAAACTATTTTAGAAATTAGAATCTTTGGGAAGTGCTCAAGGAAACCTTCGTACATGGGAGGCCATGCTTCTAGGTTATGATAGATATCATATGGCCACGAAATTATCCTTGGTTGATTGAATAGACCCCAAAGAAAAATGAGAAGATTGCTATCATATTCTTCCCAATGGTGAATTTTCTCTTGACATATCATTATCTCTACTGTCTAATTGAGAGTTAAATTTCAAATAGACTCCAAGATCATATAGGTAGTCTTTGGTAGATATACTCGAGAAGTGGATGAGCACAACCACATCTTTATGATGACACGAGGTTGTATGTCATTAGACATCTTGTATGATAGTGGTAAAACACCCTTCCAAGTTAAATTCACCTCACCCTCAACATCTATAGACCACCGTTCTATTCCCTTGTTATTCCCCGCTCGACCCAGCTACACTCTTATTACCTGAAAGGAATTGTGAAGCAAAAGGGTGAGAACAACTAGCTCAGAAAAAAAAATATCATGATTAAAGATAATTAAATTATCAATAGCCTTCATCAATAATAAATCTGAGATTTAGAACATATGGTAGATGATAAAAAAATTCAACCATAGTTGCAGCGGAACGAGCACTCCATTAGAAGAGTCAAATAGACCATAAAGTCTATTATCTTCTCCATGTTAAAAGTCCACCAACAATGTTTTATCCTCGTAACATCAATCAACAATTCCATCCCACAATCACATGTATAACTCATAATCGTAATTGTTGTTCTAAATTCTTTTCTCATTCGGACGAAGATAATTTTCATCACTTGTCTTTACGAAATATCAAAGATCATGGTTATACCAAATCACGCTTCTGCTCATAATCATATTAATAAATTCATCTTTGCACTACGGGCCAAAGATATTCATCAACAGTTCATCTTTGCACTACGGGCCAAAGATATTCAACAACAGGTTATCTTTGAACTACAACCCAAAGATATTCATCAACAATTCATCTTTGCACTACAGGCCAAAGATATTCCTCAACAGTTCATATTTTCATTACAGGCCAAATATATTAATATCTCAAAGAAATATATAATCATTTCAGAATTTATATAAACAATAATTATAACCATGTTGATCAATTCACCTTTGCTTTTAAGCTAAAGATATTCAATTATAAATTCAATGGTCATGATCATACCAGTCATAATTCAACTTTTCACTACTGGCCAAAGAGAACCCTAGTCATGATCATACCAATAATCTACCCATCTTTACACTCCAGTGAAAGAGAATTTCAACATCAAGGTTATAAAAATGTTATATATGATAATAAAATCAATATAATCAATATATAGTTTTAATCTCCAGAGTAATATTCATAAATCAACTATAATTTGGTTAGAAAAAGAAACCAATTTTGTCATGAATAGTAACTCATGAATAGTAACTTCGTGAATAGTAACTCATGAATAGTAACTCGTGAATAATATCTCATGAATAGTAAACCCGACTCAAAAAGGCAGAAATTCCACAATAAAATCCATACCAATATTTCGGTATAATGATATTGAAAGAATAATATTTTTTTTTTAAGCTTATAAACAATTTATTTTAATTGTTTACACTTTACTAAATAATGCATTTAATCATTCTAAAATGCCACAAACTCATAAGATTTCATCACCAATAACCAAAATCCTCATCAAAAATATGCATATACCTTATATAGGATTCTCAAGCCATAAAATTCTATTTTCTAATTTTTTTACTTCACATAACATATTTAATTCATTTACTCATAACTAGTCCATTTTCATGAAAAATAACAAATAAGTACCAAAAATATTTCTTTTCTGGGATTTAGCAGAATATAATCCTATATTGAACATATATTTTTCTCAGAATTTTTAAAAGTCATTTACTATTTTTCACATGGCCAAAACCACCGAATATTTAAACATTTATCATAAATTGTACTTTTATCCAAAAATTCCGAAATTCACAGGGTATACTGATATTATATAGATATACTTCCAATAAAAATTTCATCATTTTTGGAGTTAACCACAAGGAGTTATAAGGGTTTTCTTTTAAAATAGTCTTTCCTCATAAAATTCATAACTCTTAATCTATACATCCAAAAATCGCCATTTTTGGGCACAATCAACAAAACTCATCAAAATATCATTTCAAATTTTTTCAGAATTTTTGAAGGTTTAGAAGAATTTCGAAATAATAACCCTTAAAATCCATTATTATCCCTTACCTCAAAAGAGCAGTACTTCTGACTGGAATAACGCTGAACGAACTTGCACTGTATAACAATACTCAAAGTATACTCAAAATACTCACAAGAATACGCTCGATAATATAGAGAGAAAAACTTGATTTAAAAGTGTGATTTTCAATTATAACCTAAGCACCCTATTTATAGGAAATTGCTTAGAACAACAAAGCGAAAATTTATTAAAATAATAATATTATATTTTTTCCAAGACTTCATACGTATGCTCTCAACATCGAACTCATTTCTTACACATGTTAAATGAGGGAAACAAAATGTAAAAAACGTTTTGTTATTTAAATTATTTTAAACTTCCAAAAATCAATTATTTCGGAGCTTCAGAAATTCAATAATTCATAATAAATAGCCCTTTTGCCAGAAAATTCGAATCTTGCGAATTTTTATAGGAAATTCAATTTTCTACAACTTTGAAGAAGAAAGTTTTTCCAAATTCTAAATAAAAATTAACCGAAATCCACAAACGGACTATTTTACAGGCTATAATCAAATTTCAGTCAAGAAATGGGGTCCACCGACACATAAAACATGCTTTAAATATTTTTGATAACTAAATACTTCTCCTCCACACATACTCATATATCCCATATTCATCGTAAAAATATCATCATTAATATATTATTAAAATAATATATTTAATTGAATTATTTTATCAGAAAAAGATAAAATATTAATTTTCAACAATTGTCACATTAAAAATTTTCTCCATCTATATCCTCATAAAATAAATATTTTTCTCATCATATAAATCAATAATTAATTATTCACAAATAATATTACGAAACACATTATTGACAACCAGTGCGGCTCCCCAGAAAGAGGGGGCTTTCCAATAAGAATTTCTCCATCTTGGCGCCGCAATTAGGTGACCAAACCTCTCCTTAGATGTAACTTTCTAGACATTGCCAATAATGCTATCTAATAATATTATTCAAATAATATAAATTATTGATCGATAATTAATGAAAATACTTGTGTAGTGACAATTATAAAATATCAACGCAAAGAATTATTGAATCAAAATAAAATATTGAGCGAGAATTACTCGTAACAATTATTGAGTAGTGCCTTCTTACGTAAGAATCAATAATTGGTGCAATACTGTGTTCTACTTGTGCAACAACGCGTACATTTTTTACTTTACCCACCGGGTATTCCAACATATTGACGATAACAACTACGCCAAGTTATTTATAAACAACTTATTCTTGTCGTTTTCTTCCTCCAATCGCTTTACATTATGGGGCCCACAAAAGATCGCTACTGGCCAGTCATTTAATATTCCTCGACCGCATTTAATATTCCACGACCAAACGAATATTCTCCGACAACAATGAATATTTTATAACCACTTGCGTATTTTGAAAAAAATTCATATATCACCCTTAACTTTAACTTTTATCAATTTAACCATTTACTGAATTGTAATTATAAGAAAAATTGAATACTTTTATTTCATAAAATTCGGGGTCTTACAAGAATGTTATAAATGATGTGGTAAAAGTCCTCGATGCTTTGTAGTGCATTGATGGATGCCGAGTTTTGGTATGATTATGACCAAGGATTATTCGGTATAGTCATGATCATTGATGATTTAATGAATATCCTTGGCCCGTAGTGCAGGGATGACTTGATGATGTAGTTTATTTATTAAGCTGAGTCTCAAAGATAAAAATTGATGAAAACATTTTAAATCATAGAAGATAGTAGATATCATGCTCTACTTGACTCTTCTAATGGATTGCTTATTCATTGCAGCTTAAACTTGATGTCTATTGTATTTTATCAGTTTAACATTGTTAAAGACTAATGATAATTTATTCTGCATTATCTTAGTCATAATATTTTTTACTGGGCTAGTTGAGCTCACCCTTTCTTTCACTGTTCTCTTCAGCAAATGAGAACGTACTCGGGACTAGTCGGGGAACGGAGTGACGGTCCAGATGATAGAATTAGTAGTCCTCATTATTCTGTTAAATAGTGTGACAATAAATGTAATGAGGACTCCACTGAGTGTGAATATTGTCTAGATGACAATATTATTGTTAAAACTCTTAGATTATGTTTTGTCGTATTTTACACGACTGTTGTATAATTAAGTTGTATTTGAATTTTGTACCATGTATTTGGCGACTCAAGATGGGTGATGTATACCTATTTTGGGGGCGTCACATAGACGTTGTGGAACGTGGGGAGAAAGTGAAAGAGTTGAAGAAGGTGAAAACCGAACAGAACTGAAACACCAATAGTACTTTTAATCAGCACCTAGCGCCGGCGGCTTTGGTTATAAGGGAAGACAACATCGGGTATTTGACGGGATCTCCCCACAAAGATGCCTATATCGCTAGGGCGTTGGATTATATGGGGAAGACAGTGTTGGGGCGCTGAATGCCTAAGAAAGCCTCGGATGGCTAGCGCTTGCGCCAGATGACACCATGTATGGAGCACTGGGGTCTTTGACCGCAAGCTTGCTTATCACGATGATGATGAATGTGCAGGGCGCTTCACATGACTTGTTTGTACAGAGTCTATATCGCGCCATATGAGGTACAATATTAGTAATCCAAAAAATCCTAATATTAATTTAAAGTATGATACTACTAAATTAAATAACTTCAAGTACAGAATATATTCTTAGGGTTGCCTCCCCATAGCGCTTGGTTTATAGTCGTCAGCCCGACTTTGCTGTGTTGCTCAATTATCCACTGGATTAGAGATGTACATTGTAAGACCCCAACTTATTATAAATGAAATTAAATTTCCTCTATTTATTATTTTGAAATAGTAAAGGTTGATTTGATTAATGTGGTTAGTTATGGGTAAAATGCGCAAATATTTCAAATAAGCAAGTGGTTATAAAATATTCATTTTTATCAGAGAATATTCGTTTGGTCGTGGAATATTCTTACTGTCGGGGAACATTCGTACAACGGCGCAACCTTGTGTGGGCCACATAACGGAAAGCGATTGTATGAAGAAAACGATAAATATAAGTTGTTTATAAATAACGGCGTAGTTGTTACCATAAATACTGTTGAAATACTCGGTGGTTAAAACATAGTAGCACACGGTATTGCACCAATTATTGATTCTTACGTAAGAAGGCACTACTCAATAATTGTTACAGTAATTACTGTTCAATATTTTATTTTATTGATTCAATAATTGCTACGTTGATATTTTATATTATTATTATTTCAATAATTTTCACTGCACAGTATTTCCCTTTATCGAATCAATAATTCATATTATTTGAATAATATTATTAGATAGCATTATTGGCAATGTCTAGAAAGTTCTTTCTAAGGAGAGGTTTGGTCACCTAATTGCTCGCTAGTAAGGAGAAATCCTTATTGGAAAGCCCCCTCTTTCCTGGGAACGGCCTGGTTATCGATATTGCGATTCTGTAATATTATTTGTGAAAAATTAATTATTGATTTATATGATAAGGAAATTATTCATTTTATGTGGATATAGATGGAGAAATTTTTTAATGTGACAATTGTTGAAAATTGATATTTTATCTTTTCCGATAAAATAATTCATTTAAAAAATATTATTATATTTTAATAATATAATAATGGTGATATTTTACAATGAATGTGTGATATATGAATAAATGAGCAGGAAGAGTATTTTTGTTACAAAAAATGTTTAAAATATGTTAAACATGTTTGTGGGCCCCACTTTGTGACTGAAATTGGATTATAGCACGTAAAATCGTCCGTTTGTGGATTTCGGTCAATCTCTGTTTGGAATTTGGAAAAACTTAAACTTACACAGTTGTAGAGAATGGAATTTCATGTATACGGTACTATTCACGAATATGACACTATTCACAGAAAAAGTAAATTTTCATTTTTTGTCCAAAATATCTATTATGGATACTAGCTTTGATTGTATCCATGTTTTGATCATTCTTGAATTTTGCTCCACTATGATTATTTATAAAGTATTTTTGAACTCGGATTGTTTAAAGTACGAATACTTAGTATTTGTTCTTTTGTTTCACTGGATTCGTTTTCTTTAAAATATTTTTCATCATCCTCAGTCCTAAATGATAATTTTACTGAATATCTTTGGCCTGTAGTGCAAAGAATTAATGATTTTCTGATGAATATCTTTGGCCCGTAGTGCAAAGATGAACAGGTGTTGAGATGAACATGACCAACAGATGAATATCTTTGGCCTGTAGTGCAAAGATGAATATTTGATTCAAGATGAATATTGATTGATGTTACAGGGATAAAATAATGATGATGGACTTTTAAATTCATAGATTATAGTAGATTTCATTCTCTACATAACTCATCTATGAATTTTTATTTCCGCTGCGAATATTAATCTGAAACTTGTTGTCTATTGTATTTTATCAGATTTTTCCCTGTTGAAGACTAACGATAATTTGTTTTATATTATATTAGTCATAATATTCTTTACTGGGCTAGTTGAGCTCACCCTTTTCCTTTTTGTTCCATTTTTCTTCTCAGGAGGCGAGAATGTAGCGAGCACTAGTCGGGGTATGGAATGAAGGTTTTAGAAAGTTGTTTTAGTAGTCCTTACCATTTTTGTAAAATAATATATCAATAATTGTAATGAGGACTTATTTGAGTGTTGATATTGTCTAGAAGACATTATTTGTATTTAAACTCACAGTTTTTATGTTGTATTAATAAAGTTGTAGTTGTTTTTATACCATGTTATTGACGACTCAGAATGGGTGTTGTATACCTATTTTGGGGGTGTCACAGTTGGTATCAGAGCTTAGGGATATGATCTCTGGCGGAGATCGGGGAATAGAACTAGGAGGTGAGAGACGAGTAAATCCTTCGTTAGTGTGTCCTACCTAAGCTTATTTGTTGGTTCGTCAGAATATAGGTATATTATGTGATATGTTGATTTCTTTAATTAACCCTTATTTTATGGCAGTATTTGAGAATGTCGACTGAGAATGTTAATAGTGGAGTAAATGAGACCGTGAAGACTCCTTTACTCACCAACGAGGAGAACGTGCAACAGGCTGACAATGTTCCTCCTATAAACAACACCATTGATCAGACGATGAACGACGGAATGTTTAGAAGCTTTTTGCAGTTCATGCAAAATCGCACGAGGAGACTCGTGCACAAAATACAGTGGAAATGATAACAACGCATACGGTTTGTCACAAACCAAGCGATTCAAAGAGTTGGGACCACGAATGCAGGAAAGCCGGATCCGATTAAGGCAAAAATGTTGGTCAAACAAATTACAAAGATATTCGATGTCTTGGGATGCACGGAGGAACAGAAGGTTCCATTCGCCACCTTTATGTTCCGTAATGAGGCAGATTATTGGTGGGAATCTATGAAGCGTACCCATCCAGCCGCACTCAGCATGTCTTGGGAGACGTTTCAAAAACTGTTCAATGACAAGTACTTTCCTAAAAGTATTCGACATATGAAGGGAGTTGATTTTATTAGATTGGAATAAAACAACATGACGGTGTCCCAGTACGAGGCGAAGTTTGTAGAGTTGTCCAGGTTTGCACCTCATTTGGTGGAGAATGAGGAACGTATGACACGGATGTTTTTGAGAGGTTTAAAACCCGGCATACGTCAATATCTCATTTCTCATAAATTTTCTTTCTATTCAGATGTTGTCAACAGGGCTCAATTATTAGAGCGAGATAACGAGTACGTTCAACCGAGGGACCACAACCAAGATCATACCGGTGATAGCAATCATCGAACAATCGATAACCAAATGAAAGAAAGAAAAATACAGACAAAAATGGTAACCACTCTGGTGGTAATCATGGCCATGAAAATAGAAGAAGCGAGTCGGGGGGAGATTATAAAAATAGGAGATTCAACAATAACAATGCGAAGACGTAAGCAACAATGAAAAGAAGAATCGGTTCTAAGGAGAGAGAACGACTACCGGGTAGATACTATAAATCTTGGGAAAAAGGACATATCACCCAAACCTGTCCACAACAGTTCAAGGTATGCTATAATTATGGAAAGGAAGGACATATCGCTCGAGATTGTACGATAGCAAAACCAAGTCCAGGGGATGGTGACTCAAAAGGCTGTCCCAGAAAAGTCAAAGTCAACGGTTCTGGAAGGCGTTTATCGTGGATTTGGTCAAAATCGAGGAACCCAAACGAGGTGATCACGGGTAAGCTAATCATAAATTCTTGCGAAGTTTATACCTTATTAGATACCGATGCTACCCACTCATTTATCTCTCCTACTTGTGCTCAACATTTAAACTTAACTCTGGAGAAATTAGACTTTGATTTATCTGTGGAGACTCCGTTAGGAGAAACTTTCATCACATCCACTGTTTATAAATCTTGTTTGATCCAAATTGGCACCATCACATTACCTGTTGACCTTATCTCTTTAAGGATACTTGCTTTTGATGTGATTTTAGGGATTGATTGGTTAACTACTCATCATGCCAAAATTGATTATTTTCATAAGGTTATTAGTTTTCATATTCCTAACCAACCTGTTGTACGAATTCAAGCAACTAAACCATTAAAATCAATCACTATAATATCAAGTCATAAAGCTATTCGTTTATTGAAAAATGGATGTCAAGCTTTCTTAGCCCATGTTATGGATTTGAATAAAGACACGTCGGATTTGAATAATATTCCTGTTGTTAGTAAATTTCCTGACGTATTTCCTGAAGAACTTCCCGGTCTACCCCCAGAATGTGAGGTTGAATTCTTTATTGATCTTGAACCTGGTACAAAGCCCATTTCTAAAACCCCATATCGAATGGCTCCTATTGAACTTCAGGAGTTAAAAGTCCAACTACAGGAGTTGTTGGACATCGGTTTCATTCGTCCTAGTACATCTCCTTGGGGTGCTCCTGTTTTATTTGTAAAGAAGAAAGACAGAATTATGCGACTTTGTATTGACTATCGAGAATTAAACCATGTCACTATCAAGAATAGGTATCCTCTACCTCATATTGATGATCTGTTTGACCAGTTGCAAGGAGCACAATTCTTTTCAAAGATCGATCTTCGTTATGGATATCATCAGCTAAAGATTAGAACTGAGGATATTCCAAAGACTGCCTTTAGAACTCGGTACGAGCATTATGAATTCTTAGTCATGTCTTTTGGATTAACTAATGCTCCTGCGGATTTCATGGATATGATGAACCGGATATTCAAGGAATATTTGGATCGGTTCATTGTTGTCTTTATTGATGACATCCTCATATATTCCAAAAGCCGTGAAGATTATGAGCACCATTTGAAGCTGGTACTCCAAAGGCTTCGTGAAAACAAGCTTTATGCTAAGTTGAAGAAATACAAGTTCTGGCTTGAGGAAGTAGCATTCCTTGGGCACGTGGTGTCAAAACATGGAGTATCTGTCGACCCGGCGAAGATTGAAGCAATACAAAGTTGGGAGCAATCGAAGTCGGTGGCCAAAATCGTAACTTTACGGGCTTAGCTGGTTATTATCGGAGATTCGTGGAAGGATTTTCTCGAATCGCTACTCCTTTAACTCAGCTAACTCGGAAGGATACAAAATTTGTATGGAGCGAGGAATGTGAGAAGAGTTTCCAAGAGCTTAAGAGGAGACTTATTTCGGCACCTGTTCTGACAATACCATCTGGTTCGGATGGATTTGTTATCTACAGCGATGCTTCAGGCAAAGGGTTAGAGTGCGTTCTCATGCAACATGGGAGAGTCATAGCCTATGCCTCGCGACAACTTAAAGAATATGAGAGGAATTATCCTACTCATGATCTAGAGTTGGCAGCAGTCGTTTTCGCGCTAAAGATCTGGAGGCACTATCTATATGGGGAGAAAGTGGAGATATATTCATACCATAAAAGCCTCAAATATTTCTTTACCCAAAAGGAACTCAATATGCGGTAACGACGTTGGCTCGAGCTATTGAAAGATTATGACCAGACCATTCAATACCATCCTGGAAAAGCAAACGTGGTAGCTAACACGTTGAGTAGAAGATCATATGCAGGAACGAGTGCGATGATGTCAAGTATACGCATAGAACCAACTTTAATCAATAAAGTTAAAGTTTCTCAAGCCACAGACCCGGAGCTAATGCGTTTGAAGAAGAAAGTACAAGAAGGTGCTATTCCAGAAGCAAGAATCGATGAAGAAGGAATACTTCGAGTACACTCCAGACTTTGTGTTCCTAACTACTCTGACTTGAAGTACAAGATCATGATGGAAGCACACAATACACCATTTGTAATCCATCCTGGAAGTACCAAAATGTATCGTGATCTTCGACATACATTTTGGTGGAACAATATGAAGAGAGAGATTGCAAAGTTTATCTCGAGGTGTTTAACTTGTCAACGTGTAAAGGTGGAGCATCAAGTACCTAAGGGTCCGTTGCAACCACTTGAGATTCCAAAATGGAAGTGGGAACACATTACCATGGATTTCGTTATGGGTCTTCCCATGGTTTCTCAAAGCATAGATGCGATTTGGGTTATTGTTGATAAATTAACCAAGTCTGCACATTTCTTGCCAATACAGGAAACTTATTCCCTTGAACGTCTTGCTCATATGTATGTAAATGAGATTGTGAGATTGTATGGCATGCCAGTATCCATAGTTTCAGATCGTGACCTAAGATTCACTTCACGATTTTGGGTTAGTTTGCAAAAAGCTATGGGCACGGATTTACGATTCAGTTCGGCATACCATCCTCAAACGGACGGACAATCAGAGAGGACTATTCAAACTCTTGAAGATATATTAAGACTCTGTGTCCTAGATTTCAAAGGGAGTTGGGATAAGTATTTACCATTGGTAGAATTCTCCTACAACAACAGTTATCAGGCAAGTATAGGTGTGACTCCATTCGAAGCATTGTATGGACGAAAGTGTCGCTCTCCAATATGTTGGGATGAGGTGGGTGAATCAACATTGTTGGGACCCGAGTTGGTACGTATGATTGCGAAAAAGATCCAAATGATTCGACAACGTATACAAATGGCACATGATCGACAAAAGAGTTATGCAGATCTTCATCGAAAGGACGTGGAATTTAGTATTGGGGATCATGTATTATTGCGTGTTGCTCCATGGAAGGGAGTTACAAGATTTGGGAAAAGAGGAAAGCTCAATCCATGATTTATTGGTCCATTTCAGATTCTTGACCGAGTAGGAAATGTAGCCTATAGACTCGCGTTACCTCCAAGTATGTCTCGTGTTCATAATGTTTTTCACATATCTGTGTTACGTAAATATGTGAAAGACCCAAACCACGTTATTGAGTTAGAACCGGATGAGATAGCTGAAGACTTAACGTACAAAGAGGTACCTATCAAGATCTTGGATAGGAAGGAGCATGTCTTACGTACAAAGGTCATACCACAAGTCAAAGTTTTGTGGAGGAACCATGCTATTGAGGAAATGACCTGGGAGTTGAAAACTGAAATGAAAGCGAGGTATCCTCACCTTTTTGAAACACTAGGTACGTACGTTAATTTCGAGGATGAAATTTCATAAGGAGGGGGGGGGGTTGTAAGACCCCAACTTATTATAAATAAAATTAAATTTCCTCTATTTATTATTTTAAAATATTAAGGGTTGATTTGATTAACGTGGTTAGTTATCGGTAAAATGCACAAATATTTTAAATAAGCAAGTGGTTATAAAATATTCATTTTTATCGGAGAATATTCGTTTGGCCATGGAATATTCTTATTATCGGGGAATATTCGTACGACGACGTAGCCTTGTGTGGGCCCCATAATGGAAAGATTGTATGAAGAAAATGACAAATATAAGTTGTTTATAAATAACGGCGTAGTTGTTACCGTTAATACTATTGAAATACTCGGTGGTTAAAACACAGTAGCACACGGTATTGCACCAATTATTGATTCTTACGTAAGAAGGCACTACTCAATAATTGTTACAGTAATTACTGTTCAATATTCTATATTATTGATTCAATAATTGCTACGTTGATACTTTATATTATTGTTGTTTCAATAATTGTCAGTGCACAATATTTTCCTTTATCGAATCAATAATTCATATTATTTGAATAATATTATTAGATAGCATTATTGGCAATGTCTAGAAAGTTCTGTCTAAGGAGAGGTTTGGTCACCTAATTGCGCGTCAGTAAGGAGAAATCCTTATTGAAAAGCCCCCTCTTTCCTGGGAACGGCCTGGTTGTCGATATTGTGATTCTGAAATATTATTTGTGAAAAATTAATTATTGATTTATATGATAAGGAAAATATTCATTTTATATGGATATAGATGGAGAAAATTTTTAATGTGACAATTGTTGAAAATTGATATTTTATCTTTTTTGATAAAATAATTCATTTAAAAATATTATTATATTTTAATAATATAATAATGGTGATATTTTATAATAAATGTGTGATATATGAATAAATGAGGAGGAAGAGTATTTTTGTTACAAAAAATATTTAAAATATGTTAAACATGTTTGTGGGCCCCACTTTGTGACTGAAATTTGATTATAGCCCGTAAAATTGACTGTTTGTGGATTTCGGTCAATTTCTGTTTGGAATTTGAAAAAACATAAACTTACAAAGTTGTAGAGAATAGAATTTCCTATGGAAAAGACACGAGGTTCGAATTTTTCTGATAAAAGGGCTATTTGTTATGAATTATTGAAGCTCCAAAGTTCCGAAATAATTGATTTTTGGAAGTTTTAATTGTTTTAGTTAACAAAAACGTTTTTTTGTCATTTGGTGAGCTCCAATGGTGTTGTAAACATGCTGAATTTAGTTGTCAAAGAGGTGCGCTTGAATAATTTTTATAAATATATATTTTGTTAAATTTTTTGCTTTGGTGTTCTAAGCATTTTCCTATAAATAGGGTTCTTGGGTTAGAATTGAAAATCACACCAGAAACTAAAGTTTTCTCTCTCTTTCTCTCTTTATATTATCGAGTGTATTCTTGTGGGTATTTTGATACTTTGAGTGTTGCTATACGGTGCAAGTTCCCTTCAGCACTATATCTAGTATTCTAGTCAGAAGTATTATCTTTTTGAGGTAAGGGATATTATTTTTTTTAAAATGATATTATTTCTTCCAATATCATTATGCTAGAATATTGATAGTATTTTTCTTGTAAAATTCTTGTCTTTTAGTGTCTAGGTTATTATTCACGTATACAGCACTATTCACGTATACGGTACTATTCACGAATACGACACTATTCACAGAAAAATTAAATTTTCGTTTTTTTTCCAAAATATCTTTTATGGATACTAGCTTTGATTGTATCCATGTTTTGATCATTCCTGAATTTTGCTCCACTATGATTATTTATGAAGTATTTTTTAACTCGGATTGTTTAAAGTACAAATCCTTAATATTTGTTCTTTTGTTTCACTGGATTCGTTTTCTTTAAAATATTTTTCATCATCCTTAGTCCTAAATGATGATTTTACTGAATATCATTGGCCTGTAGTGCAAAGATTAATGATTTTCTGATGAATATCTTTGGCCCGTAGTGCAAAGATGAACAGGTGTTGAGATGAACATGACCAACAGATGAATATCTTTGGCCTGTAGTGCATAGATGAATATTTGATTCAAGATGAATATTGATTGATGTTATAGGGATAGAATAATGATGATGGACTTTTAAATTCATAGATTATAGTAGATTTCATTCTCTACATAACTCATCTATGAATTTTTATTTTCGCTGCGAATATTGATCTGAAACTTGTTGTCTATTGTGTTTTATCAGATTTTTTCCTGTTGAAAACTAACGATAATTTGTTCTATATTATCTTAGTCATAATATTCTTTACTGGGCTAGTTGAGCTCACCCTTTTCCTTTTTGTTCCATTTTTCTTCTCAGGAGGCGAGAATGTAGCGAGTATTAGTCGGGGTATGGAACGAAGGGTTTAGAAAGTTGTTTTAGTAGTACTCACTATTTTTATAAAATAATATATCAATAATTGTAATGAGGACTTATTTGAGTGTTGATATTGTCTAGAAGACAATATTTATATTTAAACTCACAGTTTTTATGTTGTATTAATAAAGTTGTAGTTGTTTCTGTACCATGTTATTGACGACTCAAAATGGGTGTTGTACCTATTTTGGGGGTGCCACATACATTGTCGTAGATTGTCGATCGATGGGCCCACTCCAATAATGCTTAAGTCGTTGGCCGTTCACCTTAAAAGTTCACGTCAAATTAGGTTCCTCGACTTTGACATTTCCGTGTGGAGCGACAGATACAACCACGAAAGGCCCGGACCAAAGAGATTTAAATTTACTAGGAAATAAATGCAATCTAGAATTGAAAAGCAATACTAGTTTGCCCGGTTCAAACTTCCGATCAATGATTTTTTTATCGTGCCAGGTTTTAACTTTCTCCTTCTACAGTTTGGCGTTCTCATATGCATTATGCCGGAATTTGTCCATCTCATTTAACTGCAGTTATCGTTTCTCCCCAGTTGCTTGTAAGTCAAAATTCATTTTTTGAATAGTCCAATATGCACTATGTTCTAATTCAACTGGTAGATGACACGCCTTTCCGTAGACCATCCTGTAAGGTGACATGCCGATAGGGTTCTTGTAAGCTGTTCGATATGCCCATAGGGCATCATCTAGTCGCATGGCCCAATCTTTTCATGACGAATTTACCACCTTCTCCAAGATTCTCTTAACTTCCCGATTCGATACTTTCGCTTAACCATTGGTTTGGGGATGGTACGCGGCTGCAATCTTATGTCAGACCCCATACTTTGTAAGAAATTTAGTGAACTTCTTATTACAGAAGTGAGTTCCCTCATTGCTAATTATCTCCCTCGGCATCACAAATCGTGTGAATATATTTTTCTTCAAGAACCATATTACCACCTTGGCATCATTAGTGGGTAAGGCTGCGGCTTCTACCCATTTAGAAATATAGTCTACCACCAACAGAATATACTGATTATTGAAAGAGGATGGGAAGGGTCCCATAAAGTTAATTCCCCACACATCGAATAACTCCACCTCTAAAATGGTATTAAGCGGAATTTCATTGCGTTTGGAGATATTGCCTACTCGTTGACACCGATCACATTTTAGCACATAGAGATATGCGTCTTTGAATAAGGAAGGCCAGAAAAATCCTGATTGCAACACTTTAGCTTCTGTCCTATTACCCGCGTAGTGACCTCCGTAATCTGATGAGTGGCAATGACCTAATATGTTATCCATCTCCTCTTGTGGCACACATCGTCTAATCATTTTGTCTGCACAAGCCTTAAATAGAAATGGTTCTTCCCAAAAGTATTGTCGGACATCATGGAGGAACTTTTTTCGTTGTTGCGAGTTTAAATCAGGAGGTAACACATTACTAACCAGATAATTCACAAAATTTGCATACCATGGCACTACCATTGTTACTTGAAGAAGTTGTTCATCGGGAAATATCTCATTTATGACAACCTCATCTTTTTACTGGACCTCTGCATTTTCTAATCGCAAAAGATGATCTGCCACCTGGTTTTCGGTGCCTTTTCTATCTCGGATCTCCAAGTCAAATTCTTATAGCAAAAACACCCACCTTATTAACCGCAGCTTGGCATCCTTCTTCTCAATCAAATACTTAATGGCTGAATGATCAGTGTAGACGATTACCTTGGTCCCTATGAGATATGCTCTTAACTTGTCGAAGGCAAACACGACCGCAAGTAATTCTTTTTCTGTGGTCGTGTAATTCAACTGAGCATCCATCAACGTCTTGCTGGAGTAGTAAATAGTGTGAAAAGTTTTATCGCGACGTTGTCCCAATACTGCTCCAACTGCGTAGTCACTGACATCGCACATCAATTCAAACGGTAAAGACCAATCGGGAGCCACTATAATTGGAGCTGAAACCAATTTCTTCTTCAATATTTCGAAAGCATCGACGCACAACTGATCTATCTTAAACGTCACATCTTTGTCCAAGAGGGAACACAAGAGTTTTGAAATTTTGGAAAAATCTTTAATAAAGCGTTTATTGAAACCCGCATGTCCCAAGAAACTCCGTATTCTCTTCACAGATGTTGGAGGAGGTAGTTTCTCAATCGTCTCAATTTTGGCTTTATCGACCTCTAGCCTGATACGAAAACCTTATGCCCCAAAATTATCCCCTCTTACACCATAAAGTGACACTTTTCCCAGTTAAGAACTAGGTTCGTCTCCACATAACGCTTCAACACTAAAATCAGATTCTTCAAGCATAAGTCGAAACTGTCACCAAACACGGAGAAATCATCCAAGAATACTTCCAAGTTTTGTTCCACCGTATTTAAGAAGACGACCATCATGCATCGTTGAAATGTTTCCAGAGCATTGCATAAGCCAAAAGACATACGCCGGAATGCAAACGTACCGTAAGGGCATGTGAATGTGGTTTTTTCTTGATCTTCCAGCGCTATGGCAATCTGATTATATCTGGAATATCCATCCAATAGACAGTAAAACTGATGTCCCACCAACCTATCCAGCATCTGATCAATGAAAGGCAAAGGAAAGTGATCCTTGTGTTCAGTTTAGGGTAATCCATACATACTCTCCAGCCTGTAACTGTTCTAGTGGGGATGAGTTCATTTAATTCATTTTCACTACCGTCATGCCCCCTTTCTTTGGTATGTACTGTACAGGACTTTCCCATGAATTGTCTAAGATTGGATAAATAATGTCGGCATCCAACCACTTTATAATCTCTTTTTTTACCACATCCTTCATAATGGGGTTTAGCCTTCTTTGCTGCTCAATGGTTGGTTTTGATCCCTCTTCTAATAAGATCTTATGCATAAAAAATGACGAACTAATTCCTCAAATATCCGCTATAGTCCATCCAATTGTTGTTTTGAACTCTCGTAATACCCTTAACAGTTTCTCTTTTTACGTGTCAATCAAATTTATCAAAACAATAACTGGTAGGGTAACATCTTTTCCCAAATAGGCATACTGCAGATGATATGGTTGAGGTTTTAATTCCATCACCCATGGCTCTTCTATCGACGGTTTGAACTTTTTCTCTTCCGTTTCATGCTGATCAAGAGTGTCGAATGATTGTTTAACTTTCCTAGCAGCCGGTAATGTATCTAGCCATTGGACATACTCAATATCATCCTCAATATTATAGTCATCCATCCTGAACAAAACATATTCTAGTGGATCCTCTGAATAATTTCTGCTAAACTTGTGATTAACGAATTCGTCCATGACATCTACCCGCAGACATTCACCCTTCTCTTTTGGAAATCTCATTGACTTGAATACATTAAAGGTGACCTCTTGGTCTTTAACTTGAATCGTCAATTCACCTTTTTGGACGTCGATCAATGTTCTCCCCGTTACTAAAAATGTTAGCCCAAGAATGATGGAGATTTCCCTATCTACTTCACAATCCAAGATAAAGAAATCCGCCGAGAAGATGAATTTATCCACCTTTACTAAAACTCCTTCAACAATACCTCGTGGATATGTAACTGACCGGTCCGTTAACTGTAAACTTACATTTGTTAGTTTTGGTGCCTTAAGTCCAAACTGGCTATAGACGGATAATGGCATCAAATTTATACTGGCTCCCAAATTACACAATGCTCTTCCCGAAAACTGATTACCAATTTCGCATGGAATAGTAAAACTACCTGGATCTTTTAACTTCGGGGGTAACTTATTCTAGGTAATTGCGCTGCACTCTTCGATTAACGCCACTGTTTCAAAATCACCCAATTTTCTCTTCTTCAACAAAACCTCCTTCATGAACTTGGCGTAACTCGACATCTGTTCCAAGGCTTCTGCAAATGGTATGTTGATATGCAGTTTTTTGAAAACATCCAAAAATCTTGAGAACTGCTTATCTAACTTGGATTTCTGAAACCTTTGCGGATATGGTATGGGAGGCATTGTAAAGCTTTGTTCACGTGCTTTCTGCTCTAACTCCTCATCCTATCGGTTTCTAGTTTCTGAGACTTCCTCTTTTTCCACTGTTGATTTGTCCATCTTTTCCTTGTCCTTAAGTATCTCTTTTAGTTCCTATAACGACCCCAAAATTCATATAGTTTAATTCTCGACTTTAGTCGTTAATAATACATTCAACCTCTAATTTTACATCATTAAACAATAATACAACCATTGAAATTTGCGGAATAATTAAAATTTTCTATTACAAACTATCCTCGTTCCCAAAACCTTCAACCTTTTACATCTAAATATCTCAGAATCATTTTAATACTATAATAGTTTACATCGCAAAACGATATCACAATTTAACATTAATACATTATTCAGAACCTTAAACATGGTTCAAATAATAATAACACAACCAAAGTGTGTAAATCTTCAAGTATCACATCTGATTCATGTCTTTCAAGTAACACATAACTTTACCTTGAATCTTGAACCTGCAAAAGTGGTTATTTGCAAGGTTGAGCTCGACAGCCCAGCAAAATCAAACAGTTTTCATGCATCACGTAGCACATAATAACATGCTCAACATATATCTCATAAACATCGAACTGACATAACATACATGCTACAATTCATGTAATAAGTATAAAGATTGAGTTCCTTACTCAATCAGCATGTTTTTAGTCAAACAACGTAGTTATAAATTGACTTTAACATTTCATACATTCAACATATATATAACGCATCATACTCTTTACAATACAGATTTAAAACAATCAAATTCACATAGCAAATAGGAACTGAAAGACTTGCCTTGATCGTTATTTACTAATAATTGTTTAACACCTTACAATTTTCTGCACGTCACGTGCCCTACACAATTATATAATCATGCACATCAACTATTAGTCAAATAGCAATGCATAGTAGTTGTAATGTAAACTTTACTCTATATCTCATAACCCTTCCTATTATCAATACACAATTGTTCAATTTGATTATGTTAACTTTCGACTTATAGCTCACTTTGTTTCATATTCGAAATTCATTCAAGTGTTTAAGTCTTGCTAGGACCACTTATTGGTTTTATATTAACCTATTCAATATCTTATTATATTCTTTTCATTTGATTTAAAACACTCTTTATGTTCATTAACACTTATCACGACGTTTCGACGTTTATTCGTCACACGCCCAAATTGTCTCTCTTGTATGTGCTTAGTATGCATATTTAACTTATCTAATATATCATTTATTAATGTTAAGCATCCTTATACTTCATAATATTCATGTTCTATAACTTAGAACAACATCTATTATCGTCAAGAGCATTACACTTGCATACGTACATGCCCGACGCCCTCCGATTGCCTCTGAAAACACAACAATCACAAAGATGACCATTTTGACTATTGTTCTCAACCTCAAATTGAAAAACTTAAAGAATAAAAGTTGTACGTCTATTCGTTCTCGTTCCGGATCATCTTGAATCACCTTAATCGGAGTTCGTATGAAAATGTTATGCTTAATTTACTACAACAGGTCAGAGTAGTGCACCAGACACTAATGTCCAGTACAGCTGCGCCCTAAATGGCTTTGGGGGCAGTGCAGCTGCGCCCCAAGTCGTAGAACAGTCCCTCAGGCTCTGCTCTTCGCGATTACACAGACTAAAACTCCTTCCAATGATCATAATATGAGTTATACTCATCCAAATCAGTCCATTTTTGATTCTATGGGTTCGTAACTCATAAAGCTACAACATACCAATTACCCATCAACTGACATAAACATTAACTAACCCAAATATGGATTTATAACTCATGTTTATACTAATTGTTCATGTTTGACAAATTTAGCGAATTCATTCACTACGAATTCGTTTCTTAACCAAATTAGTTCGTTTAACTTCCGTTATTTTCGTTTGTTGATATACTAACACAATATATCATCAATTTTGGATTATATCATGACTTCATCATAGATTTTGATTCCCAAAACAAGCCCTAATGTGTATATATCAATAAAACTCAATTTCTTCATTCTAAAACATGTTTTCATCGATTTGATTTCTGAAAATCCCTTCTAGACAACAACTAATAGATTATAAACATCTAACAACATATATATATAACATATTTAGCAATTCATCCAACTAAATTTCCAAATTTAAAGGATAACTCAAGAACACCCAAACTAAGAAGAAACTAGGTTATTTACCTCTTAATTCTTGTTTAGCTTTGTTAGGAGATGTTAGAGAATTGGTACTTCCTTCTTGTTTTCAAGGATTCTCTTCCAATTGCCTCCCAATTCCTCTCTAGAGCTCTCTCTCTCCCTTTGTATTTTCTCTCCCACTATCCTCAAGCTTAGGCCAACAAACATACGCAATAAACAAAACGTAAAAACTGATGTACTATTAAGTACATATCAGTTACAAAAAAAAAAAATCTATTTTATTATTATTATTATTATTATTATTATTATTATTATTATTAATTCAAAAGCCATAAGGCTTTTTTTGGCAAAACCAATTAAAATAATGACTTAATCATTCTTTAAGCCTTGTTTGGCAAAACAAAATTAAAATTAAAATTTCAAAAGCTCTAAGGCTTTGCTCGGTAAAACCAAATTAAAACTCCTTTAATCTATTTCCATAAGTCATTTATAATATAGTTTTTTGTCACACTTTATTTAAATAAATTTCCATATTCAAATTAAATTAAATCTAATAACAATTTATTAAATCCATTTACCACATAAACAAATACAATAAAATTATAATTTTCATTATAATTATAATTTTATTTAATAAATTAACACATCACTTTGATTACAAAAATCAAATTAATATAATATTATAATAATTCATTTAATCATAATATAGTTTCAACTTAATTTAAGTTACCCAATATTTATAGGGTTAATTTCTCTCGCCACTAAATTCTTTATCGTGACTAATTTCTTTTATTTCCTTTAATAATTTAATCAACTATTAAATCTCATAAAAAAATTAATTTCTTCATACCAAAACTCATAATAAGAATTTTAATTATTAAATTCTTATTTTAATAACTTATGAAAATTCGGGTTGTCACAGTTCCTTACCAAGCGTAAAGTCACAGCTTTACAATGCTCATCTCTGCCCAGATTTATCTCGGTATCACTAGGGAGTGTTCCTTGCGGACGGCTATTCAACGCAAGTGTTATCTGCCCCATTTGATGTTCCAGATTCTTGATCGAAATAGCTTGACATTTCACATTCATATCTACCTGACTCAATAATTTGTCTTGCTCAATTATCCTTTTGTCGGTAGCTACAATAAATTTTTCCAAAGCGTCTTCCAGACTTGTTTTCCTCTCTGGCTGTTGCTGAGTCTGATTTTGAAATCCAGGGGGGTTTTGCGGTCTAGGAGCTTGAGCTTGATTATTGCTCCAAGAAAATCCCGGATGATTTCTCCAACCCGGGTTATATGCATTTTGATTCGGATAAGGTTGGACTGATCGATTATAGCTTCCCACAAACTGAGTTGATTCGGCATTGATGGCACATTGATCTGTAGCATGACTCCCAGCACACAACTCACAAACCATTGCTACTTGTTGTGCTGATGGTGGACCCCATGTTTCAATCCTCTTAGTTAACGCAGAAACTTTGTCTTTGTCGCCACATCCTTTGCATCCAATTCAAACTTTCCAGGTGTTTTCGGAGGATTAGACCTAGTCATTGGCCACTGATAATTATTGTTGGCCATCTTCTCTAACAGTTGATAAGCCTCATCAAAGTTCTTAGCCATGATCGCTCCACCTGCTGCTGCATCAATACTGGCTCTTGTGGACGCGTGCAAACCATCACAAAATATCCCAACCTGCATCCACTGTGGAATTCCGTGATGTGGACATTTACGGAGCATATCCTTAAATCTTTCCCAAGCCTCATATAATGTTTCAGAGTCAAACTGTGCAAAAGTGTGAATATCGTTCCGTAGTTTTGTCGACTTTGCTAGTGGGAAAAACTTAGCTAAGAATTTTTAAGCTAAGTCGTCCCAAGCGGTGATCGAACCAAGTGGCAAGGAATGTAACCAACTCCGAGCTTTTTCCTTCAACATAAACAAAAACAACCTCAACCGTATAGCGTCTTCTAAAACGTTATTGAATTTGAAGGTGTCACAAATTTCCAAGAAACTCAAAATGTGTTCGTTTGGATCATCTGTTGAACTACCCCCAAACTTCACTACATTTTGAAGCATCTGAATCGTTCCTAGTTTTATCTCGAAACTGTTTGCATTAATCGCGGCCTCCGAATATTGGACTGTATATCTGTCACCGTCGGCATGGCATAATCCCTGAGTGATTTTTGTTCTTCCGCTGCCATGACTACTGGAATTTCTTGTGCTGCCAGATCTTCTTCCACAGGTATAACCTCACTAGTCAACCGTAATTTCCAGAACTTCCTTTCGATATCGTCTGTATAAGGAAAAAGTTCCTTTTTATCCCTTGATCTAGTGTGCATACACTTACAAAGAATTCCTACAAACACAAGAAGAAAAAAAAAAACTAACGTTTAAATTAAGACCGAATTGATTATAACTAATATGGAATTAATATTAATACAGAAATCCTCGGCAACAGCGCCAAAAACTTGTTGCTTGATTTCACAATCAATTATCTGTGCAAGTATACACAGTCAACAAGTAATAAAGTGGTAAAATTAAGTGTCGATCCCACAGGGAATTCTAATTAATAAACTCTAACTACTAGCACTATACCAATTCAATTTTATTTAAACAACTGCAAATTGTGATTTTTCTAATTAAGAAAACTAAATTAATCAATTAAAAATAGATTACTCTAAAATTAATTAAACTAAATAAAGGTAAAGACTAAATGAATGACTTCAGATAAATAAAAGTTAAGACTACAATATCCCCAATTTATGTACTACAAACCAATTATCCAACTAATCCAACTATTATGCCTACTGAATTGTTAACAGGAATTCTAAGTGTTAAAAGCCCTTTCCCAAGTGATCAGTTAACTTTTATTCAATTCAATTAATCTTGCAATATTCATATGCAAAATAATTAAATTAAACCCATTAAGTTCCAATTCCCAATTTGTTATATGTATTGAACAGATATTCCTATTCAATTCACGACCCTAATTATTCGTCTCATGCAAATAATCAAGCATACATGTTATCATGTCTAGTTCTAACCCTAAATTTCATCTTCCAAATCCTTCTAGAGTAACACGGTAATTACTGGCCAAATAATTAATCAATACGTACAAGACATGATAAACAATTCACCTTGGCATAAATAATTAGACTAAATTAAATAATTAATTCATAAACATAAAAGGTTCAATTTGTAGTCTTAATAAAAGAGTTAGTTCATAACGAAAAATAAAACCAACAATCTCATGAAAATCATCTTGAAAGAATTACACAATTAAAAATAATAAGAAGAAGAAACTCTTAAAGAAAAACTCCCAAGCTTCAATCTTCAATTGGAATTCTTCTCACAAAATCTCTCTTGATTCCCGATTAGACTCAAGTTATGAATGAATGTTCCCCCTTACTTTCAGCTAATTGTTCTTTTTATACTCTTTTCCATCTGTCCAAAATCCTAATTCAAGTCAACGTCTTGCCTCCTTCCAAATCCAATGTCTTATTACGTGCAGCGAGAAGGCATTTAGGGATTTGTACGAGCAATGGGTAGAACATGGAGTTGTAAAACCTCCAAGGCCCAGATTTGTTGTAACGGAAGAGATGAAGAGGAGACCAGACTTCTTTGCATACCAATAATATGCCGGACATTACACTATGGATTGTTACAGTCTGCGGAAGATCTACCATGAGAAGTTAGCCTCAGGAGAAATCAAACTGGAAAGAGGAAATTACGTGTTGCACAAGCCACTGCCTAACAACATGGGGAAAGAAACATGCAACACTATTACTCATAGTAAAGTACCAGAAGGAAGAGAAGTGAAGATGATGGAGAACACATAAATAATGGAGGACAGTTCTAGATCTGATCCAGGTCTGTAAGTGTTCGCGTTGAAGAACAGAGCTAAGTTCAAGAAATTTTTCGATCAGATCGGATTAACCAAGGAAGCAAGGATAGAAGCAACCAAGGCAATCGTCAAAGCTGCCGAAACATAGGAGACTTGCATGGCAGTCAACAAAGGGTTTGTAAAGACAGTGGAGGAGGAAGAGAAAAAATAACTTTCTCTAAGACTGATAGAGAGGTGAGATAACCACATAATAGACCACTATATGTGATAGCAATAATTAATGGCATAGAAGTGCAGAAGGGCGTTCATCAATAATAGAGCGTCTGTAAATATCATGCCCTACACCGTATTTAAACGGTTAGGTTAGGTCTGCCAGAGAAGAAGATTGTGAGGGAAAAGATAAGGATCACGGGGTTCGCCAATCAAAGCATGAGAACCCTCAGATACATCAAGGTGGATATGTAAGTGGGGAAGATCTGAAGACCTATGATGTTCCATGTAGTAGAGGTTGATGCAGAATATCATGTGTTGTTAGGAAGAGCTTGGCATAATGACTATAGGGTGAGTTTTTCACCAGTGCATGGAGGAAATTTGGAAATACAAGGAGGTTAAGGTACCAACGATAAGGAGTCCTTTTGGGCCGGAGGAGGCACATATCACCAAAGCAGCTTTCTTCGATGATGTCGCCAAAGAAGGAGAAACTAGATTGCCAAGCCTAATTCTCTAAAGCTAGCAAACTGGGAGGAGGTGCAGGAGGACAAGTTTGTTCTTGTAAAAAAGGAAAAGAAGCTGAACATAAAATAAGGTGAGTTTTCCAAAAATAAGAAACCTGTAGTGGTAAATGTAGAGAAAAAATAAAAAGGCCAAAGGAAGCAGGTAGCAAACTTGGAGGATGCTATAAATATAGTTAATGCCAAACGAACATTCCAATCAGAAGCTGACAAAGTAAATAAAAGAAAAGAAGAACAGAAGACAAAGTGGGAAAGAGTTGTCAAACCCGATGGAAAGATAGTGTTCTGTCTGTGACGATGCAAGGGGGAGGAGCCCAAAGGTACACTCAAACCTGAGGGCTCAAGAGGTGTCCCCCACTCCAGTAGTAACAAAAAGGAAGAAATTGTGCAGCAGAAGGTGGAAGTAGTTTCAGAATGCTTTGAGAACCGGCCCAAACCTCAACAAAATGAATTAGAGGAAGTTGATCTAGCAACAGGAGAAGGAACACTAAAGCCGAATTACATTAACAAGGAGCTGAATGCCAACCAAAAGGAAGATCTGGTGAAGATCCTGTGAGAGTATGGGGATGTGTTTGTTTAGAACTATAATGAGATTCCCGGGATCGACAAGGAGTTGGTAGATCATAATCTGAACCTAAGCTCGGGAGCTAAACTAATAAAGCAAATGACTCGCACCTATGCACCAGAAGTCGAACACAAATAAAGTAAGAGATCAAGAAGTTGTTAGATGTAGGATTCATCAAGCCAATTCAACATCCAGTATAGCTATCCAACATTATACTAGTAAAGAAATCCAATGGGCAGTTATGAATATGTGTGGATTTCAAGGACTTGAACAAGGCGTGTCTAAAGGAAATGTACCTGCTACCTAATATAGACATGGATGCAACGACCAATCATGAGATGATGTCATTCATGGATGGGTTCGTAGGCTACAATCAGATAAAGATATTCGTAGAAGATGCAGAGATGATAGTCTTCCGTACCTTATTTGAGAATTTCTACTATGTAGTAATGCCATTCGGGTTGAAGAACGCATGAGAAACTTACTAAAGGGCAATGCACGCCATCTTTCACATCATGATTCATGACACTGTGGAGGACTAGGTGGATGACATAGTCGTGAAATCTAAAAAGGAGACAACCCACATAGAGGATTTAAGAAATGTGTTTGAACATTATCGCAGGTACAAGTTAAAGATGAATCCAAAAAAGTGCGCTTTTGGGATGATAGTTAGAAAATTTTTGGGCTTCTTGGTGCACAAAAGAGGTTTGGAGGTAGACCCAAACAAGGAGAAGGCTATTACAAATATACCCCCACCAAAAATACATAAACAGTTGAAGAGCTTTCCAGGGAAAGTTTCCTACCTGAGGAGATTCATGCCAACATTGGCAGAGGTCACGAAACCTTTCAAAAAGTTGCTAAAGGAAAAGATAGAATGGGACTGGAGGCAGGACAAGTAACAAGCCTTCGAGAAAGTATAGGAAATCTTGGCCTCGGCGAAAATAATGGTAGTACCACAGAGAGGGATATCATTGCAGTTGTATATCACATCTACCATAAAGTCTGTAGGAGGATTGATCACACAAGAGGTAGATGGGGAAGAAAAACTTGTGTACTACATCAGCCGAATAATCAGGGGAACAAAAACCAGGTACTCAGAGTTAGAGAGACATTATTTGGCACTGGTGTTTGTCGCACAAAAAATGTGCCATTATTTTTTAGCACACGAAGTGAAGCTCGCAACGAGAATTGACCCGATTAGATACTTGCTGACTAGGCTAGCGTTGGTAGGAAGACCTGTAAGATGGATGATGATCCTTTCAGAATATGACATCAAGTGTGTAACACCGAAGGTAATCAGATGTCATACATTAGCAGACCTGCTCGCTCAGTTTTTGTATGGAGAATATGAACCTCCTTTAAAGGATCTTCTAGGGGGAGAAGTAGAAACAATTAATGTCGTGGACGAAGACTCAGAGTGGTGGAACTTATCCTTTGACGGGTCGTTCACAGAAGGGAAATGAGGAGCAAGTGTGGTGTTAAATACCAAGGAAGGAAAGGAAGTGGCCTTGTCATACAAACTAGAATTCCCTTCCATGAATAATGAAGCAGAATATGAGGCATTCATATTGGGATTACTGGCGGCTAGAGAATTGGGAACCAAGCGTTTCAAAGTAAAGGGAGATTCAAATCTGATAGTTTAACAAGTAAGAGGTTAATTCACATTAAAGGAACCTATCTTGGCGCCATACCTAACCGTGGCATAAAAAGTAATGGAAGCCTTCAGGAAGGTAGTGATTGAGTACGCGCCAAGAGTACAAAATAGATAACCTGATGCATTAGCTACAATAACATCTAGAATGTATGTCAAAGGAGAAGACTTGGATGTGAAGATATTCAAAAAGACCCTCCTAACCACGGTGCTGAAATTATTCCCCAATGATTTGATGAAAGACTGGAGACATGCCATCTCTCATCAATTACAAACAAAAAAAGGAATATATCACTGGTGGAGCTTCAGAAATACCGCATCATTAAAGGAGTATTGTACCATAAAGAAGCATATGGTGTATTGACAAGATGCTTGGGGAGGAAGGAAGCAAATAAGGTTTTATATCAAGTGCATGAAGAAAATTATGGATTGTCAGATATTGGGTTGTATTGAAGGTTACAATGCCAAGGGTATTATTGGCCCGTAATGAAGAAGGAAGCAGATGCACTTCAACGTCAATGTCTTTCGTGCCAAAAACATCCCGGGGAGGAGGAATGTGCCTTCATCGACGACATAGTAGATTGGCGATGCCCATATATAAAGTTTCTACAAAGTGGTAGTCTTCTTGCTGAAAAGAAGGATGCAGTCATGATAAAGAAGAAAGCACAACGAGTCTTCTTACAAAACAGAGAGCTTTTTAGAAGAGCGTTCAACGAAAAGCCCTTATGGTGTTTAGAATTAGGAGAGGACAAGGATTTGGTCTACCAAATGCACAAAGATGAACACCAAGGGGGAGCCAAGTTGTATAAATAATTGATTGATCATGGTTACTACTAGCCTAGAATGGAAGGGGATTGTTCAGAGTTTGTCAAGAAGTGTCATATTTTCCAAATTCATGGGAAATTGATTCATGCTCCCGCCGTGGATTTACTAACCTTAGCAACACCATGACCCTTTCATATATGGGGAATGGATCATATAGGTCCTATTCATCCCAATTCAAAGGGCAACATCTTGATCTTAACCACCATTGAGATGTACACAAAGTGGGTAGAAGCAATACCCTTAAAAAGGGCTACGAGACCAGCAGTGGTAAATTTCATTAAGGATAATATTATTTGTCATTTCAGGATCCCGAATGTTATTTTATTAGATAATGGAACTCCCTTCATCAATAGGGATGTTAAGAGCCTGATAGATAGTTACAGGGTGAAACATTACAAATCATCACGTTACTACCCAAAAGGCAACGGATAATCAGAGGCCACAAACAAAACTTTGATCAAGATTCTCTCGAAAATCCTTGATGATCACCCGAAGACATGGACATAATAGTTACCAATAACATTATGGGCCTATCAAACTTTAAAAAGAAAGCCTATGGGTGAAACACCATAAACTTTAGTATATGGCGAAGAAGCTATCTTGCCCATCGAAATAGAAATCCCTTCGGCAAGGATGAGACTCTGAAGCTTAGTCGAGGAAGATAAACGACCAACTGCTCTAGAAGCCTTAGTTGACTCTTGAGACAAAGCTAAAGAAAAATTAGAATGGTACCATGAAAAACTATGACAACAATACAAAACTACAGTGGTACCCCAAAAATTTTTAGCGGGGGATTTGGTGCTCTAGACAGCGAATCAAGTCATGAGCGGAACACCAACCACCAAATTTTTCCCCAAATGGGAAGGCCCGTATAGGGTGCGAGAGATCTTCGAAAGCGGATAATGCAAAATATCTCATGTGGGATAATATGCTTTCTCGGACCTATTGAACCTGAAATAGGTAAAGAAATATTATACATGAGATAGTCATCATAGAAAAGTTATACTTTCAATTTTAAAAGTAATTGAGGCACCTGAGTTTAAGTCCTTAAACCCAAGAAAGTTACACTTTATCTCTAAAAGTGGCGAACGTTATGCTTTCTTTGGCAAAAGTAAGATTTATTATTATTTTTATGAAAATTTGAAATATTACGCTTTCCGTTAAAAGCAACGTGATTTTCAATAAAATGCCACGCTTTCACTTATACTTGAGTAATGCTCTGATTTTAAAAGTATGGATTCAAGTGTTGGTTTGCAGAAAAAAACATGTGTTTTTTTAAAAAAAAATCATGTTTGCCTTTTATTATGCAAATTGTTGTGTTAGAGTATTAATTTGAATAACTTGGGATTCGATATTAAAGAAACTCTATTATGATAAAGGGAATATATGTAAATGAGTTTTTTGATACATGAATAAAATTTTAAAAAATATATATAAAAAACCATGATCTAAAGGCCATGACATATCAAACTGAAGAGGGGGCAAAGCTAGGGCCTCTAATTTGTCAATGACAGCATCCCGACCTTCACATTGGCGGCTTTCAGTTTCTGAAAAGCTTGGATATTTGAATTTAAACCTTGAAGTTGGGTCTCCAGCTCTTTGGCGGTGTTCTCAAGATATGAAAGTTGTTCCGAAAATGAGTTATTCTCGTGCTGATACATAATAATCTCTGACTGTAGTGCAATGATCTGAAAAGTGGAACTAAGAAGATCCAGCTGAGCACGAAAAGGAGACATATCAAAGCCAACAATGGAGAAGTCATTAAGCTCACTGCTAAATCTATCCAAGTCTTCGGCTCGCAAAGAATAGAAAGAAAGATTGTGCAACTCAAGAATAAGGCTCAAAAGTTGATCCAAAAAGAAAGTCTAAACGAGGGCCACACAGATAGTCAAGCGATCAAGTATTTGTGGAAACTGAGCTATGAGACGATCGAGGACTTCCTGGCTGGAAAAAAATATTTGAAAACCCCTCCAAGAAACAAGATCTCTACTTGGATTGAAGGAAGCTCTAGTAGGAGCCACCAAAAAATCACTCGGGACAAAGGATGAAGAAACAGATGGTTGTTGTGCTGCTGATGACTCCTTGACAAAAGATGAAGAAATGGGTCACTGTTGTGCTGCTGATAACTCCTTGAAGCCTTGGTCAGTAGGGATAACAAAGGTCATCACTAGACAACAAGGTGGCAACTCCCGGATTGAGAGCATCAAATAAAGCAAGCGACTTAACGGACAAAGGAAAATCTTGCATCTTCTTACTCTTAAAAAAATAAGAAGAAAAATGATAAAACATAATATATTATAGAGGAAGAAAGAAAATCAAGGGAGGAAATATGTATATGTCAACTAAAGAAAATACACACAAGACAACCGATGGATAAAGAGTCGTGAGATGCCATGGAAAACGGAATGTCAGCTGCCTCATCCAAAGTGATATCAATAATACCCTCCCGAGCAGCCATAATCTCGACGAAATCCCTCTAGGGAAGATGAAAATTAGCAAGATGGATTCCCCCTTGAAGAAACAGGAGCATCATCGGTACCCTCGAGGCTGTCATGAGGAGATGTTATAAGAGGACGTGAAGAGAGAGTTGTACCACCTACAACATAACCCGAACTCACATCAGATAAAGAATCCTCAGCATTAAGACTAACACAATCATCCCGCAGTGAAGAAGACTCAATAGTAATAGTGATAGGTCGAGGAGGCCATAAGTAGTGGAAGCCGTAACCATTTCACTTCCAGCACCCACAGGAAACCCAGTAGGAGCATCATCATCCTCTTCATTAGCCTTGAAAATCTGAAAAACAAAGAAATAATGACATAGGGAAACAAAAAAATAGCTATATAAATGGTTGAAACACATAAATGAAAATGCTACAAAGTTTACCAAAAGTTTGCATTATTTCTTGACCAGATCCTCATCTGTTGAAATACTAGAGCTAGCATCATCAAGGGAGCATTTTTCTAAAGGCTTTAAGATAAGTATTTGCCCATTTGGCATTCGCGTAATGACCGAATGACGAGCCGAGACCACTGTAAAATATGTAAAAGGAATCACCTCAGAGTTAGTAATAGTAGATGCTCTCATTGCCTCGACAACAGACGATCCTTGTGGAAGAGCTAGAGGAGGTATCTGAGATGAAGTCCATGATGAAGTTTCCAGGAAGTAATAGAGACCTATGTCAGAGGAATATTTGGGTCTGCTGACTAAGGAGGAAGGGACTCAGACATTAAAGCCTTATGCTCAAGAAGCCGACTAATAGTTGGCTAATGTTCTGAACGAGTATTAGTTCTAGGAGAACATAACATTCTGGCCCATTGGAGACATTCGGGAGGAGAAGCTGGTGGCTTACAAATCATAGTATTATCCTGCCATGTAGTTGCGTTCTTAAGTAGTATATTGCCCCTGCCGAGAATCATCTGGCATAACGAAATGAAGAGGGTTAGAAGGAGTAGTAGAAGGTTTTGAAAACTCCCATGCAAATAAAGAGGAGGCGGAGATAAAGTTGAGGAGAGCACTCTCGTAATCACTCTGACAAGGGCGGCCAAAAGGTCAATTCTGGTCAAGTCCAAACTGCCTTATGACTCTATGAGGAGAGTAAAGTACGATGCCAAAACCATCATCCTCAACAACATATGGAAGTTATGTAGCTTGGAGGAATATGAACCAAGAAAGTGAAGACCTAGTCAATTCCCTGACACTCGAAAAAGAACGGAAGTACCTCCTATAAAAGTGAGACAGAATACCACCTTTTGGAACAATGGTGTAAGGACGAGCAGTGAAACAAAAAAAGTCATCAATATAAAGCCTCAAATCTGAAGTAATCTTATGATCAATCCAACGAGCGCTGTGGGGAACAATGTTGGGCGATGAGAAAGGCGGCGGAGATTTCCTTCTCTTTTGGGAAAAGTGCACAAAAGTAGAATGGCCCCAAAAGCACTCGAAGAGGAAGATATGAAGAAAGGAACATGGATAAAGGCAATTCATGTCATACTTGAATAAATGAAAGAAATGTTGTTAAGCAAAATAAATGATGATACCAAAAAAAAATTGAGTAGAACTGAAAAGGGGTACCTTCCAACAAATTCTCTCATGGCGTTGACAGTTTCATCCAAGCGATGATACAAGGTCCCCCAAAAAAAGGGGAGCAAGAGGAACCTCCAGACCCCGAGACAACAAAGCCGCTAAGCTAAACATATGGGTCGAGGGATCGTCTATGGGTGACCCGGGAAAGATAAAATGGGACAACCATATAGCCAGATAAGCAACTAAAGGGAAATGACAGGGCTCCTTATGAAGAGCGAGAACAAACTCTCTACAAATAGAACTATTCCAGTGGTCAGGCTTGTAATCCCGAAAGAAGTAGCGTACCCAAGATAGCCAGGAAGTCTCCGGATGGTTGGGAGTCTCGAAGTCTGTAAGGATTATATCACCTTAAAACCTCTTGGTGTAATTAGAAGCCCGCCTGAAGGATTCTGTCAAGTACGGAATACATTCGGCATCCCTAGTGGATAAGCTAGATGGACCGCAAGAAGTTAAAGCAGCAGCAGGAAGGCTACAAGATATAGTTTAAAATAATTACATAACCTAAGAAAAATAAGGATGAATGTACAAAATAGAAGAAAGAATTATTCGTAAATGGCATAAACATCTCTAGAGTAGGGGTGAACTCCCCCCAAGCGGTGACAAATATACATGTAGAAGAACACCAACGTGAAATAAGTAAAGAAGGGCGTCATAGTCCTGTTGGATACGAAGATCCCTACATAGCTGAATACAACTCATAATCCCAGCTTTATCTAGTATCTTCCAATAATCGAAATTCCTACGGATATTGTCGGTCTAATGTTACCATCCCTGAAGGCGACTAGATGAGTCGGACAGGAAACGAACGAGACTGAAATAATACTCCTATTTTTCAATGCACATGCGGAGAATGCGAGTAGAGTAGGGAAAGCTATCTGCACTTTCGCCAGCTGCTGCATATAGAAATAAGCCCCCTTTGTCAGGTGGAGGAAAAGTTGCATGATCATAATTCTTCGTTTGTTTCCAAAAAATGTCAAAAGGCCCAAAGAAGTGAGCTTTTCCCCACTCGCTAGTGAAGGGAATTTCCTTTGTAGTTTTCGGGTCCGCAGAACGTTCGTTAGGATTTGCCTACAATGAGGGGGATTTGACATGAACATTCAAGGAAACAAGAAAAGGGAGCTGAAAGAATTCACATTTAAGTGTTTACCATGGTAAGAGAGAAGTAATGAATCCCTAGTAAACATGGTTGACTTAAAAAATAATCTCCCTTTCACAATGTCTGACATAAAAGAAGTGGCTTAGCCCGGAAAAGGAGAGATTAAGGACACCTAAAAGGAAGAAGGAAAAAAATTAGCAAATGATTCGGCATCCTAAGGTTCGGCCACCCTGGGGTTCGCCCACCTAAGATGGTCCAACTATGGCACCTTGCTTTCTTTCTTGGTTCGTTATTTGATTGATTGGAGCAAAGTGCCGCTTTGAGTTCCCCAAAAGTAAGTCTTTCTTTAATATCCGGAAAAAAGCCAAGATCCTGTTGAGGTGAAATGGTCTAAAAAAAATAGACTACAATCACCTACAAAAAAATAGATAAAATAATCACGAAGAATTAATTAAACGAAAAACCAATAAAACTAAGTTGCAGTTCAATGTCTCATAGAATTCATTGAACTATTCTTAATTTTTGTTTGTCAAGAATTATATCTCAGAAATTCTAGGTAAAATACCTAATTCTCAATTCCAATTTTGTAGTCTGAATATCATCATGGGTCTAACAACTGACATCCTCGTTGTTGAAATAAACCTAAATTAATAATCATATAAAATATGTATATGAACATCAATGATTTATATCTAAAAAAAGACACACTGAACCCAAAAGCTTTTTGGGTTTTAAAAGGAAAAGGTTCGTTCCTTTTATGAGAATTGTAATTGGAAGAAGGAAGCTAAATAAATGTTATAGTGTTGGAGCAATTCACTGTAGATTGGATGCCAACCTTTTTCACGTATCTTGTTGCGTCTGATGTAATATCCTTAGGATATTCACAAGTACTTTACCCACTGGTAACCTCTAGTATTTTACAAAACCTTGAAAGCAAATCCAAATATCATTTACGCATTAATGCTAAAGTAATGGCCAAGACACTGAATCACATCATAAGGTTAAAATCTAAAAAAAGTTTCAGTGAATGCAAATACCTTGTACAGGTTCCTTTTTCCTTACACTTGCCTTGGCTTACGTCAATCACTTCTCTCTCTAGGTTAGTTTCTTGAAGCTTCTCTCCAATACATTACTATTAATATGATATTACTTTATCAATCACAAAGAAGCAACTCAATCTTTTATATACATAGATAAAGATGAAACACAGAGCATGTATCCTATTAAACTTGTTATTCTACGCGAATCAATCTTTGCAAAATTATTTTGTTTTAGAACTCTAATAATTGGTCAAAAAGTTTGAACCTATTTTCCCAAACTTCTTATCGTCTGATTTGGATTGTTAAAAATATATATAAAAAAAATTCTTCGTTTGCTCTTGAAAATAATAATAATAAATGTTGCATATACGTATTATTTAATAGTGAGTAACGTAGTACTGAAAAAACATGTGGATCATGATCAGTGATAAAAAAAATATGTATTAAGCACTAATTTGCTGATGGGATATATACTTTGCCGACGCCGAGGGTTTCGATTCTTATGTTGTTCATACCTTGTCTTTTGTTATATTATTTTTATTTAAACGGTGAGATTTTAGAAAAAGGACTGACATACATGTCGATGATTTGAAAAGATTAATTTTAATGATTGTGCCGAATTAGACAGAGCCGCCAGTTGGTATGAGTTTAAATGGTTGTACCAACTCAACCAGATTTTCAAGGTGTTCGCAATATGACCCAATATGTGACTCCGTTTAATTGGTCTGGAACCCGAGATTCATAGAGTTCGGGGGCTTTCTTAAGCAAAGGAAGGTGTTAGGCACCTCCCAACTTCCGTGAAACACGGTTACCGCTACTTTTTCATTCCCTATGCATTGAAATGTGTGTATGTATGTGGGTGTGTGTGATTTGAGCTTTGAAAAGGTGCTTAAGTGCTTTACTTTGAAAGTAGTTTTGTGCCTCTTTGGACTTATGTACAAAGGGTTTGATTTACATAAAAGCTTATTTTTTAACAAGCATATAGAAATGATGTTTTGAAAAGATAGATTTCAAACCCTTCACCAGATAGTAATCAGGACCCTTTGATACTTTCAATTTTATTCTAGATTCAGCTTAATTTGATTTTATTTAAGATGCGAGGCATCTTTAACAGTATTGAAATAAATATCTACAAGAGTCGGGCTCCTTATGAGTATGAAAGCCATCGAAGTAAGCCCGAGCACCACATACATGATTTTTCACTATTATGGGACCTTAATTCTGGATAGCCATTTTAAGGCCCTATATTACATGTACAATAGGTTGTAAGCTTATTTTACAACTTAAACAAGTCAATCATGGGAACCGGATCTAGATCCATTAATTGAATCTTCAACTATGTGGTTCCTAGGCACACATAACATCATTTAAACGCTTGCACAATGTATATTTTCATAAAATATATACATATATTTACAAACTTCGCTAAACAAGTGATTTATTAGTTAAATCCTTGTACGCGTGTAGATAAGATTCCCGTTTCTTCTAGATACAGATTTAGGGTCACGTGATTGCTAAATATTTACAAAACTAGAAACTAAACTAGATCTACCTAGATCTTAGTCAATATAGTTCAATGGGTCAAACTATGAAGCATTTGGACTGGTTAAAAACTAGAACTGGCCAGATCTAGTCAATACACTTTAAATATTGAGTATTTACACGAAATGAACGGTTAAAACTTAGATCTATGCACAACCGAGAAATATATATATATATATATATATATGTATATATATATTTATATATACACACACTAAAGCAGTAAATGAGGACAGATCTGAGAAGATCTTACATTATGACGCGAAAACTACACAACGAATGGCTAGAAGCTTTTAAAATTTGATTTCAACCGATAGAAACTTGATATAACTAATTTTATATGTATATAAGTGTTTAGAACAAAGATTTACAGTGTTTAGAAGCAAGATCTAGCCTCTCTCTTTAACTCGTAATTTATCTCTCTAGAATACTCCCTCTCTCTAGCTTTCTCCCTCCTTCCAAATGAGCTAAAATTCGTGTATTTAAAGAGGAAAAAGGTGGGAGCCACAGGTCTACTGGAGGTAGCCGCAAGAAGACCCACGACAGCCCTAATGTGGGCCCCATTTGCTCAGTTTTTGTGTCGCAAAGTCAGTTTTTGTGATGTCCGCTAAAATAGCCAGAACTCTCAATCTGGGAGAAGTTAGGAGACGTGAAATATCAATCCAAAAATCTCCTTCTAATATATTCGCAATGGTATATTATTCACCAAATTTTGAGTTCAGGAAGGCAGAGAAAAAAGGGGAAACATCCCTAGGTAGATGTCAACTAGCCATTTGCCTTGATGTGCGTTGGGAAGCTTGCTCCTTTCAATTCGGGAATAGTTGGGAGATGTGCCTTAATATTCTGAAAATCTCTTTCAGAGGGTTATAAAATGACATTGGGCTTGACCATTTTCAAATCCGAGAAGATAGGTCCATGACATGAATAACATTTTTAAGTCTCCGTAGGTAGTTCGTTGATCTGTCTTGCGTAGTTTGCACTCGGGATTATTGCGGTGGCTCTAGTGGTCTTATCCATAGCTGGATGATTTCTTTCTATGTTGTTTTTAGCAAAATAATATCTTTTCCCTCCCTCGGGGTTGTCTCCAAGGTTGAAGTGGTTATTGTTGTCCCTCGGGGTTGTCTCCAGAGTAGAAAAAGATGTCATTGCCCTCCTACAAGGTTAGTAAAAGGAAAGAAAAATTCTGAGTGTCTACATACTTATATATATGTCCTAATATATATGTCACTATCATGCATCTTCATTTTCAAATTTATGAATAATCAATATATATTATTAACTGTTGCAACTAATCCCCTGCTAGCCAAGTTTTCAGATTTAATTTGATTGAGCAGGATTTGAAAACAAATTTGATAAATGATTTCCAAGATATCTTAAGAGATCTCCCTTATGGTTTTCCTCTAATAAGATTTTCGTTTCCGAGACTTGCAACGATCGAGCTCCGCGTATTGTTTAGAAATTTGAAGCAAGATTCAAAGACCTGAAATATTTTGCATGAACGTCACTCTGAATGCGTGACTCACGTGCAGGGGGAAAATATGAGCCCAAATACAAATTAGGGTCCACATGTGATCTAAAAAAAATTAAATGAACTGGAAGAAGTCTCCACGTGTACCGAGGTAGAAGGTTCATTGAGGCGACTCATTTTTGGAATTAATTGAGGGATTTGATTGATGGCTAGAAGGACAGGATGATTCGAGCATTACTCAAGTAACTAAGGGTATTTCCAGAATTTCTTCTTAAATCACATGCCAGGCATAAGACCCAAACATGTGCTAGGTATGTTACCATTTTCCAGGAAACTCTATAAATATCCCCTTTCATTTCAATAGAGGGGACATTTTCCTTTTGACTCTCCCTGAACTAAACATATTAAAAGAAGGTTCTTGGATCCTAAGAGTTCTGCCACGTGTTATTAGGGTAATCGCTAACATGTTCTTCTCCTCTCTTCAATCAATCAATCCAGACCGTACTATTTGTGGATTTCTCCGCTCCTTAGCCAACAAGAAACCCTAACCCTAGTAAGGTACGATTTCTGTACCCACACAGCACAACTGTGCTAAACTTCCTGTTAATGAATTCTTGCAATGCTTAACCTCCCAAATATTTTCTACTTATTTGTAGCTACTTCGCAACTGCATAACTCGTTCATTCGATAACGGAATGACTCAGTTCTTAAGCCATTTTCTTACTCATAACATTCTCTACAAATCCCCCCGAATGGAATAATTTTTTAGATTCTCTAACAAGCCTAAAAATTGGCTAAAAAAAATCCTTCGTGAGCTAGTTTCACCACATGATATTTCTAACGTCCCTTTTTCAAATCCTCGTAACTTACTCATCTGAAGTAGGATTGAGCTCATTCTTGTGCTTATGATTCCCTTATACTACGCTATAAAAAACCCCCCAAAAAATTAGAATTTTCTGAAAGCGATAACTAGCCATAAAATTGGCCAAAAAGTCCCCCGAGACCTAGGTTTTCATCTTTTAACCTCTTTTACCTGAAATTTTTCCATGAATTCTCTTTAGTACATTTTAGCTTCGTTCCACTTGGAACATTTTCATAACTCACATATTTATATTTTCTTCTTTCTGGATTTTAAGAATAACTTACGGATAATGATTTAATTTAGTCCGATAAACAACAAATAACAATTTTTTATGCGTTCTTGGTTAGGTTTGTTTCTTTAGTTGCATTCTAACTTATCATGCATATACCCGATGATTTAGTCCTCTAATCTCATCATCCTTATATTCTCGAATCCACCATGGTCCCCACCACAACCACAATAAGAAATACATATTAAAGCTTAGGCATGGTTAGGGTTTATAGAATTACATTCTTCTCCTTGGCAAAGCTCGTTAAGTTGGTAGCTTGATTTCCTCCTCTTCTTCCTTCTCAAAATTCTGAGCAATCTCTCCTCTCTCTCTCTCATTTTCTCTAGAGTTTCTTTTTTTGGATTTTAGGAATTTGTAAGGATTATGAAGAAATGGCCTTTTATTTATACGTTAGCAGGAGCTGGGATAAAATAGTCTTTATGCAATAATCTACGACATCATCGCTTATATCATCGTCCTTTATGACATCATTGCTTACATCTACCTCCTCTATGATTGATCTATTTTCCTTCACTTAGATTGAGTTAACACTTAGTTAGTTTAACTAGGTTTTCTTTCCCTAGTTCGGTTACTCCAACTAGTTAGTTAGTCGTAATCGTTGACTTTGTCTTTTCGTATTGCTACCATATATTTTTTGTATTATATTCGTATTTTTTTCATATAATATTTTATATTATAGTTGTATTATTTTTCGTATCTAGGTTTAAACCCTTTCTAGGTGTTAACCCTTAGGTTTATCTCTTTTAGTCAAATTACCAATTTTGACTTTTCAGACTTTTAAATAGAGAATACGTCTGTAACCCTCGAATAAACGCTATGTCGTAATTTAAAAAGTTAAAAAACAAAAAAAAAAAATATTTTTTGTTTGAATAGTATTTTTACGTCTTTTTTCGAAAAAAATTTATTTTCCTATGCGAAACATCAACACATATATTCCAACATATAAACACAATTTAGGTCATAATACGACCTTTAAATCAAATAACACTGAATACTATCCATAAAAACCTATTTCATATATAAATATTCATAGACCCAATTATAAGATTACACGATTTATCGGGTCATTACACGATCCTTTACTCTGACAACATCTAGGGTTCCTAGAAAAATGTTATATCTTACACTAGGTAAAACCTTAACACTTCCCCCTCTTACCAAGACTATAAAATGTTCTTGTGAATTATGGGCAATACTAGCTATTTAAATAGTGATTTAAAATCTAGAGGTTAATCGTACTCTGACAACTTTATATAAGGCAAAGTTTGATTTTTTTGGGGTGATACTGGAAAAGTTGGTAGATAAGTCACCTTTACTGCCACTCTACATAAACGTACATGATATTTTCACCTCATATAACTCCTCATTTAATCCTTTCGAAGTCATTGGATAATTTTTCGCGTTTAAGAATCCCTTCCCCTTTTCACTCTGTCTCGAAGAGTAACTAGGACCAATTTAGTCACATTTTCATGTTCCCATTGAACACTTTCCATTTTTTATTATTCTCAAATTCAAAGGAGAATATTATTCTCTTTACCAAACATATGTGTATCCAATCAAGATCTTATAATAAGAGCAAGAGATCTTTCTTGATCAATCCCTTTGCCCCCCATTCTTCAAAAATGAGAAATATCATTTTCAAGTTTGAATTTGTTCGTTTGGGATATGGGTTCTTCTACATTTACTTAGTTTACTTATTTTTCTTTTATTTCTTTTTACTGAATATTTTTCCTCTCTTTTTTATATCATTCCTTAAGTCCTATAGGTTTGATACTTTAAAAATTTGACCCATTTTCTCATTGAGTGAAGGGTACAAAATAAATCAGATTACTTTTTTTTTATCAAAAATACTATTTGAAATATTTGGTTTTTCCTTTTCCTATATTCTATAGGTACAATGTTTGAATCAATAAATAACCTTTTCTTCTATATAAATTAATATTATTCCATTCCAATTCATTCTCGATATCTCTTAAGGAAAATCTAAAATTGGATCCCAAATTGACGTGTTAGTGTGAGTTTATCCATGCAGTTATGCACTCTTTGAATATGAATCTTTTTTCTAAAAGATCTAAATTTCATGTTTTGATGGGTCTCAGAGATCCTTTCGATGACCTATATTGTGTTTAAGAGATATATATGTATAATTTGATCGATTGCGTAAAGCCCGTGGTAGCAACGAAGCTGGGAAAAGTATATAGAAAAGACAGCTCTTTTATATTATATTAGTATTTTCTATTAAATCGAATGGCAAAGAGAGGCGGCTCGGTAGCGAAGGAATGGGAAATCATCCAAGATGACTTCTTTATTGGCGAAACGAAATGCTAAATAGCACCGCCGATTCTCTAAACCGGTCTGGATTTTCGGCGCCTCAAAAAACTGGTCGAGATAGATGACAACACCTTTGTCTCCTCTTTCTTACTGGAAGGGAAGTCTTCTCTTATGGCCCTCACCTCCCGTTCAGCTTGAAAATCGAGAAACTAGCCCCCCTTTTGATCCATTCATTTATGCAAGTAGGAAGGATCTAGAGCTAAGCCCCTGCCTATTAGAGGTCGGATGGCCTTGCCCCACAAGCATCAAACCTTCCTTTTATTATTCCTTTGATTTACCTCCACAAACGCACCACATAGGATGTAACAACCAAGAAAATCGGGTTATAGTGTAAAATAATTTTATTTGAATAAATAATGAATAAAATTATATTATATGTTATTTATAACGAGTAAGCGTGATGAAGGTTATTCTATAACCTAAAAGAGGAATAATACAGTAGTATTTTGGCTAAGTGCTAGAATTAAGGTGTTTGAATTTCCAAGACGAAAATAAAAGCTTTTCGAGAAATTCTCCGAAAAACACTATTCATCCATTTATGCTCGGGAATTATTTTTGAACTTCCAGGAAATACGTAACGATAAAATGATAAGGAAGGATGAATTATCTAATAATCAATTATGACAAACGCAGTTTTTTGCTCGCGTACTAAGCTCGAGAATGTTAAAAAAGTGAAGATTTGAATAAATGTCGATCATATAATAAGAAAGTTATTATACGAGGTAATGAATACAAGTATAATACAAGGTATTGTACAAGTATATACGAAAGATTATATAACGTATATGATGAATGTTATACGAACTAGTATACGAGAAGAATACGAGGATTATATGTTAAAAGCTTAAACCATTCTTAATGGACTAGTAGGATTTTAATGTAAATTTGGCAAGCCCAAGTAAAATATGTTAAGGCCAAAAGATAATTAAATTCAAGCCCATCGTTAGGCCTAAATTTAATTAGACCTAAGCCCGAACCAAGAACCGAACCCATGGATCGAACCGATGGGTCATCGGGGTGAGAAAAACCCATGGGCCAACCCATTTGGATCCCCCATGGTGTGTCATGGCTGGCCACTAGGTGGCCAAGCAAAGGGAGGTGGCTTTGTTAGCAAGTCTTGAATAGTAAGGAGGTGGAATAGTAAGGAGGTGGGTGGCCTTTAGACCCTTTTGCCCTCACTTTGTAAATCTATAAATAGGAAGCCTATGTTGGTCATTTGTTGCTTGTTCAAAATAACCAACACTTAGAGCAATAATATTGAGAGATAGAAGAGAGCTTTTACAAGTGGTCAAAGGGAAGAAAGAGTTAGTGATACCTCAAGAACGTCAAGAACGCAAGAGTTAAAAACGTTAAACCATTTATCTTGCTTCTCTTTTCTAGTTTGATTTAGTAGAGAAGTGAAATTCATTGAGCATATATCATAAGGAGTAACAAAGATGGCTATTAGTGGACTTAAACATTAATAACCATGTTACAAGTGGAATCATAACCATAGAAATATGAACTAATAAAGAAAACATGAAAAGTTATCATATTTTGTTGATGGATAAGTTTAAAACCATCATATATAGGATTAGATGATATATGGTTGTTTAGTATAATGGATGTATGAATAATGGAATGAATCCATTTTGAACGGAGTAAAAATCTCAAGTTACGAAGTTATGGTGAAATTTACAAGATTAGACGATAATCGTCGAAATAGTAAAATTCTCGGAATGAAAGTCAAAAGTCGCCGTTTAACTCGAAAACCTTAGTTTTTGATGGAGTATCGTAGAAATTTGCATTTAAGAGTTGTGGACTTAAGAATGGTCGAATTCTGACTTAAAAAGAAGAAACAAGCTATGAACGTTCACGAACGTTTAACGAACGCATAATAGAAATTTAAACAGTGAATTTAGTGTTAACGGATTCAGAAATGTAAGTTGTCCTAATGAAATTGTAGTATATAAGATATGTGAGATAACAGCTTTTGAACGAGCCAAATCTGACTTATAACGATTAAGTTACGATCCCGGAAAAGATTTGAAATGAAAAACTTAAAATAATTTCAATGGCTCGTGGTCGGTGCCGTAGCGCCACCCAAGCCTATGAACATGGCGTTGCAGCGCCATGCCCGAATCTCAGACACTGATGAGTCGCACTGCAGAGCGACCTATACTAAGGAAATTGGCGCCGCAGTGCCAGTACTAGGCAAAAGGCAGAGAAGAATGATAATGAATACAAAGAAAAGGGAAGTTGATTGAAAGTGAATTATGACCTTAATTAAACATAAAGTAACATTATAAAGGATGATTAAAACCTTAAGTTTAACATTTAAAAGTTAATGAAAGGTTGCAAAAATGTAATCACGAAGTAAGTTTAATAATACAAAAATCGTACGCACGTTGAATGAATGTTTGAGATTACTTGAAATATAATTACTTAAGCATTGAATGAATAAGGTCACTTAAAACAACATAAGCCGTAATGAACGTTAAATAACCTAATGAATGTTAGTAAATTAAGTAAATGGATAGTTAGACCGAGAAGAAGAAGAAGATAGGTTAATGATAATATTTACTGATTGTTGATAACCTAATATGGTATGCTATGTAATTATGTGGTGTATAATCCATAAAGACTCAAAAGGGAAGTAAATTAACAATAGAAGATGCTAAAGGCAAGTGTTCTAAACCTTTGTCTGTGTTCATTTTGGACAAGCTTTATGATTCATGTATCTTACGCATGAATTGATGTACAAAGAAGTCGAAGACAATTCCTTCGGCTAGACTTAATATATTTTGTGGATTTAATGTTAATCTATCAAAATATTATTTATGTTACTATCTTATGCCAACTGTTTGGTATGGATTAAAAGAAAGATTGAGTATGAATAAATAAATGTTTTGTCATCAATCGACATGCACGTGAGGTTGCCAAACTTAAACGTAGATACATTTAATGTAGTAGTGTTGTACAACATAGAGTACTATAGGCTGATCACCTAGCCATGCTCATAAGAAATATCGGACTTATAGACTTAGTGTCAGGTTGTCCTTTTTAAAGAAAGAATGAAATGCTCAAGGTCTTGGACCAAAATCAAGGTTTAACAGATGTTGTTCATAGTTAAAAATTTTAAAGAAAAGAGAAGTGCTATTTTAAATTATTTATAGTACTTCATGACTATTAATTCAGTTATGGAAGATATATATTCATATGATTCAAACATATTGCTCAAATGAAATTGTTATACTTGCTGAGCTAATTATGCTCATTCTTGCTTGAACCATATGAATGCAGCTAAGAACGAACTGACCAAAGGATCCAGTAAGGATAAAGGAAAGGCTCAAGCGGACAAGTAGTTGTCTTTGTAATAGCATAATATGAATTTTATATTTATTTGATACTATAACGAAGAACATATGTAATGGTTACAAAGAACCTGGGAAGGGAAATATTATTATGTAATATATAGAAGATATATTCACTCTTTTGAGGCATTTCAATCGAATGTATGTGTGAATAGTAGCACAATGTAGCACCATCTATCGGGTTATATGATACCCAGATATGGGGGCGTTAAGGTTGGTATCAAAGCCGTAGGTTATAAAACTTAAGGGGGGAAAGAACCTTAGGTCATAACCTTAAGAAGAGTTGAAGAATTAAAAGATGAAGTTAACCCAAAAAATGCATTAAATGTGATATATGTTTTTAATATTCTAATGATGCGTACTAATCAAGATAATTTGTTTTATTGTAGATGTTAGGAGATAACATGATGTATAGAGATATACATGTGGTTAATGAAGAGTTTGTGAACCAGATAGAGAGTTTATTGACACCCGTAGCTGAGTTTCCAGTGGTGGTGGTTGAGTCAGAAGATTTTGAGAACTTAGGATTTACGTCCTTGTTCGATGGTATGTCCAAGGAGGAGGTGGAGGTAGTATCGTTTAACACGGTAGTACTTACAGAGGAGATGACTCTGGGGGAGTCAATGAAGGCATTGTTCATGACGGTGTTGGATAGGAATGTCATGCTAGGGAAAGAGATAAAGGGATTAAAGGAGGAGGTCCATGATATCTTGGAAGACAAGAAAGACATGGAGACATTTTGGGAGGTAGAACATGATGAGAAGGTGTTGGAAAAGGACAAGGTCCATGAGCTAAAACACGAGGTCTTTGAGCTTAGGGAGGAGCTAAAGGCCAAGAAGCAAAAGATTGGAAAGATGTTCTATATTCATAGGAGTTATCATGATGATTATCAGTGATAAGTTGCTGAGTATCCTATGGAGGCAGGGCAGACTCGTCATACTATCAGTCGAGATGTGGTAGCCAGTCTTGCCAATGCAGATTATGAAAATGCCACTAGGCAAATGTAATCTAGTTAGTAACTAAAGTAGGTTTAGATATGTAAATATTGTGTATCTATGCAGTGACGTAAAACCCTCTTTTGTATAATCAAAGGGTAGTCTTTTGTAAATCCCAATTTTTAGAAAGTAACTGCGGGAAAGTAATGTAATCAGCTAAGGCTGTGTAATGATGAACGGGGTAGTATTATACTACAAAGGAGAAAAGCATATCAATATAAGCACTTTATTGAACATGTTGTGGAATGAGTTTGAGTTATTGTCTAAGAATGAATAATGACTAATTAATAAGAAAGAAGTAATAATGAAGTGTTATTCATTTTAACAGAAAGATGCCGCCAAGAAGAAGACAACGATATCAAGAAGCTAACGTGAATAAACCAGAAGGGGGATCGGTTAACCCGATGTAGGTGTTTGTTAATCTACTAACAGCTGCCTTTAATCGAAATGGTGCAAGTATACCTGTCAATCCCGCGGTAGTACATGCTACTATGCTTAAGATTTTAGGAGTTTAGGTCCGCCAGAGTTTAAAGGAACTACGGACCTTATAGAAGCCCAAACATAGGTAAAAGAGATTGAAAAGGAATTTGTAATTGCAAATGTCAAAGAGGGATAAAAGACTTCTTTTTCCACCTACATGATGAAGGGAGAGGCCAACTTCTAGTGGGAGGCAAACCAGGCTAGGGCTAGAGTGGAGAATATAACGTGGGCACGGTTCAAGGAGATCTTTTTCGAGAACTATTTCCCCACAAATATGCAGGGTAGGATTGTAAGACCCCAACTTATTATAAATGAAATTAAATTTCCTCTATTTATTATTTTGAAATAGTAAGGGTTGATTTGATTAATGTGGTTAGTTATGGGTAAAATGCGCAAAAATTTCAAATAAGCAATTGGTTATAAAATATTCATTTTTATCGGAGAATATTCGTTTGGTTGTGGAATATTCTTCTTTGTCGGGAATATTAAATGACGACAGTAGCGACCTTTGTGTGGGCCCCATAACGAAAAAGCGATTGTATGAAGAAAACGACAAATATAAGATGTTTATAAATAGCAGAAGTTGTTATTCTGAGTTATCTTGTTGAAATACTCATTGTAGTTAAAACACGGTAGTACACTCAGTATTGCACCAATTATTGATTCTTAAGTAAGAAGGCACTACTCAATAATTGTTACAGTAATTACTGTTCAATATTTTATTTTATTGATTCAATAATTGCTACGTTGATATTTTATATTATTATTGTTTCAATAATTGTCACTGCACAGTATTTTCCTTTATCGAATCAATAATTCATATTATTTGAATAATATTATTAGATAGTATTATTGGCAATGTCTAGAAAGTTCTGTCTAAGGAGAGGTTTGGTCACCTAATTGCGCGCCAGTAAGGAGAAATCCTTATTGGAAAGCCCCCTCTTTCTTGGGAACGGCCTGGTTGTCGATATTGTGATTCTATAATATTATTTTTGAAAAATTAATTATTGATTTATATGATAAGGAAAATATTCATTTTATGTGGATATAGATGGAGAAAATTTTTAATGTGACAATTGTTGAAAATTGATATTTTATCTTTTCCGATAAAATAATTCATTTAAAAATATTATTATATTTTAATAATATAATAATGGTGATATTTTACAATGAATGTGTGATATATGAATAAATGAGGAGGAAGAGTATTTTGTTACAAAAAAATGTTTAAAATATGTTAAACATGTTTGTGGGTCCCACTTTGTGACTGAAATTGGATTATAGCCCGTAAAATCGTTCGTTTGTGGATTTCGGTCAATTTCTGTTTGGAATTTGGAAAACTTAAACTTACAAAGTTGTAGAGAATGGGATTTTCTATGGAAAAGACATGAGGTTCAAATTTTTCTGATAAAAGGGCTATTTGTTATGAATTATTGAAGCTCCGAAGTTTCGAAATAATTGATTTTTGGAAGTTTTAATTGTTTTAGTTAACAAAAACGTTTTTTTGTCATTTGGTGGGCTCCAATGGTATTGTAAACATGCTGAATTCAGTTGTCAAAGAGGTGGGCTTGAATAATTTTTATAAATATATATTTTATTAAATTTTCTGCTTTGGTGTTCTAAGCATTTTCCTATAAATAGGGTGCTTAGGTTAGAATTGAAAATCACACCGAAACCGAAGTTTTCTCTCTTTTCTCTATATTATCGAAATTATTCTTGTGAGTATTTTGATACTTTGAGTGTTGCTATCTGATCTGCAAGTTCCTTCAAAGACTATATCCAATATTCCAAATGTAAGTATCGTCTTTTCGAGGTAAGGGATATTATTTTTTAAAAAATGATATTATTTCTTCCAATATCATTATGCCAGAATATTGATAGTTTTTTTCTTGTGAAATTCTTGTCTTTTAGTGTCGGGATTACTATTCACGTATACGGTACTATTCACGAATACGACACTATTCACAGAAAAATTAAAATTTTCATTTTTTGTCCAAAATGTCTATTATGGATACTAGCTTTGATTGTATCCATGTTTTGATCATTCTTGAATTTTGCTCCACTATGATTATTTATGAAGTATTTTTGAACTCGGATTGTTTAAAGTACAAATCCTTAATATTTGTTCTTTTGTTTCACTGGATTCGTTTTCTTTAAAATATTTATCATCATCCTCAGTCCTAAATGATGATTTTACTGAATATCTTTGGCCTGTAGTGCAAAGATTAATGATTTTCTGATGAATATCTTTGGCCCGTAGTGCAAAGATGAACAGGTGTTGAGATGAACATGACCAACTGATGAATATCTTTGGCCTGTAGTGCAAAGATGAATATTTGATTCAAGATGAATATTGATTGATGTTACAGGGATAAAATAATGATGATGGACTTTTAAATTCATAGATTATAGTAGATTTCATTCTCTACATAACTCATATATGAATTTTTATTTTCGCTGCGAATATTGATCTGAAACTTGTTGTCTATTGTATTTTATCAGATTTTTCCCCGTTGAAGACTAACGATAATTTGTTCTATATTATCTTAGTCATAATATTCTTTACTGGGCTAGTTGAGCTCACCCTTTTCCTTTTTATTCCATTTTTCTTCTCAGGAGGCGAGAATGTAACAAGTACTAGTCGGGGTATAGAATGAAGGTTTTAGAAAGTTGTTTTAGTAGTCCTCACCATTTTTGTAAAATAATATATCAATAATTGTAAATAGGACTTATTTGAGTGTTGATATTGTCTAGAAGACAATATTTGTATTTAAACTCACAGTTTTTATGTTGTATTAATAAAGTTGTAGTTGTTTCTGTACCATGTTATTGACGACTTAGAATGGGTGTTGTATACCTATTTTGGGGGGGTCACAAGGATGGAGATGAGGTTTTTAGAACTGAAATAGGGACACGACTGTTCCCCAATATGCTACCAAGTTCAATGAACTGGCGAGATTTGCTCCACATCAGATGGATACGGAGGTTAGAAAGTCAAGAAGATTCGAGCAGGGCTTGAAACCCTGGCTCTATAGCCAAATATCAGTGTTTCAAAGTAATTCCTTTGGAACCATTCTGGAGAAGGCGATAATTATTGAGGGTGGTAATGAGTCTTTAAGCTAATACCACAGAGAGAAGAAGAACAAGAGTACGGTAGAGGGGGGAGTGAAGACCGAGGAGCCAACGGGAGTGGCAACAGGCAGAAGTAGAAGGCTTTTAACTCTGGGAATATCGGGGTAAATCAAGGAGATCCTAAGAAGAGGATGGAGGCATATAAGAATTGTGGGAAGACTCACTTAGGAGTTTGTCTCAAAGGTAAAGCGGTGTGTTACAACTGTGGACAAGAAGGGCACATTTCGCCTAACTGTCCAAGTCTGAAGAAGAATCACGGATGCTTTGTATGTGGATCAACTAATCACATGGCGAAGAATTGCCCAAAGAACGGGATGGATGGTAATAAGGGCACTAATAGTGGTAAGTTAGCTATTAGTGGTCAAGCTCAGACGAGTAGGTCGATGGCCCACACCTTTAATATGATGGTCCTGGATGCAGTTGCATCAGGGGATGTAGTTGCAGGTATTATCCCAATCAACGATATAAGTGCTTATGTGTTGTTTGATTTGGGTGCTACTTGTTCATTTATAGCATGCAATTTTGCTAGACTATTAGGATTACTTCCCGAAAGATTGTCTATACCATTGAATATTAAGGTAGAAAATAAGGAAATAATTTATGTTGAACATATTCATAGGCGTTGTTGTGTAGAAGTACGAGGTTATAAATTATCGGTAGATTTAATACCGATAAATTGGGAGAATTCGATGTAATTCTCGGGATGGATAGGTTGTTTAACCATGGGGAAATTATAGATTGTCAGAAGAAATGTATAAACCTTCGAACGTTGAAGTAACCTAAGGTAGTGTTTTATGGTAGTAAGTCACCAGGATGTTCGTGTTGTCTTAGCATGACACAAACTAGGAAGTTGCTAAGGAAGGGATGTGTAGGTTATTTGTGTCATGTTGTTGATACCCAGAGAGTGGGAGCAACGATGGAACAAATACATATAGTCAAAGAATTTGTGGATGTATTTCCAAGTGAATTACCAGGTCTTCCACCGGATAGGGAGATCGAATTTGTAATAGATATTGTGCCAGGAGCGACACCAGTTTTAAGGGCACCGTATCGTATAGCGCCAGTAGAAATGAAGGAGTTGATGGTTCAATTAAAGTAACTGTTCGATAGAAAATACATTCAACCAAGTGTTTCGCCGTGGGGAGCACCGGTACTATTTATGAAGAAGAAGGATGGATCGTTAAGACTTTGTATTGCCTACCGAGAGTTTAACAACTTAACGATAAAGAATAAATACCCATTTCCCAGGATCGATGATCTCTTTGATCAATTGAAAGGGGAAAAGTATTTTTCTAAGATAGATTTGCGAACGAGGTATCATCAGTTAAAAGTTAGGAAAGGGGATGTACCTAAGAAGGTATTCAGGACTCGTTACGGCCATTACAATTTTTTGGTAATGTCATTTGGGTTGACGAATGCACCAGATGCATTCATGGATATGATGAAAAGAGTGTTCAAATTTTTTTTGGACAAGTTCGTTATAGTGTTTATCGATGATATTCTAGTCTATTCTAAGACGCCAGAAGATCACGCTGAACACCTTAGGTTAGTGTTGGAGACACTGAAAAAGGAGAAGTTATACGCGAAATTCACTAAGTGTGAATTTTGGCTAGAAAGAGTGCAGTTTTTGGGACACGTTATTGACAGAGATGGAATTTCAGTGGACCCAGCAAAATTGGAAGTAGTGGTTAATTTAGAATAACCAAAAATACCAACCGAGGTATGGAGTTTCCTTGGGTTAGCGGGATACTATCGAAGATTTATCCAAGATTATTCTAAGATAGCTACTCCGTTGACTAATTTGACAAGAAAGACAGTGAAGTACGTGTGGACAGAGAAGTGCAAAAATAGTTTTCAGGAACTGAAGAAAAGGTTGAGTGAAGCACCTGTATTATCTTTACCCGATGATACTAGGAATTTTGTAGTTTATAGTGATGCTTCGCACAGAGGACTGGGTTATGTGCTCATGCAGCATGTCAAGGTCATTGCGTACGCATCACTATAGTTAAAGGATTATGAGAAAGTTTATCCTACTCATGATCTGGAGCTAGAAGTGGTAGTTTTTGCCTTAAAGATTTGGAGGAATTATCTATATGGGGAAAAATGTGAGATATACACGGACCATAAAAGTCTAAAATATATCTTCACACAAAAAGATTTAAATATGAGACAAAGAAGATGGCTGGAGTTGATAAAGGATTACGACTGCGATATTCTCTATCATCCAGGAAATGAAAATGTAGTGGCCGACGCCTTAAGTAGGAAGGGTCGAAAAAAGTTGTCTATGTTAAGGGCTCAAACAGAGTTAATAACAGAGATGGCGAGAATGGAGTTAGAAGTGAAGTTACCGAGTGAGTCGGGTCAGAAACTGTTTATAATGGAGACTAGACCTACCATTGTAGAGAGAGTCAATGTGACCAGATGAAGAAACGGCTAGCAGATGAAAAAGAGATAAAGTATAATCTCGATAATGAGGGGTTATTAAGATTTGAAGGAAGAATTTGGGTTCCGAGCGAAAAAAAATAGAAGGAGGAAATATTACAAGAGGCTCATAGTTTAAGGTACTTGATTCATCTTGGTAGTACTAATATGTATCAAGACCTTCAACAGAGTTTTTGGTGGCCAAACATGAAGAGAGAGATAGCGGGGTATGTAAGTAGGTGCTTAACTTGTCAAAAAGTTAAGGTCGAACATTAACGACCAAGCGGCTTGTTACAGTCATTGGAAATTTTACAATGGAAGTGGGAACACATCATGATGGATTTTGTGGTGGGACTTCGAACTACACAAAGAGAGTACGACGCTATTTGGGTAATAGTGGACCGGTTGACAAAGTCGGCTCACTTTTTGCCAATAAGAGTCAAGTTTAATTTAGACCAGTTAGCTAAACTCTATGTTAAGGATATTATTTCAAGACACGGGGTACCAGTTTCGATAGTGACATATCATGATCCACGATTCATATCAAACTTTTGGAGAAGTCTGTAAGAACAAATGGGAACGCAGTTGAAGTTAAGTACAACTTATCATCCACAGATAGATGGGCAGATCGAAAGAACAATTCAGACATTAGAAGATATGCTAAGATCTTGAGTTATGGATTTTACAGGTAGTTGGGATGATCATCTACCGTTAGTGGAGTTTTCATATAACAACAGTTTTTATGCAAGCATAGGCATACTGTCTTACGAAGCTTTATATGGAAGGAAGTGCATAACACCATTGTGTTGGGATGAAGTAGGAGAATGCTGAATGCTAGGACCTGAATTGGTACAGCAAACAGCGGATATAGTTAAGTTGATACGAATGAGACTGGTAGCAGCTCAAGACAGACAGAAAAAGTATGCAGATCCTCATTGAATGAGAAGAGAGTTTGAAGTCGGCTCGTATGTATTTCTAAAGGTATCTCCTTGGAAAGGAAAGATACACTTTTGGAAGAAGGGAAAGTTAAGTCGAAGGTTTATAGGACCTTTCGAGATATTACAAAGGGTAGGAGAGGTAGCTTACATGGTAGCATTACCTCCGAACTTAGAACGCATACACAATGTGTTTCATGTATCGGTGTTACGTCCTTATAAGCCAGATTATAAGCACGTAATAGAGTATGAGCATATTCATGTTGAGAAAGAATTGACATATGAAGAAATACCTATGCAAATCATTAATAGAAAAGAGCAAGTTCTAAGGAATAAAGTTATACCTTCGGTGAAGGTAGTATGGAGAAACCATGATGCCGAAGAAGGAACGTTGGAACTTGAAGAAAAGATAAAGAAGAATTATCCTCAATTGTTTGACTAAGTTGTGGCGAGATTTTGGGGACAGAATCCTTATAAGGGGGGAATAATGTAACAACGAGAAAAATTGGGTTATAATGTAAAATAATTTTATTTGAATAAATAATGAATAAAATTATATTATATGTTATTTATAACAAGTAAGCATGATGAAGGTTATTCTATAACATGAAAGAGGAATAATATAGTAGTATTTTGGCTACGTGCTAGAATTAAGGTGTTTGAATTCCAAGACGAAAATAAAAGATTTCCAATAAATTCTCTAAAAAATACTATTCATCCATTTTTGCTCGGGAATTATTTTTGAACTTTTGAGAAACACGTAACGATAGAATGATAAAGAAGGATGGATTATCTAATAATATTTCAATTATGACAAACACAGTTTTTTGCTCGCGTACTAAGTTCTAGAATGTTAAGAAAAGTGAAGATTTGAATAAATGACGATCGTATAATAAGAAAGTTAATATACGAGGTAATGAATACGAGTATACTACAAGGTATTGTACAAGTATATATGAAATATTATATAACGTATATGATGAATGTTATACGAACTAGTATAAGAGAAGAATACGAGGATTATATGTTAAAAGCTTAAACCATTCTTAATGGACTGGTAGGATTTTAATGTAAATTTGGCAAGCCCAAGTGAAATATGTTAAGGCCCAAAAATAATTAAATTCAAGCCCAATGTTAGGCCCAAATTTAATTAAACCTAAGCCCGAACCAAGAACTGAACCCATGGATCAAACCGATGGGTCACCGGGTGAGAAAAATCCATGGGGAAACCCATGTAGGCCTCCCATGGTGAGTTATGGTTGGCCACTTGGTGGCCAAGCAAAGGAGGTGTCTTTTTTAGCAAGTCTTGAATAGTAAGGAGGTGGAATAGTAAGGAGGTGGGTGGCCTTTAGACCCTTTTACCCACACTTTGTAAATCTATAAATAGGAAGCTTACGTTGGTCATTTGTTGCTTGTTCAAAATCACCAACACTTAGAGCAATAATATTGAGAGATAGAAGAGAGCTTTTACAAGTGAATCAGAGGGAAGAAAGAGTTAGTGATACCTCAAAAACATCAAAACTGCAAGAGGTAAAAACGTTAAACCATTTATCTTACTTCTCTTTTCTAGTTTGATTTAGTAGAGAAGTGAAATTGGTGGAGCATGTATCATAAGCAGTAATTAGGATGGCTATTAGTGGACTTAAACATTAATAACCATGTTACAAGTGGAATTATAACCATAGAAAAACGAACTAATAAAGAAAACATGAAAAGTTATCATATGTTGTTGATGGACAAGTTTAAAACCATCATATATACGATTAGATGATATATGGTTGTTTAATATAATGGATGTATAAATAATGGAATGAATCCATTTTGAACGGAGTAAAAAACTCAAGTAACGATGTTATGGCAAAATTTACGAGATTAGACAATAATCGTCGAAATCGTAAAATTCGTGGAATGAAAGTCAAAAGTCACCGTTTAACTCAAAAACCTTAGTTTTCGATGGCGTATCGTAGAACTTTGCATTTAAGAGTTTTGGACTCAAGAATGGTCGAATTTCGACTTAAAACGAAGAAACGAGCTATAAACGTTCACGAACTGTAACGAATGCGTAATAGAAATTTAAATAGTGAATTTAGTGTCAACGGATTCAGAAACGCAAGTTGTCCTAATGAAATCGTAGTATACAAGATATGTGAGATAATGTCTTTTGAACGAGCCAATTTTGACTTATAACGATTAAGTTACGAGACCGAAAAGGATTTGAAATGAAAAACTTAAAATAATTTCAAACGCTCAGGGCCGACATCGCAGCGCCACCCAATCCTGTGAACATGGCGTTGCAATGCCATGCCTGGATCCCAGGAACTAGGCAAGAGGCAGAGAAGAATGATAATGAATACAAAGAAAAGGGAAGTTGATTGAAGGTGAATTATGACCTTAATTAAACTTAAAGTAACATCATAAAGGATGATTAAAACCTTAAGTTTAACATTTAAAAGTTAACAAAAGCTTACGAAAACATAAACACAAAGTAAGTTTGATAATACAAAAACCGTACGCACGTTGAATGAATGTTTGAGATTACTTGAAATATAATTACTTAAGCATTGAATGAACAAGGTCACTTATAACAACATAAAGCCGTAATGAATGTTAACTAACCTAATGAATGTTAGTAAATTAAGCAAATGGATAGTTAGACAGAGAAGAAGAAGAAGAAGAACATAGGTTAATGATAATATATTTACTGATTGCTTGTAACCTAATATGGTATGCTATGTAATTATGTGATGTAGAATCTATAAAGACTCAAAAGGGAAGTGAATTAACAATAGAAGACGCTAAAGGCAAGTGTTCTAAACCCTTGTCTATGTTCATTTTGGACAAGCTTTATGATTCGTGTATCTTACGCATGAATTGATGTACAAAGAAGTCGAAGCTAATTCCTTCGGCTAGACTTAATGTATTTTGTGGATTTCATGTTAATCTATCAAAATATTATATATTTTGCTATCTTATGCCAACTATTTGGTATGGATTCAAAGAAAGACTGAGTATGAATAAATAAATGTTTTGTCGTCAATAGACAAACATGTGAGGTTGCCAAACTTAAACGTAGATACGTTTAATGTAGTAGTGTTGTACAACATAGAGTACTATAGGCTGATCACCTAGACGTGTTCGTAAGAAATGTCGAACTTACGGACTTAGTGTCGGGTTGTCCTTTTTAAAGAAAAAATGAAATGCTCAAGGTCTTGGTCCAAAATTAAGGTTTAACATATGTTGTTAATAGTTAAACATTTTAAAGAAAAGAGAAGTGCTATTTTGAATTATCTATAGTGTTTCATGACTATTGATTCAGTTATAGAAGATATATATTCATATGATTCAAACATATTGCTCAAATGAAATTTTTATACTTGTTGAGCTAGTTATGTTCATCCTTGCTTGAACCATATGAATGCATCTAAGAACGAACGGACCGAAGGATCCAGTAAGGATAAAGTAAAGGCTAAGGCGGACAAGTAGTTGTTTTTGTAATAGCATAGTATGAATTTGGTATTTATTTGATACTATGACGAAGAACATATGTAATGGTTACAAAGAACCTGTGAATGGAAATATTATTATGTAATATATAGAAGATATATTCACTCTTTTGTGGTATTTCAATTGAATGTATGTGTGAACAGTAACACCGTGTATCACCATCTGTCGGTTTAGAAGATACCCGGATTTGGGGGCATCATATAGGAGCTCTACTCATATTTCAAAGGTGACATGCTTTCAATACTAGTTGTTACCTTATGCAGACATTTTTTCGAATAACATGACTTGGGGCTAAGATAACTCAAGTGGGAAAGCCGTGTTATGGATGAGCTTATTGCACGGTTCAAAGAGCACTTGTGTATGTGATGCAAGTGAACATGTATGAAAATGTTATTGTAAAGTTTTGTTGTTCGTTCCGTCATTGACCCTATCTATAATTTTACGATGGCCAAAAAAATGCTCATTTTTAAGCCATAAAGAGCCTTTTGAATTGTGAGGTACCATTACTAGCTCAATATATGCAAGTGTTATTCTGTGAAATAACTTGAATTTCAAATCATTGAAAATATTAAGAAGTTGAGCTGCTGCCAAAATCAAAAGACATGTACTTTATGATGTTGAACAAATTATTTTGCTTCTAAGTCTTTTATTATTGAACTTAAAGCCACTTAGTAGCACCTCCAAATCACACTTTCTCTTAGTGATTGTATATGTCCTAGGTACCCTTTGTGTCCAAGTCTTAGTGACTTGAAGAGATCTTAGTGATCTATTGTATCCAAGTCTTTTTGACTAGAAGGAATTTTTGTGATTCGCAGAGTGAAATTATTTTATGTGAACAGATCGTTGTGATCACTCATCCTTAGTGGATTATACCTACTCAAAAAGTAGAAGAGTGGACTAGGAGATCTTTGTACTCCGAACTACTTAAAATTTTGTGTCTCCTTTATATAATGCATTTACTTTACTGCAAAGTCTTTTAAATTTAATTGTGACTTAATTCCACTTGTGTGCTAAATTCAGAACTAAAAATGTGACGCCCCCAAATCCGGGTATCTTCTAACCCAACAGATGGTGCTACACGGTACTCATAACTGTACATTCATTCTATTGAAAAGACATCAAATTGTGTGAATCAACGACATTCTTATTACATTAATAATATTACATCCCGTCCCCAAGTTCTAAAACCATTACATTCTTTGTTCATTATACTATAATGTATATAACTTACTAGTTTATTACAAAGTAAACTAATCGTTCATCTTTGTCTTGCCTTTATCCTTGTCGGATCCCTCGTTTCGTTCAGTTTTAGTTGCATTCATATGGTTCAAGCAAGAATGAGCATAACAAGCTCAGCAAGTACAACAATTTCTTTCAAACAACATGCTTGAAACATAGGAATCGTATATCTTCAATAATTGGATAGTAGTTATGAAGTACTATCAATAATTCAAAATAGCATTTCTTTTCCTTCAAAACGTTTTACAATGACAATATTCAGTAAAACATTTATCCTTGTCAAAGACCATGAGCATTTCATAATTCCTTTGAAAAGGACAACCCGACACTAAGCCCGTAAGTCCGGTATATCTTACGAGCACTTCTGGGTGATTAGCCCATAGTACTATATGTTGATCAACATTATATCCTATTAAATGTATGTAAGTTTATGTTTTGGCAACCTCGCGTGCCCATCAAATAATCGATGAAAAATACATTTGTTTATTCATATTCAGGCTTACCTTGAATCTGTACCAAACAATTGGCGTAGGATAGCGTTAACAATTCTATATTAACAGACTTATAAATAAATCAATCAACTCTTCAAGATTAGTCTAGCCGAGGTAAAACTAGCATCGACCCTTTAGTAAAATAGTTCAAGCATCTCATAACATGAATCACAGAAAACTTAGCTAACACGAAGGTTAGACAAGCGTTTAAGAAAAACTTGCCTTTAGTGTCTGCTATAGTAAAATAACTTTTCCTTTTAGTCTTTACGGTCTCTACAACACATAACCACATAACATACCACATTAGGTTATGAATGAACATACATGGTTCCTAATGAATCTTACCCTTCTTCTCAATCTAATCTTGTATTAGATTTGTTATTATTGGTTCCGGCTTACCGTTATAACTTACATCATTCTTACCAACTTCTTTTTCTTCTATAACTTAACTGACATTATTATTAATACCACTCGTTTCGAGTTAATCATCCTTCCTCATGGCTCACTAACATTCTTACGTTATTAATCAAAACTAGATCGTCATTGGTTAAGTACACTTACTACATATCGTTCACGTTCAATTACTTATCTTCAACCCTAAGTGATCATACTTAAGGTTTAACAATATCTTAATAATTTCACCTTATGTTTGTTAAGGTTGTGTTACTTCATTTGTCTTTCCTTTTATCTTCATAATCATTTATCTCTATGCAAACCCTAAGGCTGGCGCTAAGGCACCGGCTATTCCTCTCTGTGTCACGTCGTTGCATGACTTAGCACTCATAAAGGTCCGGACTTCGTACATGCATGCCGAGTCTCTCCTTTATATATGGCCCACTGTGGCGCCAGTTAGTAGTGTACCCTATCTCGGCCAGTCTTTGCATGCGTGCCTTTGTGCTCGAGTCGCTAAGCATCACGGACTCTGTGCCTTAGAAAATTTTGACAGTTTTCCAACTTTGTGAAATTCCCGGACGCATAACTTCTTCGTTATAAGTCTGAATTGGCTCGTTCAAAAGCCTACGGTTCACAAATTACATACTCTACGCGTTCATGTAAGAATTTTATCTATTTAACTTCGTTTGCTAAAAATTCACCTATTAGTCCATTTTTAACGAAAACGATAAACGTTCGTGAATGTTCAACGCTCGTTTCTTCGTTCTAAGTCAGAATTCGATCATTCTCGAGTTTGCAACTCTATAATTCCAAATAAGACTTATCTCCATTGAAAACTAATGTTTTCAAGCTCAATATAAAAATTCGACTTTCATTCCGAGATTTTTACGAATTCGACGATTATTGTCCAAACTCGTGAATTCCGCCAAATTTCATTACATAAGATTTGTTCTTCGCTTTAAATGGATTCAATCCATCATACTAACATCTTGATATACATACCTCATTACCTTATAAACATGATAAGTTATTACTTGTTCTTTGTGAGTTTGTAACTTATGAAGTATAAACTACTTACACTTTCACTTATAATTATTTATGTTTTCTAACCATCATTCTTACATCTCCTTATCATACCATCTTATTAAGATAAACATATGAGTAGTTCATATTAGCTTCTCATGAGTTCATAACTTAATTAAGTTTGAATTACTTATTCATGAATTATACGACTTAAGTCTATTGATTAATCATTCTTATCATGCCTTAGCATATATGTTCTACCACCACCCACTTCTCTAACAATGGAAGAGAAAGAGAATCATGGTTTAAGATTGCTTACCCTTGAATATCACTTGGTTAATCTTTAATCTTCTTCTTGCTTCTTTTACAATGAAAGACTAACTTTCTAGCTTTTCTAGTTTATTCTCACTTATTCTCTCTAACCAATAAGCTATAAGTTATTGGATGAAAATCTAACAACTAACAAATGAACTAGCAAGCTTCCTATTTATAGAAATCTCAAAGTGAGGGTATAATGGTCATAAAGCCACTCCACCTCCTTAATCACCTCCTTACTATTCCTTTACTTAGCTATTAAGTAAACTTGGCTACCACACTTACTTGACTCTTAAGTATACTTGCTTAGCACATAGCTTATCATTTACTTGCTCATCAAATTAATTACTTGGCCATCACAACACTTAGCCATTAAGTTTACTTAGTCATCACATATAAGCACTTTGCTTGTTCATCACACATAAGCACTTTACTTAGCCTTTAAGTTACTTATGTAAGACCCCAACTTTTATGAATAAAGAATAATTTTCTCAAAATATATTTTTGAATATTATGGTGTGGATTTGATATAATGTTATAGTTGTGGATAATATTTACAAATTTTGCAAAGTAAGCAAGTGATTATATAATATTCGATTGGTCGGGGAATATTCGTTTTAACAGAGAATATTCATACGACGGCACAATCATTGGTGGACCCCACAATGGAAGTATTGTCGTAGTTAGAAAATGACATAATTATCTTTTTTAAAATAACGGCGGAAGTTTTACCGTTAAACTGTTGAACTACCCGGTAGTAAAAGTACAGTAATACGCGTGGTTGTATAGTAGCACACGGTATTGATTATTGATGTTTGTGTGTGAAGTCACTCAGTTATACTCAATTATTGCTACAGTAATTGTTGCATCATATCTCTCATATTATTGATTCGATTATTGTCACAGTATCATCTGCATAATATGATATATTATTAAATCAATAATTAAGACGACAAAGTTATTCATATTATTAAATTGCAATATTTACAATGCCTAAAAGTTCTGTCAAGGAGAGGTTTGGTCATCTAATTGCGGCAATAAAGAGAAATCCTTATCTGAAAGCCCCCTTTTCACGGAGCGACACAGGTTGTTAAATATTGTGAGCTATAATATTAATGATGAATAAGTTCGTGTTGATTAAAGATGAAATTGATAGTTCCATTATGTTGGAATTATTAGTGTTAGTGGAAATCGACATTTATTTCGATATTAATTGATGTCTGGAAGTTATACCGACCATTCGGGTAATTAATCGGATAAATGAGTAATTAATTGCTATTAATTCACATAATTATAGCTATTTGTTCACATGTGTGTACTATTGATTCATATTCTTGTACTATTAGGGGAGTTGGTGCAAGATTGATAATACTTGCATGACTAAGTTAAAAATGGAGGTATAGATGGAGGTACTATACTGTAATTCATATTTTCACATGATTATAACTATTGATTCACATGATTGAACTATTGATTCACATTATTTACTATTAGGGGAGGTGGTGCAAGTTTGATAATACTTGCAGGACTAAATTAAAAATGAAAGAAAAGTTGAAGGTATTGTACTGTAATATTTTGAGCCCCAAAACGTACAATTATCGAAACTATATTTTCCTATAAATAGAAGCTCATTCTTCCTTCATTTCTCACCAATTCACTAAAACTTTAGAGCAATTATTATAGAGAGAAATTATAGAGAGAAAGAAGAAGAGAAGTCTGCTACCTCACTATTCCAATATCCAGTTTCTCTCTAATGTAAGGGGTATTATTTCTATCGTATTCATGAAGAGAGCTTATGTTATTCCATTCTTTATTATTATGTTGGAATAACTTGTCTATGTGAAGTACCGCATACATGGTGAAATTCTTATGTTATTCCATTCTTTATTATTCTGTTGGAATATCCTGTTTGTGCGAATTATGCTAGACCTGGTTCCATTCTTTATTATTCTGTTGGACTAACCTGTTTGTGCGGTCTATCGCATGCATGGTGAATTCGTTGTTAATCCATTCTTTATTATTCTGTTGGAATAACCTTTCTGTGTAGTCTATCGCATGCATGGTGAATTCTTCTATTATTCCATTCCTTATTATTTTGTTGAAATATCCTGTCTGTGCGGATTACGCATGACCTGGTTATATTCTTTATTATTATGTTGGAATAACCTATCTATGTGGATTATCACATGCATGGTGAATGATCCTTCGTATTCATTCCTTATTAAATTGTGGAAATGATCTGTCTACGTGGATTATCGAATGGCGAGGGAAAATCCATTTGCAGTTTCATATGTTCTATGATACTCATTTGGTTAAAGTTTTAGCTTCTATACTCCATGAAATTAGTAGAATATCCTGGATATTTGCGCTTCATCCCAGATCTTTTCATGGAAATATTCTTACGAGCATTCTTGAATTTTACTCCACAAAGCGAAGATCATGTTGACAATTTGGATTTAATTGATTTCAAGATAAATTAACTTATAAATCTTTAAAATTTATTCTTGAACTTGTTTTATTGAATTATTATGTCATTGTCATCATCCTCATGCTTATATTGTGATGATAGTCATCTTTGGCTTACGTGCATAAATGGACTTGGTATGATTATGACCGTGTGATTATTCGGTATAATCATGACACTGTAATGTTATAAATGATGTAGTAAAAGTCCTCGATGCATCAGAAGTAGTGCATTGATGGACGCTTTTGGTATGATTATGACCGAGGATTATTCGGTATAGTCATAACCATTGATGATTTAATGAATATCCTTGGCACATGAAAGTGCGTGGATAACTTGATGATGTGGTTTATTTATTAAAATTTGAGTCTCAAATGATAAAAATTGATGAAAACTTTTTAAAATCATAGAAGATAGTAGATATCATGCTCTACTTGACTCTTCTAATGGATTGCTTATTCACTATGCAGCTTAAACTTGATGTCTATTGTATTTTATCGCTTTAACATTGTTGAAGACTAATGATAATTTATTCGCATTATCTTAGTCATAATATTTCTTCTTGGGCTAGTTGAGCTCACCCTTTCTTTCACTTTTCTCTTGTGAAATGAGAACGTGGCGGGACTAGTCGAGGAAGCGGAGTGACGGTCGAAGATGATAGCATTAGTAGTCCTCACTATTATGTTAAATAGTGTGACAATAAATGTAATGAGGACTCCATTGAGTGTGGATATTTTCTAGATGACAATATTCTTATTAAAACTCTTAGATTATGTTTTCTCGTATTTTACACGACTGTTGTATAATTAAGTTGTATTTGAATTTTGTACCATGTATTTGGAGACTCAAGATGGGTGATGTATACATATTTTGGGGGCGTCACAACTTAGCTTATCCTTTGCTTAACCCTTAAGTCTACTTGCTCATCACACTTAATTCTCGGTCACCAATTCACCCATGGGTTGCCCCATGAATCAAGCTTTACCCATTGGATCTTATCTTGGGCTTTACATTCAATTAGCTTAATTAACTTATCTTATACATTGGGCTTGTAATTAAACAAACATTGGGCTTAACCATTTCCACCCTTGGGCTTGACCATTCCTATACTTAGGCTTGTATAATTCCTAACAAATCCTACAAGTCCAATACATTTAGCTTAAAGTCTCATAACGTATAATTTACGTATTAATCTTGTATTCTAACTCGTATACTTATTCATGTACATCATACCATCATTCATGCATACTCATATAATACTTCATATCATACTCAGATTCATTACTTCGCATAATACCTATATATATCGATCATCGCTTTAATTCATTATACGCATTTAAATTCCTTCTCGGAACTCACTTTCCCTAACCGTTAGATTTTAAGTCCACGGGCGAAAAACTGTGTTTGCCATAACTGAAATATTATTGGATATTCCTTCTCACCTCGATATTCTATCATTACGTATTTCTCGAAAGTTCAAAAATAATTCCCGAGCAAAAATGCGTGAATAGTGTTTTTTTTTTGGAAAATTTCTCGGAAAGCTTTTATTTTCGTCTTGGAAATTCAAATACTTTAATTCTACCACGTAGCCAAAATACTACGACATTCCGATATGTCTAGGTCGTAGAACGACCTTCAAATAGCTTACTCCCATAATTAAATAATTAAATTCATTTAATCAACATAATCAAATAAAAATTTAATTCTTAAAAAAATTTGATTTTTCTGCGGCGTTACACTCTTCCCCCCTTATAAGGATTCTGTCACCAGAATCTCGCTACAATTACATAACCAAATGAGGAAAAATTTTCATTATTTTAATCTCAAGTTCCCACAATGCTTATTCGACATTGTGGTTCTTTCATTTCACCTTCAACGAAGGTATTATCTTATTTTTCATGACTTGTCACTTCCTATCAATAATTTGAGTTGGAAGTTTAAATACTTATTAACATATTACGCTATCTTCCTCTGATTAATTCTTCCTTTAACTTTAAAATTATTTGAAACTCAAATTCCTCCTTCAAAACAAGATTATACACGATCTTTTCTTTATCCTGCATCCTCTTCTTCACTCGCTTGCACTCCTCGTTACCTAGTTGTATTTAATTAACTCATTCCATTATCGTGGATGGAGTCTACGTTGTGAATAACATTTCTACCTCCTCATTCCGTAATTTAACTTCTAGCTTCGTGTTTTTGTCATTTCCGTTATTAACTCATTCTAAGTTGTTAACATCGATAGCTTTTCCCTACCCTTCCTACTTAACGTGTCGTTTACTACTTTTACCTTCCATGTATGATATAAGATATCACAGTTATGATCCTTTATCCATTCCAATTATCTTCTCTACTTCATATTCAACTCCTTCTGTGTGGAGATATATTTCAGACTCTTAGAGTCCGTGTATATCTCACACTTCTCCTCGTATAAATACTATCTTCAAATTTTTAATTCAAAAACTACAGCTGCCAATTCTAGATCATAAGTAGGATAGGCCTCCTCATAATTCTTTAATTGGCATGATGCATACGTGATGAATAGGTTTTTAAACCATGAATTGTGTTCAGTTGGTGTGTTTTTGTGTTTGTTTTTATGCATTTTTGTGTTACTGTTGATGGGTTTTTCATTTAATGTAGGAAAAGCAGAGGCATTTTGCGTGTGGAAGCATTTGAGGATGTGTGAACAGTTAATGAAGCTGCTGATGGTATAAGCGTTATCATTGACGTGTGAGGCGCCATACTGACTGAATTGGGCTAGCCTCTTTACATAATAGCTACCGATGCCGGCCAGGTAGCGTGGACTGCGCCATATCAAAAATACTTCAAGTTGGAGCTACGATACACAATGAGGTTGGTTAACATGGCATGATCTACTTTGGGTTGGTGTGTTGGTTTTTAAAGAAGAGTTAGGTGGTGGTAGTTGGAGAGAATTAGAATTGTTTTAAGTTATTTTAGGTAGGAAGTGGAGGGAAGCTAGGAGAGTATCTAGACAAGAGATGGTCTACAAGTAAAAGGAAAAGAAGGGAATCAAAAGAGATACTTTTGAAGGAGAACAACATTGGAGATCAAGCTTGGAGGTCTAGAGAAGAAGGAATAACTTCACGAATATTGCAGAAATTGAATTCAGAGAAGGGTGGTGTTTTATTATTCTTCTTTAATTTTTTTTATCTGAAAATTGGGATGATGTCTCCTTTTACTTATTCAGTAGTTAATTTATTTATTATGAACTAACTATCTTTTTAGGTGATTGATGGATCTTTGAGTGGAATAATGGTTAATTAGTTTTAATTCTCAGTTTAATAAAATATTCAACAGTTTATCTATATTGATTTGAGCTTGAATTTGTGAATTGTCTGATCAACAATTCTTTATGGGTTTGAATGGATTCGAGAGAAGATGTTTAAATCTAGACTTAATTGATATAGCATGTGTTCATGAATTTTGTGAATAGCAGAATTGTGATGAATGTTAAGGTAGAGATATGCTTAACATCGCATGTAATCGTTAGAGAACTTAATCTTAAACTTCTTTTGATTTAATTTGCATAGAGATATTGTGAGTTAATTGATTGAAGTGTTTGGCTTAATTCTGTCTTAATTGTGGATTTGAGTTAATTTTGTATTAATGCACTGAGAGGTGGTTAATGCTACAATCGTGTTCTTGATTAATAAACTGGAATAATTGAGTTAAACTGAGGTAAAAGTGAATTAATCTGAGTGAAGCTTAGAGTGAAATCATGATCCTAATTCTCCAAGTATTGTTTGAAAATTGAGTTTTATCTTTGTGGGTTATTAGTGATAGCTAGAGTATTAGTTGTTAAGATTTTCTCATCATTTATTAAAGTTAGTTTAATAAAATTTGGATTAGTTAAAAATTGATAGTTGTAAGCTTGAGTTCTTGCTAGTTGTCTCTGTGGGAACGATACTTAAATTATCACTTTATTACTTGTTGACCACGTATACTTGCGTGTTGTGCGTAATTAGATTTTACCCAACAATACGTAATGGCCTTGCCATGCTACATGAGCACGCAACCCCGTCATTTATGTGAAACATCGAGATACACTATAAAATCCCCCGTATCATCTGATAAAGACAATACAGATGCCTCACTTAACCTTCTTTTTAGCTCCTGAAAACTATTTTCTCCCTTCTCATTCCCAACATACTTCTCAATAACAAATTTTGTCTATCTCTTTAAGCTACAATTCACATGTAGTGAATTTCATATCTAACTTCTCCCTCCGTAGTGTTTCTCACACTTTCTTCAAATGTTTAACGTGATCTTCTGACGTCTTAAATTAGACTAAAATATCACCAATGATCATTACAACACCCTCGTCCAAATAATATTTGAACAGTCTGTGACGCTAATGGTACTTTCAAACATAGCACCTCACAAGAGTACCTATCAATTTTCCACCGACTTGCTCGGCACCCTTTACGGAAAGTCTAACTTTCGCACCTTAGTTAACCCAAATGACATAACCAGAAACTCATCATAACTATAACGATTTATGAACGTCGTCTTAGGTACCTCGTCCTTCCTTACATTTTACCAATAATACCCTGCACATAAATCTATCTTAGAAAAATACTCTACCACTTTCAACTGATCAAATAGATCATTGATCCTGGGCCATGGGTATTCATTCTTAACCGCTAACTTACTCCTATTACGATAGTCGATACGCAACCGTAATGACTCATCATCTTCCTTAACATCCTCCTAACTTGTGTCATGATTAGACAACAAGAGCGTCGCGGTATTTTATTACCGTAAATTACTACCCTGGATTTTCTTAGAAAACCGAAGATTCAAACTTTTATGCTAACAATTTATTAAAGTTCTATGGTTAATCAACTCATTCATACCGAGAATTACTTTAAATTCTCTCAACTTTATTGGTACTTATCTACCGATACTAGCTTACATTCCTTATTCATGAAGCCATTTCCACGAATATAATTAACGAAAGTTATTTCCCCATTCTCTACCTTAACGTATAAAGGTATTTATAATCCCTTCCGAGAATGAACTTAATCACTTAGCAAACTCTCATGCTATAAAAGAAAAGTAGCACTCCAATCAAACAGCACATAAGCATTCAATGTATTGACCGGAATAATACCTGCTACTAAATCCGCTGATGCAACTGCATCATGGCTAACTTACCACTACTAACACCTTTACTTTCCTCCGACCCCTTCTTTGGGAAATTTCTTTCCATGTGGTCCAACGACCCACATACAAAACAACCATGGTTTTTCTTAGATTTAGGACAATTGGGTAATATATGACCCTCCTGTCCACAGTTATAATAAACTGATTTCCCTTTCAGATAGACCACTAGATAAGTCTTTCCACATGTCTTACATACCTCGATCCTACGTTTAGGATCCCCTTGTTCCCCCTCCAGTATTCTCAGAATTAAAATTCTTTCTTTTTGGCATACTATCACTATTACTGGCACTCTCTGCCTTGGTTCCTCCCTCTCCCTTGCTCTTATTCTTCCTCTCTTTGTGGTATTGAGTCAACGCCTCACTACCACCCTTTGCTATAATCACCTTCTCCAGACTGGTCCCATAGGAAACACTCTGAAACACCAAAATCTTACTATATAGCCAGGGTCTCAGACCCTGCTTAAACCTACTAGCCTTCCTCTCCTCAGTGTCCACTTGATGTGGAGAAAACTTTTCCAATTCATTGAATCTGGCCGCGTACTGGGGAACCATCATGTCCCCTAGTTTAAGTTCTAAGAACTTAATCTCCCTCCTCCCCTGCATACTTGTAGGGAAATAATTCTCGAAGAAAACCTTCTTGAATTGTTCCCACGTTACCGCATCTGTTATAGCCCCACCCTAGTGAGCCTCCCACCAAAAGTTGGCTTCCCCTTTCATCATGTAAGTCACAAAAGAAGACTTTTGCGCCTCACCTACGTTTTGTAATAACAAACGCCTTCTCTATTTCCTTTACCCATGTCCGGGCTGCTAATGGGCCCGTCGTTCCTTTGAACTCCAGCGAACATACGCTTTTAAAATCTTTAAAGGTAGTCATTCTGGCTAACCTAGGTTCGGCGGATACTCTAACCCCGATTTAGTTAAATGCAGCCGTTAATAAATTAATGAACTCTTGCATAGGGTTGTTTTGACCCCCTTGATTTTCATTACGTGATTCCGCTTCCTAATTACGTTGTCTTCTCCTTTGCGACATTTTCGGATTAAATAGAATTTCATTATTATCTATTTACTTACTTCGTTATTATTCGTCTCATAACAACTCATACCATAACAAAGCATATTAAATGAAAACTTCATTATATTCATATGCTTCTTCATGGCCAAAACTATTTACAATTTGCTTACATAGCCCAAGGCTATTACATTTCTATCCCGTAATTGAACTTCGCAAAAGTTGGAATTTACAAAGAGACTACCCTTTTTATACAAAAGAGGGTTTTACATCACTACACACATATTTATAACTCTAGCTTTCTAATAATGTATAACAGCGTCCCCGTGTTTCTCATTTGCAATCTTCGCTACAGTATCCCGACTAATAGTATGTCGAGTCTGTCCCGACTCAGTGGATTAACAAGCAACTTTCAGCTTGAAATCCTTATGAGCACTCTCATGGATGTAAGACATCCGTGCTATCTTCCGGTCCTTCTCCTCCAGTTTCTTACGAAGCTCTACCACCTCATTCATATAATCCCTGACCTTATTTATCATGAGCACCTTCTCATCATGCTCTGACTCAAAATCTTCTTCTGTATACTCCTTCGCTACATAAAGAGCACTAATCTCTTCATTCTAATTCTGCACAACTGTACTCAGTTGCACATTCCTGTCAAGCACTGCCAGATACAATGATCTCATTGCATCTGGAGGTGATAACTCTAGTGTAGGTACCACTGTATCAACCAATGTTACCTCCATCCCTTCCTCCACATCGTTCATCATACTAAGGTATGACGCTATATCTATATCTCCCTCGGAGTAGTCTTCCTCAGAAAATTACTCCTCTATCTCCGACTCCTCTAGAATCACTAATGGTACCTCCGCCACCACCAAGCATAGTCTGTGCTCTACTGCTCACAATTTCTTCGCTCACCGCGTGTATATCTCTATACATCAAGCTATCAATCGACATCCTACAATAACACATATGTTGATTAGTACATAACACACAATAGTATAAGCACAAATCACATTTAATTTATTTAGGGTTACTTTCCATCTTTTAAATCTTTCGGTAATGAGCTTTACTCATTCAACTTAAGTAAAGCTCGAGTTTACTTCTTTCGGACTTTTCTTCCTTAACGAGGTTATTAGCCTAAGGTTCTTCCCCCTTAATTTTTATAACCTAATACTTTGATACCAACCTGTGACACCCCCAAATCCGAGTATCTTCCAACCCGATAGATGGTGCTACACGGTACTCATAACTGTACATTCATTCTATTGAAATGACATCAAAATGTGTGAATCAATGACATTCTTATTACATTAATAAAATTACATCCCGTCCCCAGGTTCTTAAACCATTACATTCTTTGTTCATCATACTTTAATATATACAACTTACTAGTTTATTACAAGGTAAACTAATCGTTCATCTTCGTCTTGCCTTTATCCTTGTCAGATCCCTCGGTTCATTCGGTTTTAGCTGCATTCATATGGTTCAAGAAAGAGTAAGCATAACAAGCTCAACAAGTACAACAATTTCTTTCAAACAACATGCTTGAAACATAGGAATCGTATATCTTCAATAACTGGATAGTAGTTACGAAGTACTATCATTAATTCAAAATAGCATTTCTTTTCCTTCAAAATGTTTTACAATGACAATATTCAGTAAAACATTTATCCTGGTTAAAGACCATGAGCATTTCATAATTTCTGTGAAAAGGACAACCCGGCACTAAGTCCGTAAGTCCGATATATCTTACGAGCACTTCTGGGTGATCAGCCCATAGTACTCTATGTTGATCAACACTATATCCTGTTAAACGTATGTACGTTTAAGTTTTGGAAACCTCACGTGCCCATCGAATAATCGATGAAAAATACATTTGTTTATTCATACTCAGGCTTACCTTGAATCCGTACCAAACAATTGGTGTAGGATAGCGTTAACAATTCTATATTAAAAGACTTGTAAATAAATCAATCAACTCTTCAAGATTATTCTAGCCGAGGTAAAACTGGCATCAACCCTTTAGTAAAACAATTCATGCATGTCATAACATGAATCACAGAAAACTTGGCTAACATGATGGTTAGACAAGCGTTTAAGAAAAACTTGCCTTCAGCGTCTGCTACAGTATAATAACTTTTCCTTTCAGTCTTTACGGTCTCTACAACACATAACCACATAACATACCATATTAGGTTATGAATGAACATACATGGTTCCTAATGAATATTACCCTTCTTCTCAATTTAATCTTGTATTAGATTTGTTATTATTGGTTCTGGCTTACCGTTATAACTTACATATTCTTACCAACTTCTTTCTCTTCTATAACTTAACTGACATTATTATTAATACCACTCATTTCGAGTTAATCATCCTTCCTCATGACTTACTAACATTCTTACGTTATTAATCAAAACTTGATCGTCATTGGTTAAGTACACTTACTGCATATCGTTCACGTTCAATTACTTATCTTCAACCCTAAGTGATCATACTTAAGGTTTAACAATATCTTAATAATGTCACCTTATGTTTGTTAAGGTTGTGTTACTTCATTTGTCTTTCCTTTTATCTTCATAATCATTTATCTCTATGAAAACCTTAAGGTTGGCGCTGCGGCGCCGACTATTCCTCTCTGTGTCACGCCGCGGCGTGACTTAGTAGTGTGTAAGGTTCGAACTCGGCGCTACGACGCGAGTCTCCTTTGCTATGGCCGCACTGCAGCGCTAGTTAGCAGTGTACCTTGTCTCGGCCTCGCGCTGCGGCGCGGACTCTGTGCCTCAGAAAATTTTGACAGTTTTCCAACTTTGCGAAATTCCCGGAAGCATAACTTCTTCGTTATAAGTCTGAATTGGCTCGTTCAAAAGCCTACGGTTCACAAATTACACACTCTATGCGTTCATGCAAAAATTTTATCTATTTGACTTCGTTTGCTAAAAATTCACCTATTAGTCCATTTTTAACGAAAACGATAAACGTTCGTGAACGTTCAATGCTCGTTTCTTCGTTCTAAGTCGGAATTCGATCATTCTCAAGTCTTTAAATATATAATACCAAATAAGACTTATCTCCATTGAAAACTAATGTTTCCAAGCTCAATATCAAAATTCAACTTCCATTCCGAGATTTTTACGAATTCGACGATTATTGTCCAAACTCGTGAATTCCGCCAAAACTTCATTACTTAAGATTTGTTCTTCGCTTTAAATGGATTCAATCCATCATACTAACATCTTGATATGCATACCTCATTAACTTATAAACATGATAAGTTATTACTTGTTCTTTGTGAGTTTGTAACTTATAAAGTATAAACTACTTACACTTTCACTTATAATGATTTATGTTTTCTAACCATCATTCTTACATCTCCTTATCATACCATCTTATTAAGATAAACATATGAGTAGTTCATATAAGCTTCTCATGAGTTCATAACTTAATTAAGTTTGAATTACTTATTCATGACTTATACGGCTTAAGTGTATTGATTAATCATTCTTATCATGCCTTAGCATATATGTTTTACCACCACCCACTTCTCTAACAATGGAAGAGAAAGAGAATCATGGTTTAAGATTGCTTACCCTTGAATATCACTTGGTTAATCTTTAATCTTCTTCTTGCTTCTTGAACTATGAAAGACTAGCTTTCTAGCTTTTCTAGCTTATTCTCACTTATTCTCTCTAACCAATAAGCTATAAGTTATTGGATGAAAATCTAACAACTAACAAATGAACTAGTAAGCTTCCTATTTATAGAAATCTCAAAGTGAGGGTATAATGGTCATAAAGCCACTCCACCTCCTTAATCACCTCCTTACTATTCCTTTAAATAGCTATTAAGTAAACTTGGCTACCACACTTACTTAACTCTTAAGTATACTTGCTTAGCACATAGCCTATCCTTTACTTGCTCATCAAATTAATTACTTGGCCATCACAACACTTAGCCATTAAGTTTACTTAGTCATCACATATAAGCACTTTGCTTGTTCATCACACATAAGCACTTTTCTTAGCCTTTAAGTTACTTAGATTATCCTTTGCTTAACCCTTAAGTCTACTTGCTCATCATACTTAATTCTTGGTCACCAATTCACCCATGGGTTGCCCCATGAATCAAGCTTTACCCATTGGATCTTATCTTGGGCTTTACATTCAATTAGCTTAATTGACTTATCTTATACATTAGGCTTGAAATTAAACAAACATTGGGCTTAACCAATTCCACCCTTGGGCTTGACCATTCCTATACTTGGGCTTGTATAATTCCTAACAAATCTTACAAGTCCAATACATTTAGCTTAAAGTCTCATAACGTATAATTTACGTATTAATCTTGTATTCTAACTCGTATACTTATTTATGTACATCATACCATCATTCAAGCATACTCATATAATACTTCGTATCATACTCGTATTCATTACTTCGTACAATACCTACATATTATACGATCATGGCTTTAATTCATTATACGCATTTAATTCCTTCTCGGAACTCACTTTTCCTAACCGTTAGATTTTAAGTCCGCAGGCGAAAAACAGCGTTTGCAATAACTGAAATATTATTGGGTATTCCTTCTCACCTCGATATTCTATCATTACGTATTTCTCAGAAGTTCAAAAATAATTCCTGAGCAGAAATGCGTGAATAGTGTTTTGTTTGGAAAATTTCTCGGAAAGCTTTTATTTTCGTCTTGGAAATTCAAACACTTTAATCCTACCACGTAGCCAAAATACTACGACATTCTGATATGTCTAGGTCATAGAACTACCTTCAAATAGCTTACTCCCACAGTTAATTAATTAAATTCATTTAATCCATATAATCAAATAAAAATTTAATTCTTAAAAAATCAATTTTTCTGGGGCATTACTGAAAATTCAATTAAATCTTTGAAGGGGGTTTTCAAAGTATCATTCTGGTGTGTAATGTCATTTAATTAACTTGCTCAAATTATAAGTTGGTAGTAATCCCTTAAAATAATTTTTTTAAAAGGATCTATTCAACCCCTTTCTAGATTTCTTAATGCCTTTATAACACTTTCTCATGGTCTAAGAAGACCAAATTCGAGTCAAAATACAACTGCCCAATTCTTTCTTGATATAGAAGATTGGGAAAGGAAGTGCGGTGGTGTACCATAATGATACTTAAGTAGATGTTTTTTGTGTGCTAAAAATGAGAAGAGATACATAAGTTAAAAGCACAAAACAAGGCTTTCGCCCATGGGAGGGGGAAAGGGAAGTAGGGCCCCTATGACTCGCGATTTATCACCATCTTGCCCATTTCCAATTGATGACCTGTTAACAATGTAACTTGTCTAAATAGACATTTGGGGTAGTAACTTAAGGGTTATTTATACTTCCTAGTACATTTTTTAGAAAAAATTATAACAAAAGTGCATCTAAAACATATTTACAAAATTAATACATTTTCGATATTTTATTTACAAAATTAGTGCATTTGGTATCCCTTGAATTTAGTTGGGTGTTTTAATGGGTTGATGATGTGGCAAATCATTTCTGCAATGGTAACAGTTCCTGGTTGGTTGTTTAATCTATGAAAATTTGAATTGCATGCCTTTCCCCTTTGTCATTTCTATCTCTTTTTTACGGGAGTATGAGACTATGCATTGACTATCGGGAGTTGAACCATGTCACATCAAAAATAGGTACCTGTTAACCCACATTGATGACATGTTTGACCAGTTGCAAGGTGCTCAATTCTTTTCAAAGATTGATATTTGTTCCAGATATCATTAGTTAAAGATTAAAACAGATGTCATTCCAAAGACTGCTTTCAGAACTCGGTACGGGCATTTTGAATTCCTGGTCATGTCTTTTGGATTGACTAATGCTCCTGCTGTAAGACCCCAACTTTTATGAATAAAGATTTAATTTTCTATATATATCATTTTGAGTGATAAGGTGTGGATTTGATATAATGTTATAGTTGTGGATAATATTTATAAATTTTGCAAAGTAAGCAAGTTGTCATAAAATATTCATTTAATCGGGGAATATTCATTTTATCAGAGAATATTTGTACCACGACACAATCATTGGTGGACCCCACAACAGAATTACTGTCGCATTTAGAAAGCGGCAGAAATAACATTTTTATAAAAATAACTAGAAACGTTTTATCGTTAACTATTGAAATACCCGATGATAAAAGTACAGTAATACTTGTGGTTTCACAGTAGCACACGGTATTGTAAAGTACATCTGATTATTGATGCTTATGTAAGAAGTCACTCAGTTTTATTCAATTATTGTCACAATATCATCTGCACAATATTTTATATTATCAAATCAATAATTGAGACGACACAATTATTTATATTATTATTTGCATTATTGACAATGTCTAGAAAGTTCTGTCGAGGAAAGGAGTTTGGTCATCTAATTGTGCGCCAATAAGGAGAAGTCCTTATCAGAAAGCCCCCTCTTTCCTGGGAATAATCTGGTTGTTAATAGCGAGTTATAATATTAATGATTAATAAATGTTATTAAAAATGTGTTTAGTGAAGCCAAGTGAATTGTGATAAATGGAGGGGGGTTTTTATGAATCCCCACTTACTCATTTTTCAAAATTGTCGGTAGAAAAAACTGCACTTTTATTTTTATTTTTATTATCATTAATATATTTATTTTTATTATCATTAATATTAAACACAATTTTTTTTATAAAAAAATTAAAAAATGCGCTTTTTTAATAAAAATAATTATTATATTATTTATATAATAATTTATATTATTTATATAACTATAAATAAATAATTATACAACTAATTTATATTATTTGTGTAATTTTTAGTTATTTTATTTGTTATTTTACTTTTTTGTCCTTTGATCTCATGAAAAATATATAATGTTTTTACACATAAGCATTCCTGCTGCCTATTAGGATGTCACGTCAGCAATTTCTGACGTGGCAGGCCCAATTGAATGAAATCGAAAAAAATTGATAGTTCAATCACCGAAGTGGAATATGGTCTATAGTTTAAGGTAGTAAATCATATTTAAGCCTTTATTATATTGCATAGTACTGCATAGTGTTTGCATAGTACTGCATACTATTTGCATAGTGTTGCATAGTAAAATTATTTGAAATTAGGTTTCTGCGCCCGTGAATTATCCGAATTTTACTGTGCAGTCCGTGATTTTTTTTCCTAATTAGTATTCTACCATTCTCCTATAAATAAGATGCTTATTTTAGAAATGAAAATCACACCAGAATCAAATAATTCTTCTTCTATAATATTGAGCGTATTTCTTTTGAGTTTAAGGAAGCTTTGAGTGTAGAAAACAGTACAAGTTTTCTTCAAGAATATCCCCGCTATACCAACCAGAAGTACTCTCCTTTTTAAGGTAAGGGATATTATTTATTTCATATCCGTAAGAGATATTCTTTTTCGTATTCGTAAGGAATATTATTTTCGTTCAATATTCGTAAGGAATATTATTTTCGTTCAATATTCGTAAGGGAAATTGTCTTTGTTCAATATTCGTAAGGAATATTATTTTAGTACAATATTCGTAAGGGGTATTATTTTTATTCAATATTCGTAAGAAATAATATTTTCTTTCATAGTCTGTAGTATGTAAGTAATATTATTTCATTTCATATTCCTAATTCTACACTTATTTTGAAAAGTATTGCTTCTATACTTCTTAAAATTAGTAGAATATCCTTGAAATTTGCGCTTCATCTAGTATCGTTGCACTGAAAAAATTTTCTGAACATTCTTGTTAAATTTTAATCTTTTCATGCTAGAATACTATTCATGGGCACTATTCATACATACGACATTATTCGTACGGTACTATTTATACATAGGGTACTATTCACAGGGTATTATTCACAAAGTACTATTTATGGGGTACTATTCATGACAAAAAATTGATTTTTTTCCAGTCCAAATTATTTTTGATACATGAATATTATTGTTGAATTTTACTCACAAAACAGTTATTGTAAGACCCCAACTTTTATGAATAAAGATTAAATTTTTCTCTAAATGTTATTTTGAATAATAAGATGTGGATTTGATATAATGTTATAGTCATGGGTAATATTTATAAATTTTGCAAAGTAAGCAAGTTGTCATAAAATATTCGTTTGGTTGGGGAATATTCATTTTATCAGGGAATATTCGTACGACGGCACAATCATTGGTGGACCCCACAACAGAATTATTATCGGAGTTAGAAAACGACAAAAATAACTTTTTATAAAAATAACGGCAATATGTTTACCGTTAACTATTGAAATACCCGGTGATAGAAGTACAATAATACGCGTGGTTGCACAGTAGCACACGGTATTGCACAGTATCTTTGATTATTGATGCTTACGTGGAAAGTCACTCAGTTATACTCAATTATTACAACAGTAATTGTTGCATAGTATCTCACATTACCGATTCAATTACTGTCACAATATCTTATATTATTAAATGAATAATTGAGATGACAAAGTTATTCATATTATTATTTTCATTATTAACAATGTCTAGAAAGTTTTATCGAGAAAAAGGGTTTGGTCACCTAATTGCACGCCAATAAGGAGAAGTCCTTATCGAAAAACCCCCTCTTTCTTGGGAATGATCTGATTATTAATATTGTGAGTGATAATATTAATGATGAATAAATGCTATTAAAAATATGTTTAGTGAAGCCAAGTGAATTGAGATAAATAGATGAGTTTTTTATGAAGTATTTGTTATAAATTTGGCATATTACATTGACCCCTACCTACTCATTTTACAAAATCGTCAGTAGAAAGTTATCTCAGTTTTGTTTTATTACTTATATATATATATATATATATATATATATATTTTATTTAAAATTTTCGTTTTATTAGAATATTTTATTGCATAGTTGTGATGTCCCCAAAACAGGTATATATCACTCATCTTGAGTCGCCAGATACACACTACATAATACAACTATAAACATTTTTTATACAACTGTCGTGTAAAATATACGACAAAATATAGCTGAGAGTTTAAACAAGAATATTGCCTTCTAGACAATATCTACTCTCAATGGAGTCCTCATTACAATTATTATCACACTATTTTATAAAAATAGTGAGGACTACTAAAGTCACTTATCCTGGACCATCACTCCATTTCCCGACTCGTCCCAGCTATATTCTCATTTCTTGAAGAGAATAATGAAAGAAGAAAAAGGGTGAGCTCAACTAGCCCAGTAAGAAATATTATGACTAAGATAATACAGAATAAATTATCCTTAGCCTTCAACAGTATAACAACTGATAGAGTATAATAAACAACACGTTTTAGATCAATAACTGTAGCGGAATAAGCAATTCATTAGAAGAGTCAAGTAGAGCATGATATCTACTATCTTCTATGATTTAAAAAAAATTTCATCAACTTTATCGCTGAGACTCAGCTTAATAAATAAACCACATCATCGAATCATCCCTGCACTACGGGCCAAGGATATTCATGTAATCATCAATGGTCATGATTATACCGAATAATCCCTGGTCATAATTATACCAACAACTGTCCATCAATGCACTACGGTTCAATGTGGACTTTTACCACATCATTTGTAACATTACGGGTCATGATTATATCGAATGATCCCTGGTCATAATCATACCAATCAACAGTTCATCTATGCACGTAAGCCAAAGATATACAACTATAAAACTAATAATCAACAGTCCATCTTTGCACGTAAGCCAAAGATATACAACTGTAAAACCAATAATCAACAGCCCATCTTTGCACGTAAGCCAAAGATATACAACTGTAAAACCAATTATCAACAGTCCATCTATGCACGTAAGTCAAAGATGACTTTCATCACAATATAAGCATGAGGATGATGACAATGATATAAGCATTAATCAAACGAAATCAACCGATAAATATTAAAGACTTTAAATTTATCCGAGTTTAAAAATATCCAAATTGTCAACATGATACTGCTTTGTGGAGTAAAATTCAATAATAATATTCATGTACCAAAAATAATTTGGACAAAAAAGAAATATATTTTTTGGGTAAATAGTATCCCGTGAATAGTAACTCATGAATAGTAACTCATAAATAGTACTCTATATTCGTACATAGTACCATATACATAAATAAAGTCATATACGCAAATAGTGCAATATACATGAATAATGTCGTATACGTGAATAGTGTCGTATACGTGAATAGTAACTCCGGCACAAAAAGATAAAGTTTCACAATAAAATCCATGTCAATATTTATAACACCATAATCCAAATGTTATAAATCACTTAATAATCTCATAATCTAATATTATTAATATTACCACAATATTTTAATCATTTCTTAAACTTATAAATAATTTATTTTAATTGTTTACACTTTACTAATTAATGTATTTAAACATCCTAAAATTCCAAACTCATAAGATTTCATCACCAATAACCAAAACTCTCATCAAAAATCTGTATATATCTTATATAGGATTCTCAAGCCATAAAATCCTATTTTCCAATTTTCTTACTTCACATAACATATTTAATTCATTTACTCATAACTAGTCCATTTTCATGAAAAATACCAAATCAGTACAAACAAATTTTCTTTTCTGGGATTTAGCAGAATATAGTCTCATATTGAACATGTATTTTTCTCAGAATTTTTAAAATTCATTTACTATTTTTAACATGGCCAAAACTATCGAATATTTAGACATTTATCATAAACTGTACTGTTGTCAAAAAATTCTAAAATTTACAGGGTATATTGATGTTATATAGATGTACTCCCAATAAAAATTTCACCAATTTTGGAGTTAACTACAAGGAGTTATAAGGGTTTATTTTTAAAATAGTCTTTTCTCATAAAATTCATAACTCCTAATCTATACATCCAAAAATCGCCATTTTTGGACACAATCTAGAAAACTCATCAAATTATCATTTTAATTTTTTTTAGAATTTTTGAGGGTCGGAAAAATTATGAAACTGCCCCTGGCAGAAACCCCTTACTTACAACGGTTGAACGAAAATAATATTCCTTACGAATATTGAACGAAAATAATATTCCTTACGAATAGTAAACGAATATAATGAATATTGAACGATAATAATATTCATACGAATACGAAAAATAATATCGCTTCAGAATATAAAAAAAATAATAACTCTTACCTCGTAAGAAGATCGGATATCGGGAGTAGTGAAGTAGCAGATCACTTTTCTTCTTTCTCTCTATAAACCTTCTCTCTCTAGCTTCTATCTCTATAATTTCTCTTGTGAGACTTAGTGAATTGGTGAAAAATGAAGGAAGAATGAGCTTCTATTTATAGGAAAATATAGCTTCGATAATTGCACGTTTTGGGGCTCGAAATATTACAGTACAATACCTTCAACTTTTCTTTCATTTTTAATTTAGTCCTGCAAGTATTATCAAACTTGCACCACCTCCCCTAATAGTAAATCATGTGAATCAATAGTAAATCATGTGACTCAATAGTTCTAAACATGTGAAAAAATTAATTATAGTATAGTACATTCATCTATACCTCCATTTTTAATTTAGTCATGCAAGTATTATCAATCTTGCACCAACTCCCCTAATAGTAAATCATGTGAATCAATAGTACACACATGTGAATACATAATTATAATCATGTGAATTAATAGCAATTAATTGCTCATTTATCCGGTGAATTACCCGATTAGTCAATATAACCTTCAAACATTAATTATTATCGAAATAAATGTCGATTTCCACTAACACTAATAATCCCAACACAATGGAAATATCAATTTCATTTTTAATCAACATGAACTTATTCATCATTAATATTATAAATCACAATATTTAACAACCAGATCGTTCCCAGGAAAGAGGGGGCTTTCCGATAAGGATTTCTCCCTATCGGCGCGCAATTAGATTAACTAACCTCTCCTTGATAGAACTTCTAGACATCGTCAATATTGCAAATAATAATATGAATAACTTTGTCGTTTCAATTATTGATTTAATAATATAAAATATTATGGGAATAATTGAATAAAACTGAGTGACTTCTCACGTAAGCATCAATAATCAAAGATATTGTACAATACTGTGTGCTACTATACAACCACGCGTATTACTATATTTTTATCACCGATTATTTTATGACAGTTTGCTTACTTTAAAATTTTTTCACATATCACCCTTAACTTTAACCTTTTATCAATTTAACTATTTACCAAAATAGAAAAATTGAATACTTTTATTTTATAAAATTCGGGATCAAACAATAGTGTTGCATAGTAAATTAATTTTTTTTCTCCGATTCAGTCGCCCATGAAGGTTTTACTGTGCGTCCGTGATTTTTTTTTCTTCTTAAATAGTACTCTGCCATTCTCCTATAAATAGGATACTTAGTTTAGAAATGAAAATCATACCAGAATCAGAGAATTCTTCTTCTATAATATTGAGCATATTTCTTTTGAGTTTAAGAAAGCTTTTAGTGTAGAAAATAGTATAAGTTTTCTTCAAGAATATCCCCACCATACCAGTCAGAAATACTCTCCTTTTAAGGTAAGGGATATTATTTTTGTTTAATATTCGTATAAAATAATATTTTCTTTCATACTCTGTAGTATGTAAGTAATATTATTTCGTTTCATATTTCCTAATTCTACAATCTTTTTGATAAGTATTGCTTCTATATTCTTTGAAATTAGTAGAATATCCTTGAAATTTGCGCTTCATCTAGTATTGTTTCATTGAAATATTTTTCTAAACATTCTTGTTAAATTTTAATCTTTTCATGTCGGTGTACTATTCACGAAGTTCTATTCATGGGGAACTATTCACTCAGGTACTATTCACCTGAGGTACTATTCACGATAAAAATTGAATTTTTTTCTGTATAAATTATTTTTGATACATGAATATTACTCTTGAATTTTACTCCACAAAGTAGTTATCATGTTGATAATTTGGACATTCTTGAACTCTAGATAAATTGAATTATAAATCTTTAAAATTTATCCTTGATCTCGCTTAATTGAATTCTTCTATCATTGTCATCATCCTCATGCTTAAATTATGATAAAAGTAATATTTGGCCCGTAATGCATAGATAGACTATTAATTAGTGTGATTATGACCAGAAATTATGTATCGGTATAATCATGACCTATAATGTTACAAACAAATGATGTGGTAAAAAGTTCTCATTGGCCCGTAGTGCATTAATGGAGAGTTATTTGGCATGATCATTGTAAGACCCCGAATTTTATGAAATGAAAGTATTCAATTTTCTTATAATTATTATTTAGTAAATGGTTAAATTGATAAAAGATTAAAGTTAAGGGTGATATGTAAAAATTTTAAAAAGTATGCAAGTTGTCATAAAATATTTGATTGGTCAAGGAATATTCGTTTTAATAGGGAATATTCGTACAATGGCAAAATCATTGGTGGACCCCACAATAGAATTACTGTCGGAATGAGAGAACGACAAAAATATCTTTTTATAAAAATAACGGCAAAAGTTTTACCATTAAACTGTTGAAATACCCGGTGGTAAAAGTACTGTAATATGCGTGATTGTATAGTAACACATGGTATTGATTATTGATGCTTACGTGAGAAGTCACTCATTTATACTCAATTATTGCTACAGTAATTGATGCATAATATCTCTCATATTATTGATTCAATTATTATCACAGCATCATCTACATAATATTTTATATTATTAAATCAATAATTGAGACGACAAAGTTATTCCTATTATTACTTACATTATTGACGATGTCTAGAAAGTTCTGTCGAGGAAAGGGGTTTGGTCACCTAATTGCGCAATATGGAGAAATCCTTATCGGAAAGCCCCTTCTTTCCTAGGAATGATTTGGTTGTTAAATATTGTGAGTTATAATATTAATGATGAATAAGTTTGTGTTGATTAAAGATGAAATTGATATTTCCATTGTGTTGAGATTATTATTGTTAGTGGAAATCGACATTTATTTCGAAAATATTTGATTTCTGGAGGTTAAATTGACCAATCGGGTAATTAATTGGATAAATGAGTAATTAATTATTATTAGTTCATATGCATGTAACTATTTGTTCACATGAATGGAACTATTGATTCACATGCATGTACAATTGATTCACATGCATGTACTATTAGGGGAGGTGGTGCAAGTTTGATAATACTTGTAGGAATAAATTAAAATTAGAGGAAACGATGAATGTACTATACTGTAATAATTCGAGCCCCAAAATGTGTAATTATCAAAATAATGTTTTCCTATAAAAAAAAGCTCATTCTTCTTTCATTCTCACCAATTCACTAAGACTCACAAGAGCAATTATAGAGAGTGAAGCTATAGAGAGAAAGAAGAAGAGTATTCTGCTACTTCACTATTCTAGTATCTAGCCTTCTACTAAGGTAAGGGGTATTATTTCTTTCGTATTCATAAGGGATATTATTTTTGTTTAATATTCGTATGAAAAAATATTTTCTTCCATACTCTATAGTATGTAAGTAATATTATTTTTTTCAGATTCCGAATTCTACACTCATTTTGTTAAAGTATTAGTTCTATACTCCGTGAAATTAGTAGACTATCCTTAAAATTTGTGCTTCATCTAGTATCGTTTCACAAGGATATTTTTCTGAACATTCTTGTTAAACTTTAAGTTTTTCATGTCGGAGTACTATCATGGGTACTATTCATTTATACGACACTATTTATATGTACGGTACTATTCATAGAGTACTATTCATGTGTACTATTCATAAATACGGTACTATTCATAAGTACGATACTATTCAAAAAGTACTATTCACAAAGTACTATTCACGAAGTACTATTCACAAAGTACTATTCACTAAGTAATATTCATAAAGTACTATTCATGAAGTACTATTCCCAAAGTACTATTCACGAGATACAATTCACTCGTGTACTATTCACCCGGAGTACTATTCGTGACAAAAAATGATTTCTTTTTGGTCCAAATCATTTTTGATACAATATTATTCTTGAATTTTACTCCACAAAGCAATATGATGTTGACAATTTGGATATTATTGAATCCTGGATAAATTAAATTATAAATCTTTAAAACTTATCCTTACTTTCATTTAATTGAATTCTTATATCATTGTCATCATCCTCATGCTTATATTATTTTTAAAGTTATTTTTGGCCGTAATGCATAGATGAATTGTTGATTGGTATGATTATGACCAGGGATTATTCGGTGTAATCATGACCTGTAATGTTACAAATGATGTGGTAAAAGTCATCATTGGCCCGTAGTGCATTGGTTGACAGTTGTTGGTATTATCATAACCATGCGTTCTCTTCGGCCAAGGGTGCAAAGATGAATTGTTGTTTGGCATGATCATGACCATTGGTGAAAACACGATTATCCTTGGCCCGTAGTACATGGATAATTCGTGGTCGTGATACTAATGAATATCCTCGGCCTGTAGTGCATGGATAATTCAGTGATGTGGATTATTTATTAAGTTGAGTCTCAGCAATAAAATTGATGGTAAACTTTTAAATCATAGAAGATAGTAGATATTATGCTCTACTTGACTGTTCTAATGGATTGCTTATTCCGCTGCAGTTGTTGATCTAAAACTTGTTCTCTATTATATTCTATTAGTTGTTATATTGTTGAAGGCTAAGGATAATTTATTCTGCATTATCTTAGTCATAATAGTTCTTACTGGGCTAGTTGAGCTCACTCTTTTCTTTCATTGTTCTCTTCAGGAAATGAGAACGTTGCTGGGACTAGTCGGGGAATGGAGTGATGGTCCATGATAAGTGGTTATAGTAGTTCTCACTATTCTATGAAATAGTGTGATAATAATTGTAATGAGGACTCCATTGAGTGTGGATATTGTCTAGAAGATAATATTCGTGTTTAAACTCTCAGCTTATGTTTTGTCGTATTATACACGACAGTTGTATAATTAAGTTGTATTTATATTTTGTACCAAGTATTTGGCGACCCAAGATGGGTGATGTATACCTATTTTGGGGGCGTCACAGTTGGTATCAAAGCTTAGGGATATGATCCCTGGCTAGAATGTGAGACTAGAACTAGGAGGAGAGAGACGGGTTAATCCTTCGCTAGTATGGCCTACCTAAGTTATTTGTTATTTAATTGGTCGGTCAGAGTATAGGGATAATATATGGCATGTAAATTAACCCTCATTTTGTGACAGTGTTTAAGAATGGCATCTGAGAATGTTGAGATAAGCAATGAAGCACATGAGATCGTTGAGTCACTGAAGATCAATAACCAGGATAATGTGCATCAGGAAGGCAATAATCCTCATGTAAACAACAACACCGACTAAATGACGAACGACGGTATGTTTACGAACTTTTTAGAATTCATGCAACTCCAAACAAGAGAGACTCCTGTTCATAATGTAGGTGGAAACACTGGCAACTCACGGCTGGTCACCGCTAAGCAGTTCAAGCAGCTGGGACCACCAGAGTTTTTGGGAAAGCCAGAACCACTTAAGGCAGAGACATGGATAAAGCAGATCACCAAGATATTTGATGTCTTGGAATGCTCAGAGGAGCAAAAGGTTCCCTTCGCCACCTTTATATTACGTGAAGAGGCAGATCACTGATGGGAATCTTTAAAACGTACCCAGCCTGCCGCACTCAAGATGTCTTGGGAGAAGTTCCAAGAATTGTTCAACGACAAGTACTTTCCCGAAAGTTGTCGTCACATGAAGGAGGTTGAATTCATCAAGCTGGAGCAAAACAATATGACTGTGTCACAGTACGAGGCTAAGTTTGCAGAGTTATCCCGATTTTCATCCCATTTGGTTGATAATGAGGAGCGAATGACGCCAATGTTTTTACGAGGTTTGAAACCCGAAATACGTCAATACCTCATTTCTCACAAACTTTGTTTGTATTCAGATGTTGTAAATAGGGCTCAGTTATTGGAGTGCGATAATGAGCCAGCCCAATCAAAAGGTAACGACCAATAACACTTTAATAATCGTACCGGTGGCAACGGCCATCGGAACAACGATAACCATCGTGGAGGAAATTATCAGGTAAGAAATGGTAACCACTTCGGTGGTAATCATGGCCAAGATAATAAGAAAGGTGAACTAAGTGGGAACAATTTTAAGAAGAGAAGATTCAACAATGACGGAATGACGTCAGCAACAGCACCAGCACCCGTTTCAAAGGAAGAAGAACGACCACCGGTCATATGTTTCAAATGCGGACAGGAGGGACACATCCGTCCAAACTGTATGCAGCAACCCAAAGTGTGTTTTAATTACGAAAGAGAAGATCACCTAGCTCGATTTTGTCGTGTAGTGAAGTCAAGTCCAACTGAGATGGTGACACCAAAGGATGTCCCAGACAAGTCAAAGCCGGTAGTTTAAGTGAGAACGTTTGTCGAGGAACCCGAACGAAGTTATCACGGGTAAGTTAATCATAAACTCTTGTGAAGTCTATACCTTGTTAGATACCCGTTCTACCCACTCTTTTATTTCACCTAGTTGTGTTCAACGTGTGAACTTGACCCCAGAGAAATTAGACTTTGACTTATTTGTTGAAACTCTGTTGGGAGAAACCTTCATTACATCCACTGTTTATAAATCTTGTTTGATTTAAATCGACACTTTCACGTTATCTATCGATCTTATCTCTTTGAAAATACTTGCTTTTGATGTGATGTGATGCCCCTAAATTCGGACCATTACTTGGTCACTCGAATTCGGTTCATCACATGCTCATGGCATACAAAATAACTAAAATATCACGTTCACAATGGAAGATCTAATTTTGAATAATTTATAATGATTTATTATAATTATTCCCCCAATTCTCGTAACCTACAGTACTTAATAGATTACATAATAATATCAAATAAAGATTTATTACATAATCCTACTTTAGCTTAATCATAGTCTGAAAATAGTCTTAATACAACATAACAGTTTTTAAACATAAAGGAACAAGCTAGTCGATAGTCTTGCCCGCCTTGTCTTTCCCGGAGACACTTCCCTGTTCCGCCTTAACTGGAAGGTTTTAAATAAGCAAGAATTTGCACAATTTTCCCAGCAAGTAATATACAACAAGGGTAAATAGTATTTATATCACAAGTTTGAAATATCAAGTATAGTCTCCAAGATAGTTCAGGGTATTAGAATAATATCATGAATCAATGAATATCAACGTTTCTCGAATCATATCTTTTAAATATGATATGATGGTTCAATATAGATCAACAGATATATATATGAATTTAAAGGCTATCAACGTATCCATCTGGATAAAATAATTTATATTGAGTAGTCACTAACGACTATTGAACATCTACTAGAATTACCAATATTAAACTGATAACCCAAAAGAATCAAGTACTATAGATGATCAGTCTACAATACTCTAAGTTATGCATAACACCACAGTAATAAACCACTCATGTGTTAGGGTTTCCAACAACATACACTCCCCTTACCATAAGGGTTGTTTAACTCAGTTTTCAAGATTTCTGCACCAGTCAATTGGTTTGGACAGTTTTATAAACATGCATATAGTCTAGCCGAATCAATGATATAGACCCTTTCACAGTATTCAAGAACAATACCAAGTTCAACATGAATAATAGCTTTCACAAGAGTTTAAACATAGTAGTTCAATTGAACGGATAAGTAAGATAATTTGCATTCAATATATGAATCACAGGAAATTCAAGAACTTGCACAACATCCAAAGTTGTGTAAGTTAGGATACTCGTACAATAAGAGGAGGGTTTGGATACTTGCCTTAAGCGTAGTTTATCCTCGTAATTTAACCAACACTTTTGAATCCTATTGCAGTATATTATATGTATAGGATGCCCATTATTATATAAACTCACATAGGTAAGTTCAACGTACACATAAACGTTTAACTTGGTTGTAAATTTATATACATCACTTATCCTATATTTTCATAGCACAAATCAGGTTGTAAAACATCACAAATGCAAAGAACGTATCATTCCTTTATATCTTATAAACATTTCTTTGGACTTAGTATTTGAAAATCATGAAAAACATTAATCTCTATCACATAGCATGCTTCTTAACACATTACATAGCATGTTGGTCATATATTACAAGTTAAAGTAATCATATAAGCATGCTTCAAACATCAAATCAAAAATAAAAATTATTCAAGATCGCAGAATCTACAAGCATAATCGCTACTGCCTAGGCTTAAGGATTCAGGCCAAGAATGCTACCGTACTCCCCCTAGCCGCACTCAAGGTTGAGCTTTGCACTTTCTATTTCTGTTCAATTCTTATACACCTATGTACTAATATACTATCATATATACATGTTAGAGGTGTTCACATAAGCATATGACCATTCTTGAGTTTATTTGTACAAGTTTCAGTTTACAACTTACATGGTATTAAAGCATAACAAGATCAAGTGGTTACCACACCTTATAACTTGGCTTATATGTCCATATAGAGATATCAAAATCTGTTAATATATGTGCTTATAGTATTCATAATGTTTGTTCACAACTATCATTGTTTAACACTTTGAATCATGCTTTAAACTCATGTTTGGTTTAGTTATCATCATGTTCAACACATATAAATCATATCTTGGGATATTATAGACATAACATGACATCTTAATCCTTTAGAATCTAGATACTCAAATGATGCAACTAGATTTTAAAAGTATGTTCAAGTTTGCTTTTGAAACCATTTTAACTTGAACAATGCAATTTTAACACATACAAGGCAACTTTAAGGCTCTAATCATATGTAATCAAGTCATGCTAACATGCTCGTAAGGTCAGAATGTAAATCATGTAGTAGTCATGCATGCTAGCTTATTATACTAAGCTTTTTCTTGAAAAACTTCTCTAACACAAAGCTTAATAAGGTGGTCATGAACAAAGGAACTATGAATCATATATCATGCTCATTTATGTGTGAAATCAGTCATGTGTGTATACTACTAAGCTCAAAATCTGCAGAACATAAACTTTAATAAAGTTTATTTTCAAAACTTAAAGTCCCAAAATTCCATCTACTATATGCTTTCGTTAATCTTGTATGCTCATCCAATCATGCTCACATTAGGTTAATATATTTGTGTTTACACATTACACATACTTGCATGCTAATTTAAGTCATAGTACTATACCAACACTTAGCAGATTGTGAAACAGAAAGCTTAATTGAACTCAGAGGGTCTACAGCATTACTTGAACTTTTGGTTCAATTATAGGCGCAAATATTCATGTCCGTCAGTTGAGGACGGTATGCACTCTGCTTTTACGAGTCTTAACCAACTTGAATTCCAATGATTTAAATTTGTTCCAAACTATCATAAAAGAGTTCATACTTGATAGTAAACTTCTTAAACACCTTATAACATGCTAAATCATCTTAATTATCATAGTAATTCAAGAAATTCCAAGAATTAAACAAGACCCATTTCAAGAACATAGTTAGAATTTTATACCTTCTTGAGCTTAAGTTGAACTTCCTACACTATGAGTATTCCCCTACAATGCTCAGTAACTTAGAACTCTCCAATTAGACTATCAACATCTTCTCAGCAACACAAAAAATCTGATCTTAAGCTTGTATCTATAGAAGAAGCATGGACTAGACATTGGCATTACACAAAATTTGAGTCCATAGTGTAATGTAAGAGAACAAAGGTTATTAAGGAGTAGTTTAACAACTCCATACTAGCCACATTGCTAGCAAATGATCATCTATGATTTAGCCACTTGAAGAATACGTAACTTAGTTTTAGCCCACTGTTCATGTACTTGGTGACACTCAATTTGGGATAAGAGAGAAAAAATCTCAAAAATCTTGTTATCTAGGCTTGGTTTGGTTTATTTAATTCCCATAACTTAATGTACAATTGTTACCATATTAGAAATTTAGGGATTAAATATATACTCACCTCATATAGTCCATGTACATTAAATACATGTAATAAAGTAACGTAGTTAGGTATTATTGTCCGGGTAGTTCCATAATTATTTCTACTACTCACATAACCATATTATAATCTTATTTAATATTAATGTTTATTTAAACATTTAATTACTTTCTCAGTTCCTAGAATACATAGATATTTATTCATGCATTAAAATTACATATGATATCATTGTACTACTTGATACCTCATGTCATTAAAATATACTCCTATCATATGATTTTTATTAATGTCACATATACAACATTAATGTTCCATTTCATTTCCAAAGTAGAAATTAACTAACTTCAACTGTAAAGCCCCTGAATCCAGGTACTTGAAACCCGAATTCAGTGCTTCACGATACCATTTCTATGAGCGGAAATAATACTAATAATAATAACAATAATATAAATATCAACTTAATTTACATATCATCGTAGTCTAATCCCAGTGCACTTAGACCTTTAAACATTCATTACATGATAATTAATAAGTATCATTGTCTTAATAATATCAAACTGTTACATAAACTACCACCAATCTTATTTGGTTAGCTTTCCTTTTCCTTTCCCTTGTTCTTAGCAGAGCATTCAGGTTGTTCACACTTAGCTGAAAACATTTAAATTAAGCAATGATGAGCATTTAAGTTTCCAGCAAGTAATAACAATTATATATATATAAACTGAAAGAATTTAAATGTTTTCTTTATACTACCCTTCTACAACAAATCAATAGTTCTGAAGTAATCTGAACCGATAATAATAACATAACAACCCTCTTTCAAAATTTTGAAACTACATACCGACTATAAATAGGGTTAAGGGGACATACTATGAACATTGTTTTCATTTTCGAAAAGGTTAAACAAAACTTCATTTGTAAACTGTCATAACTTACGGGTACGGGGGTGATCAGCATGTTGTACCCTGTATTGATCAATACTACATGCAAGAACGATGTTATCGTTCACTCTGTCCACCTTGGGTGCATAAAAGTTTTTCCCGTGTTAGGGATGTTCATACTTGTAGGGGTTCTAAACCAAGGCAATTCGGGTGGATAATAATAAGGTTTTATCTTGTTCAACAATAATCTATAATTCAACATATATATATACGGGTAATTAACAAAGGTGTATCAACATGTGATTAAATGCAATGATTATCCAAGTGGGGACACTTGTATAACCATTTATAGAAATTAACGAACAGAATATATATCTGAATTACCATATACTAACATGTTGACAATCAATGAGCGTATATAATATTGGATTAATAATCTGTACAGTAATAATATAATTCTAAAACATTCTTACTCGCTCATGTCCATTGCATAAAGAAAATGCAAAGGTAGGATACTTGCCTGATGCGTTGCTTACAATACGCAACTTAGTTTTATCTTTTATATCACGACCTATCATTAATCAGATCATTCGTTCTATTAGAACAATATACTATAACATATAGTACTGCATTTCGCAGTCAGCACATAACCTAATCACATTATCACACATGTTCAACAGTTATTGCATCACAAACAAACATTAATATAGTCAAAATATCTAAGTCCAGATCAATTTCTGAAATATGCTCTGATTGTCAAACGACTTTATCAAGTAATTATCGACATGGGCGGTTACTTGTTAGCCAAAGCAATAAATTCAATTACTAGTTTTTTTTTTTTAATATATGATAAATAGATTTTTTTTTGTGGGATAGAAGAGTCAATTGCACCCACTGAAATTCTCACCTCATACACAATAACACGTAGTCACGAACACCAAAACACACTTTACTTCATCTCGCTAGTCGCTTTTGTAACTTGTTCGCTTGAATGGCGGTAGAGTCTTAAGGTTCCATTCATCTCACGCCTCTTGACTCTTCATCTCCGCCTCATTCATCTCCGCCCTCTTACGCTTCTTCGACTCTTCCCCAAAGACGGCATTCTAAGAAGACCCCAACCCCAAAGCCATCTATCAACTGGTAAAATTTATGCTTTTAGGGTTTATATTTGGGGGTTTTCCTTGATTTTTTGTCTAATTGGTTTGTGAATTCCTGATAGTTTCTATCTTTTGAGAGGGTAACTGGGTATTTCCTATTGGGTAAGGAAGTCAATTCTACACTTCTCAATACGTATTAATCTAATATGAATCAATTGAATTATTCAACATACAACACATTAACACTTATATTCACATAAATAATTATTTCCCTTAATATATTCATTTAATAAGACATGGAAATTCTCGGGTATTACATGTGATTTTTGGAATCGACTGGTTAACTACTCACCATGCTAAAATTGATTGTTTTTGTAAGGTTGTTAGCCTCCCTAACCAACCTATTATGCGAATTCAAGTAACCAAACCACTAAAGTTAATCATTGTCATATTAAGCCATAAGTAAAGAGCCCCAAACCTTTTGCTGGTGACTTCCAAGTCTTGGAATGCACCAAAGCCAGACTTTTCGTAGGGGACGCCGTGAACAACGGTAGCAAGTTGATAGGTATCAATGCGACGTGCTATCCAAGTCTTGGATGAGAGTCACAGTTTTGAATGATATTTCTATCGTTAATAATTTTCTTGAAGTATACCCCGAAAAACTTCCTGGCCTACCCCAGAGCATGAAATCGAATTTTGTATTGACCTCAGTACAAAACCCATTTCTAAAACCCTCAAATATTTCTTCACTCAGAACTAACAAAACTCGCACAGAAGTCGTTGGCTCGAGCTATTAAAAGATTACGATAATACCATCGTGGAAAAGAGCGAACGTGGTAGCTGACGAGTTGAGTAGAAGATTGTATGCGGTTACGAGTATGACGTTGTTAACACAAGACCTATTTCGTACGACTGACAAAAGATGGAGATAGAGTTAAAGACTCCAAGAACCTATGTGAAGATAGCGAATATACGATTAGAACTGACTTTAATCGATAAAGTTAAAGTTGCTCAAGCTACAGACTCATAGCTGATGAATGTGAAGAAGAAGGTGCAAGAAGGCATTATTCTAGAAGCAAGAATCGAAAAAGAGAGGAAATCTCAACCCCCAATTTTATTAGTCTATTTGAAATCCTCGATCGAATAGGAACTGTGGCCTATAGACTCGCCTTACCGCTAAGTATGTCGCGTGTTCATAACATTTTTCACGTATCGATGTTACGTAAATATGTGGAAGACTCGAACCACATTATTTAATTAGAACTAGACGAGATAGCAGAAGATTTAACATATGAGGAGATACCTATTAAAATCTTGGATAAGAAGGAATATATTCTACGCTCAAAGGTTATACCTCAAGAGTTAGAATCTGATGAGGTATCCTCACCTCTTCGACATACCAGGTACATATATAAATTTTGAGGACGAAATTTCATAAGGAGGGGAGATTGTAAGACCCCGAATTTTATGAAATGAAAAAATTCAATTTTCTTATAATTATTATTTAGTAAATGGTTAAATTGATAAAAGGTTAAAATTAAGGGTGATATGTGAAAATTTTGAAAAGTATGCAAGTTGTCATAAAATATTCGATTGGTCGGAGAATATTCTTTTTAACAGGGAATATTCGTATGATGACAAAATCATTGGTGGATCCCACAACAGAATTACTGTCGGAATGAGAAAACGACAGAAATATCTTTTTATAAAAATAACTGCAAAAGTTTTACCATTAAACTGTTGAAATACCCGGTGGTAAAAGTACAGTAATACGCGTGGTTGCATAGTAACACATGGTATTGATTATTGATGCTTACGTGAGAAGTCACTCAGTTATACTCAATTATTGCTACATAATATCTCTCATATTATTGATTCAATTATTGTCACAGTATCATCTGCATAATATTTTATATTATTAAATCAATAATTGAGACGACAAAGTTATTCATATTATTATTTGCATTATTGACGATGTCTAGAAAATTTTGTCGAGGAAAGGGGTTTGGTCACCTAATTGCGCGCCAATAGGGAGAAATCCTTATCGGAAAGCCCCCTTTTTCCTGGGAATGATCTGGTTGTTAAATATTATGAGTTATAATATTAATGATGAATAAGTTCATGTTGATTAAAGATGAAATTGATATTTCTATTGTGTTGAAATTATTAGTGTTAGTGGAATACGACATTTATTTCGATAATAATTGATTTCTAGAGGTTAAATTGACCAATCGGGTAATTAATCAGATAAATAAGTAATTAATTGATATTAGTTCACATGCATATAACTATTTATTCACATGAATGGAACTATTGATTCACATTCATGTACTATTGATTCGCATGCATGTGCTATTAGAGGAGGTGGTACAAGTTTGAAAATACTTGTAGAACTAAATTAAAAATAGAGGAAAAGATGAAGGTACTATACTATAATAATTCGAGCCATAAAATGTGCAATTATCGAAACTATATTTTCCTATAAATAGAAGTTCACTCTTCTTTCATTCTCACCAATTCACTAAGACTCACAAGAGCAATTATAGAGAGAGAAGCTATAGAGAGAGAAGCTATAGATAGAAAGAATAAGAGTATTTTGATACTTCACTATTTTAGTATCCAGCCTTCTACTAAGGTAAGGGGTATTATTTCTTTCGTATTCATAAGGGATATTATTTTTGTTCAATATTCGTATGAAATAATATTTTCTTCCATACTCTGTAGTATGTAAGTAATATTATTTCGTTTCAGGTTCTGAATTCTATACTTATTTTGTTAAAGTATTGCTTCTATACTCCGTGAAATTAATAGAATATCCTTGAAATTTTTGCTTCATCTAGTATCGTTTCAAAAGGATATTTTTCTAAATATTTTTATTAAATTTTAAGCTTTTCATGTCGGAGTACTATTCATGGTTACTATTCATTTATACGGCACTATTCATATGTACGCTACTATTCACAGAGTACTATTCATAAATATGATACTATTCATAAGTACAGTACTATTCAAAAAATACTATTCACAAAGTATTATTCATGAAGTACTATTCACGGGATACTATTCACTCAAGTACTATTCACTCAGAGTACTATTCATGATAAAAAATGATTTCTTTTCGCTCCAAATCATTTTTGATACAATATTATTCTTGAATTTTACTCCACAAAGCATTATCATGTTGACAATTTGGATATTATTGAATTATGGATAAATTAAATTATAAATCTTTAAAACTTATCCTTGCTTTCATTTAATTGAATTCTTATATCATTGTCATCATCCTCATACTTATATTGTGATGAAAGTCATTTTTGGCCGTAATGCATAGATGGACTGTTGATTGGTATGATTATAACCAGTGATTATTTGGTGTAATCATGACCTGTAATGTTATAAATGATGTGATAAAAGTCCCCATTGGCCCGTAGTGCATTGGTGGACAGTTGTTGGTATAATCATGACCATGCGTTTTCTTTGGCCAAGGGTGCAAAGATGAATTGTTGTTTGGCATTATCATGACCATTGGTGAAAACACGAATATCCTTGGCCCGTAGTGCATGGATAATTCGTGGTCGTGATACTAATGAATATCTTTGGCCCATAGTGCACAGATAATTCAGTGATGTGGATTATTTATTAAGCTGAGTCTCAGCAATAAAATTGATGGTAAAGTTTTAAATCATAGAAGATAGTAGATATTATGCTCTATTTGACTCTTCTAATGGATTGCTTATTCCGCTGCATTTGTTGATCTAAAACTTATTATCTATTGTATTCTATCAGTTGTTATACTATTGAAGGCTAAGGATAATTTATTCTACATTATCTTAGTCATAATATTTCTTACTGGGCTAGTTGAGCTCACCCTTTTCTTTCATTGTTCTCTTCAGGAATTGAGAACGTAGCTGGGACTAGTCGGGGAATGGAGTGATGGTCTAGGATAAGTGGCTATAGTACTTCTCACTATTCTATGAAATAGTGTGATAATAATTGTAATGAGGACTCCATTGAGTGTGGATATAGTCTAGAAGACAATATTCGTGTTAAAACTCTCAGCTTATGTTTTGTCATATTGTACACGATAGTTGTATAATTAAGTTGTATTTGTATTCTGTTCCAAGTATTTGGCGACCCAAGATGGGTAATGTATACCTATTTTGGGGGCATCACAATCATGACCACTGGTAATAATAACAAATATCCTTGGCCCGTAGTGCATGGATAGTTTGTGGATGTGATACTAACGAATATCCTTGGCCCGTAGTGCATAGATAATTAGATGATGTGGATTATTTATTGAGCTGTGTTACAGCGATAAAATATTGATGATGAACTTTTAAATCATAAAAGATAGTAGATATTATGTTCTACTTGACTCTTCTAATGGATTTCTTATTCTGCTGCAGTTAAACTTGTTATTTATTGTATTCTATCAGTTTGACACTGTTGAAGGCTAACGATAATTTATTCTGCATTATCTTAGTCATAATATTCTTTACTAGGCTAGTTGAGCTCACCCTTTGCTTTCATTGTTTTCTTCATGAAATGAGAACATAGTTGTTACTAGTCGGGGAATGGAGTGACGGTTTGAGATGGTGGATGCAGTAGTCCTCACTATTTTATAAAATAGTGTAATAATAATTGTAATGAGGACTCCATTTGAGTTTGGATATTGTCTACGAGACAATATTCGTGTTAAAACTCTCAGCTTATGTTTTGTCGTATTTTACACGACACTTATATAATTAAGTTTGTATTTGAATTCTATACCATGTATTAGGTGACTCAGAATGGGTAGTGTATTTGGGGGCGTCACAGTTATTATGTTGATAATTTGGACATTCTTAAACTCTGGATAAATTGAATTATAAATCTTTAAAATTTATCCTTAATCTCACTTGATTGATTTCTTATATCATTGTCATCATCCTCATTCGTATATTGTGATGAAAGTCATCTTTGGCCCGTAATGCATAGATGGACTGTTAATTGGTATGATTATGACCAAGAGTTATGTATCGGTATAATCATAACCTGTAATGTTACAAAAGATGTGGTAAAAGTCATCATTGGCCCATAGTGCACTGATGGATAGTTGTTTGGCATGATCATGACCACTAAGGATAATAACGAATATCCTTTGCCCGTAGTGCATAGATAATTCGTGCAATTATGATCACAATTTTACTTTTAAATAATAAAAAAACTATGTAAATCCAAAATGTTTCCTTGGCCTGTAACGACCCGAAAATTAATACAGTTTAATTCTCGACTATAGTCGTTAATAATACATTCAACCTCTAATTTTACATCATTAAACAATAATACAACCATTGAAATTTGCGGAATAATTAAAATTTACTATTACAAACTATCCTCGTTCCCAAAACCTTCAACCTTTACATCTAAATATCTCAGAATCATTTTAATACTACAATAGTTTACATCGCAAAACGATATCACAATTTAACATTAATACATTATTCAGAACCTTAAACATGGTTCAAATAATAATAACACAGCCAAAGTGTGTAAATCTTCAAGTATCACATCAAATTCATGTCTTTCAAGTAACACATAACTTTACCTTGAATCTTAAACCTGCAAAAGTGGTTATTTGCAAGGTTGAGCTCGACAGCCCAGCAAAATCTAACAGTTTTCATGCATCACGTAGCACATAATAACACGCTCAACATATATCTCATAAACATCGGACTAACATAACATACATGCTACAATTCATATAACAAGTATAAAGATTGAGTTCCTTACTCAATCAGCATGCTTTTAGTCAAACAACGTAGTAATAAATTGACTTTAACATTTCATACATTCAACATATATATAATGCATCATACTCTTTACAATACAGATTTAAAACAATCAAATTCACATAGCAAATAGGAACAGAAAGACTTGCCTTGATCGTTGTTTACCAATAACAATTTAACAGCTTATAGTTATCTGCACTTCACGTGCCCTACACAATTAAATAATCATGCACATCAACTATTAGTCAAATAGCAATGCATAGTAGTTTTAAGGTAAACTTTACTCTATGTTTCATAACCCTTCCTATTACCAATACACAATTGTTCAATTTGATTGTGTTAACTTTCGACTTATAGCTCATTATGTTTCATATTCGAAGTTCATTCAAGTGTTTAAGTATTGCTAGGACCACTTATTGGTTTTATATTAACCTATTTAATATCTTATTATATTCATTTCATTTGATTTAAAACACTCTTTACGTTTATTAACACTTATAACGGCGTTTCGACGTTTATTCGTCACACGCCCAAATTGTCTATCTTGTATGTGCTTAGTATGTTTATTCAACTTATCTAATATATCATTTATTAATGTTAAGCAACATTATACTTCATAATATTCATGTTCTATAACTTAGAACAACATCTATTATTGTCAAGAGCATTACACTTGCATACGTGCATGCCCGACGCCCTCCGATTGCCTCCGAAAATACAACAGTCACAAAGATGACCATTTTGACTACTGTTCCCGACCTCAAATTGAAAACCTTAAAGAATAAAAGTTGTAGGTCTATTCGTTCTCTTTCCGGATTATCTTGAATCACCTTAATCGGAGTTCGTATGAAAATGTTGTGCTTAATTTACTACAGCAGGTCAGACCAGTGCACCAGACACTAATGTCCAGTGCAATTGCGCCCTAAATGGCCTTGGGGGCAGTGCAGCTACGCCCCAAGTCATAGAACAGGCCCTCAGGCTCTGCTCATCGCGATTACACAGACTAAAACTCCTTCCAATGATCATAATATGAGTTATACTCATCCAAATCAGTCCATTTTCGATTCTATGGGTTCGTAACTCATAAAGCTACAACATACCAATTACCCATCAACTAACATAAACAATAACTAACCCAAATATGGATTTACAACTCAAGTTCATACTAATTGTTCATGTTTAACAAATTTAGCGAATTCATTCACTACAAATTCGTTTCTCAACCAAATTGGTTCGTTTAACTTCCGTTGTTTTCGTTTCTTGATATACTAACACAATATATCATCAATTTCAGATTATATCACGACTTCATCATAGATTTTTATTCCCAAAACAAGCCCTAATGTATATATATCAATAAAACTCAATTTCTTCATTCTAAAACATGTTTTCATGGATTTGATTTCTGAAAATCCCTTCTAGACAACAACTAATAGATTATAAACATCTAACAACATGTATATAACATATTTAAAAATTCATTCAACTAAATTTCCAAATTTAAAGGATAACTCAAGAACACCCAAACTAAGAAGAAACTAGGTTATTTACCTCTTAATTCTTGTTTAGCTTTGTTAGGAGATGTTAGAGAATTGGTACTTCCTTCTTGTTTTCAAGGATTCTCTTCCAATTGCCTCCCAATTCCTCTCTAGAGCTCTCTCTCTCCCTCTGTATTTTCTCTCCCACTATCCTCAAGCTTAGGCCAACAAACATACGCAATAAACAAAACGTAAAAGCGATGTATGTACTATTAAGTACATATCGCCATAAAAAAAAATATTTATTATATTATATTTTATTATTATTTTTAATTCAAAAGCCATAAGTCTTTGTTTGGCAAAACCAATTAAAATAATGACTTAATCATTCCTTAAGCCTTGTTTGGCAAAAAAAAAATAAAAATAAAAATTTTAAAAGCTTTATGCTCTGTAAAACCAAATTAAAACTCCTTTAATCTATTTCCATAAGTCATTTATAATATAGTTTATTGTCACACTTTATTTAAATAAATTTCCATATTCAAATTAAATTAAATCTAATAACAATTTATTAAATCCATTTACCACATAAACAAATACAATAAAATTATAATTTTCATTATAATTATAATTTTATTTAATAAATTAACACATCACTTTGATTACAAAAATCAAATTAAAATAACATTATAATAATTCATTTAATCATAATATAGTTTCAACTTAATTTAAGTTACCCAATATTTATAGGATTAATTTCTCTCGCCACTAAATTCTTTATCGTGACTAATTTCTTTTATTTCCTTTAATAATTTAATCAACTATTAAATCTCATAAAAAAAATTAATTTCTTCATACCAAAACTCATAATAAGAATTTTAATTATTAAATTCTTATTTTAATAACTTATGAAAATTCAGGTTGTCACATTCTTCCCTCCTTATAAGGATTTCGTCCTCGGAATCACCGAAACCCTACCTTACTAAGGTTCTCACAAAATCTCTCTCACGATTATCGTTGAATAACTTCAACACATTACCTTAATATAGGTTTTATTTATTACTACTACCACCATTCTATAAAATAAATTCTTGTAAGTTTTATTTCATAACCTTTACTTAGACTCAATTATATTTGAGCATTACATATTCTTTAACCCGTTCATTTCCTTCTTTAAGGATCGTTATCATGAACACTCGGGATATTACATTCACCCATTCTTCTAAGAATTTCGTCCTCGAAATTTTTATTTATTAATCTTCATTCATTCAACCGATAAAAATAGATTTTATGTTAATACTTTATTCATTCAATTGGGTTCTATAACCACTTCTTTCCACAAAGATCTTTCTACAATTATTAAACTTTTCTATTAAAAGTTTTACATTATTCTTTGATAACTCATCTCCTTCTCATTAAAAAAAAATTCTTTTCTCACTTATTCAATATATTCATCATTCAGTGTCGCATTCTACGACTTACTTCTTTCTAAGGAATATCATCCTCACCACATTCACCTTTTATAATAACAAGAATCTTCCACAATTGCTCAATAATTGGGAAGCAGTATAAATAACTCAGGAATTATAAAAGATTCCAAATCATGCTGAGGGTCATAAGACCATGAACTATGTCCACAGTTGCAAGTAATCTTTCAACTTCAACTTTAACAGTCATAAGACTATAAGGACTCCCATACTTAGGGTGTTAAGCCCTTCGTACAATGTATTGTGCACAAACATCTCAACGCCTCCGCGTAATCCCCTATAAAAGGGTTGTTCATCTCAGCTTTTTAGCATCTGAATCCGCACCAAAGCAATTTGGTTTGGCATAACTTTTCAAGAAACGCTTGAATTTCATGAACATCTTTCAATATTCGTCTAGCTGAATCAAATAGCATAGACTTCTACAACAATTTGGACATCAATTGAAATATACATATACATATATATATTCTCATATCTTAAGGAAGTCTCAAAAATATTTTTATGACGCCACGATACCGCACTATATTTACAGTCCGTTGAGGATTCCATCATTTGGTGATTTTATCATACTACATCATACCATAGTGGGCTGACGATCCTTAGATCACATCCAACACTAAGTAATACTACATTGATGACTCCATCATTTTTATCATCTCTGCACCATGTTCCATGATGCATTGATGATATATAAAAAAATATATTTTGATATATTTCAAATCATTTTTGTCTAGCCAAAGCAATTAGCATAGACATACGAATAATAGCACTGTTTTTTAAAATTCTTTGGTTCACTAGTATGACCCAACAATTTTTTTTCAAAAAAATCAAAAGTATAACCATCGGCACGAAATCAATAAATTTCGAAAGTCTAGCATAGCTAGTAGATTTAGAATATCCAGGTAACCATCAACTTCAATCTTTACTTCATTACTTAACCATTCTATCAATTTCCAACTTCATCATTGCTCTCTATACTATAACCATTTTCTACCCAAAATAGTTCATCAAACTTACCGCACATTGGAAGTTCAGGAACTTGCCACAATAATATGAGTTTAAGAACTTATCCTAGTCAGACCATAGGCGTCCATTCGCTGAGGGGTTCAAAAACATACCATATTATTGTGAGTCACGAACTTACCGTATGCATTAGTTTTAAGAAACGCACCTAATCCTAATAATATTTGACTAATCTTAATAATTTCTAACTATCAAACATACACATGAGAAAAGAATCACCTTTTCGCCACATATACATTGATAGCGCGACACCAACATTCCAATGATTATCAATGTGATAAACTGAATGCAAGCACAAACCCTCGCCCATACAAAGATTTGTACAACTAAGCCATCACATGAGTCCTCAATTGAAATCCCACCTAACTCTATCTTACTCTTAACTTGCTCTTTGCTTGATACGAATTCCTTGTATCACATCATCTATAACTCCTCGTGAGTTATCTCGTACTATTTCATAATACACTATCTTCATAGCATCAAGCTATAATTATTCAAACATTACAGACCATCTTTCTTTTATAACTTAAACAGATCACGTCGTGATCTTATTCTATAATCATCTCCCTTAAAATTCTTTTCTTAACTCGTGATCGTTTTGTTTTACGATCCTCTTTCTTTCCCTTTTTCATCATTTATGATTTCTTTTATGCTTTTAATCTTCCAGATTTTGTGTATTCATCATTATTCGTTATCTTGGCTATTGGAGTTAGGGTAACTCCCATTTCTTATCTTTATATCTCTTCAAGATTCTTCTTTGAATTTCTTGTTTATATAACAATTCTTCCATTAAGAATTTCTAACTTCATTTACATTGCTCAACATTTCATTTGAGTTCCACATTTTCATCATATGTATCCACTTTCTATACTTGGTACACATCGAGTCTCTAATAGTTTCAATATGGTACGCTGAGTGGTTTTCCACAAACAACCAACAAACTAGGTTCCGAGTTGCTAGTTCGTATATACCTCCGCTCTATGAAGGAATCGTTTAGCCTAGATACCACACATCAACTATTAAAGAGTACAATTGTACCATACTTAAATATAACTTTTATTCTTAACTTCTTTATCATTATCTTCTTATAGACTTTGTCTAATTATTACCACCTTACATCCTTATTATTGGAGTTGGGTAACCCCACATTCATATTCCTTATAACTCTGCGAGATTCTTCTTTGAATCCTTTCACGCATGTTTTAATCCCTCCTTTATACATTTCTCAAATTATTTCTTATTGTTCAAACTCTATTTGAGCCTATTCTTATATTATCTTCACCTCTCTTCTCTAAGGTTATAGCTTAAGGTACTCTTACCTAAGGTTTCTAACCTCTGACTTTGATACCAACCGTTAATGTAATTCCCAAAATTCATACAGTTTAATTTCTAGACTTTCATTAGATTAATAATAATATTCAAACTCTAATTTTACATCATTAAACAATAATACAACCATTGAAATTTGCGGAATAATTAAAATTTTCTATTACAAACTATCCTCGTTCCCAAAACCTTCAACCCTTACACCTAAATATCTCAGAATCATTTTAATACTACAATAGTTTACATAAAACGATATTACAATTTAACATTAATACATTATTCAGAACCTTAAACATGGTTCAAATAATAATAACACAACCAAAGTGTGTAAATCTTCAAGTATCACATTTGATTCATGTGTTTCAAGTAACACATAACTTTACCTTGAATCTTGAACTTGTAAAAGTGGTTATTTGCAAGGTTGAGCTCGACAGCCCAGCAAAATCTAACAGTTTTCATGCATCACATAGCACATAATAACATGCTCACCATATATCTCATAAACATCGGACTAACATAACATACATGCTACAATTCATATAATAAGTATAAAGATTGAATTCTTTACTCAATCAGGATGCTTTTAGTCAAACAACGTAGTCATAAATTGACTTTAACATTTCATACATTCAACATATATATAATGCATCATACTCTTTACAATACAGATTTAAAACAATCAAATTCACATAGCAAATAGGAACTGAAAGACTTGCCTTGATCGTTGTTTACCAATAACAGTTTAACAGCTTACAGTTATCTGCACTTTACTTGCCCTACACAATTATATAATCATGCACATCAACTATTAGTCAAATAGGAATGCATAGTAGTTGTAATGTAAACTTTACTCTATATCTCATAACCCTTCCTATTATCAATACACAATTGTTCAATTTGATTGTGTTTACTTTCGACTTATAGCTCACTATGTTTCATATTTGAAGTTCATTCAAGTGTTTAAGTCTTGCTAGGACCACTTATTGGTTTTATATTAACCTATTCAATATCTTATTATATTCATTTCATTTGATTTAAAACACTCTTTACGTTCATTAACACTTATCACGTCATTTCGACGTTTATTCGTCACACGCCCAAATTGTCTCTCTTGTATGTGCTTAGTATGCGTATTCAACTTATCTAATATATCATTTATTAATGTTAAGCATCATTATAATTCATAATATTCATGTTTTATAACTTAAAACAATATCTATTATCGTCAAGAGCATTACACTTGCATACGTGCATGCCCGACGCCCTCCTATTGCCTCCGAAAACACAACAGTCACAAAGATGACCATTTTGACTACTGTTCTCGACCTCAAATTGAAAAACGTAAAAAATAAAAGTTGTAGGTCTATTCGTCCTATTTCTGGAACATCTTGAATCAGCTTAATCGGACTTCGTATGAAAACGTTATGCTTAATTTACTACTGAGAAAGTCGAGTAATTACCGTAGACATCGATGTCCAGTAGCGAATTCACGCCCTAAATGGCTTTGGGGCGCAAGCATTTACACCCCAAGTCGCAGAAACAGTGCCCTCGTGCTCGCTTCTTCGCGAATACACAGACCAAAACTACTTCTAATGATCATATTATGAGTTATACTCATCCAAATCAGTCCATTTTCGATTCTATGGGTTCGTAACTCATAAAGCTACAACATACCAATTACCCATCAACTAACATAAACATTAACTAACCCAAATATGGATTTACAACTCATGTTCATACTAATTGTTCATGTTTGACAAATTTAGCGAATTCATTCACTACGAATTCGTTTCTCAATCAAATTGGTTCGTTTAACTTCCGTTGTTTTCGTTTCTTGATATACTAACACAATATATCATCAATTTCAGATTATATCACGACTTCATCATAGATTTTGATTCCCAAAACAAGCCCTAATGTATATATATCAATAAAACTCAATTTCTTCATTCTAAAACATGTTTTCATGGATTTGATTTCTGAAAATCCCTTCTAGACAACAACTAATAGATTATAAACATCTAACAACATATATATAACATATTTAGCAATTCATCCAACTAAATTTCCAAATTTAAAGGATAACTCAAGAACACCCAAACTAAGAAGAAACTAGGTTATTTACCTCTTAATTCTTTTTTAGCTTTGTTAGGAGATGTTAGAGAATTGGTAGTTCCTTCTTGTTTTCAAGGATTCTCTTCCAATTGCCTCCCAATTCCTCTCTAGAGCTCTCTCTCTCCCTCTGTATTTTCTCTCCCACTATCCTCAAGCTTAGGCCAACAAACATACGCAATAAACAAAACGTAAAAACTCATGTACTATTAAGTACATATCAATTACAAAAAAAATATTTATTATATTTTATTTTATTATTATTTTTAATTCAAAAGACATAAGTCTTTGTTTGGCAAAACCAATTAAAATAATGACTTAATCATTCCTTAAGCCTTGTTTGGCAAAAAAAAATTAAAATTAAAATTTCAAAAGCTCTATGCTCGGTAAAACCAAATTAAAACTCCTTTAATCTATTTCCATAAGTCATTTATAATATAGTTTATTGTCACACTTTATTTAAATAAATTTCCATATTCAAATTAAATTAAATCTAATAACAATTTATTAAATCCATTTACCACATAAACAAATACAATAAAATTATTATTTTCATTATAATTATAAGTTTATTTAATAAATTAACACATTACTTTGATTACAAAAATTAAATTAAAATAACATTATAATAATTCATTTAATCATAATATAGTTTCAACTTAATTTAAGTTACCCAATATTTATAGGTTAATTTCTCTCGCCACTAAATTCTTTATCGTGACTAATTTCTTTTATTTCCTTTAATAATTTAATCAACTATTAAATCTCATAAAAAAATTAATTTCTTCATACCAAAACTCATAATAAGAATTTTAATTATTAAATTCTTATTTTAATAACTTATGAAAATTCGGGTTGTCACATTCTTCCCTTCTTATAAGGATTTCGTCCTCGGAATCACCGAAACCCTACCTTACTAAGGTTCTCACAAAATCTCTCTCACGATTATCGTTGAATAACTTCAACACATTACCTTAATATATGTTTTTTTTATTACTACTACCACCATTCTTCAAAATAAATTCTTGTAAATTTTATTCATAACCTTTACTTAGACTCAATTATATTTGAGCATTACATATTCTTTAACCCGTTCATTTCCTTCTTTAAGGATCGTTATCATGAACACTCGGAATATTAAACGTGACCTAATTTAGTTGTCATTTACTTAATTAGTTAATAATTATATTACTTTCAATGGCTCAGATATCTTAATTGATTGATGGACTTGGCATGAGCCATGATGCAACTAGAAGCTGTAAAGTGGGTTAGTTTGGTCAATTTCATAGGGTTGGGTTGGGTTACATGTCCAATGATAGGACCCACTAATTAGCCAATGATATCATACCACGTGTCATTATATTTATGGGTGATGATTCAGACATTCAGTTGTTTGGATTTTTTGGGTGAAGCACTCGTGTATAAGTATAACAAACACTGCTTGGACCAAAAATGGTGTGCGAGTCAGGAACCCACATCGAGAAGTATTAAAATTGTTTTAGGTTAAGTAAATAGATTATTTACATGAGGTCATATATATGCAGTCTATTTTTCATTGTCTTTATTTTACTGTAAGTTTACAACTTACAATTATCTTAATTTTAAGTTCATAATATTTTCTTTTTCTTTCTATTAATTAAAAGTACAGTTCAACCTTTCTTGTTATTAAAATTGCCAAAATAATATATACGGTAAATATTTAAGTCAAATTTTTGATTATTAGTTACGTAGATAAGTATTAATGATAATATTTTTAAAAAAATATGTAATTTTAACTTCTTGAAGTCAAGTAGATATATTTTTATATTTATAATTAACAGAAATTAAGTTAATTAATTTTAGATAATATAATATAACATTATAATTAAATTATCTAAATAATACTACTATTCACAAGATTTATGAGCCGGTCACCTGAGGTTGGTAAACTTTTTAGGGCGCTGATGAGGACATGACATGCGTGGACTCAAACAAGACTAAAGAGACGTGGGGATCAAGCAAGGCTAGAACTAAGGTTGTGTTTGATAAACTTGGGAATTAAGATCTGAATGATTATGATGTCTTAATAAATTAGATCATTTGAATGATTATGAGGTCTGAATCTAAAAAATTGTTTGATAACTAAAAAGTAAGTTGTCACTTAATGACACTATTTTACCATTTAAAGGGTAAAATTTTATTTAATAATTTTAAATATTCAAATTAATAAAAATGAGTGCATAATATTGTTGAATATATTTATATAAAAAAAATTATCAAAAATTTTTTATTAAGAGGTACCTCTTAATTATTAAGATTTCATTTTCTGTCTTACTGATTAAGAGGCATTCAGAGGTAACAAAAAAAATAAACAAACAACATCATGCCTCTTAGCGAATAAAAGACAGTCAATTAAGAGGCAATAAGATATAAACAAACGGCACCTAAGAGGTTCAAACAAGGTCTCAATGAATTGATCCAAGATGTTTGGGTTGAAGCTAATGTAAGAAAACCCAAAGAGAATGATGAGACTCAAATTTAGGTCAATTTAATACAAGCCCAGTTCTAATCTTTCAAAAGCCCACGAATTACATATTTAGCAAGGAGTAAATTTATGGATTAATTACATATTTTAGTACATTGTGAGAAATAATTACAATAATGATGCATCCATAAAATAATTACAAAAGTAATACATTTTCCCATATTTATTTATAATATTAGTACAATTAGAATTCCTTTAATCGTGGCCCATGATTATCTCCCTTATCTCTTCCCGTTAATTATTATTTTCTTATTCAAACACAACATACCCATTTTTTTATCTTTGTTCATATTTCTCTCTCTTTTTTCTTCATCCGCTTTTTTTTATTCATTGGAATCAGATGAATATCAGAAGTCCATTACCTTTCTAGTAGGTGCATAGATCAGTGTGCATCGAACCTGTGTTTAGCAATCAAACCAACTTCCTTTATAAATTTTCAGGTTGTGGTTATGACTCATGCTTATGGATATCGTTCTGATGTGAGGTATATGACGCGGGTGGCATGAAAGTTTATTATGTTCCTTGGGTACCATTTGTTATGGAGAATACATTTCGCACCTTTTATGGGACACTTCCCATTATAAGGACAATTCTCCTTAGGGAAAGAATATCATTAGTGCACGGACATCAAGCCTTCTTGACGCTTTGTAATGAAGCTCTGATGCATGCACGCACTATGGGATACAAATTTGTATTTACTGACCATTCACTCTATGGTTTTGCTGATGTGGGGAGCGTTCACATGAACAAGGTTCTGCAATTTACTCTAGCAGATGTGAGTCAGGCAATTTAATTGGCAAATTATTATCGGTTCCGTAATTGAATTCTGTGGAGCTGCATTTGGAAGTGTAGGCGGTGTTGATGGTGGTGTCATATTCGTCTCAATGCTTGCTTATCTTGATTATTAGATTTGATCCAAAATCAGCAACTGATAGAAAAGATTGGTAACCAAACATTCATACCAAGGTTACCAATCCACCTCCACACCTGCAGTTTTTTCATAGTACAGTTGGTAACCAAACCTTCATACTAAGGTAACCAAATCGTCATACCAAGATAATCAATCCACCTCCACACCTTCAATTTTTTCATAGTGCAGTTGGTAACTAAACATTCACACCAAGGTAACCAAACCTTCATACTAAGGTAACTAAACCGTCATACCAAGGTAACCAATCCACCTCAATACCTTTAGTTTTTTCATAGTACAGTTGGTAACCAAACCTTCACACCAAGGTAACCAAACCTTCATACCAAGGTAACCAATCCACATCCACAACTGTAGTTTTTTCATAGTGCAGTTGGTAGCCAAACATTCATACCAAGGTAACCAATTCAGTGTTATTAGGTTACCAATTTATTTTGAATGTGATGCAGTTGGTAGCCAAACCTTCATGCAGTGGGTAGCCAAACCTTCATGTCAAGGTAACCAATTCAGTTTTATTAAGTTACCAATATATTTTGAATGTGATGCAGTTGGTTGCCAAACTTTCAGACCAAGGTAACCAATTCATACTGCAGGTGTGGAGGTAGAGTGGTTACCTTGGTATAAAGGTTTGGTTATCTTGGTATAAAAGTTTGGTTACCTTGGTACGAAGGTTTGGTTATCAACATTACATTACACATCACTCTCTTATCTCTCTCTTTCATATGTAGTGAATAATTAATAAATTGGTTTAATAGTCCAACAAAATTGTTTTAACAGTTGGGCAACGCAAACAACTTAAGAGAATACATGTACGATTTCGGTCCGACCGTCAATTGCATAATAACCAATTATGGTTGTTTGGTTCTTGCTTGGGTAACAAATCAGATCGAAGTCTACCCCACCACTACCCACGACCTCAATCTTGACTTGTCGTCCATCACCTTCCGTCGCCGTGATATACTTGTTTCCGTTCACCTATGGTCACACTCTTCTCCATCTATTTCTCTTAACAATCAGTTGTATTTTTATTTAATACCCAAATGTGTTTTAAATTAATACCCAAATGTATTATTTTGAATTTGAATTATTATTTTGAATTTGAATTTTTGTTGTTGTTAGTTCCCAGATATTTGAATTTGAATTATTAGTTATGGTAGTTATTTCTCCTTGATTTTAGGTTTTCTTATTATTGTGAATTATGTTATTTTTGTAATTATTTTGTGTATATATTATTTTTGTAAATACTTTCTAATTGTTGTATATTAGTGTTAAGGAACCTAAATTTATTATATCACGTGTGCCACTTGCCTTCTAAACATTCTGCTAGCATGGAAACTAATATGGGCACCAAGCATCAGTTTATATAGAAAGTGGTTAGCATAAAGTTTATTTTTAGGTAAGTTAGTCAATTGGTCAATAGAATGCTGACACGCAGGCGAGGATCTTTGTGTGTCAGTATTTTATTGGCCAATTGACCAACTTATTAAAAAATAAACTCCATGGTAACCGGATCCGTTTATATATGTACACGTGGACTATATATTACATTAAGGGATGTTGGCATGCAAAGGAATCACGTGGATTAATATATTCAGCAATTACATTAAATCATGCAAGGCTTTCACGCAAATTAAATCACACGATTTTAGCAGCCTTCACGCGATAATTGATTTCTTATACACGGCAAGTTCACGTGGCAAGGATTATTAGATTTTAAATTCTATTATAATTTATTATAATTATGATTTTTTTTAATTAGAATTTCTTTTCTAAATTAACTTCTATTTCCTTATAGAAATTAGGGTTATAGCTTATAAATTCCTATTAGGATTTGGATTATTTTGAGTAGTATAAATAGAGGTCCAAGTTGATGTAATCAAAGACATTATTCATTATTCAATATATTTGTGAGGTTATTCTCTACTTTTGGTTCTTTGAAGAATTTCTAAGTATTTTTCTTTAGTTATTTCTTTGAGATTCAATTTGACTTATCATACAACAATTCATAATTGTGTGCGGCGTCTTCTACTGCATCAATTGTCGATTGTACCAAGATTACCGCTTCAAAAAAGCGAGGGGTCAAGGTGTCGTTGGTGTTCATTCAACGCATATTTCTGAACGCGAGCAATTGTACCAAGATTACTATCTACATATAGGCGATGAGTTAAGGTGTTGCAAACAATCCATCCTACAACTTTGCTAAAAACAATCGGGACGATGACCACCTCACGCAAACGTGCTATGGAGTCTATCAAGTGCTTACCGTACTTGTTTCTCTATCCATTCCCCTCTCTATGTATACATAAGAGAGTAAAAATTCGTAATTATAACTGCACTCGCACCATAAATATAAAAAAATCGTATAATTGTGGATGCGGTTATAGTGCTGTTTTTATTTTTAGTAATCGCATATTTGTGATTGCAGTTATGAATATATTTTTCTAACCGAACCACAAACTGTACTGCATATATAGTAAATTTATTTTACATTTATTATATACTAAATGTCAAAAATATGTTGATTTTGTCTCTCTCTCCATATATGTATATTATTTTGTCTTCTGTAAGACATAAGGTCCTAATCTGAAATGTCAAATAGTGATTTAGTTGTATTCTCAAATCTCAATTAGTGAATGATTTGGGTTTTGCATAAATTAGTTTGAAAACTTGCATCTACATTGTTTTGATTTTTGAATCTTTATGATACTCATTTATCATATTGTTATTTTCTCCACTAAGGTAATTAAAACATCCCTTTCTTTGGTAGCTTGGAGAAAAGTGAGGAAATAAAAACATATTATATATAGTTTAATTGATCAATAAGTATGTAGAAAAGAAACATATTTTATTATATTTGTGCAGGCTATAAATATGTTTAATAGCTGTAAATTTTAATTAAAAAACATAAATTGAAATATTCCAAATAACAGGTTTTAGTATACTTGACATATGCTAAAATTTCTACTCAATTAGTTTTAATTATGTTCAATGGTATATTTTAACCTTTTATTATGGTTAATTATGAAGATCTATTGGGTACTTTGTCCAATAAACTATTTGAATTATTTTTGTTTGAAAAACTATCTTTATTACTTTAGTTGAATTGGTTTTGTTTTAAAACCTCCCCTTTCTTTTCTTTTTAATTTTGAAGCAATATTACACTCTAAGTTGGTATTTTTCTTCTTCTAATTTTCATATATTTTAAAGTGGTTATGTAATCGCAGCCACACCGCAAATAATTGCAATCGCAATCGCAACCGTAAATAATTGTATGATGTGGTTGCTAATTTAAAAAATTGCATATTGTGGTTGCGTGGGTGCTTATAACTACGCTGCACCGTGCACCCTCACATTTGTTAACCTATTTGAGTATTAAGTATTTATTTGTAAGAGCTGAAATGTTTCTTTTTATATTTTTAATGAGCTATCTTCAGTATGTCCTAAATGTAAGACGCCGAATTTTATGAAATGAAAGTATTCAATTTTTTTATGATTATTATTCTATTTAGTAAATGGTTAAATTGATAAAAAGTTAAATTTAAGGGTGCTATGTGAAAATTTTACAAAATAAGCAAGTTATCATAAAATATTCGTTTGGTCGGGGAATATTTTTTTTTCTAGGGAATATCCGTAAGATGACACAATCATTGGTGGACCCCACAACGTAATAACTGTCGGATTTAGAAAGCGATAGAAATAACATTTTTATAAAAATAACAGCAAGACTTTTACCTTTAAACTGTTGAAATACTCAGTGATAAAAATATAGTAATACGCGTTGTTACACAATAGCACACGATATTGTACAGTATCTTTGATTATTGATGCTTACGTGAGAAGTCACTAAGTTTTACTCAATTATTGCAACAGTAGTTGCTGCATAGTATCTCACATTATTGATTCAATTATTATCACAATATCATCTGCACAATATTTTATATTATTAAATCAATAATTGAGACGACAATGTTATTCATATTATTATTTACATTATTGACAATGTCTAAAAAGTTCTGTCGAGGAAAGGGGATTGGTCATCTAATTGCGCGCCAATAAGAAGAAGTCCTTATCGAAAAGCCCACACTTTCCTAGGAATGATCTGATTATTTATATTGCAAGTTATAATATTAATGATGAATAAATGTTATTAAAAATGTGTTTAGTGAAGCCAAATGAATTAAGATAAATAGTGGGGGTTTTATGAAGTATTTGTTATAAATTTGGCTTATAACATGGACCCCAACTTATTCATTTTTCAAAATCGTCGGTAGAAAGTTATCTCAGTTTTGGTTTTATTATTATTATAATAGTAATAAAACAGAAAACTTTTTATATAAAATAATTTTTTTTTTTATAAATAGAATATATTATATTTTATTATATTGCATAAAGTACTGCATAGTGTTTGTATAGTACTGCATAGTGTAGCATATTGCTGCATAGTAAAAATTAAAAATATTTTAATTCTGTGCCGAATTTGTCCGTGAAAAATTTCTTGTTCACCCGTGATTTTTTTTCTCTAAATAGTATCTAGTCGTTCTCCTATAAATAGGATACTTAGTTTAGAAATAAAAATCACACCAGAATCAAAGAATTCTTCTTCTATAATATTGAGCGTATTTCTTTTGAGTTAAGGAAACCTTGAGTGTAGCAAATAGTGCTAGTTTTTCTTCAAGAATATCTCCACTATACCATTCCAAAGTACTCTCCTTTTAAGGTAAGGGGTATTATTTATTTCATATTACTTACGATATTATTTTTCGTATTCGTAAGGAATTTTATTTTCGTTGAATATTGGTAAAAAATATTATTTTCATTTAATATTCGTAAGGAATATTATCCTCATTCAATATTCGTAACGAATATTATTTTCGTTCAACAATTGTAAGGGATATTATTTTTGTTCAATATTCGTAACAAATAATATTTTCTTCCATACTCTGTAGTATATAAGTAATATTATTTGGTTTCATATTCCTAATTCTACACTTATGTTGATAAGTATTGCTTCTATACTCCTTGAAATTAGTAAAATATCCTTGAAATTTGCGCTTCATCGAGTATCATTTCACAGAAATATTTTTTTGAACATTCTTGTTAAATTTTAATCTTTTCATGTCGGGGTACTATTCATAGGGTACTATTCACGAAGTACTATTTACAGGGTAATATTCACTCAAGTACTATTCACCTGGGGTACTATTCACGACAAAAATTGATTTCTTCTCTGTTCAAATTATTTTTGATACATGAATATTATCCTTGAATTTTACTCCACGAAGAAGTTATCATGTTGACAATTTGGACATTCTTGAACTCTGGATAAATTGAATTATAGATCTTTAAAATTTATCCTTGCTCTCACCAAATTAAATTCTTATATCTTTGTCAATATCCTCATGCTTATATTGTAATGAAAGTCATCTTTGGCCCGTAGTGCATAGATGGACTGTTGATTAGTATGATTATGACTAGGAATTATGTATCGGTATAATCATGACCTGTAATATTATAAATGATGTGGTAAAAGTCCTCATTGGCCCGTAGTGCATTGATGGATAGTTGTTTGGTATGATTATGACCACTGGTGATAATAACGAATATCATTGGCCCGTAGTGCATGGATAATTCGTGGATTTGATAATAACGAATATCTTTGGCACGTAGTGCATGGATATTTTGTGGATGTAATTCTAACGAATATCCTTGGCCCGTAGTGTATGGATAATTCGATGATATGGATTATTTATTTTACAGACAAATGACGTGGTAAAAATCCTCTTTAGCTTACGTGCAAAGATGAATTGCTGATTATTGGTTTTACAGTTGTATATCTTTGGCTTATGTGCAAAGATAGACTGTTGATTATTAGTTTTATAATTGTATATCTTTGGCTTACGTGCAAAGATGGACTGTTGATTATTGGTTTTACAGTTGTATGTCTTTAGCTCGTAGTGCAAAGATGGACTATTGATTTACCTGATTATAGATATGAATTGTGAATGTAACTATGATCTTTGGTGGTTCAGGTGATGAGAGTTCTCTTTGTCTTGGGTACAACAAAGAACTGTTAATGAGTATTACAAGAATGAAATATTAACGATGGACTTTTAATTTGGAGGAGATAGTAGACATTATGTTCTACTTTACTCTTCTAATTGATTGTTGATTTCGCTGTAATTATGGTTGAAAACTTTTATTATCTACCATATGTTCTAAATATCTGATTTAGTACTGATGAAGGCTATTGATAAATTAATTATCTTAGTCATAATATTCTTTATTGGGCTATTTGTGCTCACCCTTTTACTTCACAATTCCTTTCAAGTATTAAGAGTGTATCTGGGTCGAGTGTGGATAATAGTGGAATAGTGTGATGGTCCGAGACTGTGAAAGTTTCTCAATACATTATAAAACTGCAAGACATGCAATATATAATTGTATTGAGGACATAAGATGGGTGTGTCATATATTATACGTCACTTAATAATTGATTTTGGTGAACAACAATAGGGTGATGAGAACCCAACTTAGAAAACGTCAAAAATGCACCCCATTAGAATGAGGAGGACAAAATTGTACTAAAAGCGTAAAGGGTGTGTTTCCACTATCATACATGATGTCTGACCACATACAAACTCGCGTTATCATAAGATATGGTTGTGCACATCCACTAGCTGACTATATCTATGAGCATTATTTATATAATTTTGGAGTATGGTTGGAATATAATTATCGATTTGAGACAATGAAGATAATTATATGGAAAGAAGATACCCACCACTGGAATGAGCAAGATTAATCTTCTCATTCTTCTTTGGGGTCTATTGGGTCAACCAAGGGTAATGCTCAAATCATATGATATCTATTATAACATAGATGCATGGCCTCCTGCCTCCTATGAAGGATTCCTTGAGCATTTTCCAAAGATTTTAATTCCTAAAATAGTTATTGACTGTACCTTTATGTAAAGTATCATTGGTTTGGAGTGTGAGTACGATTATTTCTATTGAAACTCATAGCTTATGTCCTGTCGTATTTTGCACGACAGGTCAACAGTTGTATAAATGAAGTTTGTATTTGAATTTTGTACCGTGTATCTGGCGGCTCAGAATGGGTTGTGTATATCTATTTTGGGGCGTCACAAATGGTATCAGAGCTTAGGGATATGGTCTCTGGCTAAGATTTGGGATTAGAACTAGGAGGGGAGAGACGAGCAATATCCTTCGCTAGTGTGTGTCCTACCTAAGCTGAATTTTCTTACTTAAGTTGACAAATTGTGATATGTTAAATAACTTTTGTTTTGAAGCTGTATTCTGGAATGATATCTGAAATCCAAGAGATGAGCAATGGAGAAATCATGATGTAGAGGAAATAACCGGGAAGGTATAATTCGAAAATAAAGTAAGGTATTCTCGTCTCTTCGAACTACCAGGTGTACGTAAATTTCGAGGGCAAAATTTCATAAGGAGGGGAGATTGTAAGACCCTGATTTTTATGAAATGAAGGTATTCAATTTTCTTATAATTATTATTCTATTTAGTAAATGGTTAAATTGATAAAAAAAATTAAAGTTAAGATATGTGAAACTTTTACAAAGTAAGCAAGTTGTCATAAAATATTTGTTTGGTCAGGGAATATATTCTTTTTGTCGGAGAATATCCGTATGACAACACAATCATTGGTGGACCCCATAATGGAATAACTATCAGATTTAGAAAGCGACAGAAATAACCTTTTTCATAAAAATAATGTTAAAGACTTTTCTTTGTTAAACCGTTGAAATACTTTGATTGATAAAAATACAAGAATACGCATTGTTGCACAAGAGAGCACACTCATTGTATAATATCTTTGATTATTGATGCTTACGTGAGAAGTCACTCAGTTTTACTCAATTATTGCAACAGTAGTTGCTACATAGTATCTCACATTATTAATTCAATTATTGTCACAGTATCATCTGCACAATATTTTATATTATTAAATCAATAATTGAGATGACAAAGTTATTCATATTATTATTTGCATTATTGACAATGTCTAGAAAGTTCTATCAAGGAAAGGGGTTTGGTCATCTAATTGCGCGTCAATAAGGAGAAGTCCTTATCAGAAAGCCCCCTCTTTCCTTGGAATGATCTGGTTGTTCATATTGCAAGTTATAATATTAATGATGAATAAATATTATTAAAAATGTGTTTAGTGAAGCCAAGTGAATTGAGATAAATAGAGGGGTTTTTATGAAGTATTTGTTATAAGTTTGGCTTATTACATGGACCCCCACTTACTCATTTTTTAAAATCATCGGTAGAAAGTTATCTCAGTTTTGGTTTTATTATTATTATTATTATAATAGTAATAAAACAAAAAACTTTTTATAAATAGAATATATTATTTTTTATTATATTGCACAAGTACTGCATAGTGTTTGCATAGTACTGCATAATATTTGCATAGTACTATAAAGTGTTGCATAGTACTGCATAGTGTTTGAATAGTACTGCATAGTGTTGCATAAAGTACTGCATAGTATTTGCATAGTACTACATAGTGCAGCATTGTGCTGCATAGTAAAAAAAAAAAATTGATTCTGCACCGAATTCATCTGTGAAAAATTTCCTGTTCACCCGTGATTTTTTTCCTAAATAGTATCCAGCCATTCTCCTATAAATAGGATTCTTAGTTTAGAAATGAAAATCACACCAGAATTAGAGAATTTTTCTTCTATAATATTGAGCGTATATCTTTTGAGTTAAGGAAACCTTGAGTGTAACAAATAATACAAGTTTTTCTTCAAGAATATCTCTACTATACCAGTCAGAAGTACTTTCCTTTTAAGGTAAGGGGAATTATTTATTTTATATTCGCTTACGATATTATTTTTCGTATTCGTAAGGAATTTTATTTTCGTTCAATATTCGTAAGGAATATTATTTTCGTTTAATATTCGTAAGGAATATTATCTTCGTTCAATTTTCGTAAGGAATATTATTTTCGTTGAACAGTTGTAAGGGATTTTATTTTTGTTCAATATTCGTAAGAAATAATATTTTCTTTCATACTTTGTAGTATGTAAGTAATATTATTTCGTTTCATATTCCTAATTCTACACTTATGTTGATAAACATTGCTTCTATACTCCTTGAAATTTGTAGAATATCCTTAAAATTTGTGTTTCATCGAGTATCGTTTCACAAAAATATTTTTCTGAATATTCTTATTAAATTTTAATCTTTTCATACCGCGGTACTATTCATGGGATACTATTCATGAGGTACTATTCATAAATTACTATTCACGATAAAAATTAATTTTTTTCTGTCCAAATTATTTTTGATACATGAATATTATTCTTGAATTTTACTCCACGAAGTAGTTATCATGTTGACAATTTGGACATTCTTGAACTCTGGATAAATTGAATTATAAATCTTTAAAATTTATCATTGCTCTCACCTAATTGAATTCTTATATCATTGTCATCATCCTCATGCATATATTGTGATAAAAGTCATTTTTGGCCCATAGTGCATAGATGGATTGTTGATTGGTATGATTATGACCAATAATTAAGTATCAGTATAATCATGACCTGTAATATTACAAATAATGTAGTAAAAGTCATCATTGACCCGTAGTGCATTGATGGACAGTTGTTTGGTATGATTATGACCACTGGTGATAATAACGAATATCCTTGGCCCGTAGTGCATGGATAATTTGTGGTATGATACTAACAAATATCCTTGGCCCGTAGTGCATGGATAATTCGGTGATGTGGATTATTTATTTTACAGACAAATGATGTGGTAAAAATCCTCTTTGGCTTACGTGCAAAGATGGATTATTGATTATTGGTTTAACAGTTGTATATCTTTGGCTTACGTACAAAGATGGATTGGTGATTATTAGTTTTACAGTTGTGTATCTTTGGCATATGTGCAAAGATGGACTGTTGATTATTAGTTTTATAGTTGTATGTCTTTGGCTCATAGTGCAAAGATGGACTGTTGATTTACTTGATTATAAATATGAATTGTGAATTTAACTATAATCTTTGGTGGTTCAAGTGAAGACAGGTGATGATAGTTCACTTTGTCTTGGGTACAACAAAGAACTGTTGCTGAGTATTACATCATAAAAATATTAACGATGGAGGAGATAGTAGACATTATATTCTACTTGACTCTTCTAATGGATTGTTGATTCCGCTGCAATTATGGTTGAAAACTTTTATTATCTACCATATGTTCTAAATATCTGATTTAATAATGATGAAGACTATTGATAAATTAATTATCTTAGTCATATTATTCTTTACTGGGCTATTTGTGCTCACCCTTTTGCTTCACAATTCCTTTCAGGTATTAAGAGTGTATCTGGGTCGAGCGGGGATAACAGGAGAATAGTGTGATGGTCTGAGACTGTGAAAGTTTCTCAATACATTATAAAACTATATGACATGCACTATATAATTGTATTGAAGACCTAAGATGGGTGTTGTCGACATCGGGATTTTTAGTTGTCCCTTTTCGTTACTTGTTCTTTGGTGATCTCATGTTAATGTGAGATTTGTTTGGAAAAAACAAGTGAAAAAGGTCCGACATGTATAATGTCGACGATTTGACTTTAAGAGTCACCAGTTTGTGTTTTTAACTGGTTGCACCAACAAAACCGAAAAAGGTTTGCACATTAACCTAGTGATATGACACTGCTAAACGGGTCTATGAAACCGAGATTCATTTGGGTGATGCGGAGGGAAGGTGTTAGGCACACCCCGACATCCGTGTTGCCACCTTGACCGCCACTTTTCAAGAAACTGTTATATGAATGTGTGTGTGTGTGTGTGTGTGTGTGTGTGGATCAATGTGCAATTATTTGAAAGTAGTGCGAGGCCTCGTTCGCACCTATATACAAAGGGTTTGAATTTATAAAAAAATTCAGTTTTAAGCAAGATATAGCAATGAAGTTTTGTAAAGAGGTTTTTCAAACCCATGCTCAATAGGAATTGAGACCTTTTCATACTTCCATTTTATTATTAAATGTTAGAATTGTTTGCTTTTATTTTTGAGATGGGAGGCATCTTGAGAAAATAATATACAACAAAGATGTCGAACTCCTCATGGGCATGATGACCATCTAAGGAAATTTAGACACCAGTAAATAATGTACAAGTCAACACAAATTGAAAATGTTCATCACGAGAACCAATCTAAATTCATGAGATCAATCAGTGATCACATGATTCCTAGCTCACATGATACCGCATGAGCTATATGAAAAGTAGTAAGCATTTATATATGTAAAAGTCAGAAATATATATATCTGAGACATGATCAACCACCACGAAGCAACTCCATGGGGATCGGAAATGTAAATATATAAAAGCGGTAAATATATATATATATATATATGGACATGATCAACCACCATGAAGCAACTCCATGGGGGATCAGAAAAGTAAATAAAGTAGTAATTGCGATCAACCGCCACGAAGTAAACTCCAAGCGGGACTAAATATAAATAAAGCAGTAAAGACGATCAACCGACACAAAGTAAACTCCAAGTGGGACTAAATGTAAATAAAGCAGTAAAAGGCTTCGAAGTAAACTCCAGGCCTGACAGAAATGTGTGTGTGTGTATATATATATATATATATAAAAGCAATAAATGCTCCGGATGTAAAATTCAGGATCATCAGATATGTCTGACACAGTTATATTGTAAAACCCCAAATTTTACGAATAAAGAATTAATTTTCTCGAAATATTTTTTTTAATATTATGGTGTGGATTTGAGATAATGTTATAGTTGTGGGTATTATTTATAAATTTTACAAAGTATGCGAGTTGTTATATAATATTCGATTGATCGGGGAATATTCTTTTTGTCGGAGAATATCTGTACGACGGTACAATCATTGGTGGACCCCACAGTGGAATTATTGTCGGATTAAGAAAACGACAAAATATTTTATGAAAATAACGGCGGAAGTTTTACCGTTAAAAAACTGTTGAACTACTTTCGGTAGTAAAAGTACGATGTCTACGCGTGGTTGCATAGTAGCACACGATATTGATTATTGATACTTACGTGAGAAGTCACTCGGTTTTGTTCAATTATTACTACGATAATTGCGATAGTATCTCACGTTATTTGATTCAATTATTGTCGATATTTTGTATATTATTAAATCAATAATTGAACGACGAAGTTATTAATATTATTATTTGCAATATTAACGATGTCTAGAAGTTACGCGAGGAGAGGTTTGGTCACCTAATTTATTGCGCGCCATAATAGAGAAATCCTTATTGAAAGCCCCTCTTTCCTAGGAACGACACAGTCGATTAATATTGTGAATTATAATAATGATGATAAATGTTGTTAAATATATTGAGGTGTCTTTTTATGAAGTCACGAAGTTTATATATATATATATATATATATATATATATATATATAAATTTTGTTTTATTAGTAATATTAATGTAATAAAAATGCAGAAAAGCTTTTATATAAAATAGAATACTTTTATAAAGTTATTTATTTTATTAGACTATAAATAGAATATATTATATTCTATTATGCATAGTGTTTTGCATAGTAAAATCTTTTAATATAAAACATAATACTTTTATAAAGTTATTTGTTTTATTAGAAAATAATTAGAATATATTATATTTTATTATGCATAGTATTTGCATAGTGCTCGCATAGTGTTTGCATAGTAAAATCTTTTATATAAAATGTAATACTTTTATAAAGTTATTTGTTTTATTAGACAATAATTAGAATATATTATATTTTATTATGCATAGTGTTTTAGCATAGTAGTACTGCATAGTGTTTTGCATAGTAAAATTTTTTATATAAAAAATGTAATACTTTTATAAAGTTATTTATTTTATTAGACAATAATTAGAATATATTATATTTTATTATGCATAGTATTTGCATAGTACCTACATAGTAAAATCTTTTTATATAAAATGTATACTTTTATAAAGTAATTTGTTTTATTAGAATATAAATAGAATATATTATATTTTATTTAAAAGATTTTGTTTTATTAGAATATTTTATTAATACTGCATAGTAATTGAATATGGACCGTCCGTTTAAAAGTAAATCAATCTGGACCATTCATGAATTAGTTACTATTCAGTCCATTCTCCTATAAATAGAAGCTCATTCCTTCATTATTTCTTACGAATTCAATTGAAACTCTGAGAGAAAACTATAGAGAGAAAGAAGAAAAGTATTCTTTACTTCACTACTCCTATATCCAGCTTTTTTAAGTTTCTTTTAAGGTAAGGGATATTATTTGTTGTACTCGTAAGGGGTATTATTTCTTTCGTATTCATGAAGAGAACTTCAGTTATTCCATTTATTTTATTCATTTGAATAACCTATATATGCGCTGATCTACCCCCTATACTTGGTGAAATTCTTACATTATTCCATTCTTTATCATTATGTTGGAATAAATCGCATCTGAAGTATCGCATACATGGTGAAATTCTTCTGTTATTCCATTCTTTGTTATTCTGTTGGAACATCCTGTCTGTGCATTTACGCATGACCTGGTTCCGTTATTTATTATTCTGTTGGAACATCCTGTCGATGCGAAATTCTTCTGACCTTGTTTCGTTATTTAGTATTCTGTTGGAACATCATGTCTGTGCGTTTACGTATGACCTGGTTTCGTTATTTATTATTCTGTTGGAATAACATGTCTGTGCGGTCTATCTCATGCCTGGTGATTTCTTTTGTTATTCCATTCTTTATTATACTCAGTTGGTTAAAGTTTTGACTTCTATATTCCATGAAATTAGTGGAATATCCTTGATATTTGTGCTTCATCCAGTATCTTTTCATGGAAATATTCTTCTGAGCATTCTTGAATTTTACTCTACAAAGAAGTATCATGTTGACAATTTGGACGTTATTAGTTCCTGGATAAATTAATTCTTGAACTTGTTTTATTGAATTCTTATATCATTGTCATCATCCTCATGTTTATATTATGTTGAAAGTCATCATGGCACATGGTACATAGATGGACTTGGTATGATTATGACCAGGGATTAATCGGTATAATCATGACCGTAATGTTACAAATGATGGGGTAAAAGTCCTCATTTGCCCGTAGTGTATTGATGGACAGTTGTTGGCATGATCATGACCATTGATGAAAACACGAATATCCTTGGCCCGTAGTGCATGGATAATTTGTGGTTGTGATACTAATGAATATCCTTGGCCGTAGTGCAGGGATGATGTGGATTATTTATTAAGCTGAGTCTCAGCGATAAAAGTGATAAAAAACCTTTTAAATCATAAAATATAGTAGATTTTATTCTCTACTTGACTCTTTTAATGGATTTCTTGTTCCGCTGCAGTTAAACTTGATGTTTGTTATATTGTATCAGTTTAACACTTGAAGGCTAACGATAATTTATTCTTTATTATCTTAGTCATAATATTTCTTACTGGGCTAGTTGAGCTCACCCTTTTACTTTCATTGTTCTCTTCAGGAAATGAGAACGCGTGGCGAGGGACTAGTTGGGGAACAGTGACAGATCTAGATAATAGCATTAGTAGTCCTCACTATTCTCATTAAATAGTGTGATAATAAATGTAATGAGGACTCAATTGAGTGTGGATATTGTCTAGATGACAATATTTGTATTAAAACTCACAAATATGTTTTTTAGTATTTTACACTTGTTGTATAATTAAGTTATATTTGAATTTTGTACCATGTATTTGGCGACTCAAGATGGGTGATGTATACCTATTCTGGGGCGTCACAATTTAATATCAAAGCTTAGGGATATGATCCTGGTGAGATGTGAGACAAGAACTAGGAGGGAGAGACGAGGAATTCCTTCGCTAGTATGACCTACCTAAGTTTATTTGGTATTTAATTGGTGGATTGAGTATAGGGATAATATGTGATATGTCAATTAACCCTTGTTTTGTGACAGTGTTTGAAAATGGCATCTGAAAATGTTGAGATAAGCAATGGAGCAAAATAATATGACCGTATCGCAGTACGAGGCTAAGTTTGCGGAGTTATCCCGGTTTGCATCCCATTTAGTCGATAATGAGGAGCGAATGACGCGAATATTTCTAAGAGGTTTGAAACCCGATATACGTCAATACCTCATTTCTCATAAACTTTGTTTATATTTAGATGTTGTGAATAGGGCTCAGTTATTGGAGCGCGATAATGAGTCAGCACAACCAAAAGGTAATGACCTGCAACACGATAATAATCGTACCAGTGGCAATGACCATCGGAACAATGATGACCATTGTGGGGGAAATTATCATGCCTAGAATGGTAACCACTTCGGTGGTAATCATGGCCAAAATAATAAGAATGGACATTTCAAGAAGAGGAGATTCATCAATGATGGAAAGACGTCAGCATTAGCACCCGTTGTTAAAGAAGGAGAACGACCACCTATCATATGCTTCAAATGTGGAGGGGAGGGACACATCAATCCAAACTGCGCGATTCCATCCAAAGCATGCTACAATTGTGGAAGAGAAGGTCACCTAGCCCGATTTTGTTGTGCACCAAAGTCAAGTCCAGCTGGGATGGAGGCATCTAAGGCCGTCCCAGATAAGACAAAGCCGGTAGTTTAAGTGAGAGTGTTTATTGAGGAACCCAAGCAAGGTTATTACGGGTAAGTTAATCATAAATTCTTGCGAAGTCTATACCTTATTAGATACCAGTTCTACCCATTCTTTTATCTCTCTTGTTTGCGCTCAACGTTTAAATTTGACTCCTAAAAAATTAGACTTTGACTTATCTATTGAAACTCCGTTAGGAGAAACCTTCGTTACCTCCACTGTCTATAAATCTTGTTTGATTCATATCGATACCCTCACGTTACTTGTCGATCTTATCTCTTTGAAAATACTTGCCTTTGATGTGATTTTAAAAATCGATTGGTTAACTATTCATCATGCTTTTCGTAAGGTTGTTAGCTTTTATATTCCTAACCAACCTGTTATACAAATTCAAGCAACCAAACCACTAAAGTCAATCATTGTCATATCAAGCCATAAGTAAAAAGCCCTGAGCCTTTCACTGGTGACGTCCAAGTCATGGAATACACCGAAGTCAGACTTTCCGTAGGGGACGTCATGAATAACGGTGGCAAATTGATAGGTATCAATGTGACGTGTTATCCAAGTCTTGGATGAGGGTCACAGTTTTGAATGATATTTCTATCGTTAATAAATTTCTTGACGTATTCTTGAAGACTTCTTAGCCTACCCCTAGAGCGTGTAATCGAATTTTGTATTGACCCCAATACAAAACCCATTTCTAAAACCCTCAAGTATTTCTTCACCCAAAATGAACGTATAATGCGCCAAAGACATTGGCTAGAGCTATTGAAGATTACGATCATACCATTCAATATCATTGTGGAAGAGAGAACGTGGTAGTTGACGCGTTGAGTAGAAGATCATATGCGTTTACGAGTGCAATGTTGTTAACACAAAAACCCATTTCGTATAACTTACAAATGATGAAGATAGAGTTAAAGACTCTAGAGACCCACATGATGATAATGAATATACGAGTAGAATCGACTTTAATTAATAAAGTTAAAACCGCTTAAGCTACATACTCAGAGTTGATGAATATGAAGAAGAAGGTTCAAGAGGGCGTTATTCTAGAAGAAAGAATCGATGAAGAGAGGAAATCTCAACCCTCGATTTTATTGGTCCATTTGAAATCCTTGATTGAATAGGAATTGTGGCCTATAGACTCGTTTTACCGTCGAGTATGTCGCGTGTTCATAACGTTTTTCACGTATCGATGTTACGTAAATATTCGGATGACCCGAACCACATTATTAAATTAGAACTAGACGATATAACAGAAGATTTAACGTATGAGGAGATACGTGTTAAAATCTTGGATAAGAAGGATCGTATTCAACACTCAAAGGTTATACCTCAAGAGTTAGAATTTGAAATGAAGTCAAGGTATCCTCACCTCTTCGGCATACCAGGTATGTACGTAAATTTCGAGGGCGAAATTTCATAAAGAAGGGAGATTGTAAAATCCCAAATTTTACGAATAAAGATTTAATTTTCTCAAAATATTTTTTTTAATATTATGGTGTGGATTTGAGATAATGTTATAGTTGTGGGTAATATTTATAAATTTTGAAAAGTATGCAAGTTTTTATATAATATTCGATTGATCGGGGAATATTCTTTTTGTCGGGGAATATCCGTACGACGGTACAATCATTGGTGGACCCCACAATGGAATTATTGTCGGATTAGGAAAATGACAAAAATATTTTATGAAAATAACGGCGGAAGTTTTACCGTTAAAACTGTTGAACTACTCGGTAGTAAAAGTACAGTAATATGCGTGGTTGCATAGTAGCACACAGTATTGATTATTGATGCTTACGTGAGAATTCACTCAGTTTTGTTCAATTATTGCTACAGTAATTGCTGCATAGTATCTCACGTTATTTGATTCAATTATTGTCGATATTTTGTATATTATTAAATCAATAATTGAGACGACGAAGTTATTAATATTATTATTTGCAATATTAATGATGTCTAGAAGTTCTGCCAAGGAGAGATTTGGTCACCTAATTGCGCGTCAATAGGGAGAAATCTTTATTGGAAAGCCCCCTCTTTCCTGGGAACGACCTGGTCGATTAATATTGTGAATTATAATAATGATGATAAATGTTGTAAATATATTGAGGTGTCTTTTTATGAAGTCACGGAAGTTTATATATATATATATATATATAAATTTTGTTTTATTAGTATTATTAATGTAATAAAATGCGAAAAAGCTTTTATATAAAAGCAGAATACTTTTATAAAGTTGTTTGTTTAATTAGACTATAAATAGAATATATTATATTCTATTATGCATAGTGTTTTGCATAGTAAAATCTTTTATATAAAATGCGAATACTTATATAAAGTTATTTATTTTATTAGACAATAATTAGAATATATTATATTTTATTATGCATAGTATTTGCATAAGTATCTGCATAGTGTTTGTATAGTAAAATCTTTTATATAAAATAGAATACTTTTATAAAGTTATTTGTTTTATTAGACAATAATTAGAATATATTATATTTTATTATTCATAGTGTTTTGCATAGTACCTGCATAGTGTTTTGCATAGTAAAATCTTTTTATATAAAATAGAATACTTTTATAAAGTTATTTGTTTTATTAGACAATAATTAGAATAAATTATATTTTATTATGCATAGTGTTTGCATAGTACCTGCATAGTGTTTTGCATAGTAAAATCTTTTTATATAAAACAGAATAATTTTATAAAGTTTATTTGTTTTATTAGACTATAAATAGAATATATTATATTTTATTTAAAATATTTTGTTTTATTAGAATATTTTATTAATACTGCATAGTAATTGAATATGGACAGTCCGTTTAAAAGTAAATCAATTTGGACCGTTCATGAATTAGTTACTATTCAGTCCATTCTCCTATAAATAGAAGCTCATTCCTTCATTATTTCTTACGAATTCACTGAAACTCTAGAGGGAGAAACTATAGAGAGAAAGAAGAAAAGTATTCTGCTACTTCACTACTCCTATATCCAGTTTCTTTTAAGTTTCTTTTAAGGTAAGGGATATTATTTGTTGTACTCGTAAGGGGTATTATTTCTTTCGTATTCATGAAGAGAACTTCTGTTATTCTATTTTTTTTATTTTGTTGGAATAACCTATAGATGCGGTCTACCCTATACTTGGTGAAATTCTTCTGTTATTCCATTCTTTATCATTATGTTGGAATAACCTGTCTATGCGAAGTATCGCATACATGGTGAAATTCTTCTGTTTTTCCATTCTTTGTTATTCTATTGGAAAATCCTGTCTGTGCATTTACGCATGACCTGGTTCCGTTATTTATTATTACATTAGAACATCCCGCCGGTCGCGAATTTAATCGACCTTGTTACATTATTTATTATTCTGCTGGAACATCGTATGCGTGCGTTTACGCATGACTTCGGTTCCGATTATTTATTATTATTGGAATAACATATACATGCGATCTATTGCATGCACGGTGATTTCTTTTGTTATTCCATTCTTTATTATACTCGGTTGGTTAAAGTTTTGACTTCTATATTCTATGAAATTAGTGGAATATCCTTGATATTTGCGCTTCATCCAATATCTTTTCATGGAAATATTCTTACGAGCATTCTTGAATTTTACTCTTCGCAAAGAAGTATCATGTTGACAATTTGGGCGTTATTAGTTCTGGATAAATTAATTCTTGAACTTGTTTTATTGAATTCTTATATCATTGTCATCATCCTCATATTTATATTATGTTGAAAGTCATCTGTGGCCTGTAGTGCATAGATGGACTTGGTATGATTATGACCAGGGATTAATCGGTATAATCATGACCGTAATGTTACAAATGATATGGTAAAAGTCCTCATTGGCCCGTAGTGCATTGATGAACAGTTGTTGTCATGATCATGACCATTGATGAGTGTATATGGATAATTTGTGGTTGTGATACTAATGAATATCCTTGGCCGTAGTGCAGAGATGATGTGGATTATTTATTAAGCTGAGTCCCAGCGATAAAAGTGATGAAAAACTTTTTAAATCATAAAAGATAGTAGATTTTATTCTCTACTTGACTCTTTTAATGGATTGCTTGTTCCGCTGCAGTTAAACTTGATGTTTGTTATATTGTATCAGTTTAACACTGTTGAAGGCTAATGATAATTTATTCTATATTATCTTAGTCATAATATTTCTTACTGGGCTAGTTGAGCTCACCCTTTTAGTTTCATTATTTTCTTCAGGAAATGAGAACGTAGCAAGGACTAGTTAGGGAACGGAGTGACGGTCCAGGTAATAGCATTAGTAGTCCTTACTATTCTGTTAAATAGTGTGATAATAAATGTAATGAGGACTCAATTGAGTGTGGATATTGTCTAGATGAAAATATTTGTATTAAAACTCACAAAGATATGTTTTGTCGTATTTTACACATTGTTGTATAATTAAGTTGTATTTGAATTTTGTACCATGTATTTGGCGACTCAAGATGGGTGATGTATACCTATTTTGGGGCATCACACACACACACACACACACACACACACACATATATATATATATATATATATATATATATATATATATATATATAAAAAGCAAATAAACGCTCCGTAAAAATCCGGGCTCATCGGATATATACGACAATGCAGTTTTATATATATATATATATATATATATATATATATATATATATATATATATATATATATATATATATATATATAAAAAGCAAGCAAACGCTCCAGACATAACTTCTAGGCCCAATCGAGGCATAACTTTCGATAATGGTAGTCCATATATAAATATATACATATATAAGTATATATATACAGACAGAAATGAAAACCACGAACTGAAGTCCGGGCATACGCACACAACACGACTCTCAATGTGTAGAATAGTGTGTGCAAAGATGAAGAGAAAGGCTTTATAGAGTGTGAGAAGGCTTACAGTGGACTACCAAAGAAGATTTCTATGACTTTAAATGGATGAACACTCAGCTTTTGCTGGTAAAAATATGTCAATATATGAGCTCACAAGTGTTTAAAATAAGAAAGCACTCAATTTATAGCGTGTACAGAGCAAATTGGACAGGTCTTTCTCGTCTTTTTTTTTCCAAATATGGCCACCCAAGCCCTCTATTTATAGAGGGGGGTGCCACAGGTGTACCTACGATAGCAGCAGGTGTACCTACGGCTTCCCGGGGTGCCCCAGGTAGTGTGGGGCCCGCTATCTCAAAGTACGTGCACTCGAACAACGCGTTGTTCGCTCGAACTTTCATAACTTTCAATCCGGGAGTTCGATGGAAGCGTACCATACCATTCCGGAAAGCTCTTTCCGAGAGCTATGCAATGACATAGGATTTGCCCCTTTTTGATTCCTTGAAGATAGGTCCATGACCAAAATGGCATTTCTGAGTTTTTGTCAGGTAGTCCATTGAGCCATTTTGCATAGTTTGTGCTCTGAAGTTAAGATATGGTTCTTGTGGGACTTCGTTTGAAGCAATATGATTTGGAATGAGTGTATTTAATTTGAGTTGGAGTTGAGTTGGCAAAATGACCATTTTGCCCCTCTAAGGGTTATCTCCAATTTTTGCACAGTCGTAGCAGGGTTATTTCTTGGGTTGGCAACTGATTTCCCGGGGTTATCTCCGGGGTTGGAAAATCTATTTCTCGGGCTATCTCTGGGGTTAGCTTTGATGTTGTGGTCCTCCAGGGTTATCTCTAAAGTGTGAAAAAGATGCCCTCCTGCATAGTTAGTAACATGAAAAAGAAATTTCGAGTGTCTACAGATGCCCCTCTTTATCATGTTCATGCAATGCAATGGAATGGAGATGATAAAGATTAGTAGACACTTGAAATATGACATGGTATTTTTAATGATGCAAATAGCAATGTAATGAATATTATGATGAATGTTAAAATATTTTTGCAAATCGCAAATGGCATTTCGTACTTCGCACTTCGCTTTTGGCCAATCGCACTTCGCAAATCACACATCGCATTTCGCATATCGCAAATCGCAATGTAATGAATGTTATGATGAATGTAAAAATTCTTTCACAAATCGCTTTACCTTTACCGGGGATTACTGATGCCTATGTTGGTGTTGACTACAACAGTTTGGCTTTTTGTCGGTGTCGTTGATGCCTGTTTGATGAAGAGAAATTGAGATATTTTCTACATCTCTACGGGGATGACATTCTGAGATCACCGGACCCTCCCGATGTATACGCTGGTAGTTTACAATGGTGCCTACCCTGATGGTAGTTTGACAACGGATCCTACCCTACTAGTAGTTGAATATGCTGACATCGCTAAACTATTTCGGTTCCCACTTGGACGGTGGTATACACAGCTTTCATCACTGAACTGTCTTGATGTTACGCTGAATTGATGCCAATGGTTTCGAATACTGGATCTTCTGATACCTTTGCTGAAGTAAGATCTAAAGGTTTGCTTCACCAGACTCTGCCTGATGTTATGCTTGATAGAGATGTACGTTGATGTAGCGCATTTTCACATTTGCAGATCATGCATGATGTGATGATCTAGATTTTCTTAAGAGTCTATCGTCCTAGGTTGATGCAGATTGTAATTTGTATGGAGTAGAATTTTTTCTCACCCTTGTTAAGGTGATTTGGAGTTTCCTTTCGCTGTTGGGTGCTTGTGCCCCATTTCCTTAAGTGTTTGATTCGTAACCCAGATGAACTGATGACCTGAATGTCGCTGATATCCCTGAAAGGTGCAACTTGTTCTTTTGCTGTCCAGATTTGAACTTCAGTGTAGAGGCCTCAACTTATGAGGATTTGACGCAGGTTAACATATTTGATGGTGTAGATTTCATTCGCTAAACCTTTTTTCATTGGGCCTTTACTTTTGAGTTAAGAACTATTTTTTGTTGAGAGTTTTCCCCTTTTTCTGTAGGGGCAAGCTTATATCATCATGATAGGAGTTCTCCCCTTTCTTTTGATGACAGGCTTGATCCTGCCTTAAACTCATTCCCTTTCTTGGAATCGAAAAATGCCCCAGTCCTTTCGTATGTTGATGTCGGGTATTCATATGAGAAACTCTCTTGTTGACCAAATCGGGAGTGAGCAATATCCGAATCGCCAGTGAGATGATATGAGGGAAGCTCTGATGATGATGTACCATGCTGATGGTGCTGACTGGTGCATTTTCCTCTTTAGGATGGTTGATAAATGCCCCAGTGTTGAGTTGTCGCAGTTTCCTGCCTCAGTCTTGTTGTAAGGATCCCAATATCGGGTATTCGCCATTGTTGAAATTGCTCCAACCTTGCTTGTTGTCTGGGATAGTTGCTTTGCTAGGATGCTGAGATCGCAAGAGGCTTTTACCTTTGTATCAGATGGTAAACAGGTAGTGGATTTGGGCTTTGATGATTTCCTTCTGATTTGATGAAGACTTGTGATTGAGGGTGTCGGCTCTCTGAAGGTCCTCACTGCTGGTTGTCTTAGTGTATCACTGTTTCTTCCTTTCTGGGATTTCTACCAAAATTGATGGAATGACATTGAAGTGTTGTTGGGTCTTCTCCACATGGGTCGCTGACTTGGAGGGTTATTCTTGGGCATAGACTTGGGATTGATGTTTGGGTTTGGATGTTTCTTTTGAGTTCAGACCGCACCACTGATGGTTGCCTACGTACTCCTGTATGTGAGGGAGATCAGGTCTGCGTAGTTCCTTTTTGATAAGATAAACGGTTTGAGAAGTGTTTGTTTGGGTTTTTGTTTGGTTTGACTGCACCATAAATGGCTGCCTACGTACTCCTATTAGAGAGGAGATCAGGTCTTTCGTAGTTCAGGCTTGATGAGCTGAAACCTGAATGATTTGATTTTTGATTTTTGATTTTTTTTCTTTCTTTTTTTCTTTTTTCTTCTTTTTTCTTCTTTTTTTTTCTTTTTCCTTTTTTTTCTTTTTTTCTTTTTTTTTCAATATTTACATGCATGGAAAATAAAAGGCATACTACAAAGAAAGTGATACCGTCCGTCCCAACATCTTCTGGAACTCGCAAACTTATCCCCTGGATCTACATCTTCTTGGCTAGTTGTGGCCTGATAGTCTAGTTGTCAGTGGTTATGTTGTATTCAAGGCTCGCGATAGAGGTTACTTCTTGGTTCTGAATGTCTTCACTTATGGTCATAACTTGATCACTTCCTGATTAAGTATATTCCTTAGAGACACTTGAACTGAACTCTGACGCCCCCAAAATAGGTATACTTTACCTATCTTGAGTCGCCAAATACATGGTACAAAATTCAAATACAACTTAATTATACAATAGTCATATAAAATACGACAAAACATATGTTGTGAGTTTTAATACAAATATTGTCATCTAGACAATATCCACACTCAATTGAGTCCTCATTACATTTATTATCACACTATTTAACAGAATAGTGAGGACTACTAATGCTATTATCTGAACCATCACTCTGTTCCCCGACTAGTCCCTGCTACGTTCTCATTTCCTGAAGAGAACAATGAAAGTAAAAGGGTGAACTCAACTAGCCCAATAAGAAATATTATGACTAAGATAATACGAAATAAATTATCGTTAGCCTTGATAGTGTTAAAGCGATACAATATAACAAACATCAAGTTTAACTGCAGTTGAACAAAGCAATCCATTAAAAGAGTTAAGTAGAGAATAAAATCTACTATCTTTTATGATTTAAAAGGTTTTCATCACTTTTATCGCTAAGACTTAACAATAAATAATCCATCATCCTCCACACTTTCTGAGAGGATATTCATTAGTATCACAACCACAAATTATCCATGCACTACGGGCCAAGGATATTCGTGTATTCATCAATGGTCATGATCATGCCAACAAGCATCCATCGGTGAACTACGGGCAAATGAGGACTTTTACCACATCATTTGTAACATTACGGTCATGATTATCTGGAGGATTAATCCTCAGTCATAATCATACCAAGTCCATCTATGCACTACGGCCCGAGATGACTTTCAACATAATATAAACACGAGGATGATGACAATGATATAAGAATTCAATAAAACAAGTTGAAGAATTAATTTATCCGGAACTAATAACGTCCAAATTGTCAACATGATACTTCTTTGCGAGTAAAATTCAAGAATGCTCGGAAGAATATTTCCATGAAAAGATCTTTGGATGAAGCGCAAATATCAAAGATATTCCACTAATTTCATGGAGTATAGAAGTCAAAACTTTAACTAACTGAGTATAATAAAGAATGGAACAACAAAAGAAATCACCAGGCATGCGATAGACCGCACAGACATGTTATTCTAACGAATAATAAATAACGAAACCAGTCATGCGTAGCGCATACCATACGATATATTCAATGAGAATAATAAATAATGGAACCAGGTCAGGCGAAATTCGCATAGACAAGATGTTCTAACATAATAATAAATAACGGAACCAGGTCATGCGTAAACGCATAGAGAGGATGTTCCAACAGAATAATAAAGAATGGAATAACAGAAGAATTTCACCATGTATGCGGTACTTCACATAGATAGGTTATTCAAATATAATTATAAAGAATGGAATAACAGAAGAATTTCACCAAGTATAGGGTAGACCGCGTATACAGGTTATTCCAACAGAATAAAAAAAATGAAATAACAAAAGTTCTCTTCATGAATATGAAAGAAATAATACCCCTTACCTTAGAACAACTAGATAAAAGAGTAGTGAAGTAGCAGCATACTTTTCTTCTTTCTCTCTATAGTTTCTCTCTCTAGAGTTTCAGTAAATTCGTAAGAAATAATGAAGGAATGAGCTTATTTATAGAAGAATGGATGAATAATAACTAATTCTGAACAGGTCCAGATTGATTTACTTTTAAGCAGACGGTCCATATTGGTTTACTATAAAATATTCTAATAAAACAAAATCTTTTAAATAAAATATAATATATTCTATTTATAATCTAATAAAACGAATAACTTTATAAAAGTATTACATTTTATATAAAAAGATTTTACTATGTAAAACACTATCAGTACTATGTAAACACTATGCATAATAAAATATAATATATTCTATTTATAGTCTAATAAAACAAATAACTTTATAAAAGTATTCTGCTTTTATTACATTAATAATACTAATAAAACAAAACTTCATCATCATTATTATAATTCACACTATTAATCGACCCGTGTTCGTTCCCGAGAAAGAGGGGCTTTCAATAAGGATTTCTCCTATTAGCGCAAGATTAGGTGACCAAACCTCTCCTTGGCGAAACTTCTAGACATCGTTAATATTGCAAATAATAATATTAATAACTTCGTCGTCTCAATTATTGATTTAATATTATATAAAATATCGACAATAATTGAATCAATTAACGTGAGATCTATGTCAACAATTCTTTGAAGCAATAATTGAACAAAAGCCGAGTGACTTCTCACGTAAGCATCAATAATCAATCTTGTGTGCTACTATGCAACCACCAGCGTATTCATTACTTTTAACACCGGGTGTTTCAGCAGATTAACGATAAAACTTCCGTCGTTATTTTCATAAAAAATATTTTGTCGTTTTCTCAATCCGACAATAATTACATTGTGGGGTCCACCAATGATTGTGTCGTCATAGGAATATTCCATGTTAAAATGAATATTCCCCGACAAATCGAATATTATATAACAACTTGCGTACTTTGCAAAATTTATAACTATTACCCATAACTATAACATTATATCAAATTCATTCCATAATATTCAAAAATGATAATTATAGAAAATTCATCTTTATTCATAAAAGTTGGGGTCTTACATGAACCCCTCACAAACAGGGATGAACTCTGGATTCTTTGAGGGGTTGGTTTCCCTGATAACCTCACCACATTTTCCTTCATCTGTTCCTTCACCTTTTTCTTGGGCTTGAGAGGATTCGACAATGAAATCTCCCTCGAACTATTATCGCATTTCTTGCAAGGAACTTTCCTTTTTGGCTTTTTCTTCCTTGGAAAGGATTAGTATTTCCTCCGCATCATCCAAGGTTATAAGATCTGGAATGTGGTTGCTATCTTTGGACCACAGGAGGTTGGATGTTGGCAGAGGAATTTCTTTTGGGGATTCCCTTGTCTCCTCTGTCATTTCCTGTATTAGGATCACTCCATCTTGTGTTCTGCCAGGATTATCGCTCATAGCCTTCACATCATTTGAACTGCCTGTCTTGAGTGGACATCTGAAGCCTTTTATTTCCTTTTTGCCTTTTTTGGTCATAGGAAATTCTATCTCCACCTCTCCATTTTCAATAAGATCCTGGATTTTATGTCCTAAAGACCAGCATTCCTCAGTCGTATGTCCAAGTGAGTTAGAATTGTAGAGCCATATCTTGGTGGAATCATAACTCTTTATCTTGGGATTTATAGGAGGTAGCAACTCAATAATCCTTCCTTCGCTTATCATAAGGTGTAGTATTTTTTCATTGGATTTGCTTAGAGGGGTGAATTTTCGGTCTCTTGTGGAGGTTGTTTGATCTTTTTTCTTTGAGAATTCGCATTCCCCCGAGCAATTTTTTTGTTGGTGAGATCTTCTAGTAATTTTATCATCCCCCTTTTCTTGGCCTTCTGATAGTTGAGTGAAGAATTGCCTTGTATCCTGATGTTGGCGCACTATCAGCTTAGCTAGCAAATTTACTTGATTCTGGATCGTCTCTAATTTTTGCATTACTATGATACCCTCCTTCGAGTTTTCCCACTTTAGGACATTTGTTCTGTGCCTTTGGGGGTAGTCCTCTATCCTTCGTATGCACTTACAAATTGGATATATTTCAGCGCTTCCTGACCCGATCATGTTTACTTCCCCCGTATCATGCTGCAACGGAAGGTTGGTGTTGACATTTTGTTGATCAGGTTGTTGGACCACAATACTGCCACTTTCGATCAAATTTTGAATTTTATGCTTTAAAGACCAATAATCTTGTGTATCGTGTCCTGGAGACCTCGAGTGGTAAGCACATTTTTGGCTTGGATTGTATCTTTTGCTCCCTGGTTCCAGAGGTGGGGCCAATTCGGTAATTTTCTTGTGATCCATTAATATCACCAATACATTTTCAAGGGAATCGCCCAGCGGAGTGAACACCCGATTTTTCGTTCTTTCAATTTTTCTTTTCCTGTCTGGGCATTGGTTGAATGCAGCCTGTTGTTGAGATGGCAGATTATCTTTCTTTTTCCAAATGGGGGGACTGTAGGTTGGTCTCCTAGCTTGCCCCTGTACAACAAGGGATACATCTTCAATGCCTTTATCGGGTACACCCTTGGGAGCACTCGCATATTTGCCAGTCTGTATATGCTTGGCGATTGCTTCCAAGGCAGTGAAGTCTTTAATCTTGCCTGCCTTTAGGCCCATTTCTGCCATTTCGCCGTGTTTGATCATTTCCGAGAATTGCTTTCCTATACCTGCTAGGATCCTCTCATAGTAAGGCGCCTCTTGAATGTCAATAAACGTCATTACCATCTCAGTTTCCGTCATTGATGGAATGACTTGCACTGCGAGATGTCTCCATCTTTGGGCATATTCTCGGAAAGATTCAGTACTTTGCTTTTTGACTTTAGTCACTTGGTATCGAATCGTTGCCATTTATGATTGAAAACTGTATTGATTTAGAAAGGCGTGGGCCAATTCTTCCCAGTTGTAGATTTTGGCATTGTCAATTCGGGCATACCGGGCTTTAGCCTCTCCGGTGAGACTCTTTTGAAAAAGTTGCATTCTGAGGCTTTCATCTTCAGCATAAGACCCTAGGTCGCCAATGTACACTTTCAGATGAGTATAGGGATCGCCTGCCCCATTGTATTTTTCAAACTCTGGGACTTTAAATTTGGCAGGATATTGAGCCTTGGGAATATGCAGAGATCTGAATAGGTGACACTCCCATAGTTTCCAGTCCCTTTGATTGACCGGATGGTCTCCTCCATTTGTTGTACTTTTTTTCTTATATCCCTAGTTTCTCGATCATCCCTGAGATTTGTAATTTCTTTATTGGAATGAGGTTTAGGTATATGAGTTTCTATCTTTTTGCCAATACCCTGACTGCCCTCTGGTGTGGATGACTCTGGTTGAATAGGCATTGTTTGGCCCTGGATTCCTCCATGTGCAGAGGATTCTGTGTGGAGGGGTATTTGTAGACCCTGAGTAGATTGGTGTAGTTCTTTAAACATAACAACCAACTCTGTAATTTGATTGCTTAATCTTTCGAACTCTTTGTGAGAGACAGGAGTAGGATCAGGCTGGGCACTTTTATCCATGTCTAACTATGGGTTTAATGCCCTTTTGGACTTTAAATGGGAAATAGGCCCAATTGCTTCCCTACAAAAAGACTTACGTAGTTTAGTCTTAAGGAATGTATAAATGTTACATGCTATGTGATGTATCTGTTTTAGGAATATTATCCTATAAAACAGATGTAAGCTGTTTATAAGACAAGATAACATGTCAGGTTTTAATATGCATGTACACATATTCCTTCATATTTTCCATTACATTGAGATTGACAAGTAATTGAAATTACAAGTAATTTAAATGGGAAAGTATGAAGAGACTTCCCTTCGTGTTTGGTTTATCAGAGGCTGACCTATCTTAGGTTTACTCTCGCGGCTTTTTGGCATGAAGGTTCCCAGATCATCGCAATGTACTTGACGGAAAGTTAATCCGATCTTTCAACTGGAGCGAATTTGGGTGGTTCCTTTCCTGAGCCTCGTTGGAATTAGTCTCCCTACGAGTCCAGTAATAAAACACCGACAGGATAGCCTCCTGGTGGAGGAACCACACAATATACATTCACATACAACGTGTCTCACCGTTTATGAAAATGATGACATGTCTGAAGCTAATAATATCACTGAATGGATATATTGCGATCACGATAAGTAAAATGCATTCATACACATTCATAAAAAAATGTAAATGCAACATTCACACACAAGCATATAACAGTTTTGAAAAGCTTGTAGTAGCGGCTTAAGCCCTCTTACTGGAGTCCCTAGCAGAGTCACCACCTATCGACGTCGGGATTTTTAGTTGTCCGTTTTCGTTACTTGTTCTTTGGTGTTCTCATGTTAATGTGAGATTTGTTTGAAAAAAACAAGTGAAAACGGTCAGACATGTATAATGTCGACAATTTGACTTTAAGAGTCGCCAGTTGGTGTTTTTAACTGGTTGCACTGCGCTAATCGAAAAAGGTTTGCACATTGACCCGGTCATATGACCTTTGCTAAGCGGTTACGTGGCAAAGATTCATTTAGGTTCGGGGGCTTGATTATGCAGAGGGAAGGTGTTAGGCAACCTCGACATCCGTGTTGCCACGGTGACCGCCACTTATCAAGAAACTGTTATATGAATGTGTGTGTGTGTGTGTGGATCAATGTGCAATTATTTGAAAGTAGTGCGAGGCCTCGTTCGCACCTATATACAAAGGGTTTGAATTATAGAAAAATTCAGTTTTAAGCAAGATATAACAATGAAGTTTTGTAAAAGAGGTTTTTCAAACCTTGCGCTCAATAGGAATTGAGACCTTTTCATACTTCCATTTTATTATTAAATGTTCGGCTTGTTTGCTTTTATTTTTCGAGATCGAGGCATCTTTGAGAAAATAATATATAGCGATGTCGAACTCCTCATGGGCATGACATAATGACCATCTAAGGAAATTCGAGACAATTTGTAAATAATGTACAAGTAACTACACGGTTGAAAATGTCCATCACGAGAATCAATCTAGATTCGATGGAATGAATCTGTGATCGCATGATTCCTAGGCTCACATGATCTGCATGATTTATATGAAAAAAGCGATGGCGATTATATATATAAAAGTTGTAAGTATATATATATGAGACATGATCAACCACCACGATGCAACTCCATGGCGGATTGGAAATGTAAATATATAAAAGCGGTAAATATATATATATATATATATATATATATATATATATATATATATATATATATATATATATATATATATGGACATGATCAACCACCACGAAAGCAACTCCATGGGGATCGAGAAAAGTAAATAAAAAGCGATAAATGCGATTAACCGCCACGAAGTAACTCCAAGCGGGACTAAATGTAAATAAAACAATAAAAGGCCTCAAGTAAAGTCTAGGCACATGAAATGTAAATATATATATATATATATATATATATATATATATATATATATAAAAGCAAGTAAACGCTCCAGACATAACTCTAGGCTCAATCGAGGCATAACTCAATAATGGTAGTCCATATATAAATATATACATATATAAGTATATATATACAGACAGAAATGAAAACCACGAACCGAAGTCCGGGCATACGCACACAACACGACTCTCAATGTGTAGAATAGTGTGTGCAAAGATGAAGAGAAAGGCTTTATAGAGTGTGAGAAGGCTTACAGTGGAATGCCAAAGAAGACTTCTATGACTTTAAATGGATGAACACTCGGCTTTCGCTGGTAAAAATATGACAATATATGAGCTCACAAGTGTTTAAAATAAGAAAACACTCAATTTATAGCGTGTACAGAGCAAATTGGACAGGGTTTTCTCGTCTTTTTTTTCCTAAATGTGGCCACCCCAAGCCCTCTATTTATAGAGGGGGTGCCGCAGTGTACTCTGACAGCCGGGGTGCCCCAGGCGATGTGGGTCCCCATTGTCTCAAATCGTGCACTCGAACAATGCGTTGTTAAGCTCGAACTTTCATAAATTTCAATCCGGGAGTCCGATGGAAGCGTTCCATACCATTCCGGAAAGCTTTTTTCGAGAGCTATGAAATGACATAGGATTTGCCCCTTTTTGATTCTGGGAAGATGGGTCCATGACCAAAATAGCATTTTCGAGTTTCTGTCAGGCAGTCCGTTGAGCAATTTTGCGTAGTTTGTGCTATGAAGTTAAGATATGGTTCTTGTGGGACTTCTTTTGAAGAAATATGATTTGGAATGAGTGTATTTGATTTGATTTGGAGTTAAGTTGGAAAAATGACCATTTTGCCCCTCCCAAGGTTATCTCTAATTTTTGCACAGTCGTAACAGTCTTTTCTCAGGGTTATCTTTGAGATTGTCATTTTGTTGACTCTGAATGTCCTCAGGGTTATCTCTGAGGTTGGCTTGACCTCCCGGGGTTGACTCTGGGCTTTGCACTTGATCTCCTAGGGTTATTTCTGGGGTTAGAACTGACTTTCCCGGGGTTATTTCTGGGGTTGGCAACTGATTTCCCGGGGTTATCTTCGGGGTTGGAAAATCTATTTCCCAGGCTATCTTCAGGGTTAGAATTGATGTTGTGGTCCTCTGGGGTTATCTCTAGAGTGTGAAAAAGACGCTTTTGCCCTCCTGCATAATTAGTAACAGGAAAAGAAAATTTTGAGTGTCTACAGGTGTGTCGTATATTATACGTCACTTAATAATTGATTTTGGTGAACAACAATAGGGTGATAAGAATCCAACTTTGGAAGCATCAAAAAATGCACCCTATTAGAATGAGGAGGACAGAATTGTACTAAGAGCTTAAAGGGTGTGTTTTCACTATTATATATGATGTCTGACCAAATACAAACTCGTGTTATTATAAGATATGGTTGTGCACATCCACCTACTGACTATATCTATAAGCATTATTTATATAATCTTGGAGTATGGTTGGAATATAATTATCGGTTTGAGACAATGAAGATAATTATATGGCAAGAAGATACCCACCACTGGAATGAGCAAGATAGTAATCTTCTCGTTCTTCTTTGGGTCTATTGGGTCAACCAAGGGTAATGCTCAAGTTATATGATATCTATTACGTGATGCCCCCAAATCTGGGTATTTTCCAACCCGACAAATGGTGCTACACAGCACTCATAACTGTACGTTCATTCTATTGAAACGACATCAAAATGTGCATATCAACGACATTCTTCTTACATTAATAATATTACATCCCGTTCCTAGGTTCTAAAACCATTACATTCTTTGTTCATCATACTATAATATATACAAATCACTAGTTTATTACAAGGTAAACTAATCGTCCATCTTCGTCTGGCCTTTATCCTTGTCGGATCCCTCGGCTCATTCGGTCTTAGCTGCATTCATATAGATCAAGCAAGAGTGAGCATAACAAGCTCAGCAAGTACAATAATTTCTTTTAAACAACATGCTTGAAACATAGGAATCATATATCTTCAATAACTGGATAATAGTTACGAAGTACTATCAATAATTCAAAATAGCACTTCTTTTCCTTCAAAACATTTTACAGTGACAATATTCAGTAAACCATCAATTCTGGCTCAAGACCATGAGCATTTCATAATTTCTTTGAAAAAGACAACCCGATACTAAGTCCGTAAGTCTGGCATATCTTACGAGCACTTCTAGGTGATCAGCCTATAGTACTCTATGTTGATCAACACTACATCCCTTAAATGTATGTACGTTTAAGTTTTGGCAACCTCGCGTGCCCATCGAATAATCGATGAAAAATACATTTGTTTATTCATACTCAGGCTTACCTTGAATCTTTACCAAACAATTGCCATAGGATAGCGTTATCAATTCTATATTGAAAGACTTGTAAATAAATAAATCAGTCTTCAAGATTAGTCTAGCCGAGGTAAAACTGGCATTGACATTTTCATAAAATAATTCATGCGTCTTATAACATGAATCATTGGAAACCTGGCTAACACGAAGGTTAGACAAGCGTTTAGAAAACGTGCCTTCAGCGTCTGTTACAGTTTATTTACTTTCCCTTTGAGTCTTTACAGTCTCTACAACACATAAACACATAACATACCACATTAGGTCATGAATGAACATACATGGTTCCTAATGAATCTTACCCTTAATCTAATCATGTATTTAGATTTGTTATTATTGGTTCCGGCTTACCTTTATAACTTACATCATTCTTACCAACTTCTTTCTCTTTTATGTCTGTACTTGGATTTACTTCATTAATACAACTCGTTTTGAGTTAATCATCCTTCCTCACGGCTTACTAACGTTCTTACGTTATTAATCGAAACTTGATCGTTAAGTACATGTATTGCATATCGTTCACGTTCACATTCAATTGACTTATCTCCAACCTTTAGTATTATACTTAAGGTTTATATCACCCTTTAATGTTGTTACATTAGGTTTAGCATTGATATGATTCATTATCATTACCTTGTTTCTCCTTTATATTCATAACCTTTCCTCTCTAGGCTTCTCCTAATGCTGACGCTGTGGCGCCAACTTTCCTTCCTCACTCTACGCCGCAGCGCCACTTTATAGTGGCTTTCAACAAGACTTCAGTATTGCTGGCTCCAACTCTGATTCAAAAAGCCGCATCTTGCCACAGAGACTTCGATGAGCTCACAACCATTCTTGGCAACTGCGGTTACCACATATTTTGCTTGGTGGTGGCGCCAGCTTTCGGTCCCTCGGCCTGAGAGAAATTTTGACAAACAAATTTTTATATGAGATTCCTGTGCTCATAACTTCTTCGTTATGAGTCCAAATTGGCTTGTTCGAGAGCCTACCATTCAAAAATTACATATTCTACATGTTCATATAAGAATTTTACAATTTCAAATTCGTTAACTCAAAATTCACCTTTTAATTCATTTTAACGAAAACGATAAACGTTCGTGAACGTTCAACACTCGTTTCTTCGTTCTAATTTGGAATTCGGTCATTCTCGAGTATGCAACTCTATAATGCCAAATAAGACTTGTCTCCATTGAAAACCAATGTTTCCAAGCTCAATATGAAAATTCGACTTCCATTCCGAGATTTTCACGAATTCGACGATTATCGTCTAATCGTGTGAATTCCAGCATAACTTCGTTACTTATGATTTGTTCATCGTTTCAAATGGATTCAATCCATTATATTAGAAACTCAACATTCATATTACATTAACTTATTTACATGATAAGCTTTTTACTTATTCCCCATGAGTTTGTAACTTATAAAATTATAAACTACTTACACTTTCATTTCTCATAACTTATAATGATTTATAAACCATCATTCTTATCATTCTCACATCTCTTTATCATACCATCTTATTAAGGTAAACATATGAGTAGTTCATATAAGCTCTTCATAAGTTCATAACTTAATTAAGTTTGAATTACTTATTCATGACTTATACGGCTTAAGTCCATTGATTAATCATTCTTATCATTCCTTAGCATACATGTTCTACCACTACCCACTTCTCTAACAATTGAAGAGATTCATGGTTTAAGTTCTCACCCTTGATAATCACTTGATTAAGCTTTAATCTCCTTCTTGCTTCTTGAATTATCAAAGACTAGCTTATTCTCACTTATTCTCTTTAACCAATAAGTTATAAAGTGTTGGATGAAATGAACAACCAACAAAAATGAAATCCAAGCTCTCTATTTATAGGCATTGCTAAGTTAGGGTAGTTTAGTCTTTTAGGCCATCCCACCTACTTACTATTCATTACCTAGCTATTAAGTTAACTTGGCCACCACACTCTTTGCTTGGCCATAACAACATTTATCCAATACTTGGGCATCACATTTACTTAATCATTAAGTCTACTTGCTCATCACACAAAGTTCTTGGTCACCAATTCACCCATGTAATTATGGGTTACCCCATGGATCCTCCTAATCCATTGGATTCTTACTTTGGGCTTTACATTCAATTAGCTTAATTAACTTATCTTATACATTGGGCTTGTAATTAAACAAACATTAGGCTTGTTTATTAATTCACATCAGACTTAACCATTTTCACCCTTAACCATTCCTATACTTGGGCTTGTATAATTCCTAACAAATCCTACAAGTCCAATACATTTGGCTTAAAGTCTCATAACATATAATTTAAGTATTAATCTCGTATTCCACTTCGTATGCTTATTCATATACGACATTCTATCATTCATACATACTCGTATAATACCTCGTATCATACTCGTATTCATTATGTGACGCCCCCAAAATAGGTATACATCACCCATTCTGAGTCGTCAAATATATGGTACAAAATTCAGATACAACTTAATTAATACACTGTCGTGTAAAATACGAGAAAACATATTCTGAGAGTTTTAACACGAATATTATCTTCTAGACAATATCCACACTCAAATTCAATCTTATTACAATTATTATCACACTATTTCATAGAATAGTGAGGACTACTAAAACAACCATCTGGACCGTCACTCCGTTCTCCGACTAGTCCCAGCTATATTCTCATTTCTTGAAGAGAACAATGAAAGCAAAGGGGTGAGCTCAACCAGCCCAGTAAGAAATATTATGACTAAGATAATGCAAATAAATTATCATTAGCCTTCAACAGTGTTAAACTGATAGAATTTAATAGACAACAAGTTTAACTGCAACAGAATAAATAATCCATTAGAAGAGTCAAGAAAAGCATGATATCTACTATCTTCTATGATTTAATAGTTATTATCAATTTTATCGCTGAGACTCAGCTTAATAAATAAACCACATCACTGAATTATCCATGCACTACGGGCCAAGGATATTCATTATTATCACATGTTGGTCATGTTCATCTCAACAACTGTCCATCAATGATACTTCTACAGACGATGAGGACTTTTACCACATCATTTGTATCATTACGGGTCATGATTATACCGAATGATTCCTGTAACGATCCGGAATTTCAAATTGTAATATTAAATATTTATTGAATAATATAAATATTTATTTGATGTGTCTATTGTTGAAATTGATGAAATAAAATAAATATTTTATTGATGTGATGGTTGTTGAATCTAAATTTCTTAGATAATATTCTAAATTAAATTAATATATAATTTAGAGAGTTGTAATATGACATGAAGTGTGATATTATTAATTAATAATTTAAAATGGTATATTAAATTATTAAATAAAGTTATAATAAAAATTATAATTTTGTGATATTTGCTAAAATGGTATATTTAATTAAAATATGGTATGTGATTAATTAATTTAATTAATGTTGGATTTGGAAATCCAAATAAATAAAATGTAATTATAAATTATAAACTAAAGTGTTTATTAAAATAAAAGTAAAGGAGTTTAATTTAGTTTTTGCCAAACAAAGCTTACATATATTAATTCTTTTAACTTAAAGGGTTTTGCCAAACAAGCCTTATGGCTTTTGGATTTTTAATTTTTGAATTTAAATAAAATAAATTAAAAATAAAATAATAAATATAATATATTTATAATATATCGTTTTTTTTTATGGCGACATTTTATTAAGTTGGCGTATTAAGGTTTAGCGGTTTTATTTTACGCATTGTTTATCGATTGGTTTTTATGCCTTATTTGCTAAGCTTAGAGAATCTTGAGTTTTGTGAGAGTTGAGAGAATTTGAGAGAGAAGGATTTGAGAGATTTGCAATGTTTAACAAAAGGATTGCAAGCAATTTGAAGGTACTTCTTATCTGACTTTAATATATATGTATATGTCTACATATATGAATTATGGCAAAAAAATTTCATGTACTTGTGAAATCAAATTAGTTGAATTGTTGCTATACTGATGAGATAATTATGATTATACATGTTGGTGATGGTTGAGTTTATGTTTAAACAAGAGTTTGCATGCTAATTGCGGTTTAGATAAGAAAAAATTTTGACGATATATGTATTTTTATATAGTTCATATGAAATACCAATTTTAGTGGTCAATTAGTATGTGTTAATATGAAAATTGAAGTATTGTATATGCTAGTTCATTAAGAAAGCAGCATAACGTAATTTGAATGAAGTGATTTGGCCAAATATAGAATTCACAATGTTGATTTTTGGGGATGAATATCAAAAATTGAGTTTTATATGAAAAAACTTGGAATTTGAGAAATTAAACTAGTTTTAGTTGATGTTAAATTGTTTTAATTGGTGGAATATGTTCATAAACATGTTTATTATAGTTCTATACCATTTTTACGTGTTATTATCACTGTTTGGTGGGTGAAATTTGTGTTTGTTGGGCTAAAATTAAACTCACTTGTTCATCGACCTTCTATGCTGCTGTCTGTCAATGCCGCAGTGCTATGGCTACTTGCAGTGCCAAGGCAAAAAATAGCCATGTTCTTGTGGGTCCCGGCTTGTGTATGGCGCAATTGCTGGGCCATACTACATCTCTAAGACAGTGAGGTCTGCTGCTGCTGCAGACCTTGTAACATCACTATAACTTGGTTTATGGTGGTGTTAAGGAGTCAAACATGTAACAAGGAGGTTAATTCAGTACCGTGCCATGTCATTGATGGTTTCAACTTTGTAAAAGGTGATTGTAAGTGATGAACGTGTTATGTTATAAGTTAGTTTATGCAATGAATGTTAGATAAGTATTGTGAAGGTTAACACACTAGAAATTTCTGATATTTGCATAGTAGTGTAAGACTTGTGCTAAAATGATAAGTTTAGCTAGAAATATACATGTTATGGTATATTAGCATATCTAATAGATATTATGGTTCTAAACCTATGTGTAGGTGAACATGAGTTTAATATTATAGCTTACGCTCGAGTCAAGTTTCTAAACTCTCTTTTTACATTGAGCAAGTTTTCTAACTCTACATTTAAGTTGAGCAAGTTTCTTACTTTAAATCTTCATTAAGCGAATTCTTGTATTCCTAATCGTTATTTGAACAAACCAGCTATGACTTAAGCTTTATTCGAACAAGTCTTGAATTCCAATATTTATTATGTATTCTAACTTGTTTATTGTTACACAAGTTTCTTTATTGTCCTTCATATACTATGAATGCAATTTTCTTGAATTCTAATTTCTAATGTTGAATTATCTTAGTTCATTTACTTAACACAAGCTATTCTCATAATGAGCAAGCTTTATTTTCAACTTCTTTATTACTTAATGTATATTCAATAATTCATAGTCTAGCTTAATTTTATTCAAGCAAGGTTTATTGTCATTCAATACTTATGCTTTGTAGTTGTTTCTAAGCATGAGTTCAAGATATAGTTAGTTCAACACACTTATTCATTGTTCCATATTATGTTATTATTGATCATTGTTGTGTTATCAAACACTATTGATTCAACTAGTCCTCTAGTTGATGTTCGTTAAACTTCAAATTACCCTTGAAAGCTTATCAAACTAAACTTTCTTTGGTGCGGACTTGTACTCTAAATCTTGAGATGAACAACCCTATTATTATTAGGGGATAATTTACGCTTAAGCGTTGAAATGTTTGTGCACAATACATTGTGCGAAGGGCTTGATCCCCCCTAAATGCGAGGAGTCCTTATAGTCTTATGATTTGTTAAAGTTGGAGTTGAAAGATTACTTGCAATTGTGGACATAGTTCATGGTCTTATGACCCTCGGTTTTTATATATTCCATATTTTGGATTCTAGTTTTGGTTATTATTGATAGAATACTATTAGTTTTTGATGAGCCTATTCATTGGCGGTTATTTCATTCTTGTTGATTCATTGCTATATATCTAGTGAGCAATTATTTTTGCTCACTCTTGCATATTTATACACTCATTCTGCATGACTAAAGTTGAGAAGGTAGATGAGCCTTGAACTAGCAAAGGAAAGGAAAAAATGTACAAGTGATGAAGACTTGTAATTTTATTTTATTGTTATAATGGTAGACTTTTATATAATAATGTGATGTAATAATTTATTTCCGCACTTGAATGATGTTTAAGGTTATACAACTTGGGATGTTTTTGGATTTAATAATGTAACCCTATTTAAAGGGAGGATTTATGGTAAAAATATTATTTTATTTGGGTAGATAGTATGAATGTATGAATAGCGAGCACCAAATCTTGTGGGAATGAAGTACCTAGATTTGGGGGTGTCACAGGTTGGTATCAAAGCTTTAGGTTATGAACCTTAGGTGGGGGAAAAGCCTTAGGAAGTAACCTTTGAAAAGATAGTGATGATAAACTCTTATCGAGTTTTAAGGAAGAAGTAATAAAACACTTATGTGTTTATGTGATTATATCTTATGTGCTCGTGAGTGTCGAGTAGTAATGATTAGTAATTAAAACTTAAAATTTGGTTGACAGAATGGCTAATGTAAGAGGATCCAGTCAGGCTAGGGAGGAAGGATCCCAGATGCCTAGAGAGGAGGAGTCTTGAGATATTCAGGTGGTGTGGGAACATCTACTACCACAGGAAGCATCTTCATTGGTCACAGTAGTTGAGTAAGAGAGAATACCTGATGAGGATGACGAGATAGAGATGGACGCGGAGGACCCTGTTGAGCTGCCACGATCGGATGAGGAGGATGAGGAGGAAGAATTCCACTTAACTTCGATAGGCTTTGCCCGTATATGCGATGAAGTGTATGGCCATGATGTGGAACTTGAGGATAGCGTCGAGGAGTTGCAAGAGATAGTAGTGAACAATGATTCCTCAATGGCGCGAAGGACAACGAAATCCGAGGATCGAGAAGAATTGAACAATGTTGAAGAAGAAGTTGATTTACATAAGGGAAAAGCGAGCAAGCGATGGAGAAGATTGCGAAGCGGAGAATAAGCTGAAGGAGGAATCTACCAAGAGGGCAAGAGCCGAAGATGCGCATGAGGAAACTTTTCAACGAGCCAGGATGGCAGAGAGAGACGCACAGGCAAAGAGGATGAAGATGGAGGAGATGAATAATGTATTCAACACCGTGATCAATCGAGCTCAAGATTGGGTCATGGGTTATCTTATTCAGTTTGAGACGCTGCCATTGTACATTTTAGATCGCCGAACAATGACTCGAATTATGGAGGAAGAGCGTCGTAAGGCTACACGGTATCTTAGTAGGACAATGTAGGGAATGTACCTGATATGTGGTTAGGGAGTAAATAAATTATAAATCCCGGGTATGATATAATCAATGGGATAGATGATGATGATGTTGTCCTGCAACTGTTATAGTTCAGGAAAGTAATGTAAATAGCAGTGATGCTATTGTTTTAATGTTTTTAAAAGATTATGAATGAATAAAAGTTATAATTTTATTCAAGGTGTTATGTGTTATGTGATAAACTTTTATGATGTGCAACTCAAGTATATAATACTTAAAAAAAAGGTTGAATAGAATCTAATGGATGTATTTTAACAGAAAATGGCTCCAAGACGTCAACGACCACGACAGAGAACCACTGAGGAAACCAACAATAACAATGTGGAAGGTAACCCAGTTCAGCAGCTGATGACATTACTGACGGGTGCTTTGTAGAATCAACCTCAGAACTAAGGTACAATATTTAAGGACTTCAAGGCGGTTGGACCACCAGAATTTCGTGGGTCCATGAATCCGATTGAAGCATAGACCTGGATCATGGAAATAGAGAAAGTTTTCGATGTTGCTAGGGTAGAAGATAACCAGAAGATTACTTTTGCAACATTTATGTTGAAAGCAGAGGCGAGTTATTGGTGGCAAGCCAATAAAACCCGAGGAGGTCAAGGGATTATGACTTAGGAAAGGTTCAAAGAAATATTCTTTGAGACCTATTTTCGAAAAGTTCAAGAAATCGACTAGAAGTGCGAGTTTTGGAATTAAAGTAGGGAGCGATGTTGTGTGTCGAGTATCTTGCAAAGATTCAACAAGTTGGCGAGGTTTTGCGCCATATCAAGTCAAGCACAAATGAGCATAAAAGCGAAGAGGTTTGAATAAAGACTAAAGCCTTGGTTATATAGTAGGGTCTCCTTGTTCCGGTTGAAAGACGTTTGCGCGATAATGGAGAAGGCAATTCTCGTTTGAGAGTGTGGGCAAAGTTGTAACAAAACACACAACCGAAGCGAGAGAAAGAAGAAAAATGAAGGTGAAGTTAAAAATGGTGGTGGTAATAGCGGTGGAAATGGCAACAACAATTTTTAAGAGGAAGTGGAATGCAAATGTGGGAGCTGGAAATCGTGCAAGGAAACCAGCAAAAGAAGAAGTTCGAAGCATGTGTTACATGCGGGAAGTTTCACAAGGGTGTGTGCTTGATGGGGAAATGAGTATGCTTCAACTGTGGCTAGGAGGGTCACATCGCCCCAAATTACAATCAACCTAAGAAGAACGTTTGCTTCACGTGTGGGTCCAAGGATCACTTTGCTCGCGAATTCCCTAAGAAGAGATTTGGTGAGGCAAATGGAAGTAAGGGAAATGCTAGTGGAGGTACGGTGGCTATTGCTGGACCAACATCATTAAATAAACCCACAGCAGGAACCTTCAATATGACGGTGCAAGACGCGGTGCAATCAAAAGATGTCGTGTCAGGTATTATCCCAATCAATGATATAAATGCATATGTATTATTTGATTCGGGTGCTACTTGCTCGTTTATATCTGATGAATTTGCTAAGAGGTTGGAAATACGTAGTGAAAAGTTGAATTTCCCTTTAAACATAGAAATTGCAAATAAGGAGGTGATTCCTGTTAGGTTTGTATACAAGGACTGTAGGGTGAACATTAAGGGGAATGTTATGAAAGTAGATTTAATCTTGATAAAACTTGGAGAGTTTGACGTTATATTGGGAATGGATTGGCTATTCAATTATGGATCGATAATTGATTGCCAAAAGAAGTGTGTAAACCTTATGACTCCGTCAAAGGTAGTTTTTCATGGTAGCAAATCGCCTAAACAAACGAGATGTCTGACGATTATGCAGGCCAAGAATTATTGAGTCAGGGCTGTGTGGGATATTTACCCTACATAGTCGATACTTAAAAGGAGAAGGGTGTGAAACTGGAGGAGATACCAGTGGTTAGGGAATTCGTAGATGTGTTTCCGGAGGATTTGTCAGGACTTCCACCTGACGGAGACATCGAGTTCGTGATCGACTTAACACCAGGAACCGCTCCAATATCGAAGGCCCTGTACAGAATGGCTCCGATAGAAATGAAGGAACTGATGGTGCAACTGCAAGAACTGTTAGACAAGAAGTACATTCAGCCGAGTGTATCACCGTGGGGAGCATCAGAGTTATTCGTGAAGAAGAAGGATGGGTCAATGCGTCTTTGCATTGATTATAGGTAATTAAATAAAGTCACTATTAAGAACAAGTATCCGTTGCCAAGGATAGATGACTTGTTTGATCAATTGAAGGGTGTAAGGTACTTCTCAAAAATAGATTTGAGAAGTGGGTATCACCAATTGAAAGTAAGGAAGGAGGATGTACTGAAGACGGCATTCCGAACTCGATATGGACATTATGAATTTTTGGTGATGTCTTTTGGTTTAACAAATGCCCCTGCAACGTTCATGGATTTGATGAACAAGGTGTTTAAACCATTTTTAGACAAGTTTGTGGTGGTGTTCATCGATGATATTCTGGTGTACTCTAACACTCAAGAAGAACACGTGGAACACTTATGTCTAACGCTGGAAACATTAAGGAAAGAAAAGTTGTACGCGAAATTCTCTAAATGTGAATTTTGGCTAGAACGTGTACAATTCCTTGGGCATGTAATTGACAATGATGGAATTTCTGTAGATCCATCAAAAGTCAAAGCAGTGATAAATTGGGAATAACCAAGAACTCCATCAGAAGTAAGAAGTTTCTTGGGATTGGCAGGATATTACAGACGATTTATTCAAGATTTTTCCAAGATTGCTACTTTGTTGACAAATTTGACGAGAAAATCTGTAAAATTTGTTTGGACGGAAAAAAATGTGACGAAAAGTTTTCAAAATTGAAAAAGAAGATCCATGTGGCACCTTGTGTTTGTCATTACCGGATAATACATGAAATTTTGTGGTGTATAGTGATGCTTCACACAAAGGGCTTAGGTTGTGTCCTTATGCGAGCGATGATAAAGTTATTATGTATGCATCAAGGCAATTGAAAGACTACGAGAAAGGGTATCTAACTCATGATTTAGAGTTGGCGGCAGTAGTGTTTGCTCTAAAGATATGGAGGCACTATATCTATGGAGAAAAATGTGAGATCTACATGACGGACCATAAGATTTCTGAAGTATATTTTCACTCAAAAGGACCTAAACATGAGTCAAAGGAGATGGATGGAACTGATAAAAGATTATGATTGCGAGTTATCACTCGGGCAAAGCTAATGTGGTTGCGGATGCCTTGAGTAGGAAAGGTCGAGAAAAGTTGATGTTGTTAACCGATAAGGAGGAACTCATTTCAGCAATGGTAAGGCTAGAGTTATTAATCAAATTTCCAAAAGAATCTGATGAAAAATTGTACCAGATACAAGCTAGTCCAACTTTGGTGGACAAGGTGAAGAACGCACAATTATAGGATGAAGAATGCAGAAAAATAAAAGAAAGCGTGGTCGAGGGTAAAGAAGTAAAGTACCAGGTCGATACTGCGGGAATGTTAAGATTCGAAGGATGAATTTGGGTTCCAGTAGTTCAGGAAATTAAAGAGGAAATTTTGATGGAAGCGCATAACTCAAGATATTTGATTCATCCAGGAAGTACAAAGATGTATCAAGATTTGCGGCGACACTTTTGGTGACCAAATATGAAAAAAGACGTTGCAGAATGCGTTGCAAAGTGCTTGACATGTCAGAAAGTGAAGGCCGAGAATCAAAGACCAAGCGGATTACTTCAACCGTTGGAAATACGGAATGGAAGTGGGAGCATATCACAATGGATTTTGTGGTAGGTCTTCCAACGACTTTCGAAAGGATACGATGTGATATGGGTGATAGTGGATAGATTGACAAAATCTGCACACTTTTGCCAATAAAGATTAGATTTAATCTTGATCAATTTGGTGAAGCTATCGTTAAAGAGATCATCTCAAGACATGGAGTTCGATGTCAATTATATTGAACGAGAGATCCGAGGTTCACATCAAATTTACGGAAGAGACTTGAAGAATGCATGGGAGCATGATTGAAGATGAGTACATCATATCATTCCATAAACCGATGGGCAAAGCGAATGAACAATCCAAACGTTAGAGATATGCTTAGGCGTGCATAATGGATTTCAAAGGAAGCGGGATGATCATCTCCGTTGGTGGAATTTTCATATAACAATGATTACCATGCAAGCATTGGTATGCCGCCATACGAGGTTGTTATCTGGAAGAAAGTCTGAGAACTCCACTATGTTGGGATGAAGTTGGTGAGCGTCAATTGTTAGGCCCAAAATTGGTACAACAGATCGTTGAAGTTGTCAAACTCATCGAGCAAGACTAGTAGTTGCTCTCAAGATCGACGAGAAAAAACGCATCTTTGATCAACAAGAGGTAGAGATCGTGAATTTGAAGCGAAATTTACGTGTTCTGAAAGTTTCTCCTTGGAAGGGAAAATTCATTTTGGCAAGAAAGGAAAGCTCAGCCCAAGGTTTATTGGACCTTTCGAAATACTACGAAGAGTGGGAGAAGTAACTTATGAGGTAGCTTTACCTCTAGAACTAGAACATGTGCACAACGTTTTTAATGTGTCAGTGTTGCGACCATATAAACCCGATTACAAGCATGTGATCGAGTATGAACCGTTGCAGTTCAATAAAGATTTGTCTTATGAAGAGATTCCTATCCAGATAGTTGACAGGAAAGAACAAGTGCTCAGGAATAAAGTGATACCTTTTGTTAAGGTGATATGGAGAAACCACAATGTCGAAGAGGCTACATGGGAACTCGAAGCTGAAATGATGAAGAATTACCCTGAGTTATTTGTTTAGTCTATGTCTTCGATTCTGGCGATAGAATCTTTGTAAGTAGGGAAGAATGTGACGATTTGATTGTTTGAATTATGATTCTAGGGACAGAATCCTTGTAAGGAGGGAAGGATGTAACGATTTGGAATTTTAAATTGTAATATTAAATATTTATTGAATAATATAAATATTTATTTCATGTGTCTATTGTTGAAATTGATGAAATAAATATTTTTATTGATGTGATGGTTGTTAAATCTAAATTTCTAAATTATAATATTTCTAAATTAAATTAATATATAATTTAGAGAGTTGTAATATGACATGAAGTGTTATATTTAAATTAATAATTTAAAATGGTATATTAAATTATTAAATAAAGTTATAATGAAAATTATAATTTTGGTGATATTTACTAAAATGGTATATTTAATTAAAATATGGTATGTGATTAATTAATTTAATTAATGTTGGATTTGGAAATCCAAATAAATAAAATTTAATTATAAATTATAAACTAAGGTGTTTATTAAAATAAAAGTAAAGGAGTTTAATTTAGTTTTTGCTAAACAAAGCTTACATATATTAATTCTTTTAACTTAAAGGGTTTTGCCAAACAAGCCTTATGGCTTTTGGATTTCTAATTTTTGAATTTAAATAAAATAAATTAAAATAATAAATATAATATATTTTCTATTATATACGTTTATTTTGTAACTGACATTTTATTAAGTTGGCATATTAAGGTCTAGCAGTTTTATTTTACGCATTGTTTATCAATTGGTTTTACACCTTATTTGCTAAGCTTAGAGAATCTTGAGTTTTTGAGAGATGAGAGAATTTGAGAGAGAAGGATTTTGAGCATTTGTATTTAACAAAAAGAGTTGTTTATTTGAAAGGATTGCAAGAATATTATATAAGGTATTATATATATATATATATATATATATATATATATATATATATATATATGAATTATGGCAAAAATTCATGTACTCTGTGAAATCAAATTCATTGAATTGTTTCTATACTGATGAGATAATTGTGTTTATATGTGTTGGTGATGGTTGAGATTATATGTAAACAAGAGTTTGCTATGCTAATTGAAGTTTAGAAGTAGAAAAAAATAATGACAGTGTATGTTTTCTTATATGGCTTATGAAATACCAATTTTTAGTTGTCAAGTTGTACATTAATATGTAAATTGAGTATTGTTTGTGCTAGTTTGTTAAGAAAAGAAGATAACGTAATTTGAACGAAACAATTTGGCCATGTATAGAGATTACAGTGTTGATTTTCGTGAAAGATATCAAAAATTGGGTTTTTGTATGAAAACTTGAAATTTGAGAAATTAAACTAGTTTTAGTTGATTTTAAATTGTTTTAATTGGTGGAATATGTTCACAAACATGTTTATTATAGTTCTATACCATTTTTACGTGTTATTGTCACTGTTTGGTGGGTGAAATTTGTGTTTGTTGGGCTAAAATTAACTCTTGTTCATCACCGATCTCTGCTCTATCTGTGCTTGTGCATACATTCTGTAGGCAGTGCCTTGGCAAAAAATGGCGCAGCTGTATGGCCCCAGATTTGTGTGTAGGCGCATTGCGTATACCATATCTTGAGACAATGAGTCTCTTCTTCTTTATATAGACATTGTAACATCACTATAGCTTGGTTTAAGGTGGTGTTAAGGAGTCAAACATGTAACAAGGAGGTTAATTCAGTACCGTGTCATTTCATCGATGATTTCAACTTTGTAAAAGGTGATCATAAGTGATGAACGTGCTATGTTATAAGTTAGTTTATGCAATGAACGTTAGATAAGTATTGTGAAGGTTAACACACTGGAAATTTCTGATATTTGCATAGTAGTATAAGACTTGTGCTAAAATGATAAGTTTAGCTAGAAATGTACATGTTATGGTATGTTAGCATATATAATAGGTATTATGGTTGTAAACCTATGTGTAGGTGAACGTGAGTTTAATATTATAGCTTACGCTCGAGGTAAGTTTCTAAACTTCTCTTTTTACATTGAGAAAGTTTTCTAACTCTACATTTACGTTGAGCAATTTTCTTACTTTAAATCTTCATTAAGCGAATTCTTGTATTCCTAATCGTTATTTGAACAAGCCAGCTATGATTTAAGCTTTATTCGAACAAGTTTTGAATTCCAATATTTATTGATGTATTCTAACTTGTTTATTGTTAGACAAGTTTCTTTATTGTCCTTCACATACTATGAATGCAATTTTCCTGAATTCTAATTTCTAATGTTGAATTATCTTAGTTCATTTACTTAACACAAGCTATTCTCATAATGAGCAAGCTTTATTTTCAGCTTGCTATTACTTAATGTATATTCAATAATTTATGGTCCTAGCTTAATTTTATTCAAGCAAGGTTTATTGTCATTCAATACTTATGCTTTGTAGTTGTTTCTAAGCATGAGTTCAAGATATAGTTAGTTCGCTTACACTTATTCATTGTTCCATATTATGTTATTATTGATTAACTATTGTATTATCAAACACTATTGATTCAACTAGTCCTCTAGTTGATGTTCGTTAAACTTCAAATTACCCTTGAAAGCTTATCAAAACCAAACTTTCTTTGGTGCGGACTTGTACTCTAAATCTTTGAGATGAACAACCCTATTATTATTAGGGGATAATTTACGCTTAAGCGTTGAAATGTTTATGCACAATACATTGTATGAAGAAGGTTAATCCCCCAAAGTGCGAGGAGTCCTTATAGTCTTATGATTGTTAAAGTTGGAGTTGAAAGATTACTTACTTATTCGTGGACATAGTTCATGGTCTTATGACCCTCGGTTATTTATATTCCATATTTTGGATTCCAGTTTTTGGTTATTATTGTTAGAATACTATTCAGTATTGATGAGCTTATTCATTGGCAGTTATTTCATTCTTGTAGATTCATTGATATATCTAGTGAGCAATTATTTTGCTCACTCTTGCATATCTATACACTCATTACAGCTAAAGTTGAGAAGGTAGATGAGCCTTCAACTAGCAAAGGAAAGGGAAAAATGTACAAGTGATGAAGACTTGTAATTTTATTTTATTATTATAATGATAGACTTTTATATAATGATGTGATTTAATAATTTATTTCTGCACTTGAATGATGTTTAAGGTTAGACAACCTGGGATATTTTTGGATTTAATAATGTAACCCTATTTAAAGGGAGGATTTATGGTTTAAATATTATTTTATTTGGGTAGATAATATGAATGTATGAATAGTGAGCACCAAATCTTATCTTTGTGTCGGGTCACAATCATACCTATCAACAAGTCCATCTATGCTAGATTTTCATAACAATATAAACATGAGGATGATGACAATGATATAAGAATTCAATTAAATGAAAGCAAAGGATAAATTTTGAAGATTTATAATTTAATTTATCCAGAATTTAATAAAGTCCAAATTGTCAACATGATATTGCTTTGTGGAGTAAAATTAAAGAATAAGATTGTATCAAAAATGATTTGGACATAAAAGAAATAAATTTTGTTCATAAATAGTACCCCGGGTGAATAGTACATGAGTGAATAGTACCCCGTGAATAGTACTTCGGGAATAGTATCCCGTGAATAGTACTCCGGCATGAAAAGATTAAAACTTATCAAGAATGCTCAGAATAATATTTTCATGAAAAGATATTGGATGAAGCGCAAATATCAAAAAAATTTCTGATCATTTCAGGAATTATAGAAGCAATACTTACCATAGTAAGTTTAGAGTTAGGAATCTGAAATGAACAATATACGAAACTGCAAAAGGATTTTCAACTGTCATGCGGTAGTCTGCGTAGACAGGTTATTCTCATAATTTAATAACAAATGAATACGGAGGGTTATTCACTAGGCATGCGGTAGTCCGCGTAGACAAGTTATTCCCACAGGATAATAAAGAATGGAACAACAAAATGATTTCACCATGCATATGGTAGTCCGCGTAGACAAGTTATTCCCATAGAATAATAAAGAATGGAATAACAGCCCTTACTAGTATTGAAAGAAATAACTCTCTTCATGAATACGAAAGAAATAATACCCCTTACCTTAGTAGGAAATTGGATACCGCAGTAGTGTAGTAACAGAAGATTCTTCTTCTTTCTCTCTTATCCTCTCTATTCTTTCTCACTCTATAGCTTTAGTGAATTGGTGAAAAATAATGAAGGAATGAGCTTCTATTTATAGGCTTGGCAGAGTAAGGGTAAAATAGTCTTTTTGCCATAATTTATGATATCATCGCTTACATCAATGATCATATAACATCATTGCTTACATCATCGTTCTTATGACATCATTGCTTACATCATCATTCCGATGACATCATTTCTTACCTCATCGTTCTGATGACATCATCGCTTACATCATTAGAATTCAAATTCAATTCGTTCTCTTCCACCTCATTTTACTTTTATAACATGAATTTACTATAATAATGTTACCATTCAAATTATAAAAAGCATACTATTATATAATCACATAATACTACTATAATGTAATATTATAATAATATATTTGAATGAATTATTTTATCGGAAAAGATAAAATACCAACTTTCAACAAATGTCACATGCTAACAAAATTCCTCCGTTTAAATCCACATTGAATAAATATTTTCTTATCATATATATCAACATTTAATTATTCACAAATAATATTACAAAACTACAATATTGACAACCAGATCATTCCAAGGAAAGAGGGGACTTTCCGATAAGGATTTCTCCCTATTAACGCGCAATTAGATGACCTAACCTCTCCTTGACAGAACTTCTAGACATTGTCAATAATGCAAATAATAATATTATTCAAATAATATGAATTATTGATTTGATAATTTGAAATAATGTGCAATGACAATTATTGAATCAATAATATAAAATATCAACGTAGCAATTATTGAATCAATAAAATAAAATATGATGCAGCAATTATTGTAGCAATAATTGAGTATAACTTAGTGACTTCTCACGTAAGCATAAATAATCAATACCGTGTGCTACTATGCAACTACACGTATTACTGTACTTTTATTACCGGGTATTTCAACAGTTAACGGTAAAACTTTTCGTAGTTATTTTTATAAAAGATAATTTTGTCGCTTTCTACTTGTAATAATAATTACATTGTAGGGTCCACCAATGATTGTGTCTTCGTACGAATATTCCCCGACAAAAAGAATATTCCCCGACCAAACGAATATTTTATAACAACTTGCTTTACTTTGCAAAATCTTCAAATATCACCCTTAACTTTAATCCTTTTATCAATTTAACCATTTACTAAATGAAATAATAATTATAAGAAAATTGAATACATTCATTTAATAAAATTCGGGGTCTTACAATCTCCCCTTCTTATGAAATTCCACCCTCGAAATTAGGGTACGTACCTGGTATGTCGAAGAGGTGAGGATACCTTGATTTCATTTCAGATTCTAACTCCCAGGTCATTTTCTCAACATCGTGGTTTCTCCACAAAACTTTGACTTGAGGTATAACCTTGGAGCGTAGAATATGTTCCTTCTTATCCAAGATTTTAACAGGAACCTCTTCATACGTTAAATCTTTTGCTATTTCGTCCAGTTCTAACTCAATAATGTGGTTCGGGTCTTCAACATATTTGCATAACTTAGATATGTGAAAAACGTTATGAACATGAGACATACTTGGCGGTAAAGCGAGTCTATAGGCTACAGTTTCTACCGGTCAAGGATTTTAAATGGGCCAATAAAATCGAGGGTTGAGATTTCCTCTCTTCTTCGATTCTTGCTTCTAGAATAACGCCCTCTTGAACCTTCTTTTTCACATTCATCAGCTCTGAGTCTGTAGCTTTAGCGGCTTTAACTTTTATCGATTAAGGTCAGTTCTACTCGTATATTTGACATTATCACGTGGGTCCCTAGAGTCTTTAATTCTATCTCCATCCTTTGCAAGTCATACAAAATGGGCATCTACGTTGACAATATCACACTCATACCCACATATGATCTTCTACTCAACGCGTCTGCTACTACGTTCGCTTTTCTAGGATGGTATTGAGTGGTATAGTCATACGTAATCTTTCAACAGCTCGAGCCAACGTCTTTGGCGCATAATGCGTTCGTTTTAGGTGAAAACAAATATTTGAGGGTTTTATATCAGGTTCAAGGTCGATACAAAATTTAATTTCACGCTCTGGGGTTGGCTAGGAAATTATTCAGGGAATACGTCAGGAAATTTATTAACAATAGAAATATCATTCAAATCTGACGTATTTTTGTTTAAATCTGTGATATGAGCTAATAAAGCATGACATCCATTTTTTAATAAACGAATAGCTTTATGGCTTAAGATGACAATGATTAAATTTAATGGTTTGGTTGCTTGAATTCGCATAATAGGTTGGTTAGGAATATGAAAGCTAACAACCTTACGAAAACAATCAATTTTAGCATGATGAGTAGTTAACTAGTAGATTCCTAAAATCACATCAAATGCGAGTATTTTCAAAGAGATAAGATCGACAGGTAACGTGTGGTTGCCGATTTGAATCAAACAAGACTTATAAACAGTGGATGTAATAAAGGTTTCTCCCAACAGAGTTTCAACAGATAAGTCAAAGTCTAATTTCTCCGAAATTAAATTTAAACGTTGAGCGCAAGTAGGAGAAATAAAAGAATGGGTAGAACCGGTATCAAATAAGGTATAGACTTCGCTAGAGTTTATGATTTGCTTACCGGTGATAACATCGTTCGGGTTCCTCGTCACGAAAAACGCTCTCTTAAACTACCAATTTTTACTTGTCTGGGACATCCTTTGGCGTCACCATCCCAGCTGGACTTGACTTTGCTATAGAGGACATTCCACCCTTAATTGCTTCGTCGCATTCCTGATCCATGATTTGAATCATTACTCTCTGATCCATATCGAATTGGGGTTGACCGCTCTGCACAGGGTAATTTCGAACTCGATGTTAGATTCTACCGATTGTTTTCCAAAAAGCGAAATCTATTTCATCTATTTTGGCCTTATTGGATCAAACGTCTTTTTCTACAATATCAACGCGTCGTGCGGCTTTTACCCATGCATCCTCTATTCTCATTCATTCTATTGTTTCTTTTTTCATCAGAACTTTGATCATATCATTATTAGATTCCAGCTCTAATATCTTATACTCTAACAAGGAGTGCTTCTGTTCAAGTATCGCACATTGGGTAACACAATTTTGAATTGTTACATCTTTTCTCCACGACCGCCTGCCGTTCTTCAGCCTACTCTTCTAACTCATGAATACGATTTTGTAATTCTACATTTCGATCATAAAATTCTTCTAATAAATTCTCCCCAGGTTCCTCTTCTTCCTCACTCTTAGCTGCAACCTCTGCGACTAGCTCGGGTGCAACTATTAGTTCTTCACTCACCACGTAGATATCTCTAATTTCTTCTTCGTCTGACATCACATTAACCTGGTTGGTGATTAAAGGTGTCTCAACGGTCTCATTCACTCCATTGTTAACATTTTTAGCTGCCATTTTCAAACACTTCCACAAATCAAGGGTTAATTAACATGTCACATATTATCCCTATACTCTGACCGACCAATTAAATAACAAATAAACTTAAGTAGGTCATACTAGCGAAGGAATTACCCGTCTCTCCCCCTAGTTCTAGTCTAACATCTTAGCCAGGGATCATATCCTAAGCTTTGATACCAACTTTGATGCCCCCAAAATAGGTATACATCACCCATTCTGAGTCATCAAATACATGGTATAAAATTCAAATACAACTTAATTAATACACTGTCGTGTAAATACGACAAAACATATGCTGAGAGTTTTAACACGAATATTGTCTTCTAGACAATATCCACACTCAAATTCAATCTTATTACAATTATTATCACACTATTTCATAGAATAGTGAGGACTACTAAACAACCATCTGGACCGTCACTTCGTTCCCCGACTAGTCCCAGCTATATTCTTATTTCCTGAAGAGAACAATGAAAGCAAAGGGGTGAGCTCAACTAGCCCAGTAAGAAATATTATGACTAAGATAATGCAAATAAATTATCATTAGCCTTCAACAGTGTTAAACTGATAGCATATAATAGACAACAAGTTTAACTGCAGCGGAACAAATAATCCATTAGAAGAGTCAAGTAGAGCATGATATCTACTATCTTCTATGATTTAATAGTTATTATCAATTTTATCGCTGAGACTCAGCTTAATAAATAAACCACATCACTGAATTATCCATGCACTACGGGCCAAGGATATTCATTATTATCACCTGTTGGTCATGTTCATCTCAACAACTGTCCATCAATGCACTACGGGCCAATGAGGACTTTTACCACATCATTTGTATCATTACGGGTCATGATTATACCGAAGTATTCCTGGTCATAATCATTCCAATCAACAGTCCATCTATACACTACGGGCCAAAGATGACTTTCATAACAATATAAACATGAGGATAATGACAATGATAAAAGAATTCAATTAAATGAAAGCAAAGGATAAATTTTAAAGATTTATAATTTCATTTATCTAGAATTCAATAAAGTCCAAATTTTCAACATGATATTGCTTTGTGGAGTAAAATTAATGAATAATATTGTATCAAAAATGATTTGGACATAAAAGAAATCAATTTTTGTCATGAATAGTACCCCGAGTGAATAGTACCCGAGTGAATAGTACACCGTGAATAGTACTTTGGAAATAGTACCCCGTGAATAGTACTCCGGCATGAAAAGGTTAAAACTTATCAAGAATGCTTAGAATAATATTTCCATGAAAAAGATATTGGATGAAGCGCAAATATCAAAGAATTTTTGATCATTTTAGGAATTATAGAAGCAATACTTACCATAGTAAGTTTAGAGTTAGGAATCTGAAATGAACAATATACGAAACTGCAAATGGATTTTCAACTGTCATGCGGTAGTCCGCGTAGACAAGTTATTCTCATAATTTAATAACAACTGAATACGAAGGGTTATTCACTAGGCATGCGGTAGTCCGCGTATACAAGTTATTCCCACAGAATAATAAAGAATGGAACAACAAAAGTATTTCACCATGCATGTGGTAGTCTGCGTAGACAGGTTATTCCAACAGAATAATAAAGAATGGAATAACAACCCTTATGAGTATTGAAAGAAATAACTCTCTTCATGAATACGAAAGAAATAATACCCCTTACCTTAGTAGGAAATTGGATACCGCAGTAGTGTAGTAACAGAAGATTCTTCTTCTTTCTCTCTTATCCTCTCTATTCTTTCTCACTCTATAGCTTTAGTGAATTGGTGAAAAATAATGAAGGAATGAGCTTCTATTTATAGGCTTGGCAGAGTAAGGGTAAACTAGTCTTTTTGCCATAATTTATGATATCATCGCTTACATCATCGATTATATGACAACATTGCTTACATCATCTTTCTGATGACATCATTGCTTACATCATCGTTCCGATGACATCATTGCTTTCCTCATCATTCCGATGACATCATCGCTTACATCATCAGAATTCAAATTCAATTTGTTCTCTTCCACCTCATTTTACTTTTATAACATGAATTTACTATAATAATGTTACCATTCAAATTATAAAAAGTATACTATTATATAATCACATCATACTACTATAATGTAATATTATAATAATATCTTTGAATGCATTATTTTATCGGAAAAGATAAAATACCAACTTTCAACAAATGTCACATGCTAACAAAATTCCTTCATTTAAATCCACATTGAATAAATATTTTCTTATCATATATATCAACCTTTAATTATTCATAAATAATATTACAGAACTACAATATTGACAACCAGATCGTTCCTAGGAAAGAGGAGGCTTTCCGATAAGGATTTCTCCCTATTGGCGCGTAATTAGATGACCTAACCTCTCCTTGACAGAACTTCTAGACATTGTCAATAATACAAATAATAATATTATTCAAATAATATGAATTATTGATTTGATAATTTGAAATACTGTGCAATGACAATAATTGAATTAATAATACTCCCTCCGTCCCATAGTTATAGGCTGATTTTCCATTTTTAGATGTCCCAATATATAGGCTACTTACTATTTATAAAATCTAGTTGGTTCATTATTTTATTTTTATGCCCTTATAATAAATATTCAACCATTACTCTTTTTTTGAAGAAATAACCTTCAATGTCATTATTTTTATCACCATATTTAATGTTGTTGTATTCTCAATAAAAGAATTCGACTTTTTAGGCTTTACTAGTTTAACATATTTTGTGTATAAAAAGCAATTGTACCAGCAATCAATGAAGTTAAGAGTTTCAATGTGATAAGTAAGGAATAATTAATTTATTCATTAATTCTATATTAAGGGGTATATGTGAAAAATTTCTGTTAAGAATTAACTTAAACTGATTTTCTTAAACTATGTGCCAAAAGAAATCAGCCTATAACTATGGGACGGAGGGAGTATAAAATATCAACGTAGCAATTATTGAATCAATAAAACAAAATATGATGCAGCAATTACTGTAGCAATAATTGAATATAACTCAGTAACTTCTCACGTAAGCATAAATAATCAATACCGTGTTCTACTATGCAACCATGCGTATTACTGTACTTTTATTACCGGGTATTTCAACAGTTAACGGTAAAACTTTCACCGTTATTTTTATAAAAAGATAATTTTGTCATTTTCTAACTCCGACAATAATTCTGTTGTGGGGTCCACCAATGATTGTGTCTTCGTACGAATATTCCCCGACCAAACGAATATTTTATAACAACTTGCTTTACTTTGCAAAATTTTCACATATTACCCTTAACTTTAATCCTTTTATCAATTTAACCATTTACTAAATGAAATAATATTTATAAGAAAATTGAATACTTTCATTTCATAAAATTTAGGGTCTTACACATTACCTCGTTCAATACCTACGTATTATACGATAATCGCTTTAATTCATTATACACATTTAAATTCCTTCTCAAAAATCACTTTCCCTAACCGTTAGGTTTTAAGTCCGCAAGCGAAAATTTCGTTTGGATATTCCACCTCGTCTTAGAATTCTATCATTACGCGTTTCTCGAAAATTCAAAAATAATTCCCAAGCAGAAATCAGTGAATAGTGTTATTCGAAATTTTTTTCGGAAAGCTTTTATTTTCGTCTTGGAAATTCAAACACTTTAATTCTATCACATAGTCAAAATACTACGACGTTCCGACATATCTAGGTCATAGAGCGACCTTTAATTAGCTTACTCCGATAAATAATTAATTAAATTCATTTAATCCACATAATCAAATAAAAATTTATTTCTCATAAAATCCAATTTTTTTTTCTGGGGCGTTACACTCTTCCCCCCTTATAAGGATTCTATCCCCAAAATCTCGCTACATTGACATAACCAAATGAGGAAAAAATTTCCATCATTTTAATTTCAAGTTTCCACAATGCTTCTTTGGCATTGTGGTTCCTCCAATTCACATTCACCGAAGATATTATCTTAATTCACATGAGTTGTCACTTATTATCAATACTCTGAGTTGGAAGTTAAGCATTTACTCACACATTACGCTATCTCCCTCTTATTAGTCCTTCTTTTAACTCAAATTATATAAAACTCAAATTCCTCCTTCAAAACGAGATGATACTTGATCTTCTCTTCATCCCGCATCTTCTTCTTCATTCGCTTGCATTCCTCATTACCTAATTGTACCTACTTAACTCGTTCCATTTTCATGGATTGAGCCTTACTTGTGAATAACATTCTACCACTTCATTCCGTAACTTAACTTCTAACTTCGTTCTTGCCATTTCCGTTATTAACTCATTTTGAGTCGCTAACATTGATAGCTTTTCCCGTACCCTTCTTACTTATCGCGTCGACTTCTACATTTACCTTCCCTGTATGATATAATGTGACTACCCGAGAATTTAGACAATTTAGTAAAATCTTAAATGATGGAAGTAAGGTCAAATAATAGACCTAGACAGAAAATAAGTGTATGCGTTTGATGTTTTTGGGAAAGAATTTTGAGGATTTCAAAATTCTGTGTAGGATTTTGGTGAATTATTCAGGATTAAGTGTATATGTGTATATGTTTTGTGATTATGATATTATATGTGTACAGTATGTTGTTAAGGGTCAAGAGTTAACCAGATAAATTTTATCAGTGTCAAACCCTAAGATTATTGTCGAATATCGACGTTCTGTTAGAAAACCCTAACAATGGATACGAAACCCTAGAAATCGGTTCTGAAATCCTAATTTCAGTTCCGAGAATCCGAAACCCTAATTCGGTATTTGGAAACCCTAAATTGGGGATTTAAGTACAACATATATGGTTTTTGTTTTAATCACAAACTTAATTAGGGATAACCTTAATTGATTAATTAGAAATTCTAATAATTAGAAACCCTAATTATTAGGAACCCTAATTTGTAAATATGAAACCCTAATTGGTAATTAGGTAATTTTAATTTTTTTAATTAGGAAATATTAATCCTAAATTGCTTAAGTCTTAATGTGATTAGGAAATTATAATATACTTAGGAAACTCTAATTATAATTTAGAAATCATGATTTTCTATTTTAAAATCTAATTAGAAAATCTTAGAAAATTTATTTACAAAATCTTTAGGGTTAAACCCAAAACCCTAAGGGTTAAAACCCTAAACCCTAAGTCCTAATGACAAGTATGCCATTAAATTTAAAAGCCAAATGACTAGTTTACCCTTATTGCATTATTTAGTAGATTGCTTGTATATCTAGCCCTAAAATGAGTTGGTAAACGACCCTAGCCCTAGCCCTAGCTATGTGTCCAAAATCAGCCACAACTTGCTAGCAAATACATTGAATCATATCTATTATATAGATCAAAGAGAGAGAAAAGCTTCACTTTATTTTTCATTGTTGACAACCTCTTCTCTCTCTCCAAATTTTGAGATTTAATGAGGAAGAGAGTCAAACATATAATAACCTCTTAGCTTAACAAGATCAGGATCATGGATCAGAATCAGAATCAAAGCCTCAAAGGTATAAGAACCCTAAATCTTGAAATCTTTGTATTTGATGTTAGATGTTGTAATTAGTTAGTTAAAGTTGTGTATTAGGGTGTCTTTGAGTGATCTGGGTTGATAGATCATGGATCTATAACACTTAGATGCACGAATCTAGCATTTTTAGATATCTAGAAAAATTGAAAAATAAGGTCTGACAAGCAAATGTCAGAGCCTCTAGATTCTTCTGTGTTAGATGATTATGGTGTTTTATGTTATGAATCTATAGTATGCCATGTGGTCTTTGTTCTGCAACTTGAATCAGGATCATAGCATGTCTAGATCTTAAGTTATATACAGTTAAACTACGTTGACCGGCCATGACTGACTGTTTCTGGGTAACCCAGATTGCCCAAAAAAGTCTGACAGTGTTTTTGCAGGCCTTGATCTTGCTTCTAGGTTATGTTTTTGGTAGTGTTATTGGTCGGATGTTGTAGACTGGTATGTGGTCTACGCATAGAATTCATTATAACACCTAGAACCATTACAGGATCAAAGATACTTAAGGTCAAATGTGAGTTGACCACTAGCCTGGGGACGAAATCTGGGAAACCCAGATTTCTCAAAAATGAAATTTCTGACCCTACTTTGACCTGCCATTATCTGTCATATATTATGTTGTGGTTATGATCTTGTGTTATAGAAATGGACTCTGACATGTTCTTTACACGATTGTACCATTATATCACACAAACCAAGCTGGGAAGGCAATGATTTAAGGGCTCAAAGTAGCTACCTCGATTCTGAAAAACCCAAAAACTTAAGAACAGGGTTTGACAACGATTTGGAGAGCTTAGATCTCTCTGATTTTTTGTTGAATGGCCAGGAAATTTGATTGTAGTTATAGTGTTACACTTATACTACATGTGTAACAACATTAGTAGCTCAGAAAACCTTATGATCACAGATTTATCTATGGTCAACCCAAGTCCCTCGAAGTCTGACATGGTTTTCTGGACAAGCTCAAAAACACTCAAGAACACCTATAGCGACGGTTCTGTTGCTATAGGGCCCCTTTAGCGACATTTAATTACTGAAAAATTATTAATTAATTAAATAAATAGAAATAAATAGTTTTTATTATTAAAATACATAATAAATTATGAAAAATATTTTAAAGCACGAAAAATAGTTTTTAGTTATTTTGAGTATATTTCAAAAATATTTAATATTTTTGGAATATAAAAGGTATTTATTTATTTAATTATAATATTAAATAAATTAGTTAAAATGATTTTAATATTTGAAAAATCATGAAATATTATATTATGGTGTTAGAAAATATTTTGATGACTTTTAATATTTTGTGATGAATTTCATTAATAATTTATTATATGGTAATTAATTTATTTAATAAATATATTAAATAAATTATGAAAAAAATAAAATTAATGATTTAAAAATCATATAAAAATGATTTAAGTGTTAGAAAAATATTTGAAGTTATAAAATATAACTTTTGATATTTTGTCATAAAAATATTAATATTTTAATATTAATAGCAATTATCGGATAATGAATTTAAGTGTTTAAAAATCATATAAATATGATTTTAAGGTATTAAAATACTTTGATATATTATAAATATATTATAATATTATGTTATGATTTTTATTAATATTTAATATTAAATAAATATTAATGATAATAGAATAATATGGTATTTATATTATATAAATACGATATAAGTGATTGAAAAATTATGATAAATAGTAATAATTATCTGAAAATTATTACAAACCTATGAATAATGTTTTGACTGATAAGAAAATTATCTAAGATATTGTTAAGTGCTTAGGCAGAGTTTAATTGAACTTAAACTCGAGTATTGTCCGACTAGACCATCGGGATGATAGAATTGTGTCGGTTTCAAGTCTGACTGAAATAGTTTGACCTGATACTAAGTCTTATGTGTATTGTAGACTGATAGGGTTATGTGATATATGTTTAGGTTATTCTATATATATATAATAGTATTATATTGTGATGATATTATTCTAATATTAGAGATCTATATTACTAATATTAAGTCTTCGGATAAAGCGATATAAATTGTGTAGCGGTAATCAATGGTTCAGGCATGTTTTACTTAACTCTACTAAGAGTTGTTTCATTCGGATATGCTTATGGTTAATCATTGCTGATTGCCATGTAGAATTGTACATTGTACATATTGCATGTATAAGTCAGGTAACCGTTCAGTCCATATATATTTGTTCATGTTTCATACTTGTTCAGTCAAAAGTTTGTTCGCGCTAATTCACAACTATATTGATGAATTATAGCCAGCTTATTATTTAGACTCTTTTAATCATGATATATTCTTAAATAAAATTTAAACTTGATGGGCAACCTTCATGCTCACCCTTGCTATATCATGATAAAACATTACAAATAAAGACGAATGTGTTGGATACAAGGAAAGGTTAAAGACAATTCCAACTTAAAGTTAATGTGCGCGATTAGATTTGTAATAGTGTTGTATGATAATAATGTTATGTGTTAGATAAGTTATGATTTGTGTATAAGTTAAGGTTACTCGACCTTGGGGAATAGTGTGTAAAGTTTATTGTATAAACAACTTATGTTTATATCTTCTGCAATAGTTATAGAATGATTGTACCAGATCCGTGGTGATTTGGGACCCGAATTTGGGGCTCTCACATATAACATATCATAGTCGTAATCTTTCATAAATTCTAATCGCCTTCTTTACTTCTTATTCAACTCCTTCTGTGGGAAGATATATTTCAGACTATTAGAGTCCGTGTATATCTCACTTTTCTCTCCGTATAAATACTATCTTCAGATTTTTAATTTAAAAACTATAGCTGCTCATTATAGATCATAAGTAGGATATACCTTCTCATAATCCTTTAACTGGCGTGATGCATATGCAATGACCTTGCCATGCTACATGAGCACGCAACCTCGTCATCTATGCGAAACATCGAGATACATTACAAAATTCATTGTATCATCTGATAAGGATAATACAGGTGCCTCACTTATCCTTACTTTTTAGTTCCTAAAAACTTTTTTCTTATTCCTCATTCCCATCATACTTATCAATAACAAATCTATATATCTTTTAAGCTAAAATTCACCAATGATCATTACAACACACTCGTCCAAATATCATTTGAACACTCTGTGACGCTAATGGTACTTTCAACCATAGCACCTCACAAGAGTACTTATCAATATACCACCGACTTGCTCAACGCCCCTTACGGAAAGTATAACTTTAGTACATTAGCCAACCCAAACGACATAACCAGAAACTCGTAATAACCATAACGAGTTCTGAACGTCATCTTAGGTACATCCTCCTTCTTTACTTTCAACCGACGATACCCCATTCAGAAATATATTTTAGAAAAATACTTTTCCCTTTTCAACTGCTCAAATAGATCATCGATCCTGGGCAATGAATATTTATTCTTAATCGCTAACCAAATAATATTATATTTGGCTTACGTATTGGTTTACTTAACTTTACTTCTTAGGGTTCACGTTCTTTCGACCTAAGTTTATGCGACCTACTTTCATTACCAGCTTACAGCTTCATGATATACGGAGATGTCTTACTTAATATGCTCATCATTTTTAATGATTTACATTCTTATCTTCTTCTTAATATTTCTCTAGGACTCAGCACACATCGCTTCTCTGCTAGTAGTCCATATGGTACTCCGAGTGGTTTCCCACAAACAACTAACAAACAAGTTCCCGTCTCATCTACACTGCCATCACAGTGAGTTAGATCGGTTGCCAGTTTCGTATATACCTTCGCTCTCTGAAGGAATTGTTTAGCCCAACTCTCATATGTCAACCATCAAAGGTTACGATTCTACCACAACCAAAACTAATCTTAACATCCTTCTAGATTGCGTTATGATTAGACAACAAGAAAGTTTCGGTGATTCATCACCGTAAATTACTACCTTGAGTTTCTTAGAAAACCGAAGATTCATACTTTTATTCTAACAACTTATTAAAGTTCTATGGTTAATCAACTCATTCATATCAAGAATTACTTCAAATTCTCTCAACTTTATCGGTACTTATCTACCGATATTTACTTCTTATTAATGAAACCATTTTCACGAATATAATCAATGAAAGTTATTTCCCTCATTCTCTACCTTAATGTATAAAGGTATTTATAATCCTTTTTAGGAATAAACTTAATCACTTAGCAAACTCTCATGCTATAAAAGAAAAGTAGCACTCCAATTAAACAACACATAAGCATTCGTTGTATTGCTTAGAATGATACCTACTACTAAATCCGCTGATGCAACCACATCTTGGACCGTCATAATAATAGTACGGGTCATAGGTCTACCCGACGATGGTGGTCCAATAATGGCTAACTAACCACTACTAACACCTTTACTTTCCTCCAACTCCTTCTTTGGGAAATTTCTTGCCATGTGGTGCAACAACCCACATACAAAACAACCATGGTTTTTCTTAGGATTAGGACAATTAAATAATATATGACCCTCCTGTTCACAGTTATAACAAATCCATTTCCCTTTCAGACAGACTCCTAAATAAGTCTTTCCACATGTCTTACATGTTTCAATCCTACGCTTAGGATCCCTTTGTCCCACTCCTGTATACCTGGAGTTAAAATTCTTTCTTTTTGGCATACTTCTACTACCACTGGAACTCTCTGCCTTAGTTCCTCCCTCTCCCTTGCTCTTATTCTTCCTCTCTTTATGGTATTGAGTCAACGCCTCACTACCACCCTCTGTTATAATCACCTTCTCCATAATGGTCCCATAGGAAACACTCTAGAACACCGAAATACTACTATAGAGCCAGGGACTCAGGCCTTGCTCAAACCTACGAGCCTTCCTCTCCTCAGTGTCCACTTGATGTGGAGCAAACATTGCCAATTCATTGAATTTGGCCACATACTGGGGAACCGTCATGTCCCCTAGTTTAAGTTCTAAGAACGTAATCTCCATCCTCCCTTACATGCTTGTAGGAAAATAATTCTCGAAGAAAACTTTCTTGAACTGTTTCCACATTACCCCATCTGTTTTAGCCCCACCCTGGTGAGCCTCCCACCAAAAGTTGGCTTCCCCTTTTATCATGTAAGTTGAAAAAGAAGTCTTTTGCACCTCACCTACGATTTATAATAACAAACGCCTTCCCTATTTCCTTTACCCATGTCTGGGATTCTAATGGGTCCGTTGTTCCTTTGAACTCTGGCGGACCTACGCTTTTAAATTCTTTAAATGTAGTCATTATGGCTAACCTAAGTTCTGCAAGTACTATACCCTCGGTTTGGTTAAATGCAGCCGTTAATAAATTAACGAACTCTTGCATAGGGTTGTTTTGACCCCCCCTTGATTATCATTACTTGATTTCGCTTCCTGATTACGTTGTCTTCTCCTTGACGGCATTTTCTAATTAAATAAATAGAATTTCATTATTATCTATTTACTTACTTCGTTATTATTCGCCACATAACAACTCATACCATAATAAAGCATATTAAATGAAAACTTCATTATATTCATATGCTTCTTCATAGTCAAAACTATTTACAATTTACTTTCATAACCAAAGGCTATTACATTTCTATCCCGCAAGTGAACTTCTCAAAAGTTTGGATTTATAAAAAGACTACCCTATTATACAAAAGAGGGTTTTACGTTAGTACACACATATTTATTTACTCTAGACTTCTAATAATGCATAACAACATCCTCGTGTTTCTCATTCGCAATCATCGCTACAGTAACCCGACTAATAATATGTCGAGTCTATCCCGACTCAGTGGAATAACAAGCAACTTTTAGCTTGAAATCCTTATGAGCATTCTCATGGATGTAAGACATCCGTGTTATCTTCTGGTCTCTCTTAATCAGTTTCTTACGAAGCTCATCGGCCTCTTCCTTATAGTCCCTAGCCTGCTTTATCATAAGCACCTGCTTATCGTGCTCTGACTCAAAATCTACTTCTGCAAACACCTTAGCTTTATGGGGATAATTAATCTCTTCACTCGATTACTCATGATAACCGTATTTCGCTTGCACATTCTGTCAAACACTTTAGATACAATTCTCTCATTGCATCTGGAGGTATTGACTCTAGTGTAGGTACCACCATATTAACAGATGTTACCTCCATTTCCTCCTCCTCATAGACCATCATATTAAGATATGACGCTATGTACATATCTCCCTCGGAGTAGTCCTTCTCAGAAAAGTACTCCACTGCCTCCGACTCCTCTAGAATCACTAATGGTACCTCCGCCAATCGGGCATGGTTACTGTGCTCTACTCACATACAGCTTTCTTCGCTCACCGCGTGTATATCTCTATACGTCAAGCTATCGATCGACATCCTACAATAACACATAACATGTTGATTAGTACATAACACACAATAGTATAAGCACAAATCACATTTAATTTATTTAGGGTTACTTTCCATCTTTTAAATCTTTCGGTACTGAGTTTCCTCAATACCTTATTAACTCATTCAACTTAAGTAGATCTCGAGTTTACTTCCTTCGGACTTTTCCTTCCTTAACAAGGTTATTAGCCTAAGGTTCTTCCCCCCTTAAGTTTTATAACTAATGCTTTGATAACAACCTGTGACACCCCCAAATCCGGGTATCTTCCAACCCGACAAATGGTGCTACACGGTACTCATAATTGTACATTCATTCTATTGAAACGACATCAAAATGCGCATATCAACGACATTTTTATTACATTAATAATATTGTATCCCGTTCCCAGGTTCTAAAACCATTACATTCTTTGTTCATCATACTATAATATATACAAATCACTAGTTTATTACAAGGTAAACTAATCGTTCATCTTCGTCTGGTCTTTATCATTGTCAGATCCCTCGGTTCGTTCGGTCTTAGCTGCATTCATATGGTTCAAGCAAGAGTGAGCATAACAAGCTCAGCAAGTACAACAATTTCTTTTAAACAACATGCTTGAAACATAGGAATCGTATATCTTTAATAACTGGATAATAGTTACGAAGTACTATCAATAATTTAAAATAGCACTTCTTTTCCTTCAAAACGTTTTACAATGACAATATTCAGTAAAACATCAATTCTGGCTCAAGACCATGAGCATTTCATAATTTCTTTGAAAAGGACAACCCGGCACTAAGTCCATAAGTCCGGCACTTCTAGGTGATCAGCCTATAGTACTCTATGTTGATCAACACTATATCCCTTAAACGTATATACGTTTAAGTTTTGGCAACCTCGTGTTCCCATCGAATAATCGATGAAAAATATATTTGTTTATTCATACTCAGGCTTACCTTGAATCCGTACCAAATAATTGGCGTAGGATAGCGTTATCAATTCTATATTGAAAGACTTGTAAATAAATCAATCAATCTTAAAGATTAGTCTAGCCGAGGTAAAACTGGCATTGATATTTTTGTAAAACAATTTATGTGTCTTATAACATGAATCATTGGAAACCTGGCTAACACGAAGGTTAGACAAGCGTTTAGAAAACTTGCCTTCAGCGTCTGTTACAGTATAATTACTTTCCCTTTGAGTCTTTACAGTCTTTACAACACATAAACATATAACATACCACATTAGGTCATGAATGAACATACATGGTTCCTAATGAATCTTACCCTTAATCTAATCATGTATTTAGATTTGTTATTATTGGTTCTGGCTTACCGTTATAACTTACATCATTCTTACCAACTTCTTTCTCTTCTATGTCTGTACTTGGATTTACTTCATTAATACAACTCGTTTCGAGTTAATCATCCTTCCTCACGGCTTACTAACATTCTTACATTATTAATCGAAACTTGATCGTTAAGTATATGTATTGCATACCGTTCATGCTCACATTCAATTGACTTATCTCCAACCTTTAGTATTATACTTAAGGTTTATAACATCCTTTAATGATGTTACATTAGGTTTAGCATTGATATGATTCATTATCATTAACTTGTTTCTCTTTTATATTCATAACCTTTCCTCTCTGGGCTTCTCCTAAATCAAAATCATGCCATTTCCTGATTTTCCTTCTCACTCCACACCGCGGCGCCACTTTACAGTGGATTTCAATCAACTTCATACATTGCGGGGCAATCAGTATTCAAAAGGGCGGCCATGACACGACGCGAGACTTCAGTAGCTCACAGCCATTCTTGGCGCTATGGCGCCACATATTTTGCCTTGACTGGCGCCGCGGCGCTAGTCCTCAGCACCAGAGAAATTTTGACAGACAAATTTTTATGGGAGATTCCCGGGCTCATAACTTCTTCGTTAGAAGTCCGAATTGGCTCGTTCAAGATCCTACCGTTCATAAATTATATACTCTGTGTTCATATAAGAATTTTACAATTTCAAATCTGTTAACTCAAAATTTACCTTTTAGTTTATTTTAACAAAAACGACAAACGTTTGTGAACGTTCAACGCTCGTTTCTTTGTTCTATTTCAAAATTCGATCATTCTCGAGTCCACAACTCTATAATGCCAAATAAGACTTGTCTCCATTGAAAACCAATGTTTCCAAGCTCAATATCAAAATTCAACTTCCATTCTGAGATTTTCACGAATTCGACGATTATCGTCTAATCGTGTGAATTCCGGCATAACTTCGTTACTTATGATTTGTTCATCATTTTAAATGGATTCAATCCATCATATTAGCATCTTAACACTCATATTACATTAATTTATTTACACGATAAGCTTTTTACTTATTCCCCATGAGTTTGTAACTTATAAAAGTATAAACTACTTACACTTTTATTTCTCATGACTTATAATTATTTATGTTTTCTAACCATCATTCTCATATCTCCTTATCATACCATCTTATTAAGGTAAACATATGAGTAGTTCATATAAGCTCTTCATAAGTTCATAACTTAATTAAGTTTGAATTACTTATTCATGACTTATACGGCTTAAGTCCATTAATTAATCATTCTTATCATTCCTTATCATACATGTTCTACCACTATCCACTTCTCTAACAATTGAAGAGATTCATGGTTTAAGTTCTTACCCTTGATAATCACTTGATTAAGCTTTAATCTCCTTCTTGCTTCTTGAATTATCAAAGACTAGCTTATTCTCACTTATTCTCTCTAACCAATAAGTTGTAAAGTGTTCGATAAAATGAACAACCAACAAAAATGAAATCCAAGCTCTCTATTTATAGGCATTGCTAAGTTAGGGTAGTTTAGTCTTTTAGGCCATCCCACCTCCTTACTATTCATTACCTAGTTATTAAGTTAACATGGCCACTATACTCTTTGCTTGGCCATCACAATATTTATCCAATACTTGGGCATCACATTTACTTAATCATTAAGTCTACTTGGTCATTAAGTCTACTTGCTCATCACACAAAGTTCTTGGTCACCAATTCACCCATGTAATCATGGGTTGCCCCATGGATCCTCCTAATCCATTGGATTCTTACTTTGTGCTTTACATTCAATTAGCTTAATTAACTTATCTTATACATTGGGCTTGTTTATTAATTCACATTGGACTTAACCATTTCACCCTTGGGCTTAACCATTCCTATACTTGGGCTTGTATAATTCCTAACAAATCCTACAAGTCCAATACATTTGGCTTAAAGTCTCATAATGTATAATTTACGTATTAATCTCGTATTCCACTTTATATGCTTATTAATATACGACATTCCATCATTCATACATACTCGTATAATACCTCGTATCATACTCGTATTCATTACCTCGTTCAATACCTACGTATTATACGATCATCGCTTTAATTCATTATACACATTTAAATTCCTTCTCGGAAATCACTTTCCCTAACTGTTAGGTTTTAAGTCCGCAAGCGAAAACTTTATTTTCCATAAATGAAATGTGACGCCCCCAAAATAGGTATACATCACCCATTCTAAGTCGTCAAATACATGGTATAAAATTTAAATATAACTTAATTAATACAACTGTCGTGTAAATACGACAAACATATGCTGAGAGTTTTAACACGAATATTGTCTTCTAGACAATATCCACACTCAAATTCAATCTTATTACAATTATTATCACATTATTTCATAGAATAGTGACGACTACTAAAACAACCATCTGGACCATCACTCCGTTCCCCAACTAGTTCCAGTTATATTCTCATTTCCTGAAGAGAACAATGAAAGCAAAGGGGTGAGCTCAACTAGCCCAGTAAGAAATATTATGACTAAGATATTGCAATAAATTATCATTAGCCTTCAATAGTGTTAAACTAATAGAATATAATAGACAACAAGTTTAACTGCAGCGGAACAAGTAATCCATTAGAAGAGTCAAGTAGAGCATGATATCTACTATCTTCTATGATTTAATAGTTATCATCAATTTTATCGCTGAGACTCAGCTTCATAAATAAACCACATCACTGAATTATCCATGTACTACGGGCCAAGGATATTCATTATTATCAGCAGTTGGTCTTGTTCATCTCAACAACTGTCCATCAATGCACTACGGGCCAATGAGGACTTTTACCACATCATTTGTATCATTACGGGTCATGATTATACCGAATGATTCCTGGTCATAATCATACCAATCAACAGTCCATTTATGCACTACGGGCCAAAGATGACTTTCATAACAATATAAACATGTGGATGGTAACAATGATATAAGAATTCAATTAAATGAAAGCAAAGGATAAATTTTAAAGATTCATAATTTAATTTATCCATAATTCAATAAAGTCCAAATTGTCAACATGATACTGCTTTGTGGAGTAAAATTCAAGAATAATATTGTATCAAAAATGATTTGGATATAAAAGAAATTAATTTTTGTTATGAATAGTACCCCAGGTGAATAGTACCTGAGTGAATAGTACCCCATGAATAGTACTTTGGGAATGGTACCTTGTGAATAGTACTCTGGCATAAAAAGGTTAAAACTTATCAAGAATTCTCAGAATAATATTTCCATGAAAAGATATTGGATGGAGCGCAAATACCAAAGAATTTCTGATCATTTCAGGAATTATAGAAGCAATACTTACCATAGTAAGTTTAGAGTTAAGAATCTGAAATGAACAATATATGAAACTGCAAATAGATTTTCAACTGTCATGTAGTAGTCTGCGTAGACAGATCATTTCCATAATTTAATAACAAATGAATACGAAGGGTTATTCACCAGGCATGCGGTAGTCCGCATAGACAGGTTATTCCCACAGAATAATAAAGAATGAAACAACAAAGGATTTCACCATGCATGCGGTAGTCCGTGTAGACAGGTTATTCCAACAGAATAATAAAGAATGGAATAACAACCCTTACGAATATTGAAAGAAATAACTCTTTTCATGAATACGAAAAAAATAATACCCCTTACGAGTATTGAAAGAAATAACTCTCTTCATGAATACAAAAAAAATAATACCCCTTACGAGTACTGAAAGAAATAACTTTCTTCATGAATACGAAAGAAATAATACCCCTTACCTTGGTAGAAAATTGGATACCGCAGTAGTGTAGTAACAGAAGATTCTTCTTCTTTCTCCCTTATTCTCTCTATTCTTTCACGCTCTATAGCTTTAGTGAATTGGTGAAAAATAATGAAGGAATGAGATTCTATTTATAGGCTTGGCAGAGTAAGGGTACAATAGTCTTTTTGCCATAATTTATGACATCATCGCTTACATTATCGATTATATGACATCATTGCTTACATCATCGTTCCGATGACATCATTGCTTACCTCATCATTTCGATGACATCATTGCTTACCTCATCATTTCGATGACATCATTGCTTACCTCATCATTCCGATGACATCATCGCTTACATCATCAAAATTCAAATTCAATTTGTTCTCTTCCACCTCATTTTACTTTTATAAAATGAATTTACTATAATAATGTTACCATTCAAATTATAAAAAGCATACTATTATATAATCGCATCATACTACTATAATGTAATATTATAATAATATAGTTGACTGAATTATTTTATCGAAAAATATAAAATACCAACTTTCAACAAATGTCACATGCTAACAAAATTCCTCCGTTTAAATCCACATTGAATAAATATTTTCTTATCATATATATCAACATTTAATTATTCACAAATACAATATTGACAACCAGGTCATTCCTAGGAACGAGGGGGCTTTCCGATAAGGATTTCTCCCTATTGGCGCGCAATTAGATGACCTAACCTCTCCTTGACAGAACTTCTAGACATTGTCGATAATGCAAATAATAATATTATTCCAATAATATGAATTATTGATTTCATAATTTGAAATACTGTGTAATGATAATTATTGAATCAATAATATAAAATATCAACGTAGCAATTATTGAATCAATAATAAGAGATATGATGCAGCAATTATTGTAGCAATAATTGAGTATAACTGAGTGATTTCTCACGTAAGCATCAATAATCAATACTGTGTTCTACTATGCAACTACACGTATTACTGTACTTTTATTACCGGGTATTTCAACAGTTAACGGTAAAACTTTCACCGTTATTTTTATAAAAAGATAATTTTGTCATTTTCTAACTCTGACAATAATTCTGTTGTGGGGTCTACCAATGATTGTGTCTTCGTACGAATATTCCCCGACCAAATGAATATTTTATAACAACTTACTTTAGTTTGCAAAATTTTCACATATCACCCTTAACTTTAATCCTTTTATCAATTTAACCATTTACTAAATAAAATAATAATTATAAGAAAATTGAATACTTTTATTTCATAAAATTCGGGGTCTTACAATCTCCCCTTCTTATGAAATTTTGCCCTCAAAATTAGGGTACGTACCTGGTATGTCGAAGAGGTGAGGATACCTTGATTTCATTTCAGATTCTAACTCCCAGGTCATTTTCTCAACATCGTGGTTTCTCCACAAAACTTTGACTTGAGGTATAACCTTAGAGCGTAGAATATGCTCCTTTTTATCCAAGATTTTAACAGGAACCTCTTCATACATTAAATCTTCCGCTATTTCATTCAGTTCTAACTCAATAATGTGGTTCAGGTCTTCCACATATTTTCGTAACATAGATATGTGAAAAACGTTATGAACACGAGACATACTTGGTGGTAAAGGATGTTTATAGGCCACAGTTCCTACTCGGTCAAGGATTTCAAATGGGCCAATAAAATCGAGGGTTAAGATTTCCTCTCTTCGTCGATTCTTGCTTCTAGAATAACGCCCTCTTGAACCTTCTTCTTCACATTCAAAATGGGCATCTACGTTGACAATATCGCACTCATACCCGTATATGATCTTTTACTCAACGCGTCTGCTACTACATTCGCTTTTTCAGGATGGTATTGAATGGTATAGTCGTACATAATCTTTCAACGGCTCGAGCCAACGTCTTTGGCGCATAATGCATTCGTTTTAGGTAAAAAAAATATTTGAGGGTTTTGTATCAAGTTTAAGGTTGATACAAAATTTGATTTCACGCTCTGGGGTTGGCTAGGAAATTTTTCAGGGAATACGTCAGAAAATTTATTGACAGAAATATCATTCAAATCTGACGTATTTTTGTTTAAATCAGTGATATGAGCTAAGAAAGCTTGACATCCATTTTTTAATAAACGAATAGCTTTGTGGCTTGAGATGACAGTGATTGACTTTAATGGTTTGTTTGCTTGAATTCACATAATAGGTTGGTTAAGAATATGAAAGCTAACAACCTTACGAAAATAATTAATTTTAGCATGATGAGTGGTTAACCTATCAATCCCTAAAATCACATCGAATGCAAGTATTTTCAAAGAGATAAGATCGATAGGTAACGTGCGGTTGCCGATTTGAATCAAACAAGACTTATAAGCAGTGGTTGTAATAAAGGTTTCCCTCAACTGAGTTTCAACAGATAAGTCAAAGTATAATTTCTCCGGAGTTAAATTTAAACGTTTAGCGCAAGTAGTAGAAATAAAAGAATGGGTAGAACCGATATCAAATAAGGTATAGACTTCACTAGAGTTTATGATTAGCTTACCTGTGATTACCTCGTTCAGATTCCTCGCTTTTTGGGAGGTTACGACAAATGCTCTCCCTTGAACTACCAGTTTTGTCTTATCTGGGACTGCCTTCAATGCCTCTCCATCCCAGCTGGACTTGACTTTGGTGCACGACAAAATCAGGCTAGGTGACCTTCTCTTCCATAATTATAACATGCTTTGGACTGCTGCGTACAGTTTGGACTGATGTGTCCCTCCCCTCCGCATTTGTAACATATGACCGGTGGTCGTTCTTCTTCCTTTGAAACGGGTGTTGGTGCTACTGCCGACGTCTTTCCATCATTATTGAACCTTCTCTTCTTGAAATTTTCACTTCTATTGTCTTGGCCATGATTACCACCGAAGTGGTTACCATTTCTGGCATGTTGATTCCCTCCACGTTTATTGTCATCGCTTCGATGACTGCTACCACTGGTATTATCGACTTATCGGCTGCTCTCTCTTGGTTGGGTTGACTCATTATCATGCTCTAATAACTGAGCCCTATTTACAACATCTGAATACAAGCAAAGTTTGTGAGAAATGAGGAATTGACATATTTCGGGTCTCAAACCTCGCAAAAACATCTGCATCATTCTCTCCTCATTATCAACCGAATGGGACGCAAACCAGGATAACTCGGCAAACTTAGCTTCCTACTGTGACACGGTCATGTTGGTTTGCTCCAGCTTGATGAACTCCACCTCCTTCATGTAACGAATACTTTCAGGAAAGTACTTGTCGTTGAACAATTCTTGGAACTTCTCCCAAGACATCTTCAGTGCAGCAGGCTGAGTACACTTTACAGATTCCCACAAGTAATCTGCCTCTCCTCGCAACATGAAGGTGGCAAAGGAAACCTTTTGCTCCTCAGAGCATCCCAAGATATCAAATATCTTTGTGATCTGCTTTATCCATGTCTCCGTCTTAAGTGGTTTTTGTTCTCTTAAAAACTCTGGTGGTCCCAGCTCCTTGAACTACTTAGCGGTGACCATCCGAGAGTTCCCAGTGTTTCCACCTGTATTTTGGACATGAGCCTCTCTCACCTGATGTTGCATGAATTGTATAAAACCTCTGAACATCCCATCGTTCATCATTTGATCGGTGTTGTTGTTTACTTGAGGATTATTGTCTTCCTGTTGCACATTATCCTGAGTATTGATCGTTGGTGACTCAACAGTCTCATGTGCTCCATTGCTTATCTCAATATTCTCGGGTGTCATTTTCAAATACTCCCACAAAACAAGGGTTAATTGACACACCATATATTATCCCTATATTCTTACCGACCAATTAAATAACAAATAAACTTAGGTAGGTCATACTAGCGAAGGAATTACCCGTCTCCCCCCTAGTTCTAGTCTCACATCTTAGCCAGGGATCATATCCCTAAGCACTGATACCACCTGTGACACCCCCAAAATAGGTATACATCTCCCATTCTGAGTCGTTAAATACATAGTACAAAATTCAAATACAACTTAATTAATACAACTGTCATGTAAATACGACAAAACATATTCTGAGAGTTTTAACACAAATATTGTTTTCTAGACAATATCCACACTCAAATTCAATCTTATTACAATTATTATCACACTATTTCATAGAATAGTGAGGACTACTAAAACAACCATCTGGACCGTCACTCCGTTCCATGACTAGTCCCAGTTATATTCTCATTTCCTGAAGAGAACAATGAAAGCAAAGGGGTGAGCTCAACTAGCCCAGTCAAAAATATTATGACTAAGATAATGCAAATAAATTATCATTAGCCTTCAATAGTGTTAAACTGATAGAATATAATAGACAACAAGTTTAACTACAGTGGAACAAATAATCCATTAAAAGAGTCAAGTAGAGCATGATATCTACTATCTTCTATGATTTAATAGTTATCATCAATTTTATCGGTGAGACTCAACTTAATAAATAAACCACATCACTGAATTATCCATGCACTACGAGCCAAGGATATTCATTATTATCACCAGTTGGTCATGTTCATCTCAATAACTATCCATCAATGCACTGCGGACCAATGAGGCCTTTTACCACATCATTTGTATCATTACGGGTCATGATTATACCGAATTACTCCTGGTCATAATCATACCAATCAACAGTCCATATATGCACTACGGGCCAAAGATGAATTTCATAACAATATAAATATGAGGATGATGACAATGATATAAGAATTCAATTAAATGAAAACAAATGATAAATTTTAAAGATTCATAATTTAATTTATCCAGAATTCAATAAAGTCCAAATTATCAACATGATACTGCTTTGTGGAGTAAAATTCAAGAATAATATTGTATCAAAAATGATTTGGACATAAAAAAAATTAATTTTTGTCATGAATAGTACCCCAGGTGAATAGTACCTGAGTGAATAGTACCCCATAAATAGTACTTCGGGAATGGTACCCTATGAATAGTACTCCAGCATGAAAAGGTTAAAACTTATCAAGAATGCTCAAAATAATATTTTCATGAAAAAATATTGGATGGAACGGAAATACCAAAGAATTTCTAATCATTTCAGGAATTATAGAAGCAATACTTACCATAGTAAGTTTAGAGTTAAGAATCTGAAATGAACAATATATGAAACTATAAATAAATTTTCAATTGTCATGCGGTAGTCCGCGTAGACAGATCATTTTCATAATTTAATAACAAATGAATACAAAGGGTTATTCACCAGGCATGCGGTAGTCCGCGTAAGCAGGTTATTCCCACAGAATAATAAAGAATAGAACAATAAAGGATTTCATCATGCATGCGGTAGTCTGTGTAGACAGGTTATTCTAACAGAATAATAAAGAATGGAATAATATCCCTTACAAGTATTGAAAGAAATAACTCTCTTCGTGAATACGAAAGAAATAATACCCCTTACGAGTATTGAAAGAAATAACTATCTTCATGAATACGAAAGAAATAATACCCCTTATCTTAGTAGGAAATTAGATACCGCAGTAGTGTAGTAACAGAAGATTCTTCTTCTTTCTCCCTTATTCTCTCTATTATATCTCGCTCTATAGCTTTAGTAAATTGGTGAAAAATAATGAAGGAATGAGCTTCTATTTATAGGCTTGGCAGAGTAAGGGTAAAATAGTCTTTTTGCCATAATTTATGACATCATATGTTACATCATCGATCATATGACATCATTGCTTACATCATCATTCCGATTACATCATTGCTTACCTCATCATTTCGATGACATCATTTTTTACCTCATCGTTCCGATGACATCATCGCTTACATCATCAAAATTCAAATTCAATTTGTTCTCTTCCACCTCATTTTACTTTTATAACATGAATTTACTATAATACTGTTAGCATTCAAATTATAAAAAGCATACTATTATATAATCGCATCATACTACTATAATGTAATATTATAATAATATATTTGAATGAATTATTTTATCGAAAAATATAAAATACCAGCTTTCAACAAATGTCACATGCTAACAAAATTCCTCCATTTAATTCCACATTGAATAAATATTTTCTTATCATATATATCAACATTTAATTATTCACAAATAATATTACAGAATTACAATATTGACAACTAGGTCGTTCCCAGGAAAGAGGGGGCTTTCCGATAAGGATTTTTCCCTATTGGCGCGCAATTAGATGACCTAACCTCTCCTTGACAGAACTTTTAGACATTGTCAATGATGCAAATAATAATATTATTCAAATAATATGAATTATTGATTTGATAATTTGAAATACTGTGCAATGACAATTATTGAATCAATAATATAAAATATCAAGGTAACAATTATTGAATCAATAAAATAAGAGATATGATGCAGCAATTACTATAGCAATAATTGAGTATAACTGAGTGACTTCTCACGTAAGCATCAATAATCAATACCGTGCACTACTATGCAACCACGCGTATTACTGTACTTTTATTACCGGGTATTTCAACAGTAAAACTTTCGATGTTATTTTTATAAAAAGATAATTTTGTCATTTTCTAACTCCGACAATAATTCTGTTGTGGGGTCCACCAATGATTGCGACTTCGTACGAATATTCCCCGACAAAAAGAATATTTCTCGACCAAACGAATATTTTATAACAACTTGCTTTACTTTGCAAAATCTTCACATATCACCCTTAACTTTAATCCTTTTATCAATTTAAATGAAATAATAATTATAAAAAAATTGAATACTTTTATTTCATAAAATCTGGGGTCTTACAATCTCCCCTTCTTATGAAATTTTGCCCTCAAAATTAGGGTACGTACCTGGTATGTCGAAGAGGTGAGGATACCTTAATTTCATTTCAGATTCTAATTCCTAGGTCATTTTCTCAACATCGTGGTTTCTCCACAAAACTTTGACTTGAGGTATAACCTTGGAGCGTAAAATATGTTCCTTTTTATCCAAGATTTTAACAGGAACCTCTTCATACGTTAAATCTACCGCTATTTCGTCCAGTTCTAACTCAATAATGTGGTTCGGGTCTTCCACATATTTTCGTAACATAGATATGTGAAAAATGTTATGAACATGAGACATACTTGGCGATAAAGCGAGTTTATAGGCCACAGTTCCTACTCGGTCAAGGATTTCAAATGGGCCAATAAAATCGAGGGTTAAGATTTCCTCTCTTCGTCGATTCTTGCTTCTAGAATAACGCCCTCTTGAACCTTCTTCTTCACATTCATCAGCTCTGAGTCTGTAGCTTGAGCTGCTTTAACTTTTATCGATTAAAGTCAGTTCTACTCGTATATTTGACATCATCACGTGGGTCCCTAGAGTCTTTAACTCTATCTTCATCCTTTGTAAGTCATACAAAATGGGCATCTGCGTTGACAATATCGCACTCGTACCTGCATATGATCTTCTTCTCAACGTGTCTGCTACTACGTTCGCTTTCTCAAGATGGTATTAAATGGTATGGTCGTACGTAATCTTTCAACAGCTCGAGCCATCGTCTTTGGCGCATAATGCATTCGTTTTAGGTGAAAAAAATATTAGAGGGTTTTGTATCAGGTTCATGGTCGATACAAAATTTTATTTCACGCTCTGGGGTTGGCTAGGAAATTATTCAGGGACTACGTCAGGAAATTTATTGACAATAGAAATATCATTCAAATCTGACGTATTTTTGTTTAAATCAGTGATATGAGCTAAGAAAGCTTGACATCCATTTTTATTTTCGTCTTAGAAATTCAAACACTTTAATTCTATCACGTAGCCAAAATACTACGACGTTCTGACATATCTAGGTCATAGAACGACCTTCAATTAGCTTACTCCCATAAATAATTAATTTAATTCATTTAATCCATATAATCAAATAAAAATTTATTTCTCATAAAATCCGATTTTTTTCTGGGGCGTTACATATTATAACTTAGATGCATGGCCTCCAATGTATGAAGGATTCTTGAGAATTTTTCAAAGATTTTAATTTCTAAAACAGTTAACGATTGTACCTTTATGTAAAGTATTATCGATTTGGAGTGTGAGTACGGTTATTTCTATCGAAACTCACAGCTTATGTGATGTCGTATTTTGCACGACAGTTCAATAATTGTATAAATGAAGTTTGTATTTGAATTATGTATCGTGTATCTAACGATTAAGAATGGGTTGTGTCTACTTATTTTGGGGGCATCAAACTGAATATTACATTGCAATAATTTTTTATAAATTAGACTCCCTCCGCTCTCTGAATTATAAAATTAATATTGACTTGTGAAAACTCAATTTGTTCATTTATAATATTTTAAAAATTAATATTGACATAATTTATTTAGATTGTGAAAAAAAAACTTTTATAATTAGTAATACTTTTTAAATAGTTTATGATATTCATAATAATATTGAAATAAATTAAATAAATTTACATTAATTTTAAATTGAAAATATTTGAAATCAACTTTTTAAAAAGTCAATATTAATATTATAATTTAGAACAAAGATACAATTTCTAAAATTTAAGACCTCTAACATTATCATAATTTTTAATACTAGGTATAAATTTGTGAACAATGCAATTTTATAACTTTATGTGTCACTAAAACTATTTTTTTGGGACTGTATTTCTTGTATTGAGTGAACCAAGCGTTAAATAGCACCAACGGGCAGAGAATAGTCGTATTGTTGCTGGTAGGTGCAATTGTATGAATTAACAAGAATACACAGTATGTGGGAATAGTCTTATTTTTTTGTTTAATAAACATATCACTAAAACTGTTGAGTATATTTCAAATATACAGAGCATATATTAATTTAATGAATTGACATGTCTATAATGCATGACTTTAACAACATAGTAGGGTTAGCTAGATGCCCCCATGTTATGTAGCATTTTCCAAAAAAATAATTATTTTGTTATGCATTTTTTTCTTTCTTTCTGTAAACAGTAAACCTTGCCCCCATGTTGTGTCACCTTGTTTTGTGGTTTATATAACCTTTTGAAAAATATTATTTAAGAAACATAATCTACATGAAAGGTCATAACTGCTATATGATATTGCCTCTCTATGATAAAGACATATTATGACTGGTAGTACGTCAATTAAGACTATAAATAGAGACAATAAAATTTTATAAGTCACATAATCTATTTTCTCAAATAAACTTTATTTTTAATTAGTAATCTTATGTTAATAACTTTCTATAAAGTCTTGCTATATATATAAAAAAAAATGTTGAGAATTTTGTGTTGGATAAATATAATTCTACAAAGGATAACTATATAAGTTAAGAACTATTTAATCATTATATATATATATATATATATATATATATAGAAGAAGACCAAATTTTATGAAATAAAAGTATTCAATTTTCTTATAATTATTATTATATTTAGTAAATGGTTAAATTAATAAAAGGTTAAAGTTAAGGGTGATATGTGAAAATTTTATAAAGTAAACAAGTTGTCATAAAATATTCATTTGGTTATGGAATATTCTTTTTGTCGGAGAATATTCGTACGACGGCACAATCATTGGTGGACCCCACAACGGAATTAATGTGGAGTTAGAAAATGACATAAATAACTTTTTATAAAAATAACGGCAAAAATTTTACCGTTAACTGTTGAAATACCCGATGATAAAAGTACAGTAATATGCGTGGTTGCATAGTAGCACACGGTATTGTACAATATCTTTGATTATTGATGCTTACGTGAGAAGTCACTCAGTTTTACGCAATTATTGCTACAGTAAATTGATGCATAGTATCTTATATTATTGATTCAATTATTGTCACAATATTTTATATTATTAAATCAATAATTGAGATGACAAAGTTATTCATATTATTATTTGCATTATTAACAATGTCTAGAAAGTTCTGTCGAGGAAAGGAGTTTGGTTACCTAATTGCGCGCCAATAAGGAGAAGTACTTATCGAAAAGCCCCTCTTTTTTGGGAATGATCTGGTTATTAATATTGTGAGTTATTATATTAATGATGAATAATTATTAAAAGATTAAATATGTATTATATATATTTATTAGCGATAAATGATGAAATTTAATTTAATAGTTAGTCAAGACTAATTAAATAGTTTGAACTAACTAAGAAAGTAAAAGTGTGTATAAAAGATAAGAAAATGAAATTAAATATCGAATTTGAGTTAGGGGTTGAATTTGGAGACGTGGGCGAGATATTTGAGTCCGGGATGATGAAAATAATACAAATAGACTATTAAACACAAAATTTGTCGGGGTTGACTTTTTGGTCAAAAAGTCAACTGTTGACTTTTTCGAAAAAAGTAAAACTTCGAAAATTGAAAGATGAAATTGTTGATAAAAATATTTCCATTGTGTTGAGATTATTAGTGTTAGTGAAAATTGACATTTATTTCGATAATAGTTGATTTCTGGATGTTAAATTGACCAAACGGGTAATTAATTGGATAAATGAGCAATTAATTGCTATTAGTTCACATGCAAGGAACTATTGGTTCACATGCATGTACTATTAAGGGAGGTTTATGCAAGATTGATAATACTTGAAGGACTAAATTAAAATTATAGGCAAAGATGAAGTTATTAAACTGTAATAAGTCGAGCCCCTAAATGTGCAATTATCGAAACTATATTTTCCTATAAATAGAAGCTCATTTTTTCTTTCATTCTTACCAATTCACTAAGACTCACAAGAGAAACTATAGAGAGAAAGAAGAAGAGTATTATGTTACTTCACTATTACATTATCCAGTGTTTTACTAAGGTAAGGGATCTTATTTACGGGTTACTATTCACTCGGGGTATTAGTTACATGGTACTATTCACTTGGGGTATTATTTACGGGGTACTATTCACTTGGGTACTATTAACTCGGGATATTATTTATGGGGTACTATTCACTCAGGTATTATTCACTCAGGGGTACTATTTACGGGGTACTATTCATGAAGTACTATTCACAAAGTACTATTCACTGGGTACTATACATGAAGTACTATTCATGGGTTATTATTCACAATAAAAATTAATTTCTTTCTATTCAAAATTATTTTTAATACATAAATATCATTCTTGAACTTTACTCCACGTTTAGTTATCATGTTAACAATTTGGATATTCTTGAACTCTGGATAAATTAAATTATAAATTTCTAATATTTATCCTTGATCTCACTTGATTGAATCCTTATATCATTGTCATCATTCTCATGTTTATATTGTGGTGAAAGTCATCTTTGACCCGAAGTGCAAAGATGGACGGTTGATTATTGATTTTATAGTATTATATCTTTGGTCCATAGTGTAAAGATGGACAGGTGTATGACATGATCATGACCTAGTCATCTTTGGCCCGTAATGCATAGATGGACTGTTGATTGGCATGATCATGACCATTAGTTTTACAGTTGAATGTCTTTGGCCGTAGTGCACTGACAGACAATTGATTGGAATGATCATGACCATTGGTTTTATAATTGAATATATTTGGCCCATAGTGCAAAGATAGACAATTGATTAGTATGATCATTGTTATTACATTTGAATGTCTTTAGCCTTTGGGGCAAGGATATTGAGTGAAAGTTCTATTAATTAAGCCTTTGTGGCAAGGAGAAACTGTTGATTATTGGTTTTACAGTTGAACATCTTTTGTAAGACCCCAACTTTTATGAATAAAGATTTTTTTTTTCTAAATATTATTTTGAGTAATTTGGTGTGGATTTGATATAATGTTATATTTGTGGGTAATATTTATAAATTTTGCAAAGTAAGCAAGTTGTTATAAAATATTCGTTTGGTCGGGGAATATTCTTTTTATCAGAGAATATTCGTATGACGACACAATCATTGGTGGAACCCACAACGGAATTACTATCGGAGTTAGAAAATGACAGAAATAACTTTTTATAAAAATAATGACAAAAGTTTTACCTTTAATTGTTGTGATAGGTATAATTTTATTTTACATTTTGATGATAATAATTATGTTTTTAAATAAATATTTGATTATTTTCTGCATTTTACTTGAATTAATTTTTATTGACCTTGATAAATTATATGTCAAGTGTTAAATAAATTAATTCATATATTATTCAAAGTAAGGAAACCCTATTTTTTCTATACTAAAAGTTGGGCAAAATATTTTTATACTAAAAATATAATAATACCGGATATATATATATATATTACATTTAGTATACTATATATAAATATAAGATAGAAGTTTAAATGCACGCATGGGCTGCCATTTTTATGTTAAAACCGTGTGTCCAAAGTGACTCTCTTTTTGGGACTTATCAAAATCGTGTGTGTGCTGAAACCATGTACAATTTTTACATGTGGTCAAAATGAGCATTAATGACCAAGTAAGTTGAAAAAGCAACGGACGGAAGTATTTGGCAATCCACGTATAAAAATTTTCATCCGGACCATTCAAATCAAAAATGCTTGATCATAACCGTGCATTCAAAAATCAGTCTTCAAAATTATAATTTTGCCCCAACTTCAAAAATTCTATAAATAGGGAGTATTTCATTCATTTGGTTTTTACCAATTCAATGAAAAGAAAATCATACTCTCCTTGCCTACAATCTCTCTAAGTTTTATATCTCTTCATACAAAAGTTTTGATTATTTTTTGAAGAGAAAAATTGGTCCAAGTATTGAGATAAGTTTAATTTCTGTTGAATTATTTCTTACTTGTGTTATATCTATAGATATACAAATACTTATTGTTCTACACAATTTTATATATGCATATTTCATCTATTTGTCAAATAAAAGGATACTTGGGCGCCGCAAGGCTACGGAGATACACCTCTACGGAGAGGAATTTGAACCGTACGATTCCTTATAGTCTTCAATAACCTTTTATCGACATTATTTATATAAATATTGTAAAATAGATACAACACTTGATAGCTCAAATCGACACTGAAATACTGCTCCAAAAAGAGTAGTCATCCGAACCGAATTTGAGAATCGTAGTGATCTATTGAAAATATTTATATAAATATCAATTGTGAAAATTATAAATTTTGTCATACTTAGACGTCGCAAGGCTACGGAGATACACCTCTACCAAGAGGAATTCGAACGGCACGATTCCTTATAGTACTAAGTGACAATATCTATAAAAGTTCACAAAAATATTGAAAATATTTATATAAATATCAATTGTGAAAATTATAAATTTTGTCATACTTAGACGCCGCAAGGCTACGGAGATACACCTCTACCAAGAGGAATTCGAACCGCACGATTCCTTATAGTACTAAGTGACATTATCTATAAAAGTTCACATAATAGATAAAATATCCTTATATATAATTTGAGTTAAACAAATTATATTTGTATCAATTTATGCTTAAATTATACTTATTGTTTGATTTAATTTATTTAGACAAGTATTGATTCATAAAAACTAATTCATATAATACTTGGTAAAGACTAACTAAGAAACAATTTTATTTTTATCCATAGAAAAACACTCTTTATTTTATAGAATTGTTAATTCTTTATAAAGTGCTTTAATATCATATACTTGCTTAATCAGAAGCAAAAGTGGACCTAAACAAAAGTTCTATCTTCTTTAAAGAAGCTTATTATTAAAAGTCTTTGAACTTTTATATTGAAATATTTGTTCTTAACCTTCTATCTGCTTATTTGAGAATCATTACTCTGTACTTAACTTGTATCAGCTTATTCAAGAAGCAATTTGTTGTAAACTTAATTGTAAACAGAGAAAGGATTAGAGTTAGTTTATTTTATGTACCTATGAGAAAGACGAGTAATTCTTCGACCAAGACCAGAGTCTTAGAGAGGCCAGTAGGAAGTTGGGTCTCTAGTGTACTTGTGAGGTGAGGAAAAGGCTATTGTTTCAAAACCAGATCATAAAATAGAACTGAACTCAAAAGGTGGTACAACTAGACTTGAGGAAGGAGCGGGAAACTTGCTGTCCAAGATAGAATAGTTAAATAGTTGGAAGTTTGTCTATAAAACTTTATAAAGGCTTCTCTGCCTGTTGAAGGAGTTGTTATTACTGATAGTAATAGGATCTCAAGTTCCAAGTAGGGACTTGAGACTGGACGTAGCAACATACCAAGGGGTGTATGTTGTGAACCAGATAAATCTCTGTGCATTGTGATTGAATTTTTATTATTTTGCATACTAATTGCTAAAACTGCTAATTAATAACTAAAAATTCAAAAAGGGTTTAAATATAATTTTTAACTTATAATAATCTATTTAACCCCCCTTCTATATTATTATTGACCTTTCAATTGGTATCAAAGCAGTGCTCTTTAACTTGTTTGTTGAGTATATATATACATGCATACCTAAGAGTAGATCCATGCCCTACAATGCTACTGGTTGCAGGGAAGGACTATCTATGTCTAGACCTCTACTATTTGATGGTACAAATTTTTCCCCTGGAAAAATAGTTTCAAAATCTATGCCAAATCTCAAGGAATCAAAAATTTGGTGTGCCATCGAACGAGATGTACAAATTCTAACAAAAATTGAAGGAGAAAAGACTATCGAGAAAGACATATATGAATTCACCATTGAAGAAGAGGAGATCATGAATTTGCATCCTGAGTGGAACAAGTACTAACCAGTGCTTTGATTAAAAAAGAATACAAAAAAGTTAGTAACTATAAAATTGCAAAAGAAATTTGAGAAAAACAGATTGTAACATATGAAGGTACAAATCACATCAAAGAAACCAGAAAGGATGCTCTAATTCAAGAATATGAAAGTTTCAAGCTTGAAGAAGGAGAAAAGATCATTGATATGGAAACTCGATTTTCCAGAATCATTGATGAGCTAGAGCAATTGGGAAAAATATACACTACAAATGAGAAAAAGAGAAGAATTCTCAAAGCCCTTCCATCCATATGGAAAATGAAGGTTACACCAATAAAAGAAATGCAAGATCTAACCACATAGATCTCAAAAAGAAAGGAATCGCCTTCAAAGCTCTCCTGGTGGATCAAGAAAGTGACGATGAAGAATTAAATGAAGAACTTCTCAGTCTAGACAACAATGAAGTTGCTCTACTGTCCAAATAACTCAGAAGAGTAATTCAAAGCAAAACAAGAAAATATGGCAAAGGCTTCATGAAAATAAACAACAACTTCAACAACTTCAAAGGCAAACAATTTTTCAAACCAAAGACGCAAGGAGGAAATTTCAAAGCAAATAACAACAACTTCAGGAGTACCAATCCAAGTGAAAATTCAAACACATGTTTCGAATGTAAGCATCTTGGACACTTCAAGAAGGATTGTCCAAAACTAGTCAACAACAAAGTTTTTGTAGCTGAAGAAGGATGTGATCTAAGTGACGAGGAAGAAACTGCTGAGCAAATCGAAGAAGTTGCAAATCTCTGCCTAATGGCAGATAACAACTCATCACCAAGATTGGAGGTAAATTCTGAACACCAACTGCCTAGCACTTCATTTTCTTCATACACACTAGAAAATATAAATGAAGAACACTATGAATTACAAGAAGCTTATAGTCATTTATATGAAAGTAATGAACTGTTAAAAGAAGAATTAGAAAGATTAAGAAAAATAAATACAAGTCTTGAAATTGAAAATGCTAACTTAATTATCACTAACGAAAGTTTAAATGAAATAAACTTAGAAAATAAAGAAGAACTAGCACAACTTAAGAAAATTAATAAAAATCTTGAAATAGAACATTCCTCACTTATCATCTCAATTAAAAATCTTGAAATTAAAAATTCAACACTTGCTGTAATCATTGAAGATAATCAAGTACAAGATCAAGCTGTAATTGAAGAAATTAAAAATGAAAATTCAAGTTTAAAGTCAGAAATAGAAAACCATAGTTGCATAATTGAAAACTTAACCAAAGAACGTGAAGATTTAAATAATATAATTTATAAATTCACAAAAGGAAAGGAAAATCTTGATGTCATGTTAAATCAACAAAAATGTAGCTTTAATAAAGAAGGTTTAGGATATACTGGTGAAACAAGTGAATCAAAAGATAAAGGACTATATCATGTTAAAATTAATGAAAATGAAAGTCATATATCTCCCTTTACAAAATGTTCATATTGTAATAGAAATGGTCACTCTTTTTATATGTGCAATGCTAGAAATGGAAACTATAAAAGAAAAATGATTTGAGTTCCCAAGGGAACATATACTGCACCAACCATCACAAGAAGAGAATTTCACAAACAACAGTATCATACTTCTCACAATCCAGTTACTCATAGAATGCTTCTTTCTGCTAAAATTGATTATCCTATGCCTAGTTTTGTAAAGGAAATTTCAAATGCTCCTTATACAAAATGGAAAACTCACCCTAAGGACCCTTAAATTTAAAGGGTACCAATCTATAAAACTAGTATATATATTGTAGGTATGTCTTGCAGCTGATATGAATAAAAGCAAATGGTATCTTGATACTGGATGCTCAAGACATATGACTGGAGACAAGTCCAATTTAAGAAATCTGCAAACTACAGACTTTGGTGAGGTAACCTTCGGTGATAACAATAAAGGTAAAATAATTGGATTTGGATGTGTTGGTAATAAACACATAACCATTTCCAATGTCCAGTTGGTCACTGGACTGAGGTATAAATCTTCTATCTATCAGTCAACTATGTGATAGTGGTTTTAAAATATCCTTTAGTACACATAACTGCTCTATTTTTTATCAAACTAGTAAATTAATCTTAGTTTGTCCTAGATATCAAAATGTGTATACCTGTGACTTAGATGCTTATTCTCATTTAGATAACATCTATCTTGTATCTGTAAATGAGGATCCTTGGCTATGGCATTGCAGATTAGGATATATCAATATGAAACTCATAAATAACATTTCCTCTAAAGATCATGTCCGTGGTCTTCCTAAATTAAAAATTTTGAAAGACCATATATGTGAAGCTTGTGAATTAGGAAAACAAATTCATGCATCACATAAACCTAAGTTTACTATGTCAACCTCTCGACCCTTAGAATTATTACACGTGGACCTTGTTGGACCAATCCCTAAACACAGCATGGGTGGTGCTGTATATATTCTAATTTTGGTTGATAATTATTCATGATTTATATGGGTTGATTTTCTAAAATTTAAAAATGAGGCTATTAACTCTTTTTTTACTCTGTGTAAAAAGATTCAAAATCAACAGGGAAGCTCTATTGTTTATATTTGATCTAATCACGGAAAAGAATTTGATAATTCTGATTTCATTATGTTATGTGATGAGAATGGTATAAGTCATAACTTCTCTGCTCCTTATACACCTCAGTCAAATGGTATTGTTGAAAGGAAAAATCGTTCTTTGCAAGAAATGGCTAATACAATGTTAAATGAATACCATCTTCCAAAGTATTTTTGGGCTGAAGTAGTGTTAACATCATGTTATATATTAAATAGAGTTTTATTAAGACACGTTTTGCTCAAAACTCCCTATGAACTCTACTATAAAAGAACTCCAAAAAATAAACTATTTTCGTATTTTTGGGAGCAAATGTTTTATTCTAAATACCAAAGGACACTTATTGAAATTTGATCCTAAATCTGATGAAGAAATTTTTCTTGGATACTCTCTTAATAGTAAAGCATACAGAGTTTTCAACAAAAGAAGTCTAGTTATGGAAGAATCAATGAATGTGACTTTTGATAAAATGCAGCCTCCTCCTAAATACAAAGAACTGACTGATAATGATGTTGTCATTGAAGATATTCTCAGAAAATGGAAGAACCAAAACTAGATAATGCATCTCCACCTATTGTTGAGAATCCCCTTGAAAATTCAAACCCTCAGTTGAATGATTTGCCTAAAGAGTCTCATGTTATTAAAAATCATCATATAGAAAATGTTATTGGTAATATTAAAAAAGGAGTTATCACTAGATCACAAGCACATAATCTAGCTGGTCATTTGTCTTTCTTATCTCAAATTGAACCTAAATTGATAAAAGATTCTTTACTAGATGAAGACTGGATAATGGCTATGCAAGACGAACTTGAACAATTCACTAGAAACAAAGTATGGGAATTAGTCCCCCAACTTGAGAATGTTTCAATCATTGGAACTCGATGGGTATTTCGTAATAAACTTGATGAAAATGGAACTGTTATTCGTAAAAAAAGCAAGATTAGTTGCACAAGGATATAATCAAATGGAAGGAATTAACTATGATGAAACATATGCTCCTGTTTCTAGAATTGAATCTATTCATATGTTGTTAGCATTTGCATGCCATAAGAATTTTAAACTGTTTCAAATGGATGTGAAATCTGCATTTTTAAATGGTGTTATAGAAGATGAAGTTTATGTTAAACAACCTCCTGGATTTGAAGATTTCAGTCTTAGAGAGGCCAACAGGAAGTTGGGTCTCTAGTGTACTTGTGAGGTGAGGAAAAGGTTGTTGTTTCAAAACCAGATCATAAAATAAAACTGAACTCAAAAGGTGGTACAACTAGACTTGAGAAAGGAGCGAGGAGCTTGTTGTCCAAGACAGAATAGTTAAATAGTTAGAAGTTTGTCTATAAAACTTTGTAAAGGCTTCTCCGCCTATTGAAGGAGTTGTTATTACTGATAGTAATAGGATCTCAAGTTCCAAGTAGGGACTTGAGACTGGACGTAGCAATATACCAAGGGGTGTATGTTGTGAACCAGATAAATCTCTGTGCATTGTGATTGAATTTTTATTATTTTGCATACTAATTGCTAAAACTGCTAATTAATAACTAAAAATTCAAAAAGAGTTTAAATATAATTTTTAACTTATAATAATCTATTCAACCCCCCTTCTAGATTATTATTGACCTTTCATGTTGAAATACATGTCGATAAAAGTACAGTAATACGCGTGGTTGCATAGTAACACATGATATTGTACAGTATCTTTGATTATTGATGCTTACGTGAGAAGTCACTCAGTTTTGTTCAATTATTGCCACAGTAATTGCTGCATAGTATCTCACATTATTGATTCATTTATTGTCATAGTATCATCTGCACAATATTTTATATTATTAAATCAATAATTAAGGCGACAAAGTTATTCATATTATTATTTGCATTATTGACAATTTTAGAAAGTTCTGTCGAGGAAAGGGGTTTAGTCACCTAATTGAGCTCCAATAAAGAGAAGTTCTTATCGAAAAGCCCCCCTTTCTTGGGAATTATCTGGTTGTTAATATTATGGGTTATAATATTAATGATGAATAAATATTATTAAAAATGTGTTTAGTAAAGCCAAGTGAATTGATATAAATAGAGGGTTTTTTTTATGAAGTATTTGTTATAAATTTGGCTTATAACATGGACCCCCACTTACTCAATTTTTAAAATCGTCGATAGAAAGTTATCTCAATTTTGTTTTATTACTTATATATATATATATATATATATATATATATATATATATATATGGTCCGGATCTTAAGCTCACCTTTATCTAGCTCACCTTGCTCACCCCTTTTAGCGACATCGCCAAGGCTGACGATTGGGATTCGTCGCTATATTCGAACCGTCGTCTTAGCTTTTAGCGACAGACAACATATAACGATGAACACCATATAGAGACGGACCGAACATATAGCGACGGACCGAATCGTTGCCCGGTCCATCGCTAAAGTGGGGTGAGCAAGGTGAGTTAGATAAGAGGTGAGCTTAAGATCTGGACCGTATATATATATATATATATATTATATTTTATATAAATTTTTTGTTTTATTAGAATATTTTATTGCATAGTGAAAATCAAATTTTTCAGAAAATTTCCGCGCCGGTTCGTTCGTGATTTCGCTCCTGTTCACCCGTGAGAAAAAAATTTCCTTAATAGTACCCTGCCATTCTACTATAAATAGGATGCTTAGTTTAGAATTGAAAATCACACCAGAATCAGAGAATTCTTCTTCTATAATATTGAGCGTATTTCTTTAGAGTTTAAGAAAGCTTTGAGTGTAGAAAACAGTGCAAGTTTTCTTCAAGAATATTCCCGCTATACCAGTCTGAAGTACTCCTTTTTTAAGATAAGGGATATTATTTTTGTTCAATATTCGTAAGAAATAATATTTTCTTTCATACTCTGTAGTATGTAAGTAATATTATTTTATTTCAGATTTTAAATTCTACACTCATTTTGATAAGTATTGCTTCTATACTCCTTGAAATTAGTAGAATATCCTTAAAATTTGCACTTCATCTAGTATCTTTTTACGGAAATATTATTCTGATCATTCTTGTTAATTTTAAATCTTTTTTGGGGTATTATTCTCAAAGTACTATTCACTCAGGTACTATTCACCCGGGGTGCTATTCATGACAAAAAATGATTTCTTTTCTGTCCAAATTATTTTTGATACAATATTAATCTTGACTTTTATTCCATAAAGCAGTTATCATGTTGACAATTTGGACATTCATGAACTCTGGATAAATTTAATTATAAATCTTTAAAGTTTATCCTTGCTCTCATTTAATTAAATTCTTATATCATTGTCATCATCCTCATGCTTATATTGTGATGAAAGTCATCTTTGGCCCATAATGCATAGATGAACTGTTAATTGGTATGATTATGACCAGGAATTATGTATCGATATAATCATGACCTGTAATGTTACAAATGATGTGGTCAAAGTCCTCATTGACCCATAGTGCATTAATGGACAGTTGTTTGCATGATCATGACCATTGGTGATACTAATGAATATCCTTGGTCCGTAGTGCATGGATAATTCGTGGATGTGATACTAACGAATATCCGTGGCCCTAGTGCATGGATAATTCTATGATGTGGATTATTTATTGAGTTATTTTACAGAGATAAAATATTGATGATGAACTTTTAAATCATAGAAGATAGTAGATATCATGCTCTACTTGACTCTTCTAATGGATTACTTGTTCCGCTGTAGTTAAATTTGTTGTCTATTGTATTCTATCAATTTTACACTGTTGAAGGCTTACGCTAATTTATTCTGCATTATCTTAGTCATAATATTCTTTACTGGACTAGTTGAGCTCACCCTTTGCTTTCATTGTTCTCTTCAGGAAATGAGAATATAGCCGAGACTAGTCGGGGAATGGAGTGACAGTCCGAGATGGTGGTTGTAGTAATCCTCACTATTTTATAAAATAGTGTGATAATAATTGTAATGACGACTCTATTTGAGTTTGGATATTGTCTATGAGACAATATTCATTTTAAAACTCTCAGCTTATGTTGTATAAATTAAGTTTATATTTAAATTATGTACCATGTATTTGGCGACTCAGAATGGGTTGTGTATACCTATTTTGGGGGCGTCACAGTTGGTATCAAAGCTTAGGGATATGATTCCTAGCTGAGATGTGAGGCTAGAACTAGGACGGGAGAAACGGGAAAATCTTTCGCTAGTATAACCTACCTAAGCTTATTTGTTATTTAATTAGTCGGTCAGAATATATGGATAATATGTGGCATGTCAAATAACCCTTGTTTTGCGGCAGTATTTGAAAATGGCATCTGAAAATGTTGAGTTAAGCAATGGAGCACATGAGACCGTTGAGTCACCGCTGATCAATAACCAGGATAATGTGCATCAGGAAAGCAATAATCCTTAGGTAAACAACAACACCGACCAAATGATGAACGAAAAAATGTTTACGAGCTTTCTTCAATTCATGCAACATCAGGCGAGAGAGACTCCTATTCAAAATGAAGGTGGAAACACTGGAAACTCTCGGATGGTCACCGCTAAGTAATTCAAGGAGCTGTGACCACCGAAGTTTTTGGGAAAGCCAGAACCACTTAAGGTAGAGACATGGATTAAGCAGATCACCAAGATATTTGATGTCTTGGCATGCTCCGAGGAACAAAAGGTTCCCTTTGCCACCTTCATATTATTAGGAGAGGCAGATCATTGGCGGGAATCTGTTAAACATACTTAGCCTGTCGCACTGAAGATGTCTTGGGAGAAGTTCCAATAATTATTCAATGACAAGTACTTTCTTAAAAGTATTCGTCACATGAAGGAGGTAGAATTCATCAAGCTTTAGCAAAACAATATGACCGTGTCGTAATACGAGACTAAGTTTGTCGAGTTGTCCCGATTTGCATCCCATTTGGTTGGTAATGAAGAGAGAATGACGCGAATGTTTCTGTGAGGTTTGGAACCCAAAATACATCAATACCTCATTTCTCACAAAATTTGCTTGTATTCAGATGTTGTTAATAGGGCTCAGTTATTGGAGCGCGATAATGAGTCAACCCAACCAAGAGATAGCAGCCAGCAAAACGATAATACCAGTGGTTGTGACGCCCCCAAATTCAGGTCCCTTCGAACCTCGGATCCGGTCCGCCACGATACTTGTGAGAGCCCCGAATCCGGGTCCCAAATCACCGCGGATCTGGTACAATCATTCTATCACTATTTCTATTGCGGAAGATATAAACATAAATTGTTTATACAATACACTTTACACACTATTCCCCAAAATTGAATAACATTAACTTATACACAAACCATAAACTATCTAACATATATCATTATTATCCAACTATACTATTACAATCTAGCTGCACATTTTATCCCAAGCAAAACTTGGCATTATCCTTTTTCTGTATCCAAACGCATTCGGCTTATCTGCAATGTTTATCATGATATAGCAAGGGTGAGCATGAAAGTTGCCTAGCAAGTTTAAATACAATTTAAGGATATATCATGATTGAAGAGTCTGAATAATAAGCTGGCTATAATTCATCAATATAATTGAGAACTAGCACGAACAAACTTTTGACTGAACAAGTATTATACATGAACAAATATTTCTGGACCAACTGGTAATGAAGGTAATCAGCCTTTCATACCTGACGTATACATACAAGATGTACATAGTACAATTAAACATGGCAATCAGCAATGATTAACTATAAGTATATCCGAATGAACAACTCTTAGTAGAGTTAAGTAAAACTTGCCTGAATCGTTGATTACCGCTATGCAATTTATAACGCTTTATCCGAAGACCTAATATTAGTAATATAAATCTCTAATATTAGAATAATATCATCACAATATAATACTATTATATATATATATATACAGAATAACCTAAACACATAACACATAATCCTATCAGTCTACAATACACATAAGACTTAGCATCAAGTCAGACTATTTAAGTCTGAGTTGAACCCGACATAATTCTATCATTCCGACGGTCTAGTCGGACAATATCGAGTTTAAGTTCCATTAAACTCTGCCTAAACACTTAACAATTATCACAGATAATTTTCTTAGCAGATAAAATAATTTCCATAAACTCATAATAATTTTCAAATAATTATTACCATTTATCATGATTTTTCTGATTTTTCAATCATTAATATTATATTTATATGATTTAAAATACTTTACTCTCATATATTATAAGTTTTCTTGAACATAAAAGTCAAATACCAATCCAGTAACCTGGATTCCAAATCCAGCAACCTGGATGGTCAAACCACAAACCCAACTGCAATCCAGCAAACTGGATTTCAAATTCAGCAACTAGATTGCAATCCAGCAAGCTGGATTCAACAAATTTTTAATTCAGTAAACTGTTTTTCAATTCAGCAAGCTGGATTCATTATCCTTTTTACGAAAATATCAAATCAACTTATTATTTTTCTATCCTTTTCCCAAACACATATACATATATATCATACACAAAAAGTATTTTTCCATAATTTTCTAACTTCCTTTAGTATTTTTCAAAAATTATTTCTAGTTAATAGCTTAAGAAATTAGCCCTATCATGCTTAACTCCAAAAATTCCCATCTTTTAACACAATCTTATACGTGTTAAAGTGACACTTCAGTTTAAATTTCGTGGCAATCGGAGTTATAGAACTCCGGTTATAGCCGTTTTCGTTGGAAAATCACAAAAATTGAAATAGTCATAACTTGATCATTTTAAGTCGGAATGAGCTCATTTTTGGACACAAGGTACTTAATACCATATATTTTCATGTCCCAAAAGGCCGGAAATTTTCTCACAAAATAAGTTTCCAAAACAGCCCTCGTAAAAATCTTGGCAGTTTACTTTTTGTCATTTGCAGTTTTGGAGTCTTGTACTAAATCTTAAATAAAATGAGATCTATAACTCCGATTAACGATCCGTCAATTTTGTTGGATTCATATCTTTCGGATCTACAATTTTCATCTATCACAATCCATATTTGGACATGTTAAGCTCCCGGAAATTAGCCCAGAAGTGGCTGGTAAAAACTGTTATTCTAACAGTTTTCTTAGCTCTGAGTAGTTTGGGATAAATTCCATAACTTGCTCAATATTCAACCTAATTGAATGATTCCAAAGGGATTTTATCCTTCATACATAGATCTAGTATCCCAAGAACATAAATCATAAATATCCAACATAGATTTCAAAAATCAAAAGCTAGATCATACTTTGAAGTTTAAGCTTTCCGAAAAATTCTATTTTTCTATTCCTTTTGATTTCAACCAAATCAACACCCAATAAGGGTAGATCTACACACAAAACACTCATCGACATGTATATACATGATTTTTGATTTTAGAACTATAGATTCAAGGTTTGATTTACAGTAATCAAAAATTACATAAACAAAAAGGGGTTTATACCTTTGCTTGATTTTCTTTTTCCTTCAAAAATATGAGATGGATCTTGGGTGTATGAAGATCAAAGCCTTCTCTTCTCCTTCTCCTCTTGGAGCTGCCGAATGGTAGCTCTCTCTCTCTCTCTCTTGTCTCTCTCTTCTTTCTTAGTTGCAAAGTAGGAAATAAGAGATGAAAGAGAAAATGAGTTTTATTTGTTTGTTAGTAATCTATGTATAGATATATTTTATATATCTACATACATCCCCCAATCTCATCTCTTCTTCTCTTCCTTAATCATTATATTGTTGCTTGCACTTTTGGATAAAAATAAGTGTTGGTCAAATAAATACGTGACACATGAGCTAGTGGTAGATAAGTATCATGATTACATCCATTCCCCCTCATTTTCTCTCTATCTTATCCGGCTATGTGGCCAATTTTTGTCCAAGATTGGTTTCATTCTATACTTTAATTAACTTACTAAATGTCCAACATATCCCCTCCCACTTGGGCTAAAAGTTGGGCCACTCAATTAATGTGTTGCTTGGCCTCTAACCAATTTCGTTGGGCCAACACTTGGGCTATAAAATTTACATTGTGCCATACCTTAATCTTATCCAACCCAAATCATTTAATTAGGGTTTTCATTTCCTCAATTATAACATAAATCCCTACTCATGCACATTTAATTTCTTAACCCAATTAGACTTGCTATAATTAGGTTATCAAATTAATTAATTGAGATGTATAAAATAAATCTCTTAGAATTAGTATATATTATAAATAATAATATTCTCCCATACCATAACCTCTTAGGTTATTTAATTATCACACCCAATACATATATATTAGGTTACATAACTTAATTGTTTTATTTGTTTATATTACAAAAAAATATAAACCATAACATAATATTCATATTCCTTACACACATAACTTTTAACCCTTAGGGTTTTATACTTATTATTAGAGTTTCTAATTTAGCAATTAGGGTTATCCCTAATATATAATCAAAAATACTTAAGTCATTATATTTAGCCTTTGATTTCCCAAATTAGGGTTTTGAATTCTCGAAACTGAAATTAGGGTTTTTGAACATATCGTTAGGGTTTCTAACTGAACGTTGACGTTCTTAATAATATTAGGGTTCGACAGTGATAAAAATTATTTGGTCAACCCTTGACCCTTAACCACATTCTGAACACATACATAACCATATACACAAAACATATTCACATATACACTTAATCCTGAATAATTCACCTAAATCCTTCACAGAATTTTGGAATCCTCAAAATTCCATCCCAATAATATTAAACGCATACACTTATTTTCTGTCTAGGTCTATTATTTGACCTTAAATCAATCATTTAAGATTTTAATAATTTGTCTAATTTCTCGGGTTGTCACAATACTACTATCGTCAAACTAATATATCTTTCATTCATAACTTAAATGAATATAACCTTGCTTATTACAATTTAGAATATAAATTCTTTCCATTTCCAGGATCTATGTATAATGACCCCAAACTATTATAAGTTTCAAATATTGGTCATTTACCATCCCTGTCTTACATTACATTCGATGTTATAAAAATACGCGGAATAATTTAAACTTTTTCAATCTCCTTTGAAAAATAATCTTTTATTGATTTCTTAACTTGAATTAATTTCAAATCCCTGAATCAAATTATGTTATGACTCCTTCTATTTGAATTACTGTATAAGCATTTACATCTCAATTCGAATTTAACTATGTACCGCCTAGTACAACTTTACAACTTAACATGTATCACACATAGCAAACTACTATTATGTACATCTACTAGAACCTAACTATGGTTCAAGAGCATCTATTTAATTAAATCAATCACTCTCCTTCGGTTACTAATGAACTCTATCATTCAAGTAGCACGAAATCTTTATCGTGAGTCCTTAACCTGCAAAAGTGGTTATTTGCAAGGGTGAGCTCGACAGCCCAACAATTCTAACAGCTTTCATGCAACACGTAACATATAATAACTTACACAGTTCATGCATTCATAATCAATCAATATTTACTACGCATGTTACTTCTCATATAACAGGCACATACGTTTAAATCACAAGTATATCATCAAAGATCAACTTTCACATTTCATACATATCTTATATGCATTTCGTATATATACATCAACATTTGCATAGCATAATATAGCTCAACTAATAGTTATAGAATTTATATATCAAATAGGAACTGAAAGACTTTCCTGATTCGTAGTTTATGAACTACGACTTAACGCTTAACTACACTTCGTGTATTCCTACACAGTTATATAATCATGGATTCATCTCCATCAGTAACATATTTCATGCATTCTCAATGTAATAACAATGTTACATTGTTTTCTAACTAGGTTCAAAAATCCTACACTTCACTTTCTCATCACACGCTTGAAATAGCTAGGTATGTATAGGTATACTTTAATCACCCGTACTCGACATCAACATTCATATACATCTATCACACACTTGACTCGCTAAGTGTTCGACACATTTAAAATTCATATAGGTAAGTTCAAACGTACACATAAATGTCTAACTTAGTTGTAACTTCATACAACATCACCTATCCCATATTTTCATAGCACAAATCAGATTGTAAGACATCACAAATTCAAACAACGTATCATTACCTTATATCTTGAAAACATTCCTTTGGTCTTTAACATTTTGAAAGTCCTAATTAACATTCATCTCTATCACATAGCATACTTCCTACACATTACATAGCATGTTAGTCACATATTACAAGTTAAAGTAATCATATAAGCTAACTGTCAGAAATCAGATTACACTATCTGGGTTTCGATCAAGGCGGCATGCTTGCGCCATGGCTAAGCTTAGAGGCCGTAGCAATTGCTTGGCCGCCTCTAACAACAAAGACTCAAATTTCTTTGCCTTGTAGTTCTGTCCGAAGCGAACACAACAATCATACATAATATATTTTATCATGTTAAAGGTCTGGTTATGCTTCTCAAGTCAATCTAGGTTCCTTCTTTCATAACATAACTCCAAATTGATCATTTTAACAAGTTAAGGCCATTCAAGGTCATGACACCACAAAGTCTAACATGCTTGCTCTCTAAACATACAAGGTAGTTATAAAACTAATACTAAGCATGGTTGTGAGTATTAATAACTCATAGATGAATGTTTCATATAGTTCTTGCACTTTGCAAACTTTAATAAATTTTAACAAATTTGGGTTTTATATAACCATTACATTCTCTTAGGCTTAACACATCATTCATGTCAAGTACTATAGCTTAGGACAGTACTATAAGTAAGTTACCAAAATCAAAAAGCAACTAAAATGTCCAGATCAAACTGTCTTGTAAGCAATTGCTTATTGAGTTAGGTTTAGGACTAAGCCTTGCAATTCTTGGCGAATCCCATGGCCAGACCAAAGTTGAATATTTTCTTATTTCAGTCCAAACTTTAACACACATATACACTTATACTTAACATGCATACACGATAGAGGTCTTTACATACTTGTATGACCACTTCAAGTTCAACCTTATATGTTAGGGACTTTAGTTTAGGATTTTCACAAAATCAAAACTAAATAGGGTTATATAATCGTTAGGTGTACTAATTAGCCTTATTCTCTCATAAAGAGGTCACATAATTTGTACTACACATGCTCATACATATTCATATTTTTTTCTCATAGCTAGCATCATTTAACACTTTAAAACATGTTTTAACCTCATGCTTAGTTTACTTCCATTATGTTTAACATATAAGACTTATGTTTAGAGACATAATGAAACATAACATGGCATCTCAAGCCTTTAAAATCTAAATGATCTTTCTTATCCAAGATTTTAACAGGTACCTCTTCATACGTTAAATCTTCCGCTATCTCGTCCGGTTCTAATTCAATAATATGGTTCGGGTCTTTCACATATTTATGTAACATAGATATGTGAAAAACGTTATGAACACGAGACATACTTGGTGGTAAGGTGAATCTATAGGCCACAGTTCCTACTCGATCGAGGATTACAAATGAGCCAATGAATCGAGGATTGAGCTTTTCTCTCTTTTCAAATCTTGTAACTCCTTTCCATGGAGCAATATGTAACAACACATGATCTCCAATATTGAATTCCACGTCCTTTCGATGAAGATCAGCATAACTCTTTTGTTGGTCTTATGAGATTTTTATACGTTATCGAATCATTTAAATCTTTTCCGTAGTCATACGTACCAACTCCGGTCCCAACAACGTTGCTTCACCCACCTCGTCCCAATATACTAGAGAACGACACTTGTGTCCATACAACGCCTCAAATGGAGCAATGCCAATACTTGTTTGATAACTGTTGTTGGGAGAATTCCACTAATGGCAAGAACTTGTCCCAACTTCCTTTGAAGCCAAGGACACAAAGTCTTAATAGATCTTCAAGAGTTTGAATAGTCCTCTCTGATTGTCCGTTCGTTTGAGGATGGTATGCCGAACTGAATTGTAAATCTGTGCCCATAGCTTTTTACAAACTAACCCAAAATCGTGAAGTGAATCTTGGGTCTCGATCAGAAACTATGGATACTGACATGCCATGCAGTCTTACAATCTCATTGATGTACATATGTGCAAGACGTTCAAGTGTATAAGTTTCTTGTATAGGTAATAAATGAGCAGACTTGGTCAATCTATCAGTAATGACCCAAATCGCATCTATGCCTTGAGAAACCTTGGGAAGACCAGTAACGAAATCCATGGTAATGTGCTCCCACTTCCATTCTGGAACTTCAAGTGGTTGCAATGGACCTTTTGGCATTTGATGCTCCGTCTTTACTCGTTGACAAGTTAGACACCTTAAGATAAACTTCGATATCTCTCTCTTCATATTGCTCCACCAAAATGTATGTCGAAGATCACGATACATTTTGGTACTCCCATGATGGAATGCAAACGGTGTGTTGTGCGCCTCCATCATGATTTTATACTTCAAGTCAGAATCGTTAGGAACACAAAGTCTGGTGTTGACTCGAAGTATTCCTTCTTCGTTGATTCTTGCTTCTAGAATAACGCCTTCTTGCACTTTCTTCCTCATACGCATCAGCTCCAGGTCTGTAGCTTGAGTAGCTTTAACTTTATTGATTAAAGTTGATTCTACTCGTATATTTGATATCACCACATGGGTCCCTTGAGTCTTTAACTCTATCTTCATCATTTGTAAGTTATACGAAATGGGTTTTTGTGTTAACAATATTGTACTCATAAATGCATACGATCTTTCACTCAACACGTCAGCTACCACGTTTGCTTTTCTAGGATGGTATTGAATGGTATTATCATAATCTTCAACAGCTCGAGCCAACGTGTTTAGCGCATTATACATTCATTTTGGGTGAAGAAATATTTGAGGGTTTTGTACCAGGTTCAAGGTCGATACAAAATTCGATTTCACGCTCTGGGGATAGGCTATGAAGTTTTTCAGGGAATATGTCAGGAAATTTATTAACGATATAAATATCATTCAAAACTGATGTATTTTTGTTTAAATATGTGACATGAGCTAAGAAAGCTTGATATCCATTTTTCATTAAACGAATAGCTTTTTGGCTTGAGATGACAGTGATTGACTTTATTGGTTTGGTTGCTTGAATTCGCATAATATGTTGGTTAGGAATATGAAAGCTAACAACCTTACAAAAATAATCAATTTTAGCATGATGAGTAGTCAACCAATCAATTCCTAAAGTCACATTGAATGCAAGTATTTTTAAAGAGATAAAATCGACAGGTAACGTGCGATTAAGACTTATAAACAGTGGATGTAATAAAGGTTTCCCCCAACAGAGTTTCAACCTATAAGTCAAAGTCTAATTTCTCCGGAGTCAAATTTAAACGTTGAGCGCAAGTAGGAGAAATAAAAGAATGGGTAGAACCGGTATCAAATAGGGTATAAACTTCGCAAGAGTTTATGATTAGCTTACCCGTGATCACCTCGTTCGGATTCCTCGCTTTTTGGGAGGTTACGACAAACACTCTCCCTTGAACTACCGATTTTGTCTTGTCTGGGACGGTCTTTGATGCCTCTATCCCAGCTGGACTTGACTTTGGTGCATGACAAAATCGGGCTAAGTGACCTTCTCTTCCACAATTGTAACATGCTTTGAATTTGCTGCGTCTGATTTGGGATGATGTGTCCTCCCTTCGCATTTGTAACATACGACCGGAGGATGTTCTCCTTCCTTAACAACAGGTGTTGGTGCTAACGTCTTTCCATCATTATTGAATCTTCTCTTCTTGAAACTTCCACTTCTATTATCTTGGCCATGATTACCACCGAAGTGGTTACCATTTCAGGCATGTTGATTCCCTCCACGTTTGTTGTCACAGCTTCTATGACTGCTACCACTGGTACTATCGACTTGCCGGCTGCTCTCTCTTGGTTGGGTTGACTCATTATCGCGCTCCAATAATCGAGCCCTATTTACAACATCTCCCGAATACAAAAGTTTTTTGTGAAATGAGGTATTGACGTATTTTGGGTCTCAAACCTAGCAGAAACATTCGCGTCATTCTCTCCTCATTATCAACCAAATGGGATGCAAACTGGGACAACTCAGCAAACTTAGCCTCATACTGCGACACGGTCATATTGTTTTGTTCCAACTTGATAAACTCCACCTCCTTCATGTGATGAATACTTTCGGGAAAGTACTTGTCGTTGAACAGTTCTTGGAACTTTTCTCAAGACATTTTAAGTGCGGAAGGCTGAGTACATTTTACTGATTCCCACCAGTAATCTGCCTCTCCTCTTAACATGAAGGTGGCAAAGGGAACCTTTTGCTCCTCGGAGCATCCCAAGACATCAAATATCTTGGTGATCTGCTTTATTTACGTCTCCGCCTTAAGTGGTTTTGGCTCTCCCAAAAACTCCGGTGGTCCCAGCTCCTTGAACTACTTAGCAGTGACCATCCGAGAGTTGCCAGTGTTTCCACCTGTATTAGGAGCCGCTCTCGCCAGATGTTGTATGAATTGCATAAAGCCTCTAAACATTCCATCGTTCATCATTTGATCAGTGTTGTTGTTTACCTGAGGATTATTATCTTCCTGTTGCACATTATCCTGGATATTGATTGTTGGTGACTCAACGGTCTCATGTGCATCATTGTTGATCTCAACATTTTTGGATGCCATTTTCAAACATTGCCACAAAACAAGGGTTAATTGACATATCACATATTATCTCTATACTCTGATCGACAAATTAAATACCAAATAAACTTAGGTAGGTCATACTAGCGAAGGAATTCCCCATCTCTCCCCTCCTAGTTCTTATCTCACATCTCAGCCAGGGATCATATCCCTAAGCTTTGATACCAACTGTGAAGCCTCCAAAATAGGTATACATCACCCATCTTGAGTTGCCAAATACATGGTACTGAATACAAATACAAACTTAATTATACAACTGTCGTGTAACATACGACAAAACATAAGCTGAGAGTTTTAAAATGAATATTGTCTTCTAGACAATATCCACACTCAATGGAGTCCTCATTATAATTATTATCACACTATTTCACAAAATAGTGAGGACCACTAATGCAATGCCCATATCGGACCATCACTGCTCCCTCGATTAGTCCCAACTATGTTCTCATATCACAGAGAAACAATGAAAGAAAAAGGGTGAGCTCAACTAGCCCAGTAAGAAATATTATGACTAAGATAATGCAGAATAAGTTATTGTTAGCCTTCAACAATGTTAAACTGATAGAATATAATAGACAACAAGTTTAACTACAGCGGAACAAGCAATCCAATAGAAGAGTCAAGTAGAGCATGATATCTACTATCTTCTATGATTTAAAAAGTTTTTCATCAATTTTATCGCTGAGACTCGGCTTAAAAAATAAACCACATCATCGAATCATCCCTGAACTACGGGCCAAGGATATTCATGTAATCATCAATGGTCATGATTATACCGAATAATCCCTGGTCATAATCATACCAATCAACAGTCCATCTATGCACGTAAGCCAAAGATGACTTTCATCACAATATAAACATGAGGATGATGACAATGATATAAGCATTCAATTAAAAGAAAGCAAAGGATAAATTTTTAAAGATTTATAATTTAATTTATCCAGAATTTCATAATATCCTATTGTCAACATGATACTGCTTTGTGGAGTAAAATTCATGTATCAAAAATAATTTGGACAGAAAAGAAATAAATTTTTTGGGTGAATAGTACCTCGTGAATAGTACCCTGTGAATAGTACTTCGGGAATAGTACCCCGTGAATAGTACCCCGACATGAAAAGTGCCCCAAATACCCGAGTGAACAATATTTGAGTGAATAGTAATCGGGTGAATAGTAACCTATGAATAGTAACTTGTGAATAGTATCCTAGCATGAAAAGTGCCCCAAATACCCGAGTGAATAATATTATAGTGAATAGTAATCGGGTGAATAATAACCCATAAATAGTACCCCGGTGAAAATATTGATATTTAATAAGAGAGTTCATATCAATATTCCAATGAAACGATACTGGATGAAGCGTAAAACTCAATGATATTCCACTAATTTCAAGGATTATAGAAGCAATACTTACCATAGTAAGTTTAGATTTAAGAATATGAAAAGAAATAACATACGAAACTACAAATGGATTTTCACCTGTCATACGGTATGGAATCTGCGTAGACAGGTTATTCCGACATATTAAAGGATGAATATGAAAAATAGTATTCCTTATGAATATGAAAGAAATAATACCCCTTACCAAACAAAAATAACATCCCTTACGAATGCAACAAATAATATCCCTTACGAATACAAAAGAAATAACACCCCTTACGAATACAACAAATAATATCCCTTTCCTTAGTAGAAGACTGGATACTGTAATAGTGAAGTAGCAGAATACTCTTCTTCTTTCTCTCTATAGTTTCTCTCTCTATAGCTTCTCTTATGAATCTCGGTGAATTGGTGAGAATGAAAGAAGAATTAAGCTTCTATTTATAGGAGAATGGACTAAATAGTAACTAATTCATGAACGGTCCAGATTGATTTACTATTAGAACGGACGGTCCATATTGATTACAATTAAAACCACAACCGACGGTCCAGATTGATTTACTTTTAAAACCACCACCGACGGTTCGGATTGATTACTTTTAAAACCACCACCGACGGTCCAGATTGATTACTTTTAAAACCACCACCGACGGTCCAGATTGATTTACTATTAAAACCACCATAAATGGTCCAGATTGATTTACTATTAAAACCACCATCAATGGTCCATATTGATTTAACTTATTGCACTTTAGTACCCCTAAAGTTTTCCAAGTTTGTATTATTCCCCTCTAACTTTTGTAATTCACTTATCTTCAATAAACACATTCTTAATATTTCAACAATTATTCATCATTAATATTATAACTCATAGTATTTAACAACCAGATCAGTCCCAAGAAAGAGGGGGCTTTCCGATAAGGATTTCTCCTTATTGGCGCGCAATTGATGACCTAACCTCTCCTTGATAGAACTTCTAGACATTGTCAATATTGCAAATAATAATATGAATAAATTTGTTGTCTCAATTATTGATTTAATAATATAAAATATTATGCAGATGATACTGTGACAATAATTGAATCAAATAATGTGAGATACAATGCAACAATTACTGTAGCAATAATTGAGTAAACTGAGTGGCTTCTTACGTAAGCATCAATAATCAATATCGTGTGCTACTATGCCATTATTTTTATAAAAAGATATTTCTGTTGTTTTCTAACTACGATAATACTTCCGTTGTGGGGTCCACCAATGATTGTGTCATCGTACGAATACTCTTTGCTAAAACGAATATTCCCCGACCAATCGAATATTTTATATCAACTTGCTTACTTTGCAAAATTTTCAAATATTACCCACAACTATAACATTATATCATATCCACACCATAATATTTAAAAATATATTTAGAGAAAAATTATTCTTTATTTAAAAAAAAGTTGGGGTCTTACAAAACCACTCAGTGTACTATATTGAATACTATTAAAGACTCGACGCGTGCTGTGTTTAGACTTGTATGCGTGTACGTTGTTGATGAGGGAAGAAAATCGATATACCTTTAAAGTGGTTAGAGAATTATTGAGTAAATTGATACACGGCGAGAAGTGAAGATTAAAGGAATCTATGTATGTGTTACATTTGAGTTTTGTGTTATTGGTGGTATGAAACCGTAAAGGAGATGTATAGTTGGTTAAACCAATAAGGGAGATAGAGTTTTAAAACTCGAAGTGTGATTCTTAAATTATTAAGGAAAATAGTAGTCGATGATGTGTAATCAAATAGGGGATTGATTTAGAAGCGTATGTTTCATTTCTGCTAAGGTAGAACTAAATGCGCCTCGATTTTGGTATGGCAGCAATGCGCCATTTCAAGCTTATGACCAAAGACAATTTGCGCCAAATCTGTAAGATCAGTTTTTGGAATTTAAAGTTTAAGAAATGGGTATTAAGGACTCATAAGGATAATAAAAATCTTAAATGATGGTTAAGTTGTCCATGAATGGATTTGAATAAGGTTTAATTAATTAAACCGGATTAATTAGTGGTTAATTAAGTGATATTATGGAATATTATATTCTATTAATTAGTGAAGTGCATGATGATTATCGAAAAGAAAATATTAATGTGTATTGAGAAGTGTGGTTTTGGCAATGCGAATTATGGAATGCCTTGTGTAGCATAATGTGAAATAAGGAAATTCACTAAGCAAGTTAAAAAGAGAATTAAGAAGATTAATCGTGTTTGATCATGTGATTTCACATAGGTAATCAATACGATCCTAGACTTATAATATCACTCATGTGGACATAAATTCATGTAGTGTAAAACGAGTTTGGCTATGGAAGTTGACACTAGCTTGAAGCTAAACCAGGTCTTAGCATTTGTTGTAGCGTGCAATTTCTTGGCCATCCTAGCAAATACTAAATCAAGCAATTGCTAATGAAATGATCGATTAGAGTTGGTTAATTCCTACTGTAGCACTGAATTGGGACATTAATGTTATATGTGTGACATTAATAAAACATAGAATAAGAGTACATTATGTTAATATAAGGTACCAAATGGTACAGTGAAATCATAAGTGATTTTAATACAGAAATGATTAAATATCTGTGTACTCTAGAAACTAAGTAAGGAATTAAATGTTTAAAATAAACATTAATATTAGATAAGGTTATAATGTGGTTATGTGAGTAGTAGAGTTGATTATGGAACTACCCGGATAATAATACCTAACTGTATTATTTTATTGCGTGTATTTAATGTACATGAATTATATGTAAGGTTAATATCAATTACCTTAAAATATTAAATATGTAAATCATATTGTGACATTAAGTTATAGCTAAGGTATAGCTGATATGTGTATAAGATATAACATAAGAGTAGAGATGTGTATAAGTGTATGGGCTAAGTGTTGCAAGCATACTGAGATAATTGGATTGTCCCAAATTGAGTGTCCCATTTGCTCTCAATTTTTAGTCACATGTAGAACATAAAGGCCAAGGCCTATGTTCTTCTTTTCTTCCAAGCTTCCTAGCTAATGATCATGGGGGGAGTAGTGGTCATGATGAAATCCAATAACCATCTACCAACTCCTTGTTAACCTTCATGCAATCCTTTAATCCATGGGTTTGATTCAATGGAAAATTGCTATGTCTGTGTAAGAATTCTTCTATAAATAGCAGACATATTTATCAGTGGTGTTGCTTGGAAATTGTCTGATAAATTGCTTAGTGTAAGATTGAGAGCATACAAGTAATCTAAAAGCTTAGGAGTTCAATTGGAGCAAGTTCCTTTCAAAATTCAGAGGTATAATCCCATTCCTTGTTGCCATTTTCAGTTCTGTTAAACAGAGTTCATAAGTATGGAAATTCAAATTCTTGAATTCATGGAATTAGATGTTAATGAGGTTGGGTATGGGTTATATAGTTGTTATATGACCATATAAATATGTTTCAACTGTAATAGGAATGTTTAGAATCAATTTCGTGAGTAATTTCTGTGTTTGGGCTAAATAATTCTTAGATGCCAACTGCTCTCAGCTCGAACCAGATGTAAAGCATTTGCTACCAGTATTAACACTAAAGTATGGGTCTCTGTTTTTTTCGATTGGAGGTTACATTTTCAAATCTGATCAATGTTAGTTAGTCGTTATGGCTTAAGCTAGCATATAAGCATGTAAGGGGTATATACAAGTATATTAACTCAATATGAGCATGTTTTACTAAGATTAGCATGATTTGGTATAAGATCTTTATCAAGGACTTTAAGTTTTGAAAACAAACTTTGTTAAAGATCACGTTCTGCAGATTTGAGCTTAGTACACATGACTGATTTTACACATAAATGAGCATGCTATAGTATACATAGTTCCTTTGTTCATAATCAAACTTGTTAGACCTTGTGTGAAAGAAATTTTTAGAAAACTTGATGTAAAAGAACTAAGGTGCATAAATGCTACTTGATATACATTCTGATCTTGCGAGCATGTTAACATGACTTGATTACATATGAATAGAGCCTTAAAGTTGTCTTGTATGTGTTGAATGACATTATTCAAGTTTAAAGCAGTTTCAAAAGAAAACTAGAACATACTTTCAAAATCTAGTTGCATCACATGGATATCTAGATTCTAAAGGATTTATAAGTCATGTCATGTCTATAATATCCCTAGATATAATTTATATGTGCTATATTGCATCATTCATGAAAAATGATTTCAAAGGCAACCTCGAGCATGTTTCTGAACTTAAGTTGTATTATATGAGTATTTAGATTTTAAAGGCTCGAGATGCCATGTTATGTTTCATTATGTCTTTAAACATAAGTTGTATATGTTAAACATAACGGAAGTAAACCAAGCATGAGGTTAAAGGATGTTTTAAAGTGTTAAACAATGCTAGCTATGAGTAATAGATATGAATATGTATGTGCATGTGTAGTACAGATTATGTGACCTCTTTATGAGAACATAAGGCTAATTAGTACACTTAACGATTACATAACCCTATTTGGTTTTGATTTCATGAAAATCCTAAACTAAAGTCCCTAACATATAAGGTTGAACTTGAAGTGGTCATACAAGTATGAAAAGACCTTAACATGACAAAATATATCATGTATGAATGTTGTGTTCAAGCTGGACAAGAACCACAAGGCAGCAACTAAGTCTTGGCTTGGCAGAGGACGGTGCAGCTGCGCCGGTCCTAGGCTTAGCCATGGCGCAGCTGCGCTAGTCTTGAATCTGAGATAGTGTAATTTGATTTCTGACAATTAACTTATATGATTACTTTAACTTGTAGTAGGTGACCACTATGCTATGAAATGTGTAGGAAGAATGTTATGTGATAGAGATGAATGTTAATTAGGACTTTCAAAATGTTAAAGTCCAAAGGAATGTTTTCAAGATATAAAGCAAACGATGCGTTGTTGGAATTTGTGATGTCTTACAATCTGAATTGTGCTATGAAAATATGGGATATGTGATGTTGTATGAAGTTACAACTAAGTTAGACGTTTATATGTACTTTTGAACTTACCTATATGAGCTTTAAATATGTCGAACACTTAGCGATTCAAGTGCGTGATAGCTATATATGAATGTTGATGTCAAGTACGAGTGGTTAAGGTATACCTATACGTACCTAGCTATCCCGAGAATATGATGAGAAAGTGGAATGTAGGTTTTACGAAACTAGTTAAAAAATAATGTAACATTGTTATTACATTGAGAATACATGAAATATGTTACTGATGGATATGAATCCATGATTATATAATTGTGTAGGAATACACGAAGTGCAAATAAGCGTTAAGCAGTTAAGTCATAGTTCATAAACTACGAATCAGGCAAGTCTTTTAGTTCCTATTTGATTTATGAATTCTATAACTGTTAGTTGAGCCATATTCTGCCATGAGAATGTTGATGTATATATATGAAATGCATATGAGATATGTATGAAATGTGAAAGTTGATATTTGATGATATGCATGTGAAATAAACCTATATGCCTGTTATATGAGAAATAACATACGTAGTAAATATTAATGGATTATGAATGCATGTGCTGAGTATGTAATTATATGCTATGTGCTGCATGAAAACTATTAGAATTGCTGAGCTGTCGAGCTCACCCTTGCAAATAACCACTTTTGCAGGTTAAGGACTCACGGAAAAGATTTCGTGCTACTTGAATGATAGAGTTCATTAGTATCGAAGGAGATTGATTTATTATCTAAATAGATGCTCTTGAACCATGTTTAGGTTCTCGTAGATGTACATAATAGTAGTTTGCTATGTGTAATACATGTTAAGTTGTAAAGTTGTACTAGGCGGTACATAGTGAAATTCGAATTGAGATGTAAATGCTTATACAGTAATTCGAATAGAAGGAATCATAACATAATTTGATTTAGGGATTTGTAATTGATTCAAGTTAAGAAATCAATAAAAGATTATTTAAGGAGATTGAAAAAGTTTAAATTATTCCGCATATTTATATAACATCGAATATGATGTAAGACAGGAATGGTAAATGACTAAGATTTGAAACTTATAATAGTTTGGGGTCATTATACATAGATCCTGGATATGAAAAGAATTTATATTCTAAATTGTAATAAGCAAAGTTATATTCATTTAAGTTATGAATAAAAGATATAATAGTTTGACGATAGTAGTATCGTGGCGGACCGAATTCGAGGTTCCAAGGGACCTGGATTTGGGGGCATCACAACAACCATGTCTTATGATAACACGAAGTCGTCTGTCATTAGACATCTTCTATGATAGTGGCAAAACGCCCTTCCAAAGTTGGGTTCACCACACCCTATTCGGTTCACCAAAATCAACGGTTAAAATGACGTATAAAATACGACACACTTATCTATAATTCTCAATAAAATTATTTTCATCTTGTTTTAGGGAAACCTCAATGACTATAGACCATCGTTTTATTCCCTCATTTACCCCTCGTCAAACCCATTACACTCTACACAGAAAGGAATTGTGAAGCAAAAAAGTGAGCACAACTAGCCCATAAAAAAGAACATCATGACTAAAGATAATTAAATTATCAATAGCCTTCGTCGATAATAAATCGAGATTTAGAACATATGGTAGATGATAAAACTTTTCAACCATAGTGGCGTGAGAACGAGCAATCCATTAGAAGAGTTAAATAGACCCTAAAGTCTATTATCTTCTCCATGTTAAAAGTCCACCAACCATGTTGTATGCTTGTAACATCAATCAACAGTTCCTATCCACAATTATGTGAATAACTAATAATCATAATTATGATTCTAAATTCCTCTTCGCACCTGTGATTTAAGATAATTTTCATCACTGCCTTTACCCGAAACATCAAAGATCATGGTTATACCAAATCACAGTTCTCGCTCATAATCATACTAATAAATTCATCTTTTTGCACTACGGGCCAAAGATATTCATTAACAGCATCATCTTTGCACTTTCTGCACCAAAGACATGCAACTGTATTTTAGAAGAGTCAAGTAGAGCATGATATCTACTATCTTCTACGAATTAAAAGTTAATTATCAATATTTTATCGCTGAGACTCAACTCAATAAATAATCCACATCACCGAATTATCCATGCACTACGGCCAAGGATATTTGATAGTATCACATCCATGAATTAATATTTCATCGTTGAGACTCAGCTCAATAAATAATCCACATCACTGAATTATCCATGCACTACGGGCTAAGGATATTCATTAGTATCATGACCACGAATTATCCATGCACTACGGGCCAAGGATATTCGTGTTTTCACCAATGGTCATGATCACGCCAAATAATAATTCATCTTTGCACCCTTGGCCGAAGAGAACACATGGTCATGATCATACCAACAACTGTCGCTGAGACTCAGCTTAATAATTAGTATCACAACCACGAATTATCCATGTCATATGGGCCAAAGATCTTCGTGTTTTCACCAATGGTCATGATCACACCGAATAATCCCTGGTCATAATCATACCAACAACTGTCCATCAATACACTACGACCAATGAGGACTTTTACCACATCATTTGTAACACTAAGGGTTATGATTATACCGAATGATCCCTGGTCATAATCATACCAATCAACAGTCCATCTATGCACGTAAGCCAAAGATGACTTTCATCACAATATAAGCATGAGGATGATGAAAATGATATAAGCATTAATCAAACAAAATCAAGGATAAATATTAAATACTTTAAATTTATCCAGAGTTTAAAAATATCCAAATTGTCAACATGATACTGCTTTGTGGATTAAAATGCAAGAATAATATTCATGTATCAAAAATAATTTGAATGGAAAAGAAATAAATTTTTCGGGTGAATAGTACTTCAGGAATAGTACCTCATGAATAGTACCCCGACATAAAAATTGCCCCAAATACCCGAGTGAATAATATTCGAGTGAATAGTACCTCGACATGAAAAGTGCCCCAAATCTCTGAGTGAATAATATTTGAGTGAATAGTAACGGGGTGAATAGTAACCCATGAATAGTAACTCGTGAATAGTACCCCGACATAAAAAGTGCCCCAAATCGCCGAGTGAATAATATTGATAAGTGGATTTTATATACGCAAATCGGTGTCCATTTCATGCTTATTTGTTGCTAATTTCTTGTGTTCATGTTCGTTTTTACTTGTTTTATGTTATTTTATGTGTAGGATGGTTGTTGCGACATTTAATGTGTATTTGCAGTCAATTGGGATGATTTGGAGTCGATTGGTGCAAATTTGGAAGAAGCTATGAAGATCAGCAATTTGTTTAGTAGAACACTTTTAGGCTGCATGTTTAAGGTAGTATACCCCCCAGAGGAAGGGGTCTTCATCAGGAACTAGCAGAAGGGTAGCTCGCAGGGGTGGGGGGTGTCGACTGTTGCTGTGTCATATTGAGTTTGAAATTCTTATTTGACATGGTTTCTAGCGTATTGGATTGTATATGGACTTTACTTGATGGAGAATTTTGGTTGGGACTTATGTGTTGGACATCTACTACTCAATTAACAACGAATTCAATAAGAGGGAGGGCATATTATAAAGATTAATCTAAGTTTTTCTAAGCAAGCGTTGGAGGAGTATTTCGAGGGGATTTTCGAGACGATTGCAATTTTAGGATACGTGAAGGGTGTTTTTCAATATTCTTCTTCTTAGGCAATTATTTGTAATTGAAAGAATGTTTTCTATGATTTATTCAGTGTTTATTTCGTTTATGATGAACTAATTCACTTTTTAGGCTTATGATGGATCTTTGAGTGAATCAATGATTTTGTAAACTTTGAATTCCATTTCAATAATCTATTTCCAGTTTATCTATATTAATTTGAACTTGAACTTATGAATTGCCTGATAAACTATAGTACAGAAGTCAGTTATGACTGTAAGATTTGTAAGTTGTGGGTTATGTAATTAATAACCTTTATTATGTTTACTGTCAATTAGGTAAACCCTAATTGATATCTAAAAACCCTAATTACTAAATTAGAACCCTAATTGCTAAGTTATAAGCCCTAGGTATTAATTTAGCAAGGTTAATGGTAATTAATATATTATAAAGGTTAATTTACAAAACCTAGGTGATTAGAAAATCTAGTGTAATTAGGGAACCCTAATCAACATTTTAGAAACTAAGATTTCCATATTTTCCCTTAATACACAATTCTAGATTTAGAGCTTATGAAACCCTAACCCTAAGGGTCAAACCCTAAGGGATAAAACTTAATGATTGTGATAAATTATCAAATTGCCATTCACTTTATGAGTCAAATGACCAAACTACCCTTTTGATTACTTTAATAAGGTGGAGTGTAGATCTAGCCCTAGTAAGGAGTTGGTGACCAACTCTAGCTAGCCATGTGGTCTAGAAGTAAGCTTTAATCATTCAATCTCAACCATCTTGCATCACAAGTAAGCTTTAATCATTCAATCTCAACCATCTTGCATCACAAGTGCACTAGATTCAAATTATATATAGATTATGAGAGAGAGAATGTCACATTTAAGCCACATTTGATCACAACACTCAACTAAAACCCTCTCAACTTCAAACATCTGAAATTTTCTTGCTAGACTAGTCACTAATCAAGCCCCACTAACACTTATAGCAAATCAGAAGTATTAGATCAAGATTTGGTTCTTAGAAAGGTATAAAAACCCTAAACTTAGAAATTTATGAGATTCATGTTATTTGTTGTTGTTTATTATTTAGAGTTATGTTAGAAGGTGTCATTTAGTGATCTGGGTTGTTATAACTTAGATCCATGACACTTAGATGCTTGAATTTGATGATTTTAGAAATCTGGAAAAAAGTTTAAAATAGGGTCTGACAGCGAATGTCAGAGCCCATAGATTCTTATGTGTTAGTTGTTTGTTGTATTTAATGTTATAGATCTATTCTATGTTGTAAGGGCTTGGATCTGGAACTTGAATCAAGTCTAGATCATGTGTAGATTAAAAGTTATAAGCAGTCAAACTTAGTTGACCGAGCATGACCAAGAGTTTTTGGGTAACCCAGAAAGCTCTTTATCAGTGTCTGACAATGTTTTTCAAAGCAAAAATCTGACAGATTTTAACACTACAAAAAAATGGGCCTTTAGCAACGATTTTTCGGACAACGACTTTATAAGTCGTTGCTAAAAGTATATGTTTAGCAACAAAATTTGTCCTTCGTTGCAGATTGTGTCAGGCTTTCACTTTTTGCAATGAAATTCATAAGCCGTTGTAAAATTTCGTTGCTAATTCATTGGCGGGAAAAAATTTCGTTAGAAATTCGTTGCAAAATTTTCAACCACTTGATTTTCTGTCATCGTGGGTAACAAAAGTTTTTTTGTTGCTAAAAATGGGGCTTTAGCAACAATTTTTCAAGCAACGACTTTATAGGTCGTCGTTAAAAGTGTATGTTTAGCAACGAAACTTGTCCTTCGTTGCAGATTGTGTCAAGCTTTCACTTTTTGCAACGAAATTCATAAGTAGTTGCAAAATTTAGAAACAAAATTCGTTAGAAATTCATTGCAAAATTTCTAACCACTTGATTTCTCCTCATCGTGGGCAACGAAAGTTTTTTTGTTGCTATATTTCATTGCCTAATATGAACCACATTCATTAGCAATAATTTTTATTTTCGTTGCATATTTTATACAACTTTTTGTAACGACAATTAAAATATTGCCAATAATTACTGTTGTTGTTATTATTATTATTATTATTATTATTATTATTATTATTAGTATTATTATTATTATTATATTATTATTATTATTATTATTATTATTATTATTATTATTATTAATAATAATAATAATTATTATTATTATTATTATTATTATTATTATTATTATTATTATTATTATTATTATTATTATTACTATTATTATTATTATGATATTATTATTATTAGTTATGTACATTTATGTATGTACATAACAGATCTAAGGGAAGGGGATCTATTTTAATTTGGGAAAAATGATTTGTTTAGTTATAAATACTAATCCTTTCAAAATAATAGCAACTAGGCCCATGTGCTTGGGTGGTCATTGGATCAATATTCCAAACTGGAGGTCTTGAGTTCAAATCTGTGCATTAACATATTTTTTGGGATAAAGTTCAATATTCGCCACGTCAGCCCGTCCACATGTAAAATAAAATAAAAAAATGCCTAAGTAGATCTGCCACGTGTGCCACGTAGGCGGCACGTACGCAGGTCAACACACATGTGGCGCCTGGGGCTCGAAGTACAAATTTTTAATAAAAAGGGGCTCAATTTGCGTTGACCAAAAGAAAAGGTCTCAATACCCAAAAACTCCTAAAGTTCAGTGGTCGACTTTGCATTTTACCCTTATAATATATTGTGCAACTCTTCAAAAAGTCTACGAAATGAAAATTTTAATTAATTTAACGATATTTTAAACATGAACAAATGAAATGTTACATGACATTTAAACTAAATTGTATGTAGTTAATAAGGTTATATATATATATATATATATATATATATATATATATATATATATATATATATATATATATATATATTTAAGTTACTCAATACAAATTTCAAATAGGAATACGAATTCGAATATATTTAAAGTTTTTCATTTTCATTGGTATTTTTGTTTGTGCATCATAGATTCATTTGTAATAGCTTATCAAATTCATAAACTTACAATAACTTCTCAAATTCGCAAACCAAATGCATATATGGTGTCCCTTTTTCATATTCTTATTCCAATTAAAGTGATATATTATAATGATATCACTTAAAATTAATCAAATTATTATTATAAATATTGTCATTTAAATATGTCATATTTAAAATTTATCTAATAAATTATTTATAAATTTATAAATTGTACTTATAAGTTGTTCTATATTATTTAATTTTTTTTTTGCTAAATTTAAATGTATATAAAAGAAAAGAGATACATATATACTTGTGGGCATTCCCAGATTGATACAAAATGTCAAGAAAGGGAACTCAACATGACAAACAGAGAAACTCAGATTCTAAGACAATACAAGAGCATAAGGCCAAAACAGAGCAAATGAGCACTGCATTGGACTTCAAGATTAATTTTTGGCATCGAAAATATGCATCGACAAAAAAATAAGCACGATCGACATTCCGTCCGATTTTTCGGACGGAAATTAAAAATAATGACCATTTTGTAATTTTTGAGAGTACATTTATTCATTTGTAACAAAAAAAATTTCGGTAACGACAATGAAATTCGGAACCCATATATATATATATATACATATAACGTTGGTTCACTCATTATTTTTTGCCTAAAAAATAATATTTTTTTTTAATATAAGGATAATATAGATAATTGATATTATATTTAATATTATACAATTATTATTTTTTTAATAATTATGTATAATTTAAAACGATTTATATTAAAAAACGGATAGAGTATTATTTTTGGGCTGACTTATGAGGATAGACTCATAACTCATTGACTTCATTATTATTGACCATAATCCAATTGCACCAGCATGACACTTCACCAACTGATCCAAGCCGTCGATATTGAAGGGAAAAACAAATCATGTGGGTCCATAATAAAAAGTAAACGTAATTGACGGGTGGATTAATGGTTGACATACGATAACTAGCGTGGTTAGGGCATTACTTAATCGTTTGGCAGAAATAATTATTAGAGAAAATAAGGGATAATACACTTTTTAGTTACTGTACTATGGTCCGATTTTCATTGTGGTTACCGAATTTATTTTTGTTACAATCAAATAACTGTACTATCAAAAATTATAAAATGGTCATTACTTAAGATTTTAAATCCTAAAAAAGCGAGACGGAATCTTTGTTACCGTAATAAGTTGACCAGACTTCTTTGCTTAAGTGGAGCAAGTTGACAAGACTTATTTGCTTATGTGGACCAGACTTCTCTTCTTTGTTATCTTTAAACAAAGTGGAGTACTAAAATTTATTTATCTTTAAATAATAATAATAATAATAATTTCAAAATAATAGTAATAGTAATAATAATAATAATAATAATTTTTAAATAATAATAATAACAATAACAATAACTTTTAAAAATTTTAAAAAAGATTATATAAATATAAAAATATTTTTATATGAAGTTTATGTGTATTTAAAATTAATATTTTTATTATTTTATTAATTTAAATTATTTGAGCAAGGGTAAATTTGACAAATCATTTTTATTTCCATTAAAATAAAATAAAAATTCATACAAATCAGAGGGAACAAACCCCAAATACAATTAATTTTATAAAATTAAAATTTTATAAAATTAATTATTATTATTATTATTATTATTATTATTTTGAAATTATTATTAATAGTATTATTATTATTATTAAAATTATTATTATTTTAAAATTATTATTATACAATACTATTAATTTTACTCTGAAGTTCTACATATTATTAAAATTATTATTATTAATAGTATTGTAGATTAATATATAACAGTCCGTGGGGCTCTGACTGAGACGGTAATTTGATTGACCTCATGCCTGACTGAAGATTAATTCCCAACAGCAGCTTAAAGTGCTTATGGATAGCAATTGAATATTGTAGATTAATATTTTAAAAAAAATCATAAGCTAGGTATTCTAATATACTATTAATAATAATAATTTTAATAATATGTAGAACTTGAAGTAAAATTAATAATATTATATAACAATAATTTTAAAATAATGATAAATTTTTTAATAATAATAATAGTATTAATAATAATTTCAAAATAATAATAATAATAAAAATAATTTTATAAAAATTTAATTTTATGAAATTAATTGTATTTGGGGTTTGTTCCCTACTGATTTGTATGTATGAAATTTGTTTTTTATTTTAATAGAGAATAAAAATAATTTATCAAATTTATCCTTGCTCAAATAATTTAAATTAATAAAATAATAAAAATATTATTATTTAAATACACATCACTTTCATATAAAAATATTTTTATAATTTATATAATCTCTTTTTTAATTTTTAAAAATTATTATTATTATTATTATTATTATTATTATTTTGAAATTATTATTATTTAAAAATTATTATTATTATTATTATTATTATTTCAAAATTATTATTCTTACTATTACTATTATTTTGAAATTATTTTTATTTTTATTATTATTATTATTTAAAGATAATAAATTTTAGTACTCCACGTTGTTTAAAGATAACAAATAAGAGAAGTCTGGTCCACATAAGTAAAAAAATTTGGTCAACTTGCTCCACATAAGCAAAAAAAGTTTGATCAACTTGCATAGTCAGTATTCCGTCCGTTTTTTCAGACGAAAATCTTAAGTAATGACCATTTTATAATTTTTGAAAGTATATTTATTTGATTGTAATAAAAAAATTTCGGTAACTATAATGAAAATCAGACCCCGTACAGTAATAAAAAAAGTGTATTATCCCGAGAAAATAGACGGATAGATATAGATTTGTTATTTGTAATTAAGTGGACCTTCACATCCGCGTCTTCTCTCTCTAAAAAAACTCGCTCCCCCTCTGTTCCTCTCTCTAGGGTTTCAGCGCCGCTTTGTGCTCTTTGCGATCGGAGAGTTTAGCTTCTACGGCTCTATCGAATAAGGTGGGCTCATCTGCAGCACCGCCTTTTGGGCTGCCGTCATGGGCTCCTGCTGCTAGACAGACTATTCTTGGAGGTGGGATTGAAGCCTTGACAGAAAGAGGGAGGGTAATTATGTAATTGGAGATGGTGGTAGTAGGCAAGGGTCAATAGATTCCCAAGGAGGGGGATGTTCTTCAAGTGTGTCAGAATTGGATAGTAAACCACTTCAAGGTATTATGATTAATCTCTTATACCAACTTCCTATATATGCTATTACTATTTTTAGTTATATAGCTATTATCAACAAAAAAAAGAAAGAAAGAAAAAGAAATTGAAATATATCTACTTGTTTATCTGCTGTGCAATTTTTGGGGTTTGAGAGCTTTATATTAAGAATATTGGTAGCTTTTTTTAAGTATATTCTGTATAGAAAGTTGTTGATTATTGACTACTGCTAGTAATGCTCTGGAGTTTCTTGTTTCATATCCTAGTAGTTCTGCTACCAAATAAAAGTAATGGAAAGTGTTAATTAAAACGAAAATGAAGATGTAGAGGTAGAGGGAGAGAGAGGGAGGGAGGGAGGGAGGGAGGGAGGGAGGGAGGGGGGGGGAGAGAGAAGAAGGAAGAAACGATGGATCATGTGGATGGAAGAAAGGGTAATTACGGAGAATTGAATTAGCAATTTGTCAATGCATACTCACAAAAATTCATTATTATCATTGATCATATTATTGGAGCTAAAATGTTTCATTGATTAAGCTTCTTGCCATTCAGAAGAAACTTTGTTAAAGATTTAAGCTTTTAGATTTGATAGCGTAGTATTTTAAATCAGAGTAAAATAGGGTGTGCAATGTGTGTTTAATATCAGTTCTCTCTTCAAACCATGTGGTGCATTTACAGAAATTGAACTATCCAATTTTTCCATACAGCCCACTGCACGTTGAGTTGGTTCTTTAATTAAACAAAAACTGCTCCATACTTGCTTATTTAGAATCTTGATGTAAAGCTAAAAACTTTTTAACTTGAAAGTTATCAAGATTGCTAGCATATGATAATGAATTCCTGTTCCAGTGTCTTCTATTTTCTGTTTTTCACAAGGTGCACTAATCTTATGCATGTGGGTTTGTGAATTTGTTGTTGTGTCTTGTGTATTTATTGTAAATTGCATGCCACCAATTAGAATGCTTTCTTGTTTGCTTCTTACTTTTTTAGGATATCATTTTGCCCTCTCAGTCCCACAATCTTGCAAGCAGTCTGGGGTTGTTGATTAGTGGTTTATTTTATAAAAATTAGGGAGCAAGCGAGGATAGTTTTATGAGCAAAGATCAGGGAATGAGTAGATTAAGTTGGTGTTTATTTTGATATTTTAAAAAAATAATTAATTCGATAACAGTTCTGAACAATTAGCTATATCAATGAGAGTTCCCGCTAGAATCTTAATGAGGCTATCAGATGCTATGATTGCCTTATTTCTCTTTCTCTTTTGTCGGTTGTACTACACACGATAAAAAGATATCGGTAACTAATGTCCTGATTAGACAAACTAATAGTTTACTTTTCTTTTACCTAAATCTTTTAATAGCATAAATAATATTTCCTCCGTTCTACAAAAAGAATCCCATTTGAAAAAAAAAATCAAATATTAAGGATATATTTTGTTCCATGTTTACCCCTAAAAATAAAAGAAGTTAGTTTAATAGTAGTGGTATTACAATGAAGTTATGATGGCAAACTTGAGGGCCTTTGTCATTTTATATTACTATCAATAAAATGAGGACTAATCTTGTAGAACAATTTTTTGTTTTTTTTTGACAAATGGATTTATTTTTGTGGAATAGTGGGAGTACTAATTTTGGTGGTTTTTGGTTTTTTTGTGATTTAACATATGAAGTATATGCAAAATAGCATATAATCTATTTATGTGTTTCATCTGTTTTTCAATATAGTTGAGGTGAAGAGCAGTTCTGATGGTTTCATGATCAAAATGAGAGATGGTCGACATTTAAGATGTGACCATACCAACCCTCAGGGACTATTCTTCATCAAGTACTATTCTTGTAGGACCCAATTATGAAGGGGAGGGACTTATCTCGCTGACCTGGGTATGTTCTGCCCTTACCACTTAAAAATTCCCAAGTTATTAATAAATGTGTCTTTCCAATGTGTGCTGCAACATGTTGAATTCTTGGTAAATAAATCTATGATGTCTGTGATTATAGCTAGCATCTTTGGGGCATATACTGTATGAAAATTTGTCTTAAGAAAAGTTTTTTCACATTGACTAATAGTCTCAACTTTTTCGTAATTGTTGTCCTTTTTATATAGAAATCTAAACATTGTTATTTAAGATTGTGTGGTGGTATTTAAGATTGTGTGATGCTTGTGGTTGTTGAATGTGACTGAATTTTGACTTGAGGTCAACATATAATAATAATCTACAAGTCTTGTAACAGAAAATATGTTTACCACTATGCTTACTGAAATTAATTCATGAAATGGCCGATTAAGATTCCAATATTTTCTTGTAATTGAGCAATAATATAGTCGCACTGAAGGTTCTTTTTCTATTTTGATTTGTAGCAAATGATATTGTGATCGTCTATTTGTCTTTTTCTGCTTATGAGCAATACGGTGTACATTAGTACCACGTAGCAACTCTATTGTCTTTGTGTATTGATTTTGGCACTAAGTGCCTTTGGTGACTTATTTGCTTCATTTTTCTGACTTGCTATTATTTTTAAATACGTGCAGGAAGATTGCTTCTACGACCTGCCTTACAATATTGGGTATCAAATTTACGTACTCTTTTACTACGGAAGACAAGGGACTTAAATTATGAAGTGTACTCTCTATATATGTAGATATATACTTTGATTGAAGAACTGTGGTAGCTTTAGATGGTTAATTGTAAAGATAATGAATGATTATGTAGTGAATGATTTTATTAAGTTAATAATATTTTAGTTTTTTGTATTTTTGTCATTATTTGCTATCGGGACATTGAGCCAGTCAGGTACACAAAAGAATGTCAAATTTTGATTTGGCAACAATATAATTTGTTACCAAAGCTTTGAACAAGTTTTAATATAGCAACAATTTTTTATATATTTAGCAACAAATTTTCGTTGCTAATGACATTAAAATTATAATACTTGGCAACGAAAAATTAACCTAATAACAACGGAGAGGATATTGTTGCTAATACTAAAATAAAATGCAACATTTTTTATCGTTGCAAATCATATCAACTTTCGTTGCACATATAAAAAGAAATGACAACATATAGTGTCGTTGCTTAATCGACGACTTTCGTTGCTTTTGAAAAAAATAGCCAAAGAATAAACATTTTGTTCTTTGATTCAAAGATAATGTCGTTGCCAAATAATATAATCAAGAACGAAAATCGTTCTTAAAAAGTTTACATTTCGCAACAAAAGCAAGCTTAGGCAACAATTTTCATAATTTACTGCAAGGAAAAATGTCGTTGCAAAATGGTGTCAATTGCAACGAAAATGCTTGGTCGTTGCAAAAAAAAGAGTTCATTTCGTTGCCAATTAGCAGGCTTTTGTAACGAAATGGGATTTTTAGCAACGAAATTTTAATTATTCTGCAACAATACATTTTGTTGCTAAAGGATCGATATCTCTGTACGAAAGCCAAATTTCGTTGCGAAATATATTATTTTTGGCAACAAAAAAAAAACGTTCGTCATTCTTGAACAATTAGCAACCTTCATTCTTAACGACGAAGATGCAACGACAGTAAAGTCGTTGCCAAAACCCTTTTGCAACGAAATTTAGCATCTTTAGCAACGAAAATCGGTTGTTGCTGAAGTCCCATTTTTTTGTAGTGTAAGTAGTTTGATGATGTTGTTGTAACACAATTGTAGTCTGTTATATGGACTATAGGTGCATGCCTTCAGATTCCTTAAATCACAAATAGATTGAATATAGTAGATAGTCAAAGTAGACTGTTCGAGCACAAAGTCCATTTCTAGAAAACCCAGAAAATTCTCAGATTTCCAGAAACTCTGACAACCCTTTGCAGGCCATGAATCTTACTGTGTTTAATGTTTTAGATTATGTTGTTGCTTGGGATTTGTAGTTTGTTACCCATATCATGTATAGGATCCAAGATAAACTTGGTCAAAGTATCATTGACCAACCGTTCTTGACGAAATCTGGAAAACCCAGAAATCGTGAAGAACAATGTCTGACCCGTACTTTGACTGACTCAAATCTTGAGTTGGTAATGTTGTTAGGCTACTATGTTGTTATAGAGTTATCCTTTGACATCTCGACTACAAGTTTGAAGCTTAAAAGAACACAAATTAGATCTGGAGTGCAAGTTATAAGGATCGATAGTAGCACCTTTGGCACTGTTTGAAATTCTGGGCAGTCCAGAAATTCTAGAACGTGCCTGACAACGTTTTCTGCAGACTAGATCTCACAAATTGGTTATGTTTTGGCCATGAAAGTCGACTAAGGTTGTAATGTGTCAATAATACTACAATATTAGTGGAAAATCAAACTCAGAAATCATCAGGAACCTAGATCAAAAGTTAGTCAAACCTCATACCTTAGTTACTGACATGAAGCTCAAGAACATGCTCAAGAACACCTTTAGCGACAGTTTATTTATGGAAATTATTATTTTTATTTAATAAATAGAGAAAAATAGTTTTTAGTTATTAAAAATACGTAATAAATTCCTAAAAATTATTTTAAGGTCTAAAAATAGGTTTTTAATTATTTTGAATATATTTCATTAATATTTATTATTTTTGGAATATTAATGGTATTTAATTTATTTAATTATTATATTAAATAAATTGCTTAAAAATGATTTTAATACTTGAAAAATCATTTAAAATTATATTATGTTATAAGAAAATATTTTAAGTTATTTTTATATATTTTGTGATGATTTTCATTAATTTAAATAATATTAATGATATTAATTTAATATTTTAATATTTATGGTAATTATTTAAAATGATTTTAAATATTTTAAAAATCATTTAAGGGTAATATAAATATTTTAAAAATATTTTGAGTTATTATAAATAACTTTAATATTTTGGCAATGGTTTCATTAATAGTTTGATATTATTTAAATATTATTGATGATAGAATTATTTGATTTTTTTTAAATCATTTAATAATGATTCCGATGTTTGAAAAATTATGAGAAATTATAATAATTGTTTAAACATTATTATAAGTCGTTTAAAAATAATTTGACCAATGTTTAAGTTATTTAGAACTTCAGTGTAGAGTCTTAGACTTGATAATTACCCGATAAAGTCATCGGTACACCGACATATTTTAGAAATTGATCTAGACTTAGATGTTTTGACTGTATTAATGTTTGTTTATGATTCAATGACTGTTGGATATGTGTGACAATGTGATTAGGTTATGTGCTGACTGCAATAAGTAGTGCTATGTGTTGTAGTATGTTATTCTAATCGAACGAATGATCTTATTAATGATAGGTTTCGGTATAAAAGTTAAAACTATGTTTTCGTAACAGTAAGCAGCAGACCAAGCAAGTTTCCTATACTTACTCCAATTATTATTGAGCAAGTATCTTACCTTTGCATTTTCTTTATGCAATGGACATGAGTAAGAAGTTTCAGAATTATATTATTATTATGCTAAATTATTAACCCTATTGTGATATATTCTATATCCGATCATTGTTTATCAACATGTTAGTATATGGTAATTCAGATATATATTCCGTTCGTTAATTCCTAAATATGGTTACACAAGTGTCCCCACTTGGATAATCATTGTATTTAATCACATGTTGATATATATATATATATATATATATATATATATATATATCTAAGCTATTTGACCCAGCTAGACACAGATTCAGAAATATCGTTGAATATGATAAAACCTTTTTGTATCCAATCAAATTGCTTTAGTTCGGATTCCAGACTATGTATGAACATCCCGAACATGGGAAAACTTTTATGCACCCAAGGTGGCCAGAGTGAACGATAATATCGTTCTTGCATGTAGTATTGATCAATACAGGGCACATTGGGTAGATCACCCTCGTGTCCGTAAGTTATAACGATTTGCGGATGAAGTTCTGCTAAACCTTAGCAAAAATGAAAAATAATGTTCATAGTCAGTACGTAGTTTCAAAAATTTGATAGAGAGTTGTTATGTTATTATTATCGGTTCAGATTACTTCACAACTTTTAATTTGTTGTAGAATGGCAGTACAAAGAATGGTAGTACAAAGAAAACATTTAATCCTTTCAGCTATTATTTATAATTGTTATTACTTGTTGGGCACTCAAATGCTCATCCTTGCTTAAATTAAATATTTTCAGTTAAGTATGATCAACCAGAGGGTTCTGTCAGGAATAAAGGGAAAGGAAAGCTGTCAAAATAAGCTTGTGTTACCTTATGTAATAGCTAGACTTAAATAAGATGATGTTATTTATTATCTATCATGTAATGAAATGTTTTAAGGTCGCGTACCTGAGATTTAGAAAACTCTGATATGTAAATTAAGTTTGATATTTATGACATTATTATTATTATTATTCCGCTCAAAGAAATGGTATCGTGAAGCATTGAATTCAGGTTTTAAGTACCTGAATTTGGGGGCGTTACAATAGCTTTTTTGCAGACTAACCTAAAATCTTGAAGTGAATCTTGGGTCTCGATCAGAAACTATGGATATTGGCATACCATGCAATCTTACGATCTCGTTTATGTACATACTAGCAAGACGTTCAAGTGTAAAAGTTTCTCGTGTCGGTGAAAAATGAAATGAGCGAGACTTGGTCAATCTATCAACAATGACCCAAATCGCATCTATGCCTTGAGAAACCTTGGGAAGACCAAGAATTAAATCCATGGTAATGTGCTCCCACTTCCATTCTAGAATTTCAAGTGGTTGCAATGGACCTTTTGGCACTTGATGCTCGCTTGCCGACTCGTTGACAAGTTAGACACCTTGAGATAAACCTCTGCTATCTCTCTCTTCATATTGATCCACCAAAATGTATGTCAAGATCACGATACATTTGGTACTCCCAGGATGGATTGCAAACGGTGTGTTGTGCGCCTCCATCATAATTTTATACTTCAAGTCAGAATCGTTAGGAACACAAAGTCTGGAGTTAACTCAAAGTATTCCTTCTTCATCGATTCTTGCTTCCGAATAACACCTTCTTGGCACTTCTTTTTCATACGCATTAGCTCCAGGTCTGTAGTTTGAGCAGCTTTAACTTTATCGATTAAAGTCGGTTCCACTCGTATATTCGCCATCATCACATGGGTCCCTGGAGTCTTTAACTCTATTTCCATCATTTTCAAGTCATACACAATGGGCCTTTGCGTTGACAATAATGCACTCGTGTCCGCATATGATCTTTTTACTCAATGCGTCAGCTACTACGTTCGCTTTTCCAGGATGGTATTGGATAGTGTAATCATAATCTTTCAACAACTCAAGCCATCATCATTGCCGCATGTTGAGTTCCTTTTTAGTGAAGAAATATTTGAGGCTTTTATGATCCGTATAGATCTCCACCTTCTCTCCACACAGGTAATGCCTCTAAATCTTAAGCGCAAAAATGACTGCTGCCAACTCTAGATCATGAGTAGGATAATTCCTCTCATATTCTTTGAGTTGTCGCAAGGCATAGGCTATGACTTTCCCATGTTGCATGAGAACACATCCTAACCCTTTGCCTAAAGCATCACTTTAGATGACAAATCCCTCCGAGCCAGATGGTATTGTCAGAACAGGGGCTGAAATGAGTCTCCTCTTGAGTTCTTGAAAACTCTTTTCACATTCCTCGCTCCAACCAAATTTTGTATCTTTTCGAGTCAGCTGAGTTAATGGAGTAGCGATTTGAGAAAACCCTTCTACGAATCTCGATAATAACCAGCTAAGCCGAGAAAGCTATATACTTCAGTCACTGACTTAGGTTGCTCCCAGCTTTGAATTGCTTCAATCTTTGTCGGGTCAACAGATATTTCATGATTTTATATCACGTGCCCAAGGAATGCAACTTCCTCATGCCAGAACTCGCATTTATTCAACTTGGCATAAAGCTTATTTTCATAAAGTTTTTGGAGTATCAGCCTCAAGTGTTGCTCATGGTCTTCGCGGGGTTTGGAGTATATGAGGATGTCATCAATAAGGACGACCACAAAGTGATCCAAATATTCTTTGAATACTCGGTTCATCATATCCATGAAGGCAGCAGGAGCATTAGTCAATCCAAAAGACATGACTAGAAATTCATAATCCCCGTCATCGAGTTAAAGCGGTCTTTAGAATGTCATCGCTTTTAATCTTCAATCGATGATATCCTAACGAAGATCAATCTTTGAAAAGAATTTGGCTCCTTACGATCAAAAAGTCATCAATGCGAGGCAATGGTACCTATTTTGATGGTGACATGATTCAACTCCCGATAATCAATACAAAGTCGCATACTTCCATCTTTCTTCTTTATAAATAGAACATGAGCACCCCAAGGAGACGTACTAGGATGAATGAAATCGATGTTTAACAATTCCTGTAGTTGGGTTTTTAACTCCTGAAGTTCAATAGGAGCCATTCGATATGGGGCTTTAGAAATGCGTTTTGTACCGGATTCAAGGTCGATACAAAATTCAATTTCACGCTCTGGGGTTAGGCCGAGAAGTTCTTCAGGGAATACGTCAGGAAATTTATTAACAATAGAAATATCATTCAAATCTGACGTATCTTTATTTAAATTTGTGACATGGACTAAGAAAGCTTGAGATCCATTTTTCAATAAACGAATAGCTTTATGACTTGATATGACAGTGATTGACTTTAGTGGTTTGGTTGCTTGAATATGCATAATAGGTTGGCTAGGAATATGAAAGCTAACAACTTTACGAAAACAATCGATTTTAGAATGATAAGTAGTTAACCAATCAACCCCTAAAATCACATCAAATGCAAGTATTTTCAAAGAAATAAGATCGACAGTAACGTATGCGATTCTGGAATTTGAATCAAACAAGACTTATAAACCGTGGATGTAATGAAGGTTTCTCCCAACGGAGTTTCAACAGGTAAGTCAAAGTCTTATTTCTCCGGAGTCAAATTTAAACGTTGAGCGCAAGTAGGATAAATAAAGGAATGGGTAGAACCGGTATCAAATAAAGTATAAACTTTGCTAGAGTTTATGATTAGGTTACCCTTGATCACCTCGTTCGAATTCCTCGCTTTCTGGGAGGTTACGACAAACGCTCTCCCTTGAACTACCAGTTGTGTCTTGTTTGGGACACCCTTTGATGCCTCTATCCCAGCTGGACTTGACTTTGGTGCACGACAAAATCGGACTAGGTGACCTTCTTTTCCACAATTATAACACGCTTTGGACTGCATCGTGCAGTTTAGACTTATGTGTCCTTCCCCTCCACATTTGTAACATACGACCGATGGTCGTTCTCTTTCCTTAACAACAGGTGTTGGTGCTGACGTCTTTCCATCCTTGTTGAATCTCCTCTTCTTGAAATGTCCACTCTTATTGTCATGGCCATGATTACCACCTAAGTGATTATCATTTACGGCATCTTTGATTCCTCCACGTTTGTTTTCACCGCTTCATGGATCGCTACCACCGGTATTATCGAGTTCTTGTTACCGCTTCTCTCTTGGTTGGGTTGACTCATTATCGCGCTCCAATAACTGAGCCCTATTCACAACATCTGAATACAAACACAGTTTATGATAGATAAGGTATTGAAGTATCTCGGATTTCAAACCTCTTAGAAACATCCGCGTCATTCTCTCCTCATTATCAACCAAGTGGGACGCAAACCGAGATAACTCGGCAAACTTAGCTTCGTACTGCGCCACGGTCATATTATTTTGCTCAAGCTTGATGAACTCTATCTCCTTCATGTGATGAATACTTTCAAGAAAGTACTTGTCATTGAACAGCTCTTGGAACTTCTCCCAAGATATTTTGAGTGCGGCAGGTTGAGTACACTTTACAGATTCCCACCAGTAATCTGCCTCTGCTCGCAACATGAAGGTGGCAAAGGGAACCTTTTGCTCCTCGGTGCATCCCAAGACATCAAATATCTTGTTGATCTGCTTTATCCACGTCTCCGCCTTAAGTGGTTTTGGATCTCCAAAAAACTCCGGTGGTCCCAGCTCCTTGAACTGCTTAGCGATGACCGTTTGAGAGTTATCAGTGTTTCCACCTGCATTTTGGACAGGAGCCGCTTTCGCCTGATGTTGCATGGATTGCATAAAGCCTCTGAACATCCCATCGTTCACCATTTCATCAGTGTTATTGTTTACATGAGGATTATTGTCTTCCTGTTGTACATTATCCTTGGCATTAATCTGTGGTGACTCAATGGTCTCATGTGCTTCATTGTTTATCTCAACATTTTCGGATGCCATTTTCAAATACTACCACAAAACAAGGGTTAATTAACATATCACATATTATCCCTATATACTACTGATCGACCAATTAAATACCAAATAAACTTAGGTAGGTTATACTAGCAAAGGAATTCTCCGCTCTCCCTCCTAGTTCTTGTCTCACATCTCACCCGGGGATCATATCCCTAAGCTTTGATACTAATCATGACGCCCCAAAATAGGTATACATCACCCATCTTGAGTCGCCAAATACATGGTACAAAATTCAAATACAACTTAATTATATACAACAAATGTGTAAAATACGACAAAACATAATCTAAGAGTTTTAATAAGAATATTGTCATCTAGACAATATCCACACTCAATGGAGTCCTCGTTACATTTATTGTCACACTATTTAACGTAATAATGAGGACTACTAATGATATCATCTGACCGGCCACACTCCGCTTCCCCGACTAGTCCCGACTACGTTCTCATTTTCTCAAGAGAACAAAGGAAAGAAAGGGTAAGCTCAACTAGCCCAAGAAGAAATATTATGACTAAGATAATGCGAATAAATTATCATTAGTCTTCAACAATGTTAAACCGATAAAATACAATAGACATCAAGTTTAATCTGCAGCGGAATAAGCAATCCATTAGAAGAGTCAAGTAGAGCATGATATCTACTATCTTTTATGATTTAAAATATTTTCATTAATTTTTATCGCTGAGACTCAGCTTAATAAATAAACCACATTATCGAGTCATCCCTGCACTACGGGCCAAGGATATTTATTAAATCATCAATGGTCATGACTATACAGAATAATCCCTGGTCATAATCATACCAAAAACTGTTCATCAATGCACTACAGGCTACTGAGGACTTTTACCACATCATTTATAACATTACAGGTCATGATTATACCGAATAATCCCTGATCATAATCATACCAAGTCCATCTATGCACGTAAGCCAAAGATGACTTTCATCACAATATAAGCATGAGGATGATGACAATGACATAATAATTCAATAAAATAAGTTCAAGAATAAATTTTAAAGATTTATAAGTTAATTTATCTTGAAATCAATTACGTCCAAATTGTCAACATGATACTGATTTGTGGAGTAAAATTCAAGAATGCTCAGAAGAATATTTCCATGAAAAGATACCGGATGAAACGCAAATATCCAGGATATTCTACTAATTTCATGGAGTATAGAAGCCAAAAACTTTAACCAAATGAGTATCGTAGAATATATGAAACTGCAAATGGATTTTCACCCGCCATGCGGTAATCTACGTTGACAGATCATTTCCACAATTTAATAAGGAATGAATATGAAGGATCATTCACTATGCATGTGATAATCCACATGTAGGCAAAGTTATTCCAACGTAATAATAAAGAATGGAACCGGTTCATGCGTAATCCACAGACGCATGGATGTTCCAAATGAATAATAAAGAATGGAATAACAAAAGAATTCACCATGCATGTGATAGATCCTTGCATGACAAAGTTATTCCAATGAATAATAAATAATGGAACCGTGTCAGCGTAATCCGCACCAAGCGTGATATTCCAACAAAATAATAAAGAATGTAATAACAAAGAATTCACCACGCATGCGATAAACCGCATGCATGGTTATTCCAATGAATAATAAAGAATGGAACCAGTGTCTAAGCGTAATCCACATGCATGTGATATTCCAAATGTAATAATAAAGAATGGAATAACAAAGAATTCACCATGCATGCGATAGATCGCATGTACATGTTATTCCAATGAATAATAAATAATGGAACCAGTTCTAGCGTAATCCGCATGCATACGCGATATTCCAATGTAATAATAAAAATGGAATAATAGAAGAATTTCACCATGTATGCGCTTCTTTGCGTGGCGTTATTCCAACATAATAATAAAGAATGGAATAACGTAAGAATTTCACCATGTGTGCGGTATTGCCGCATAGACATGTTATTCCAACATAATAATAAAGAATGGAATAACGTAAGAATTTCACCATGTATGCGATTCCCCAGCAGCATGAGTTATTCAAACATAATAATAAAGAATGGAATAATGTAAGAATTTCACCATGTATGCGGTACTTGATGTATAAAAGTTATTCTAACATAATAATAGAGAATGGAATAACTGAAGCTCTCTTCATGAATACGAAAGAAATAATACCCCTTACTTTAGAAAGAAGCTAGATACTGGAGTAGAGATGTAGCATACTTCTCTTCTTCTTTCTCTCTATAATTTCTCTCTATAATAATTGCTCTATAGCTTTAGTGAATTGGTGAGAAATGAAGGAAGAATGAGCTTCTATTTATAGGAAAATATAGTTTCGATAATTGCACGTTTTGGGGCTCGAAATATTACAGTACAATACCTTCAACTTTTCTTTCATTTTTAATTTAGTCCCGCAAGTATTATCAAACTTGCACCACCTCCACTAATAGTAAATAATGTGAATCAATAGTTCAAGCATGTGAATCAATAGTTATAATCATGTGAAAATACGAATTATAGTATAGTACCTCCATTTATACCTCCATTTTTAACTTAGTCATGCAAGTATTATCAATCTTGCACCAACTCCCCTAATAGTACAAGAATGTGAATCAATAGTACACACATGTGAACAAATTGTTATAATCATGTGAATTAATAACAATTAATTGCTCATTTATCCGGTTAATTACCCGACTGGTCAGTATAACTTCCAGACATCAATTAATATCAAAATAAATGTCGATTTCCACTAACACTAATAATTCCAACACAATGGAACTATCAATATTATAACTCACAATATTTAACAACCAGGTCGTTCCCAGGAAAGAGGGGGCTTTGCGATAAGGATTTCTCCTTATTGGCGCGCAATTAGATGACCAAACCTCTCCTTGACAGAACTTCTAGACATTATAAATATTGCAATTTAATAATATGAATAACTTTGTCGTCTCAATTATTGATTTAATAATATATCATATAATGCGAGATGATAATTTGTGACAATAATCGAATCAATAATATGAGAGATATGATGCGAGAATTATCAGATCAATAATTGAGTATAACCGAGTGACTTCTCACGTAAGCATCAATAATCAATACTGCGTGCTACTATACAACCACGCCAGATTCATCGTACTTTTACTACTAAGGGTAGTTCAATGCAGTTTAATGGTAAAACTTCACCGTTATTTTTATAAAAGATAATTATGTCGCTTTCTAACTATGATAATACTACAAGTTATAGGGGTCCACTAATGATTGTGCTTGGTCCATACGAATATTCCTGTTAAAAACGAATATTCCCCCACCAATCGAATATTATATAACCACTTGCTTACTTTGGAAAATTTGTAAATATTATCCACAACTATAACATTATATCAAATCCACACCATAATATTCAAAAATATATTTTGAGAAATTATTCTTTATTCATAAAAGTTGGGGTCTTACAACTTAGCTCAGAAATTCCTTGTCAAATTCTTTCCACCGGAGAAAACTACAAAGATGAGGAACGAGATAACGATGTTTGAACAACAATATGGGGAGTCGTTATATGAGGCATGAGAGAGATACAAAGAATTGCTCAGAAAATGCCCACATCATGGATTGCCCAAGTGGCTGCAAATGAACACCTTTTATAACGGACTACATAGGAATCTTAGAACGAGTATTGATGCAGCGTCGGGCGGAGCATTCATGGCTAAGAGTTACGAGGAAGCCTATAATTTGATTGAAACCATGGCGGCCAACAACTACCAGTGGCCTACTACTAGAATGACACAGGCGAAGGCAGCTGGGTGTTAGAAGTGGATGGGGTGATAGCTATACAAGCATAGATTTCTGCGCTGTCCAAGAAGTTAGATGCTATGACAGGGGCTCAAGTACAGCAGGTTGTGGTAATATGCGAATTGTGTGCAGGTGAGCACCCAACGGATTAACTTCAGTCACCATAATTGAGGGCCACATTGACAAGTGTGGGGGTTAATCATTTGTGCACACCAAGTGTTTGTCAGTGGGTATCAACCAAGTTTGGAGGGGCAAGGTATTGTGAGTCAAGCTATAGAGAGAACATGTCTTCGCAACCAATGTCGAAACGCAAAAGGGGAGAGAGTTCAAGGCCGTCACAACCAACCCGGACCTTTGATCGCCGGAAATTCGTGAGTGCCGCCGCCCCCGACCGGTATGAATACATGCTTACCAAAGCCCTTACACCAGAGCGAGGGCTGGCACCAGATCCTAGTGATGGGGAGATGATGCCTCAAATTTATCAAAAGGGGTGGACAAAATTTACTGAAGAGCCGGAACCCGCTGTGGTCAACATTGTCAAGGAATTCCATGCAAACGCTGAGGATAAAGCTCCATTCAACGCGTTTGTGAGGGGTCTTTTGGTTCCGTTCAGTACCAATGCAATCAACACCTACTATTAACTGCGGGTACCTCGCCATTGCCAATATGCTCATCTACGAGATTCTGATCCGGACTATGATGCAATAATCATGGAGATGACAAAGCCGGGAACATCTTGGATCAAAGGTCGGAAGGGAGGCACGGTGTTCCACAGCAAGGACCTCAGTCGATATGGAAAAATCTGGTATGCATTCCTATGCGCTAAATTATATCTGTCCCAACACACCTCGGACGTGACCAAAGAGAAGGCGTTACTGCTGTACGTAATTGTGTAAGACTTCATCATCGACGTCGGGGCCATTATCTATTTTTCCATCCGCTGGTGTTTACATGGCAATTTTTCGGGTGGCCTGCCACACCCCGCACTCATATGTGGGTTGTGTCGTCAAGTAGGGGTGACATGGTTCGACGATGAGCCCACACAATTTCCGCTTGCGTTGCTTGATTCAAGAATGATAGCGCGATATTCTGTATGGGCAGGAGACGATTCACATCCGCGTGGACTGGGCTTTATTTTTCCGTCGGCTTCGGAAGACGAAGTTGATGCTACAGAGACATCAGAGGATGATGATGAAGCTATGGGAGATCAAGGGGCCAAGCAAGTACCGCATACCGAGGCAATATCCAGTCCTCAGTTCCTTGATTTTCAAAATCAAATGAATGCGCACAACAAGGTAGCACGTCGGGAAATGCAGCGACTCACATTAAGGCAAGATCATATCTTTGATGCTATGAACGTATCTTTCGCCTCACTCAGCACAACCCTTCAAAGCTTCAACCCGGAGGCCCAATTTCCATATCAGCAGCCCGTGCCAATGCCAAGATTTCCACCAAGTGATTCAGACGAAGAAGAGCAACAACCACCTCCTCGGACTTAAGCGATAGCAGGGAAGTCCTCACATACTTCAATTTGATTATGCATCCAATGAGGACATTGTATTACTTAAGTTTGGGGGATTTAAATTCATGTTTGCAAGCATATGTAGTACTTAGGTTTGCATTTTGTCATTTTAATTTCATTTCAATGTTGCATAGTAGCTTAGGAAGAATTGCATGATAGCTTAAGTGCATACATAGTAGTTTAGGTTATTTTTGTCATTGCATTGTTTTTAATTTTGTAAATAGTGCATGTTGTTATATCTAAAAAAAAATTAGTTCAATATTGTGTTTGCATATGTCCACCAGCGTTGTAGTTCATGTTATTTGTGGGCCAATGATGAGATTGATAATAAGTTAACTAATACAACATTGATTACTAGAACTGTGACATAATTTCTATTATGAATCGAATCTTGAGCTCGTTTGAAACTGGTATAGAAAAGGTTATCACGATTAATAAACATCTTTTTTGACTGGTCAGTTCAAATTGATGCATAAATAGTTTCTAAAGGATAATGCTAGAGTAAATGAGAAAACGACAAGGATAGACAGTAATGGCAAAAATTAGGCAAGAACCTAAGTTTGGGGGATTACATGTGGGGGTATATAAGCTTTATTTTTTTTTAAAAAAAGTATATATCGTGACTAGTCTTGTTTTGGGGCCTTTGTTACTTGAGCAAGTACGCCCGAGGGGATTATCTTTACACCTAGCGTCCTAAGATCTTTTATGGTCCAGGGAGTCGTTGGTTGAAAGCTTCATAAAGGGGTAGCACTATCAACTTAATGGGATGAGACATTGCATGACCATGTATGTATATAAAAAAAAATGAATAAAACGGGAAAAGAGCAAAAAGCCCCGTATAAAAAAAAAAAAAAAAAAGATATATATATATATATATATATATATATATATATATATATATATATATATATATATATATAAAGTATAAGTACCCTCTATGAACCCCAGAAATTGTAATTGCATAGTTTTAGTTGGAATTGTCTATTTTTTTTTGGAATTTTTAGTTTGCATTGTATGATTCCTTCTAAGAAATTGGTTATGTATTGAATTTGAGTCCGTAGCAGTTATCATGGATGTTGATCACACACACACACTATACCAGTGATGATGGCTTGAGATTTGAGGATTAAGGAAAATTGTAGATTGGTTTTGGTGGTTGATATTGTATAGTTGTTTGTTTTCGCTGAGGCCGTTAAAATAATCTTGATTCTGCGATACTGATGGATTCAAAAGCATATAAATTAGATCATATTCATTTCATTTCATTGCATTGCATAGCATATAGTTGTTTTGTGCTCGAGAACTAACACGGTTTAAGTTTGGGGGATTTTGATAAGTGGATTTTATATACGCAAATCGGTGTCCATTTCATGCTTATTTATTGCTAATTTCTTGTGTTCATATTCATTTTTACATGTTTTATGTTATTTTATGTGTAGGATGGTTGTTGCGGCATTTAATGTGTATTTGGAGTCAATTGGGATAAGTTGGAGTCTATTGGTGCAAATTTGGAAGAAGCTATGAAGATCAACAAATTGTTTAGCAGAACACACCCCCACCGAGACGGGCATGTTTGTAGTGTATACCCCCGCCGGGGCGGGGGGTCTTCATTAGGAACTAGCAGAAGGGTAGCCCACCGGGGCGGGCCTGTTTAGCACATACACCCCTGCCGGGGCGGGGGGTGTCGATTGTTGTTGTGTCATATTGAGTTTGAAATTCTTATTTGACATGGTTTCTAGCGTATTGGATTGTACATGGACTCTACTTGATGGAGAATTTTGGTTGGGACTTGTGTGTTGGACATCTACTACTCAATTAACAACGAATTCAATAAGAGGGAGAGCATATTACAAAGATTAATCTAAGTTTTTCTAAGCAAGCGTTGTAGGAGTATTTCGAGGGGATTTTCGAGACGATTGCAATTTTAGGCTACGTGAAGGGTGTTTTTCAATATTCTTCTTCTTAGGCTATTATTTGTAATTGAAATAATGTTTTCTATAATTTATTCAGTGTTTATTTCGTTTATGATGAACTAATTCACTTTTTAGGCTTATGATGGATCTTTGAGTGAATCAATGATTTTGTAAACTTTGAATTCCATTTTAATAATCTATTTCCAATTTATCTATATTAATTTGAGCTTGAACTTATGAATTGCCTGATCAACAATTCTGTGTGGATTTGTAAGGAATCGAGAGAGGATATTCAAATCTAGACTTAGTTAATATAGCATGTGTTCATGAATTTTGTGAATAGCAGAATCTTGATGAATGTTAAGGTAGAGATATGCTTGACATCGCATGTAATCGGATAGAGAACTTAATCTTAAACCTTCTTTAATTATAATTCACATAGAGATATAGTGAGTTAGTTGGTTAAGGTGTTTAACTTGTTTCTATCTTAATTGTGGATTTAAGTTAATACGGTATTAGTACACCGAGAGGTGGTTAATACTACATTCGTGTTCTTGATTAATAGACTGGGATAATGAATTGAATTGGAATAAAGGTGTTAAAATCAGAGTGAAGCTTAGGGTGAAATCATAAGTCTAATTCTCCATTAATTGTTTGAAATTTTGGATTTTGATTTTTGTGATTGTTTGTGGTAGTTTGTTTATTCTTTAATGTAGAATCTTTAATTATAATCATTGAGTTGATTGGTTTAATAAAATTAGGATTAATAGGAAATTGGTACTTGTGAGTTTAAGATTATTGCTAGTTGATCTCTGTGGGAACGATACTCTACTCATCACTTTATTACTTGTTGACCACGTATACTTGAGTGTTGTGCGTATATAGATTTTACCCAACAAGTTTTTGGCACCGTTGTCGGGGATAAATTAGTATAGATCTTAATATTTTTACAATATCAGTTTAATTAATCCAATTTGACTTAGACATTTTTATTTTTGTTTTGTTCTTCTTATTTTAGGTGTTTGAAGCAGTTTATGCAAACTCGGTCCAAAAATCCAGACTTACTGCCTTTTGAGGACGACATAGAGAAAAGGTTTCAGAGGTTAAGTAAGTGGATCAAGGAAACGAGGCAAGAATTTGAAACATCTGAGAACGAAAAGGAAATGGCAGTTGATGATCAGAAAGCGTTAAGGGACTTCGCCACACCCAAGGTGATCGAATCATACCAAGTATCACCGAAGCTCATAATAGTCGCTAATACATTTGAAATCAAGCCTAGGACGATTCAAATGATTCAGAATTCAGTTCAGTTTGGGGGATTGGCTAATGACGATCCGAATGAACATCTAGTCAGCTTTCTGGAAATTTGCGACACTTATAGGTATAATGGGGTGTTGGATGAGGCAGTGAGACTTCACTTGTTCCCATTCACTTTACGGGAAAGGGTGAAGAGTTGGTTGCATTCTTTACCGCCCGGTTCGATAACTACATGGGAGGACTTAGCTCAAAAAGTCCTTGCCAAATTCTTCCCACCGATGAAAACTGCAAAGATGAGGAACGAGATAACGATGTTTGAATGTTGAACATGGGGAGTCGTTATATGAGGCATGGGAGAGATACAAAGAATTGCTCAGAAAATGCACACATCATGGATTGCCCAAGTGGCTGCAAATGAACACCTTTTACAACGGACTACATGGGAATCTTAGAACAAGTATTGATGCAGCGTCGGGCGGAGCATTCATGGCTAAGAGTTATGAGAAAGCCTATAATTTGATTGAAACCATGGCGGCCAACAACTACCAGTGGCCTACAGCTAGAATGACACAGGCGAAGGCAGCTTAATTTACTATTAAAACCACCACCAATGGTCCAGATTAATTTAACTTATTACACTTTAGTACCCCTAAAGTTTTCTAAGTTTGCATTATTCCCCTCTAACTTTTGTAATTCACTTACCATCAATAAACACATTCTTAATACTTCAACAATTATTCATCATTAATATTATAAATTACAATATTGACAACCAAATCATTCCCAGGTAAGATGGGGCTTTCCGATAAAAATTTTTCCATATTGGCGCGCAATTAGTAGGGGTGTGCATTTATTTCAGTTTTTTTGGTTTTGAATGAATCGGACTGTCCGAACCTAATTGGTTCGGTATAAATATGTCTTATTCGATACCAATTACAAAAAATCTCCAGATGTCTTCTGGCTTCGATTTCTTATTTTCTTGGTTCGGTATAAATCGGACCAGACCGGTCCGTACCGATTTTCTAATTTTTTTATTTATTAATAAATAATAATAATAATAATAATAATAATAATAATAATAATAAATAATAATAATAATAAAAAATAATAATAAAAAATAATAATAAAAATAATAAAATAATAATAAAAATAATAAATATATTAATTTTCTAGAAAAAAAAGCGACTAAGTAAGAATCGTTTGTCGATTCAGATATCTTATCCAACCGAATACCCCAGATCGATATCAAGATTTAGGCGCTTTCAAGATCTTGATTCGGATCGGATCGGTCTTCGTCCTGGATTCAGTCTTGATCCTGCAGGTTCCTTCGAGAAAAACTAGTTGAACACCCCTAGAAATTAGGTGACCAAACCCCTTTCCTCGATAGAACTTTCTAGACATTGTGAATAATGTAAATATTCATATGAATAAATGTGTTGTCTCAATTATTGATTTAATAATATAAATATTATGCAGATGATACTGTGACAATAATTGAATCAAATAACGTGAGATACTATCGCAAAGAAATTCTCGTATCAATAATTGAGTAAACCGAGTGGCTTTTTACGTAAGCATCAATAATCAATACTGTAGTGCTACTACATGCAACCACCAGTATTACTATATTTTACCAATTATTTCAACAGTTTAACGATAAAAGTTTTGCCGTTATTTTTATAAAAAGGTATTTCTTTCGTTTTCTAACTCCGACAGTTATTCTGTTGTGGGGTCCACCAATGATGGTGTCATCGTACGGATATTCCCCGATACAATGAATATTTTATATCAACTTGCTTACTTTGTAAAATTTTCAAATATCACCCTTAACTTTAACCTTTTATCAATTTAACCATTTACTAAATAGAATAACAATTATAAGAAAATTGAATACTTTCATTTCATAAAATTCAGGATCTCACATTTCTCATGTTGCATGAGAACACATCCTAACCCTCTGCCTGAAGCATCGCTGTAGATGACAAATTCCTCCAAACCAGATGGTATTGTCAGAACAGGTTCTAAAATGAGTCTCCTCTTGAGTTCTTGAAAACTCTTCTCACATTCCTCGCACCAACCAAATTTGTATATTTTCAAGTCAGCTGAGTTAATGGAGTAGCGATGCAAGAAAATCCTTCCACGAATCTTCGATAATAACCAGCTAAGTCCAGAAAGCTACGTATTTTGGTCACTGACTTAGGTTGCTCCCATCTTTGTATTGCTTCAATCTTTGTTGGGTCAACAGATATTCTGTGATTTGATATCACGTGCCCAAGGAATGCTACTTTCTCAAGCCAGAACTCGCATTTCTTCAACTTGGCGTATAACTTGTTCTCACGAAGCTTTTGGAGTATCAGCCTCAAGTGTTGCTCATGATCCTCACTACTTTTGGAGTAAATGAGGATGTCATCAAAAAAGACAACCACAAAATGAACCAAATATTCCATGAATACTCGGTTTATCATATCTATGAAGGCAACAGGAGTATTAGTCAATCCAAAAGACATGACTAACAATTCGTAATCCCCGTACCGAGTTCTGAAAGCAGTCTTTGGAATGTCATCATTTTTAATCTTTAACTGATGATATTCGGAATGAAGATTGATCTTTGAAAAGAATTTGGCACCTTGCAACTGGTCAAACAGATCATCAATGCGAGGTAACGGGTACTTATTTTTTATGGTGACATGATTCAACTCCCGATAGTCAATACAAAGTTGCATACTTCCATCTTTATTCTTTACGAATAGAACAAGAGCACCCCAAAGAGACGTACTAAGACTAATGAAACCGATGTCTAACAATTCTTGAAGCTGGATTTATAACTCCTGAAGTTCAATAGGAGCCATTTGATATGGGGTTTTGAAAATGGGTTTTGTATTGTGTTCAAGGTCAATACAAAACTCGATTTCATGCTCTGGGGGTAGACCAGAAACTTCTTCAGGGAATACGTCAGGAAATATATTAACAATAGAAATATCATTTAAATCTGATGTATTTTTGTTTAAATTCGTGACATGGGCTAAGAAAGCTTGACATCCATTATTCAATAAATGAATGGCTTTATGGCTTGATATGACAGTGATTGACTTTAGTGGTTTGGTTGCTTGAATTCGCATAATAGGTTGGTTAGGAATATGAAAGCTAACAACCTTACAAAAATAATCAATTTTAGCATGATGAGTAGTTAACCAATCAATCCCTAAAATCACATCAAATGCAAGTATTTTCAAAGAGATGAGATCGACAGGTAACGTGAGGGTGCCGATTTGAATCAAACAAGATTTATAAACAGTGGATGTAACAAAGGTTTCTCCCAATGAAGTTTCAACAGATAAGTCAAATTCTAATTTCTCTGGAGTCAAATTTAAACGTTGAGCGCAAGTAGGTGAAATAAAAGAATGGGTAGAACCAGTATCAAATAAGGTATAGACTTCACAAGAGTATATGATTAGCTTACCCGTGATAACTTCATTCGGGTTCCTCGCTTTTTGGGAGGTCACGACAAACGCTCTCCCTTGAACTACCGACTTTGATTTGTCTGGGATGGCATTTGGTGTCACCATCCCAGCAGGACTTGGCTTCACTACACGACAAAATCGAGCTAGGTGACCTTCTCTAACGTAATTGTAACACTTTTTGGGTTGTTGCGTGTAGTTTGGACTGATGTGTCCCTCCTCTCCATATTTGTAGCATACGTGTGTTGGTGCTGACGTCTTTCCATCATTATTGAATCTCCTTTTCTTGAAATTTCCACTTCAATTATCTTGGCCAAGATTACCACTGAAGTGGTTACCATTTCTGGCATGTTGATTTCCTCCACGTTTGTTGTCACCGCTTTGATGACTGCTACCACTGTAAGAACCCGAATTTTCAGAAAATATTAAAATAAGAATTTAGTAGATAAAATTCTTAAGGCATGTGAAGGGTTCAAATAAATATATATAATGTGTTACGAGATATGTGGTATTGAGTTACATAGGGTAATATGAGCTATGTAATAAGTAATTGTTGTGTTTAATAAATATATATCGATATTATATGTTTGTTATAAATTATAGAGACAAATTAGTAAGAAGATGGATAAAGTTTTATCTATTAATGTTAAATAATTTATGTGAAATTATTTTATAATAGTATGTTGGTGACATTAAAATATCTTTGATAATCACCAATTTCTTGAGTATTTGTATGAGTACGTATCAAGTCTAAGGTAGTGCAACTGTACTCTTTAATGGTTGACGTATAGGAGCTGGGCTAAATGATTCCTTCAGAGAGCGGAGGTATATACAAATTGGTAACCGATCTAACTCACTGTGAAAATAGTGTAGACGAGACGAAAACTAATTTGTTGGTTGTTTGTGGGAAACCACTCAGTGTACTAAATTGAATACTATTAGAGACTCGACGCGTGCTGTGTTTAGACTTGTATGTGTAGATGTTATTGACGACGGAAGAAAATCGAAATACCTTTAAAGTGGTTAGAGAATTATTGAGTGAATTGATACACAGCGAGAAGTAAAGATTAAAGAAATGTATGTATGTGTTACATTCGAGTTTTGTGTATTGGTGGTATAAAACCGTAAATGAGATGTATAGTTGGTTAAACCAATAAGGGAGATAGAGTTTTAAAACTCGAAGTGTGATTCTTAAATTATTAAGGAAAATAGTAACCGATGATGTGGAATCAAAGAGGGGATTTATGTTAGACGAGTTAACACTCAAGGAGGATGTGTAAAGTAGTTAGAAGCGTAAGGTTTCATTTCTGCTAAGGCAAAAATTGTCTACCTCTGATTTTGGTATGGCGCAGCTGCGCCATTTCCAAGCCTATGACCAGCGCAGCTGCGCCGGTCTGTAATATCAGTTTTTAGAATTTAAATCTAAGAAATGGGTATTAAGGACTCATACGGATAATAAAATCCTAAATGATGGTTAAGTTATCCATGAATGGATTTGAATAAGGTTTAATTAATTAACCCAGATTAATTAGTGGCTAATTAAGTGGTATTATGGAATATTATATTCTATTAATTAGAGGAATGCATAATAATTATTAAAAAGAAATGATTAATATTAATTAATTATTGTGTGGGTTGAAAGTACCCAACTAAATGATATTTAGCCCAATTAAAATATTAATGTGGGTATAATCATTAAATAATATTACTAGGGGTAATATGGAAAATGTGAGCAGTAATAATATATAATACTTACGGCTTAAGAATACGTGAAGTGTGACATTTAATTGAGACTAATGACATAAGGTACCAAGTGGTACAGTGAAATCATATGTAGTGGTAATACATAAAAAATTAAATATCTATGTATTCTAGAAACTGGGTAGGAGATAAAATGTTTGAATAAACATTAATATTAAATAAGGTTATAATGTGGTTATGTGAATAGTAAAAATAATTTTGGAACTACTCGAACAATAATACCTAACTGCGTTGTTTTAATGCGTGTAATTAATGTACATGGATTATATGTATGTTGCATAACATCTACTACCTTACAATGATAAATCATATTGTGACAATAAGTTATAATGTATGGTTGATGTGACACCCCCAAATCTGGGTACTTCATTCCCCTAAGACTTGGTGTTCACTTTCCATTCATTCATATCTATCTACCCAAATATAATAAAATTAAATCATAAATCCTCCCTATAAATAGGGTTACATCATTAAATAAAAATCTTCCCAGGTTGTCTAACCTTAAACATCAATCAAGTGCGGAATTAAAATTATTACATCACATCATTAGTAAAAGTTTATCATCATAATCATAAATGAAATTACAAGTCTTCATCACTTGTACATTTTTCCTTTTCCTTTGCTGTTTGAAGGCTCGTCTACCTTCTCAACCTTAGCTGCAATAATTATTTTTAAGCAAGAGTGAGCAAAACAATTGCTCACTAGATGTAACAATAAAGCAACAGAAAAATAATAACTGCCAATAAATGGGCTCATCAATACTGAATATTACTCTATCAATGATAATCAATAAAGAGAATCAAAATAAGAAATATGTCTGAGGGTCATAAGACCATGAACTATGTCCACAGTTATAAGTAATCTTTCAACTTAAACTTTAATAGTCATAAGACTATAATGACTCCTCGTACTTAGGGGGATCATCCCTTTTTACCATGTATTGTGCACAAACATCTAAACGCATTGTGTATCCCCTATAATAGGGTTGTTCTTCTCAGTTTTAGAGTACAAGTCCGCACCAAAGAAAGTTTGGTTTGGATAAGCTTTCAAGGGTAATTTAAAGTTTAACGATCATCAACTAGGGGACTAGTTGAATCAATAAGGTTTGATAATACAACAGTTGTTTACTATCAACATAACATAGAACAATTGAGAATCATAGGTGAACTGGCTATATATTAAACTCATGCTTGGAAATAACTAGATAGCATAAGTAATTGAACAAAATGAATAAAATGATAAACCTTTGCTTGAAGAATAAATAAGCTAAGGTTAGGGTCTTATAACATTAGAAATGAAATTACTGAACGTACATTAACTGATAGCAAGCTGAAAACTAAAAACTTGCCCAACATGGTATTAACTCATGCAAAGTAATAAAACAGCTCAATAATAGAGATGAGAGTTCAAAAACTGCGTTCATTATACAGGAATGGAACTTAAGAAACTTGCTTAACTATAAACAAGTTAGAATGAATCAACCATAATGAGAATTCCAATAACATTAGAGTTAAAGCTTGCTCAAATGAAATTTAGGAACAAATAAATTGTTCAATAACAGTTTAAGATAGGAAACTTGCTCAATCAAAAGAATAAAGTTACACAATGTAATAATAGAACTAGCTCAACGAAAGTGTAGAGTTAGAAAACTTGTCTCGAGCGTAAGCTATAATATTAAACTCACGTTCACCTACACATAGTATTAGAACCATAATATCTATTAGACATACTAATATTCACTTTCCAACATAACACACATTTCTAATTAGACTTGTTAATTTAGCACAAGTCTTACGTTACCATATACGTTTCAGAATTTCCAAGTGTTAACCTCACAACACTTATCTAACATTCATTGTATAAACTAAGTTATAACATAACGCGTTCGTAACTTACTAATCATTTGCAACTTTGAAACTACTAACCACATAACACGATTCTGTTTTAACCATGTTATTACATATTGGACAGATTCACATATCATAAAGATAAGCTACAATGGTATCCAAAGTCTGCAGAAGTAGCAGACTTCAACGTCTCGGAGATTGTAATTATGGCGCAATTGCCATATACACAAGCTTCGGGGACCGTACAAGCAACACCACCATTTTTTGCCTTGCACCGGCTAATCTTGCGGCTGCAACACAAACATAAAGCGTAAATGGCGGTGAAACGATGAGCAGCTTTTAGCCCAACTAACACGAATTTCACCCACCAAACAATAATACTAACACAAACAATTGATATAGAACTATTACAAACATGTTTGCTAACATATTCAACCAATTAGAACAATTTAACAACAACTTAAACTAGTTTAATTTCTCAAATTCCATATTTTCATATGAAAACTCCATTTTTGACATTTTTTTACAAAAATCATCACTGTAATCTCTATACTTGGCCAAATCACTTTCATTCAAATTATGTTATCTTCGTTTCTTAACGAACTAGCATAATCAAAACTCAATTTACAGTTTAACATACCAATTGGCCACTAAAATTGGTACTTTTCACAAGCCATATGAAAATATACACTGTTAATTATCTTTCCTACTTTTAGCTGTAATTAGTATACAAATTTCTTGTTTAAACATAAACTCTAACATTACACTTACATACAATTGTAATAATTCAGTGGTAAGGCAACACTTCAAAAATTTTTGCATTCACAGAACATAAAATTTTATGTCAGAACGATATATATATATATATATATATATATATATATATATATATATAATACTAAGGTTAGATAAAATACCTTCACTTAGCTTGTAATCCTTGCTATCACCACTGATAATCACTTTGAAAATTCTCAGGTTTCCTCGCAATCTCTCTCAAGTTCTCTGTGTTTCTCTTAGGCTTAGCAACTAAGGTTATGCGTAAAAAACCAAACTGAACAGTAAGCGTAAACAAAACTGATAGGTAATAATAATACGCCTACTAATTACTATCAGTTACAAATAAAAATCTAACGTATATGTTATAAACTTATTTTATATTTATTATTTAATTTATTTTATTTATATTATTTAAATTCAAAAATCAAAATCCAAAAGCCACAAGGCTTTGTTTGGCAAAACCCTTTAAAATTTAAAGACTTAATATATTTAAGCCTTGTTTGGTCATAACTAAATTAAACTCCTTTAATTTATTTTAATAAACAATTTAGTTTATGATTTATAATCACATATTATTTATTTGGATTTCCATATCCAACATTACAACTCTCTAAATTATAAATTAATTTACTTTAGAATATTATCTAATAAATTTAGATTCATAAATATTTACTAATAATAACCACATCAATAGAATATTTATTTCATTAATTTCAACAATAAACACATCAAATAAATATTTTTATAATTCAATAAATATTTAAAATTACAATTTGAAATTCCGGATTGTTACATCCTTCCCTCCTTACAAGGATTCTGTCCCCATAATCACAACTCAAACAATCAAATCGTCACATTCTCCCCTTCTTACAAAGATTATGTCCCCAGAATTGAAGACATAGACTAAACAAATAACTCAAGATAATTCTTCATCATTTCAGCTTCGAGTTCCCACGTAGCCTCTTCGACATTGTGGTTCCTCCATATCACCTTCACAGAAGGTATCACTTTATTCCTGAGCACTTGTTCTTTCCTGTCGACTATCTGGATAAGAATCTCTTCATAAGATAAATCTTTACTGAATTGCAATGATTCATACTCGATCACATGCTTGTAATCGGGTTTATATGGTCGTAATATCGAAACATGAAAAACGTTGTGCACATGTTCTAATTCTGGAGGTAAAGCTACCTCGTAAGCTACTTCTCCAACTCTTCGCAATATTTTGAAAGGTTCAATAAACCTTGGGCTGAGCTTTCCTTTCTTGCCAAAACGAATTTTCCCTTTCCAAGGAAAAACTTTCAGGAACACGAAATTTCCTACTTCAAATTCACGACTATGCCTGTGTTGATCAGCATACTTTTTCTGTCGATCTTGAGCAGCTACCAGTCTTGCTCTGATAAGTTTGATAACTTCAGCGGTTTGCTGTACCAGTTCTGGGCCTAAAAGTTGACGTTCACCAACTTCATCCCAGCATAGTGGAGTTCTGTATTTCCTGCTGTATAACGCCTCGTATGGCGGCATACCAATGCTTTCATGGTAACTGTTGTTGTATGCAAATTCCACCAACGGTAAATGATCATCCCAGTTTCCTTTAAAATCCATTATGCACGCTCTATGCATATCCTCTAACGTTTGGATTGTTCGTTCGCTTTGACCATCGATTTGCGGATGATATGCTGTACTCATCTTCAATTGTGTTCCCATGCACTCCTGTAGTTTCTTCCAGAAGTTTGATGTGAACCTCGGATCTCTGTCTGATACAATTGATATTGGAACTCCATGTCTTGAGACGATCTCCTTGACGTACATTTTTTCCAGCTGATCAAGATTAAACCTAATCTTTATTGGCAAAAAGTGAGCTGATTTCGTTAATTTATCCACTATCACCCATATCGCATCGTATCCTTTCTGAGTCGTTGGAAGACCTACCACAAAATCCATTGTGATATGCTCCTACTTCCATTCTGGTATTTACAATGGTTGAAGTAATCTGCTTGGCCTTTGATGTTCTGCCTTCACTTGCTGACATGTCAAGCACTTTGCAACGCACTCAGCAACGTCTCTTTTCATATTTGGCCACCAAAAGTGTCGCCGCAAATCTTGATACATCTTTGTACTTACCAGATGAATAGAATATCTTGAGTTATGAGCCTCTTTCAAGATTTCTTCTTTAATATCATGTACTGTTGGAACCCAAATTCGTCCCTCGAATCTCAGCATTCCCTCAGTATCAAGTTTATACTTCACCTCTTTACCCTCGACCACACTTTCCTTTATTTTTCGACATTCTTCATCCTGTAATTGAGCATTCTTCACCCCGTCCAACAAAGTTGAACTATCTTCCATTTGGAACAATTTTGCGTTGGACTCTTTTGGAAATTTTATTTCCAACTCTAGTCTTTCCATTGCTGAAATGAGCTCCTCCTGGTTGGTTAACAACATCAACTTTTCTCTGCCTTTCCTACTCAAGGCATTTGCAACCACATTAGCTTTGCGCGGATGATAAAAGATTTTGCAATCATAATCTTTTATCAATTCCATCCATCTTCTTTGACGCATGTTAAGGTCCTTTTGTGTGAAAATATACTCCAGACTCTTATGGTTTGTGTAGATCTCTTACTTCTCTCCATAGAGATAATGTCTCCATATCTTTAGTGCAAACACAACCACCGCCAACTCTAAATTATGAGTCAGATACCCTTTCTTGTAGTCTTTCAGTTGCCTTGATGCATACGCAATAACCTTGTCGTTCTGCATAAGGACATAACCCAATCCCTTATGTGAAGCATCACTATACACCACAAAATTTCCGGTATTATCTGGTAATGACAAAACAGGTGCCATACTGAGTCTCTTTTTCAATTTCGTAAAACTTTCCTCACATTTTTCAGTCCAAATAAATTTTACAGATTTCCTTGTCAAATTTGTTAACGGAGTGGCAACCTTGGAAAAATCTTGAATAAATCGTCTATAATATCCTGCCAATCCCAAGAAACTTCTTACTTCTGATGGAGTTCTTGGTTGTTCCCAATTTATCACAGCTTCGACTTTTGATGGATCTACTGAAATCCCATCCTTGTCAATCATATGTCCAAGAAATTGTACACGTTCCAGCCAAAATTTACATTTAGGGAATTTTGCTTACAACTTTTCTTTTCTTAGCGTCTCCAGCGTCAGATATAAGTGTTCCACGTGTTCTTCTTGAGTTTTGGAGTACACCAAAATATCATCGATAAATACCACCACAAACTTGTCTAAAAATAGTTTAAACACCCTATTCATCAAATCCATGAACGTTGCAGGGGGGTTTGTCAAACCAAAAGACATCACCAAAAATTCGTAATGTCCATACCGAGTTCGGAATGCCATCTTCGGTACATCATCCTTCCTTACTTTCAATTGGTGATACCCACTTCTCAAATCTATTTTCGAGAAATATCTAACACCTTTACATTGATCAAACAAGTCATCTAGTCTTGGCAATGGATACTTGTTCTTAATAATGACCTTGTTTAATTCCCTATAATCAATGCAAAGACGCATTGACCCATCCTTCTTCTTCACGAATAACACCGACGCTCCCCACGGTGATATACTCGGTTGAATATACTTCTTATCTAATAGTTCTTGCAGTTGTACCATCAGTTCCTTCATCTCTACCGGAGCCATTCTATACCGGGCCTTCGATATTGGAGCAGTCCTTGGCGTTAAGTCGATCACGAATTCAATTTCTCTGTCAGGCGGAAATCCTGTCAAATCCTCCAGAAAAACGTCTACAAAATCCTTAACCACTGGTATCTCCTCCAGTTCCATCTCCTTCTTCTTTTGAGTACTGACTATGTAGGCTAGGTACCCTACACAACCCTGACTCAACAACTTCTTGCTCAAGATAACCGCCGACACCTCAAGGCTTCAGCGATTTGCTACCAAAGAAAACTACCTTTGAAGGAGTCATAAGATTTACACACTTCTTTTGGTAATCGCTCCATAATTGAATAACCAATCCATTCCCAATATAACATCAAACTCTCCAAGTTTTATTAGGATTAAATCTACTGTCATAATATTCCCCTTTATATTCACCCTACAATTTTTGTATACGAACCTAACAGGAATTACCTCCCTATTCACAATTTCTATGTTTAAAGGGAAATTTAACTCTTCACTAGGTGTGACGCCCCCAAAATAGGTACACATCACCTATTCTGAGTCGTCAAATACATGGTACATAATACAAATACAATCTTAAATATACAACAAGAGCTGTGAGTTTTAATACAAATATTATCTTCTAGAAAATATCAACTCTCAGAATAAGTCCTCATTACATTTATTATTACACTATTTTATAGAATAGTGAGGACTACTAAGACACCATCTCGGACCGTCACTCCGCTCCCCGACTAGTCCATTCACGCTCTCATTTCCTCAAGAGAACAAAGAAAGAAAGGGTGAGCTCAACTAGCCCAAGAAGAAAATTATGACTAAGATAATGCGTAATAAATTATCATTAGTCTTTAACAATGTTAAACTGATAAAATATAATAGACATCAAGTTTAACTGCATGGAACAAGAAATCCATTAAAAGAGTCAAGTAGAGAATAAAATCTACTATCTTTTATGATTTAAAAGGTTTTTCATCACTTTTATCATTGGGACTCGACAATAAATAATCCACATCATCCCCTCACACTACTGACCAAGGATATTCATTAGTATCACGACAACAAATTATCCATGCACTCAAAAAGCCAAGGATATTCGTGTGTTTATCAATGGTCATGATCATGCCAACAACTATCCATCAATGCACTACGGGCCAATGAGGACTTTTACCACATCATTTGTAACATTACTACCACATGATTATACCGAATAATCCTCGGTCATAATCATATCAAGTCCATCTATGCACTACAGCCACAGATGACTTCCAAAAAAATATAAACATGAGGATGATGACAATGATATAAGAATTCAATAAAACAAGTTCAAGAATTAATTTATTCAGGAACTAATAACGTCCAAATTGTCAACATGATGCTTCTTTGTAGAGAAAAATTCAAGAATGCTCAGAAGAATATTTCCATGAAAAGATATTGGATGAAGCGCAAATATCAAAGATATTCCACTAATTTCATGGAGTATAAAAGCCAAAACTTTAACCAACTGACTATAATAAAGAATGAAATAACAAAAGAAATCACCAGGCATGCGATAGACCGCACAGACAGGTTATTCTAACAGAATAATAAATAATGGAACTAGGTCATGCGTAAACGCACAGACAAGATATTCCAATTGAATAATAAATAACGGAACCAGGTCATGCGTAAACGCACAGACATGATATTCCAACAGAATAATAAATAATAGAACCAGTCAAAGTAAATTAAGACCGAGTGATTTTCCAACGTAATAATAAAGAATGGAATAATGAAGAATTTCACCATGTATGTTGTATTTAGATGTATAAAAGTTATTCCAACATAATAATAAAGAATGGAATAATGTAAGAATTTCACCAAGTATAAGGTAGATCATGTAGATACAAGTTATTCCAATGTAATAAAAAAATGGAATAACAGAAGTTCTCTTCATGAATACGAAAGAAATAATACCCCTTACGAGTATAACAAATAATATCCCTTACCTTATAAAGAAGAGTATTCTGACAGGTAGGGAGGGGATATACTTGAAGAAACTTGCACTACGCTCAAAGCTTTCTTAAATGTAAAAATACGCCAAGATTATAGAAGAAGAATTCTCTATGCTTTCTCTCTAGAGTTTCAGTGAATTCGTAAGAAATAATGAAGGAATGAGCTTCTATTTATAGAAGAATGGATTGAATAGTAACTAATTCATAAACGGTCTAGATTGAATCACTTTTAAACGGACGGTCCAGATTGATTTAATAAAATACTCTAATAAAAGAAAATCTTTTTAAATAAAATAAAATATATTCTATTTATAATCTAATAAAATGAATAACTTTATAAAAGTATTCTGTTTTATATAAAAAGATTTTACTATGCAGAACTACTATGCAAACACTATGCATAATAAAATATAATATATTCTAATTATTGCTTAATAAAACAAATAACTTTATAAAAGTATTCATTTTATATAAAAAAGATTTTACTATACAAAATACCATGCATAATAAAATATAATATATTCTAATTATTGCCTAATAAAACAAATAACTTTATAAAAGTATTCTGTTTTATATAAAAAGCCTTTCTATTTTATTACATTAATAATACTAATAAAACAAACTTCATCATCATTATTATAATTCACACTATTAATCGACCAGGTCGTTCCTAGAAACGAGGGGGCTTTCCAATAAGGATTTCTCCTTATTGGCGCGCAATTAGGTGACCAAACCTCTCCTTGGCAGAACTTCTAGACATCGTTAATGTTGCAAATAATAATATTAACAACTTTGTCGTCTCAATTATTGATTTAATAATATATAAAATATCGATAATAATTGAATCAATTAACGTGAGATATTATGCACCAATTACTGAAGAAATAATTGAAAAAAACTGAGTGACTTCTCACATAAGCATCAATAATCAATACTGTGTAAGGCTACTATGCAACCACGCCAGACATCAGCATTTTTTTACTACCGAGTAGTTCAACAAGATTAACGGTAAAACTTCCGCCGTTATTTTCATAAAAAATATTTTTGTCGCTTTCTCAATCCAACAATAATTACATTGTGGGGTCCACTAATGATTATGCCGCCGCATTTAATATTCCCCAAAAAAAAGAATATTCCCACCAATTGAATATTTTACAACAACTTGCATGACTTTACAAAATTTATAAATATTACCCACAACTATAACATTATATCAAATTCAATCCATAATATTCAAAAAAATATTTTGAGAAATTTAAATCTTTATTCGTAAAATTTGGGGTCTCACAATCTCCTCTCCTTATGAAATTTCACCCTCGAAATTTACGTACGTACCTGGTATGCCGAACAAATGAGGACACTTCGTCTGATTCTAACTCTTGAGGTATAACCTTTGAGTGTTGAATACATTCTAGGATTTTAACAGGTACATCTTCATACGTTAAATTATCCGCTATCTCGTTCGGTTCTAAATCAATAATGTGGTTCGGGTCGTCCACATATTTACGTAACATCGATATGTGAAAAACGTTATGAACATGCGACATACTTGGCGGTAAAACAAGTCTATAAGCCACAGTTCCTACTCGATCAAGGATTTCAAATGGGCCAATTAAATCGAGGGTTGAGATTTCTTCTCTTCGTCGATTTTTGCTTCTAGAATAACGCCCTCTTGAACCTTCTTCTTCACATTCATTAGCTCTAAGTATGTAGCTTGAGCGGCTTTAACTTTATCGATTAAAGTTGATTCTAATTGTATATTCGTTATCTTCACGTGGGTCCCTAGAGTCTTTAACTCTATCTTCATTATTTATATGAAATGGGTCTTTGTGTTAACAACATCGCACTTGTAAACACATATGATCTTCTACTCAACGCGTCAGCTACCACGTTCGCTCTTCCACAATGATATTGAATGGTACGATCGTAATCTTCAACAGCTCGAACCAACATCTTTGGCGCATGTTACGTTCGTTTTGGGTGAAAAAAATATTTGAGGGTTTAAGAAATGGGTTTTGTACTGGGGTCAATACAAAATTCGATTTCACGCTCTAGGGGTAGGCTAAGAAGTCTTCAAGAATATGTCAGGAAATTTATTAACAATAGAAATATCATTCACAACTGTGACTCTCATCCAAGACTTGGATAACACGTCACATTGATACCTATCAACTTGCCATCGTTATTCACAACATCCCCTACGGAAAGTCTGGCTTCGGTGCATTCCACACAAGGAAGTCAACAACAAAAGGACCGGGGCTCTTTACTTATGGCTTGATATGACAATGATTGACTTTAGTGGTTTGGTTACTTAAATTCGCATAACAGGTTGGTTAGGAATATGAAAGCTAACAACCTTACTAAAAGCATGATGAGTAGTTAACCAATCGATTCCTAAAATCACATCAAAGGAAAGTATTTTCAAAGAGATAAGATCGACAGGTAACGTGAAAGTGTTGATTTGAATCAAACAAGATTTATAAATAGTGGAGGTAACGAAGGTTTCTCCCAACTGAGTTTCAATAGATAAATCAAAGTCTAACTTCTCCGGAGTTAAATTCAAACATTGAACACAACTAGGTGAAATGAAAGAGTGAGTAGAACCGGTATCTAACACGGTATAGACTTCGTAAGAGTTTATGATTAAATTACCCGTGATAATTTTATTCAGGTTCCTCGTCACGAAAAAAAAAATGCTCTCTCTTAAACTACCGGCTTTGGTTTGTCTGGGACATCCTTTGGCATCACCATCCCAGCTGGACTTGACTTCACCATACGACAAAATCAAACTAGGTGACCTTCTCTTCCGTAATTAAAACACGCTTTGGATTGTCAAGCGTACACACTTTGGAAGGATGTGTCCCTCCCGTCCAAGATTTGAAACATACGACCGGGTGGTCGCTCATCTTCCTTTGAAATGGGTGTTTGGTGTCATTGTCTTTCCATCATTATTGAACCTTCTCTTCTTGAAATTTCCACTTCTATTATCTTGGCCATGATTACCACCGAAGTGGTTACCATTCATGGCATGATAATTTCCCTCACGATGGTTATCATTGTTCCGATGATCGTTGCCACCGGTACGATTATTATCGTGTTGTTGGTTGTGCTGACTCATTATCGCGCTCCAATAACTGAGCCCTATTCACAACATCTGAATATAAACAAAGTTTGTTAGAAATGAGGTATTGACGTATATTGGGTTTCAAACCTCTTAGAAACATTTGCATCATTCGCTCCTCATTATCGACCAAATGGGATGCAAACCGGGATAATTCTGCAAACTTAGCCTCGTACTGCGACACGGTCATATTGTTTTGCTCCAGCTTGATAAATTCCACCTCCTTCATGCGACGAATACTTTCAGGAAAGTACTTGTCATTGAACAATTCTTGAAATTTCTCCCAAGACATCTTGAGTGCGTCAGGCTGGGTACGTTTTACAAATTTCCACCAATGATCTGCGTCTTCACGCAATATAAAAGTGGCGAATGGAACTTTTTGCTCCTCTGAGCATTCCAAGACATCAAATATCTTGGTGATCTTCTTAATCCACGTCTCTGCCTTAAGTGGGTCTGGCTTTCCCAAAAACTCCGATGGTCCCAGCTCCTTGAACTACTTAGCGATGACCGACCATGGGTTGCCATTATTTCCATCTATATTTTGAACAGGAGTCTCTCTTACCTGTTGTTGCATGAATTTCATAAAGCCTCTGAACATTCCATCGTTCATCATTTGGTCAGTGTTGTTGTTTGCCTGAGGATTGTCGCCTTCCTGATGCACATTATCCTGATTATTGATATGTAGAGACTCAAAGGTTTCCCGTGCTCCATTTCTATTCTCAACATTCTCGGATGTTATTTTCAAATACTACCACAAAACAAGGGTTGATTAATATATCACATATTATCCCTATACTCTGACCGACCAATTAAATACCAAATAAACTTAGGTAGGTCATACTAGCGAAGGAATTCCCCGTCTGTCCCCTCCTAGTTCTTGTCTCACATCTCAGCCAGGGATCATATCCCTAAGCTTTGATACCAACTGTGACGCCCCCAAAATAGGTATACATAACCTATTCTGAGTCACCAAATACATAGTACGTAATACAAATACAATCTTAAATATACAACAAAGAGTCATGAGTTTTAATACAAATATTGTCTTCTGTACAATATCCACTCTCGAAATAAGTCCTCATTACATTTATTATTACACTATTTTATAGAATAGTGAGGACTACTAAGACACCATCTCTGATCATCACTCCATTCCCCGACTAGTCCTGCCACGTTCTCATTTCTTGAAGAGAACAAAGAAAGAAAGGGTGAGCTCAACTAGTCCAAGAAGAAATATTATGACTAAGATAATGCGAATAAAATATCATTAGTCTTCAACAATGTTAAACCGATAAAATATAATAGACATCAAGTTTAATCACAAATAAACAAGCAATCCATTAAAAGAGTCAAGTAGAGAATAAAATCTACTATCTTTTATGATTTAAAAGGTTTTTTTATCACTTTTATCACTGGGACTCACTTTAATAAATAATCCACATCATCCACAGACTTTCTGCCAAGGATATTCATTAGTATCACGACCATAAATTATCCATGCACTACAGGCCAAGGATATTCGTGTGTTTATCAATGGTCATGATCATGCCAACAATTGTCCATCAATGCACTACGGGCCAATGAGGACTTTTACCACATTATTTGTAATATTACGGTCATGATTATACCGAATAATCCCTGGTCATAATCATACCAAGTCCATCTATGCACTACAGGCCACAGATGACTTTCAAAAAAAATATAAACATGATGATGACAATAATATAAGAATTCAATAAAACAAGTTCAAGAATTAATTTATTCAGGAACTAATAACGTCCAAATTGTCAACATGATACTTCTTTGTAGAGAAAAATTCAAGAATGCTCAGAAGAATATTTCCATGAAAAGATACTAGATGAAGCGCAAATATCAAGGATATTCCACTAATTTCATGGAGTATAAAAGCCAAAACTTTAACCAACTGAGTATAATAAAGAATGGAATAACAAAAGAAATCATTAGGCATGTGATAGACCGCACAGACAGGTTTTTCCAACATAATAATAAATAATGGAACCAGGTCATGCGTAAACGCACAAACAGGACATTCCAACAGAATAATAAATAACGGAACCAGGTCATGCATAAATGCATAGACAGGATATTCTAATAGAATAATAAATAATCGGAACTGTGTCAAAGTAAATTAAGACCGACAAGATTTTCCAATGTAATAATAAAGAATGAAATAATGTAAGAATTTCACCATGTATGCGGTATTGTGATAGATAGGTTATTCCAACATATAATAAAGAATGGAATAATGTAAGAATTTCACCAAGTATAGGGTAGATCACAGATACAAAGTTATTCCAATGAATAAAAAATGGAATAATGTAAGTTCTCTTCATGAATACAAAAGAAATAATACCCCTTACGAGTACAACAAATAATATCCCTTACCTTATAAAGAAGAGTACTCTGACGGGTAGGGTGGGGATATACTTGAAGAAACTTGCACTACGCTCAAAGCTTTCTTAAACAGAAAATACGCTCAAGATTATAGAAGAAGAATTCTCTATAGTTTCTCTCTCTAAAGTTTTAATGAATTCGTAAGAAATAATGAAGGAATGAGCTTCTATTTATAGAAGAATGGATTGAATAGTAACTAATTCATGAACGGTCCAGATTGAATCACTTTTAAACGGACGGTCCAGATTGATTTAATAAAATACTCTAATAAAAGAAAATCTTTTTAAATAAAATAAAATATATTCTATTTATAATCTAATAAAACGAATAACTTTATAAAAGTATTCTATTTTATATAAAAAGATTTTACTATGCAAACACTATGCAAGCACTATGCATAATAAAATATAATATATTCTAATTATTGCCTAATAAAACAAATAACTTTATAAAAGTATTCTGTTTTATATAAAAAGATTTTACTATACAAAATACCATGCATAATAAAATATAATATATTCTAATTATTGCCTAATAAAACAAATAACTTTATAAAAGTATTCTGTTTTATATAAAAAGCCTTTCTGTTTTATTACATTAATAATACTAATAAAACAAACTTCATCATCATTATTATAATTCACACTATTAATCGACCAGGTCGTTCCTAGAAACGAGGGGGCTTTCCAATAAGGATTTCTCCTTATTGCGCGCAATTAGGTGACCAAACCTCTCCTTGGCAGAACTTCTAGACATCGTTAATGTTGTAAATAATAATATTAACAACTTTGTTGTCTCAATTATTGATTTAATAATATATAAAATATCGACAACAATTGAATCAATTAACGTGAAATACTATGCAGCAATTACTGAAGCAATAATTGACCAAAACTGATTGACTTCTCACATAAGCATCAATAATCAATACCGAGAGCTACTATGCAACTATGCCATTCATCGCATTTTTACTAATGAGTAGTTCAACAAGATAATTCAGAAAACTTCTGCCGTTATTTTCATAAAAATATTTTTGTTGTTTTCTCAATCCGACAATAATTCCGTTGTGGGGTCCACCAATGATTGTGCGGTCATATGAATATTCCCCGACCAATCGAATATTATACAACAACTTGCATACTTTGCAAAATTTATAAATATTACTCACAACTATAACATTATATCAAATTCACTCCATAATATTCAAAAAAATATTTCAAGAAATTTAAATCTTTGTTCATAAAATTTGGGGTCTCACACTAAGTATTTCTAACCTCTTAGCAAATTCATCAGATATAAACGAGCAAGTAGCACCCGAATCAAATAATACATATGCATTTATATCATTGATTTGGATAATACCTGACACAACATCTTTTGATTGCACCGCGTCCTGCACCGTCATGTTGAAAGTTCTGGCTGTGGGCTTATTTGTTAATGTTGGTCCAGCAATAGTCAGTGTTCCTCCACTAGGATTTCCCTTGCTTACAGCTGTCTCACCAGACTTCTTCTTTGGACACTCACGAGCAAAGTGATCCTTGGACCCGCACGTGAAGCAAACATTCTTCTTGGTTTGATTGCAATTTGGGGCGATGTGACCCTCTTGGCCACAGTTAAAGCACACCCGCTTCCCCCTTAAGCACACTCCCGTGTGAAACTTTCCACACGTAGCACATGTATCCATCTTCTTCTTCTACTGGTTACCTTGCTGATTTCCAGCTCCCACATTTGTATTCCATTTCCTCTTCAAATTGTTGTTGCCATTTCCACCGTTACCACCACCACCATTCTTGGCATCACCTTTATTCTTCTTCTTTCTTTGCTCTTGATTATGCTTTGTTATAGCCTCGCCTCCACTCTCAGCGAGAATTGCCTTCTCAAGCACTCATCAGAACGTCTTTAACTTTCGAGGAAACCTCATTGCATAATCGTGGCTTCATCCCTACTCAAATCTTCTTTCTTTGCGTTCATCTGTATTCACTTAATATGGTGCAAACCTCGCAAGCTCATTGAATTTCGCGACATATTTTGACACCGTCATTGTACCCTGTTTCAGTTCCAGAAACTGTACCTTCATCTGATTCTTCGAACTTTTTGGGAAATAGGTCTCGAAAAATATTTCCTTAAATCTATCCCAAGTCATTACCCCTTGACCTCCTCGAGTTTTATTAGCTTGCCACCAATAACTAGCCTCTGCTTTCAACATGAATGTTGCAAAAGCAGTCTTCTGGTTATCTCCTACCCTAGCAACATCGAACACTTTCTCTATTTCCATGATCCAGTTCTGTGCCTCAACTGGATTCATGGACCCACATAATCCTGGTGGTCCAACCGCCTTGAAATCCTTGAAAGTTATGGTTTGATTCTGTGGTTGATTATGTAATGCTCCCGTCAGTAGCGTTACTAGCTGCTGAACTGGATTAGCCTCAACATTGTTGTTATTAGTAGATCCCTGCCATGGTTGACGTCTTAGAGGCATTTTCTGTTAAAATATACTCATTAGATTTTGTTTAATCTTATAAGTATTATATACTCAATTTGCATCACCACATAACACATAACACTTTGAATAAAACAATAACTTTTATTCATTCATAATCTTTTAAAAACATCAAAACAATAACATCACTGCTATTTACATTACTTTCCTAAACTACAAAATTTTTAGGACAACTTCATCATCATCGTCACATCTCATTGGTTATATCATACCCGTGATTTACATCTTATTTACTCACTAATCACATAATAATTACATTTATGACATTCTATTAAAATGTTGCATAGCCTTACGACGCTCCTTTTCCATAATTCGAAACATTGTTCTATGATCTAATATGTACGATGGCAGTGTCTCGAACTGAATAGGATAACACATGAGCGGATCTTGAGCTCGATTGATCACGGTGTTGAATACATTATTCATCTCCTCCATCTTCACCCTCTTTGCTTGTGCGTCTCTCTCTGCTATCCTGGCTCGTTGATAAGCTTCCTCGTACGCGTCCTCAGCTCTTGCCCTCTTAGTAGATTCCTCTTTCAACTTGTTCTTCAACTCTGCAATCTCTGCTATCATTCGCTCGTTCTCTCCTTCAATGTGGACCGGCTTCTCTTCAACATTATTCAGACATTCCTCTCGATCCTGGATCTCGTCGTCCTTTTTTGCCATCGAGGTCTGTTGTTCAGCTACTATCTCTTGCAACTCCTCGACGGTATCTTGAAGTTCCACATTGCGGTTATATACTTCGTCGTACATACGGGCGGCAATCAAGTTAAGTGGAATCTCTTCCTCCTCATTTTTCTCATCCTCATCTGACTGTGGCAGCTCAACGGCGTCCTCCTCATCCGTCTCTATCTCATCATTCTCATCAGGTATTCTCTCCTGCTCAACCACTGTGACCAACGGAGATGTTTCCCACGGCAGCAGTTGTTCCCAAACCACCTGAATATCTCGAGGCTCTATAACGATCGAGAAATTTGTAATCTAATTTAAATATTTATGGAATTAAATAAATATTTAAAATAATTTATTTATTGAGAAAAATAAATATTTGATGAATTGTGATGAATTAATTTAGTAACTAAATTGATTAATGTTAATTGAATCGAATAATGATAATTTTATTGGAAGGATTTAATTTAAGGAAATAATTAAATTCAATCAATTGCTTAATATTTAAGAAAATAAGTAAATTAAGTGAATTTTTTAATATTAAATGAATAAATTAAATATAGTGATGTGTCTAATTTATTAATTAAATTAGATATATAATTATTTATTAATCATAATAAGATTTTTATTATTAGTATTATAAGTTATTTAAATTAACTAAACTAAGTTATTTAAATTAATCAACTAAAAGTGTGACATGAAACTATATAATATAAATATTATTAAAATAATTTGATTTGGGGGAGTTTTGGTTAGCCAAACAAGGCCTTATGGCCTTTGGCATTATTCAACTGACGCTACCTGTTGGGTTTTTTTTATCTGACGTTGGAGGTAGGAGTTAGTATATCTTAACGCATTCTATTTTTCTCTAAGGCCTAGCTAGATATCACAAAGTGTAGAGAGAGAGAGAGAGCTTGAAGGAAGAGAACTCAGTAATATTGGCTTGGAGGAGAAGGGTTTTGAAAAAAAAAAGATTGCTATCAATTGCCTCCATAAACAAGGATTAAGGTATATTGTAATTCTAATATTTTGTGCTTTGAGTTCTCTGTGGGAATTTCCTATGAATTATTAAGTCACGTAAATGATGGTTGTATATATACACTTATAGGTTTGCAAACTCTGTTGATTATCATGTGTACATGTTATTTGTTATCAAATTCATGAGAAATTGGGTTGAGGAAGAAAAGGAAAATCACAGTGTTTATGTTCTTATTATATGGCTTAGAAAGTACAAGAAATTGATGCTCTATATGTGTAATAATCTGCAATTTATTGGTGGATTGTGAAAATATATTGAGAAACGAAAACAATGCAATTCAAATTATGTCAATTGATTGAAAAACGAATTCGTGGTGATCAATTTCGCTAAAGGTGTCAAAAATGGAGTTTCCATGAGAAAACATAAAATTTAAGGAATTAAAATAGTTTAATTTGATGTTTAATTGTTCTAAGTTAATGAATATGTGAGGAAACATGTATGTGTTAGTTTTATATCAATTGGATGCGCTAATAATCATATCAATAGAATATTTATTTCATCAATTTTAACAATAAACACATTAAATAAATATTTATATAATTCAATAAATATTTAAAATTACAATTTAAAATTCCAGATTGTTACATCTTTCCCTCCTTATAAGGATTATGTCCCCAGAATCACAACTCAAACAATCAAATCGTCACAGTTGATATTTATATAGCATAAGAATAAGAGTTGTGTATAAGTCTATGATTTAATGTTGCTTGATTGCTGAGTTAGTTGGAAGTGTCCCAAAATGAGTGTCCCAATTGCCTCATTTCTCAGTCACGTTTAAACCAAAAAGGCTAAGGTCTATGTTCTTCCTTTTCTTCCAAGCTTTGCTAGACAATGATTATGGAGGGAGTGGGCATAATGATGATCTCCAACAACCATTTACCAACTCTCTCTTAACCTTCATACAATCCTTCAATCCATGAGTTTAATTTAGTGAGAGATGGCATTATCTACGTATTGATTTTCCTATAAGTATGAACTGTGACGCCCCCAAATTCGGACCTCCCTTGGTCACTCGAATTCGGTTCATCACGTTCTCATGGTATAACCATAATAACTAAAATAACACATTCACAACGGAAAATCTAATTTAGAATAATATACAACGATTTATTATAATTATTCCACCAAGTCTCGCAACCTACAGTGCTTAATAGATTACATAATAATATGGAATAAAGACTTAGTACATAACCCTACTTAAGCTTAAACATAGTCTTAATACAACATAATAGATCTTAAACATAAAGGGACAAGCTAGTCGGTAGCCTTGCCCTTGCCCTTGTCTGTTCCAGAGACACCTCCATGTTCCTCCTTAATTGAAAGGTTTTAAATAAGCAAGGGTAAAGAGTTTCATAACATAAGTTTGAAATATCGAAGTATCATCTCTAAGATAGTTCAGAGTTTTAGAATAATATCATGAATAATGAATGTCAACAATTGTTGGAATAAGAACGATAATTCAATATAAATCAACAGATATATATGAATTCAACGACTATCATTGTATCCAACTGGATAAATAATTTATATTGAGCAGTCACTAAGGACTATTGAACATCTACTAGAATTACCAATATTAAATCGATAACCCAAAAAATATCAAGTACTATAGATGATCAGTCTACAATACTTTAAGTTATGCATAACACCACAATAATAAACTACTTATGTGTTGGGGTTTCCAACAACATACACTCCCCTTACCATAAGGGTTGTTTAACTCAGTTTTCAAGATTTCCGCACCAATCAATTGGTTTGGACAGTTTTATAAACATGCATATAGTCTAGCCGAATCAAATGATATCGACTCTTTCACAATATTTAAGGACAATACCAAGTTCAACATGAATAATAGCTTTCACAAGGGTTTAACATACTAGCTCATTTGAACAAGAAAGTAATATAACTTGTATTCAAAGAGATAAGCTTACGGTATTCGTCAAATAAAGAACGCAAAGATACTTTCACAATAAGAGTAGGGTTTGGATACTTGCCTTAATCGTAGTTTATCCACTTTAAGAAATCAACACTTTTGAATCCTATTTATAACGTATTATATGTTCAAGATGTTCATTAGCTAACACAGTCTTTAATCAAGCTTTACATGATACGGTATAAAAATCAGATTATAAATTCATCATGAATCAAATACTTAGTTATTTCATAAACAAATCAAGAATGCTCAAGGTTAAGACCTCCTTACTCATGGACTTTTCTATTTCGAGACAAACTCCATCATCTCACTTAATTATCACATATATACGTGTATCAGTAGGTTTAAATCCTCTTCTAGTAATATAGGTACCATACAAGATAGTTGTCCAAAATCAGAACTTATTATCTCAATTTCAGATCAAGCGCAATTGCTACTGCCTAGGCCTAGAGATGGCGCAATTGCTACCGTCTCCTCGCCGCACTCAAGGTTGAAATCACTTTGCCTTTTCTGCTTTACCCAAACCTTGCACATCTACGTACTAATACTCTACCATATCTACATGTTAGAGGTGTTCACATACTCACATACCCGTTATTGAGTTTATTTGTATAAGTTTGAACTTAAGTCTTTCATGGCATTCAAGCAAAACATTATCAAGCGGTTACCATGACTCGTTACTTGGCTATACACCCACATAGAGATTTCAAATTCTGTTAATGCATATACTTGTAACATTCATAATGCTTGTTCATAGCTATTATTGATTACAGCTTAAAATCATACTTTAAACTCATGTTTATTTTGAAATCATCAAATTCCATACATATAAATCATACCTAGAGATATTATAGACATAACATGGCATCTTATCTCATTAGCATCTAGATATTCATGTGATACAACTAGATTTTGAAAATATGTCCAAGTTTGCTTTTGAAACCATTTTAGGCTTGAACTATGCAATCTATCACACTTAAAACAACTTCAAAACTCTAAGCATAGGTAGTCAAGTTATGTTAACATGCTCAAGAAAGTCGTAACATAAACTATGTAGAAATCTTGCATGTTAGCTCACTAGGCTAAACCTTTTTTTGAAAAAATCACTAACACAAAGCCTAATAAGGTAGTTATGCACAAAGGAACCATGTACATTTGAGCATGCTCATTTATGTGTAAAATTAGTCATGTATAGCTTACTAGGTTCAAAATCTGCAGAACATGATCTCTAACATAGTTTGTTTTCAAAACCTAAAGTCCAAATCTCCATTTAAACCATATACCTTCGTTAATCATGCAAGTCTATTAAAACATGTTTATATTGAGTTAATATACTTGTATATAACTCTTACATATGTTTATACGCTAGCTTGAATCATAACAATTAACTAATATTGATTAGGTTATAAAATGTAAGCTTCAATCGAAAATAGGGGATCCAAGAAATTGCAATGCGCCACAAAGATAATATCTGGTAGAATCGTACACGCTGTTCAAGCTAGAACAACCGCTTTACAACCTGCTCAAATTTAAACATAAAATTTACACACGAAATTGATTGTAAACACTCATGTATCAGTTTAAACATGCTCATAAGGCCATATAATAACTTTATAAACATTACCCACCCTCATTAATATCCAATTCTACAAAATCAAAAATTTGAATTTCAAGAACTTAAAACTCTATTTACAGAAACTGAAATTGGAAAGCATGGAATAGAGTTATACCTCTGCAATATGAATGGACTTGCTACTAGTTGAACTCTTAAGCTCTTAGAACACTTGTATGCTCTCAATCTTACACTAAGCAATTCTCAGACAACTTCAAGAAACACCAACTGATAAACATGGCTGCTATTTATAAAAGAGTTTTGGACTGGACCTTTGAGTCACACAAAACATGAATTCATGGTGCAATGCAATGAAACAATGGTTGCTCAAGAGTTGGCCAACCACCCTCAAGCTCAGCCATCATCACCTAGCTCTAGCCTTTTGGAAGAATACATATTATAGCTTTGGGTTACTGTTCATTATACTTGGTGACACTAATTATGGGACAAGAGAGAAAATCCCACCATTTTATGTTACCTAGGTTTGGTTTGGTTTGGTTTATTTAATTCTCATAATGTAATCCCAATGTACAATTGTTACCATATTAGGAATTTAGGGATTAAATATATACTCACATCATATAATTTATGTACATTAAATATACGCAATAAAATAATGCAGTCAGGTATTATTGTCCGGGTAGTTCCATAATGAACTCTACTACTTACATAACCAATGATAACTTATGTCATAGTTTTAATAATTTATGTTTCAAGGCAGTAAGTGCAATATGGAAATATAACATACATATAATCCATGTACATTTTATCACACTAGTACACTTTATTGAAATAATGGTTTACAATATGTTCATGGTATATTATTTTATTGTATACCCACACACATATTGCCACATAGATAATGTATTTATAACATATAGTTCCAATATGTTTAATCGCATTGCCTTATACAATATAGTTTTATAAGACTTAATATATAGTCACATAAATGTCACACTGCACTATATAATATAGTTGTATATGCACATAACCGTTAATCTAATATTATCATATAAATAAATAAATAAAGTATTCACTTCCTTGATTAATTAACACCAATATTAATTAATCCAATCATCATTGATCAATGTATTTATGGATTTCCATAATCATTATTTATCTATGTAATTCTTATTATTTGCAAATAATAGTAATCACACACGATTAGTTAATTACTAAGTAATCCACATTCCACCATAATCAATTAATATTAAATAATGGCTTACTTAATAATTACTTTGTCGAACATAACGTACTTTGTTTCGTGGTTTATCAATGTCACACATATCACATAATTGTTTCATTTAATAATCAAAGTGAAAAAAATTAGTTTTCTCCAATCGTCCATCAAGGCATGAATTGCTTGCGCTTAGCTTGTATCTTCTTTGGACTACCAAGAATTGTCTCGCGTACCTCGATGCTGCCAAGACTGGTTTAGTTTAAGCCAATGTCAACCCCTATCATCATACCCGTTTTACTTGACATGAATTAATGTCCACAAGAGTGATATTACAAGTCTAAGAGCATATTGATTACTTATATAAAATCTCATGATCATTCCCGATTAATCTTTCTAATTCCCATTTCAACTCGCTTAATGAATTCTCTCATTTCACCTTATGCCACACAAGGCATTTCACAATTATCATTGTCACTTCACATTTCTTAATACGCATTGATCTAAATACGAATCAATTGAATTAACCAACTCACCAAACAATAACACTTATATTCACATAAACATTATTTCCATTAATATATTCATTTAATAATACATGGAAATTATCGGGTATTACATCCTCCCCCCTTATAAAAATTCCGTCCTGGAATTGCTACAAGGTTACACCAATAGATGGGGATAATCCCTCATCATCCTATCTTCTAACTACCACATTGCCTCCTCGACATCGTGGTTACGCCAAAGCACTTTTACTGAAGAAATAACTTTGTTTCTCAAGGTTTGCTCTTTCCTATCTAGAATTTGGACAGGAATTTCTTCATACGCTAAGTTCTTCTCTACTTGAATGCGTTCGTAAGAAATCACGTGTTTGTAGTCAGACTTGTACGGACATAACACGGATATGTGAAACACGTTATGGATGTGCTCCAACTCAGGTGGTAGTGCAACTTTGTACGGTACTTCGCCTACTCGCTTTAGTATCTCGAACGGTCCTATGAATCTTGGACTCAGTTTTCCTTTCTTGCCGAAACAGATCTTTCCCTTCCTTGGAGATACTTTCAAGAATACAAAACTGCCAACTTCAAAATCTCGGTCTTTCCGATGCAAATCTGTGTACTTTTTCTGGCGATCTTGAGTTGCCACTAGCCTGGCCCTTATTATTGTCACCACGTTTGTGGTTTGTTGTACTAACTTCGGTCCGAGTATTCGTCGTTCTCCGACTTCGTCCCAATATAATGGCGTCCTGCATTTCCTTCCGTAAAGAGCTTCATACGGTGGCATGCCGATACTCGCATGGTAACTATTATTATACGCAAATTCAACTAAGGGTAGGTGGTCGTCCTAATTTCCCTTGAAGTCCATCACGGAAGTCCTAAGCATGTCCTCTAGCGTTTGTATTATTCACTCACTTTGTTTGTCTGTCTGAGGATGATAAGCAGTACTTAACCTTAACTTTGTTCCCATCCTCTCTTGCAAGCTTTTTTAGAATTTTGACGTAAAGCGCGGATCTCGATAAGAAACAATCGATACCGGCATTCCATGTCGTGAAATAATTTCCTTTACGTACAGACTAGCTAACTGATTTAAACTGTAGCGGATATTGATCGGTAGAAAATGTGCGGTCTTCGTAAGTCGATCCACGATAACCCAAATGACGTCCAAACCTTTCTGCGTGACTGGAAGTTCTACCACGAAATCCATCGTAATATGCTCCCATTTCCACTTTGGTATTTCCAATGGTTGTAGCAAACCACTCAGCCGCTGATGCTCTGCTTTGACTCATTGACACGTAAGACATCTACTAACATACTCCGCGATTTCTCATTTTAAATTTGGCCACCAAAAATGTTTCCTCAAGTCTCGGTACATCTTAGTGCCTCGTACAAAATTTCTTCTCTTAACTCGGTTACCGCCGGTACCCACACTCTTCCTTCAAATCTTAAGATACCGTCTTTATCTATTCGAAATTTTTCTACCTCATTTTTCTTGATCCTCTTTCTGATTTTCTCACATTCTTCATCTTTTTCCTGGGATTCTTTTACTCTATCCAACAATGTCGGACAAGCTTCCATTAAAAATAACTTCTCTTCAGACCTCTCGGGTCCCTTCACCTCTATTTCCAACCTCTCCATATCTCTTATTAACTCCTCCTGAGTTGTCAGTTGAAACAATTTCTCCCTTCCTTTCCTGCTCAGAGCGTTGACAACTACGTTTGCCTTCCCCGGGTGATAAAGAATCTCACAGTCATAATCTTTGATCAATTTCAACCACCTTCTCTGACGCATATTTAACTCCTTCTGTGTGAAGATATATTTCAGACTTTTGTGGTCCGTGTATATCTCACATTTCTCCCAGTACAAATAATGCATCCATATCTTTAACGCAAAAACTACTGCCGCTAACTCTAAATCATGAGTAGGGTATCATTTTTCGTAATCCTTCAACTGTCGTGATGCATACACAATGACTTTGCCATGTTGCATAAGCACACAACCAAGTCCTCTATGCGATGCATCACTATACACCACAAATCCTCCTGTATCATTCGGTAATGATAATACAGGCGCCTCGCTTAATCTCTTTTTCAATTCTTAAAAACTCTCTTCGCACTTGTCAGTCCATACAAATTTCACCGTCTTCCTCGTCAGATTAGTCAACGGGGTTGCTATCTTAGAAAAATCTTGGATGAATCTTCGATAGTACCCAGCTAACCCTAAGAAACTTCTCAACTCCGTCGGAGTTCTCGGTTGTTCCCAATTACTCACTACTTTGACCTTCTCAGGGTCTACTGAGATTCCATTCTCATCCACCACGTGGCCTAAGAATTGAACCTTCTTCATCCAAAATTTAAACTTAGAAAATTTTGCATACATCTTCTGCTTTCGTAGTGCCTCCAAAACAATCTTCAGATGTTCGACGTGTTCTTCCTCCGTCTTTGAGTAGATCAAAATATCGTCGATGAAAACCACCAAAAATTTATCCAAGTATGGCTTGAAAACTCTATTCATCCAGTCCATGAATGCTGTCGGAGCATTAGTCAAACCAAATGACATTACCAAAAACTCGTAATGTCCATAACGGGTTTGAAACGCAGTCTTTGGTATGTCCTCATCCCGCACTTTCAGTTGATGATATCCTGTCCGTAAGTCGATCTTCGAGAAATATTTCGCTCCCTTTAGTTGATCAAATAAGTCATCTATCCTCGGTAATGGATATCTATTCTTGATCGTTACTGTAAGTCCCCGAATTTTATGAAATGAAAGTATTCAATTTTCTTATAATTATTATTCTATTTAGTAAATGGTTAAATTGATAAAGGGTTAAAGTTAAGGGTGATATTTGAAAATTTTGCAAAGTAAGCAAGTTGTTATAAAATATTCGATTGGTCGGGGAATATTCGTTTTAACAGGGAATATTCGTACGACGGAACAATCATTGGTGGATCCCACAACAAAAGTATTGTCGTAGTTAGAAAACGACAGAATTATCTTTTTATAAAAATATCGGCGAAAGTGTTACCATTAAACTGTTGAAATACCCGATGGTAAAAGTACAGTAATACGCGTGGTTGAATAGTAGCACACAGTATTGATTATTGATGCTTACGTGAGAAGTCACTCAGTTATACTCAATTATTGCTACAGTAATTGGTGCATCATATCTCTCATATTATTGATTTAATTATTGTCATAGTATCATCTACATAATGTTTTATATTATTAAATCAATAATTAAGACGACGAAGTTATTCATATTATTATTTGAAATATTGACGATGTCTAGAAGTTCTGTTAAGGAGAGGTTAGGTCATCTAATTGCGCGCCAATAGGGAGAAATCCTTATCGGAAAGCCCCCTCTTTCCTGGGAATGATCTAGTTGTTAAATATTGTGAGTTATAATATTAATGATGAATAAATTCGTCTTGATTAAAAATGAAATTGATATTTCCATTGTGTTGGGATTATTAGTGTTAATGGAAATCGACATTTATTTCGATAATAATTGATGTCTGGAGGTTATATTGACTAATCGGGTAATTAATCGGATAAATGAGCAATTAATTGCTATTAATTTACATGCTTATAACTATTTGTTCACACGTGTGTACTATTGATTCACATGCATGTACTATTAGGGGAGGTGATGCAAGATTTATAATACTTGCATGACTAAATTAAAAATGGAGGTATAGATGAAGGTACTATATCAGAATTATTTTTTTCACATGTATAGAACCATTGATTCACATGAATGTACTATTGATTCACATGATGTACTATTAGGGGAGGTGGTGCAAGTTTGATAATACTTGCAGGACTAAATTAAAAATAAAGGAAAAAATGAAGGTATTATACTGTAATATTTTGAGCCCCAAAACGTGCAATTATCGAAACTATATTTTTCTATAAATAGAAGCTTATTCTTCTTTCATTTTCACCAATTCACTAAGACTCACATGAGCAATTATAGAGAGAGAAGCTATAGAGAGAAAGAAGAAGAGTAGTCTGCTACTTCACTATTCCAGTATCCAGTCTTCTTCTGAGGTAAGGGGTATTATTTATTTCATATTCAGAAGGGATATTATTTTTCGTATTCGTATGAATATTATTTTCATTCAATATTCATAAAGAATATTATTTTCGTTCAATATTCGTAAGGAATATTATCTTCGTTCAATATTCTTTGGAATATTATTTTCGTTCAACAGTTGTAAGGGATATTATTTTTGTTCAGTATTCATAAGGAATAATATTTTCTTCCATACTCTGTAGTATGTGAGTAATATTATTTCATCTCGTATTCTTGATTATACCCTCATTCTGTTAAAGTAATGCTTCTATACTCCGTGAAATTAGTAGAATATCCTTGATATTTGCGCTTCATCCAGTATCTTTTCATAGAAATATTATTTTGAGCTTTCTTGATAATTATTGATCTTTTCATGCCGGAATATTATTCATGAGTTACTATTTACTGGTACTATTCACCCCATTACTATTCACTCAAATATTATTAACTTGGGTATTTGGGGCACTTTTCATGTCGGGGTACTATTCACGAGGTACTATTCCCAAAGTACTATTCACCCAAAAAATATAATTCTTTTCTGTCCAAATTATTTTTGATACATGAATATTATTCTTGAATTTTACTCCATAAAGCAGTATCATGTTGACAATTTGGATATTTTTAAACTCTGAATAAATTTAAAGTCTTTAATATTTATCCTTGATTTCGTTTGATTAATTCTTATATCATTTGTCATCATCCTCATGCTTATATTGCGATGAAAGTCATCTTTGGCTTACGTGCATAGATGGATTGTTGATTGGTATGATTATGACCAGGGATCATTCGGTATAATCATGACCCATAATGTAACAAATGATGTGGTAAAAGTCCTCATTGGCCTGTAGTTCAATGATGGACAGTTGTTGGTATAATTATGACCAGGGATTATTCGGTATAATCATGACCATTGATGATTACATGAATATCCTCGCCGTGGTGCAGTGGATAATTCGATGATGTGGTTTATTTATTGTCGAGTCTCAAATGATAAAGTTGATGAAAAACTTTTAAAATCATAGAAGATAGTAGATTTTATGCTCTACTTGACTCTTCTAATAGATTGTTTGTTCCCCTGCAGTTAAACTTGCTGTCTATTATATTCTATCAGTTTAACATTGTTAAAGGCTAATGATAATTTATTCTGCATTGTCTTAGTCATAATATTTCTTACTGGGCTAGTTGAGCTCACCCTTTTGCTTTCATTGTTCTCTTCAGGAAATGAGAACGTAGCCGGGACTAGTCGGGGAATGGAGTGATGGTCCGAGATGGTGTCATAGTAGTCCTCACTATTCTATAAAATAGTGTGACAATAAATGTATTGAGGACTCCATTTGAGTTTGAATACTGTCTAGAAGACAATATTCTTGTTAAAACTCTCAACTATGTTTTGTCGTATTTTACACGACAGTTGTATAATTAAGTTTGTATTTGTATTTTGTACCATGTATTTGGCAACTCAAGATGGGTGATGTATACCTATTTTGGGGGCATCACAGTTGGTATCAAAGCTTAGGGATATGATCCCTGACTGATATGTGAGACAAGAACTAGGAGGGGAGAGACGGGGAATTCCTTCGCTAGTATGACCTACCTATGTTTATTTGGTATTTAATTGGTCGATTAGAGTATAGGGATAATATGTGACATGTCAATTAGCTCTTGTTTTGTGGCAGTATTTGAAAATGACATCTAAAAATGTTGAGATCAGCAATGAAGCACATGAGACCGTTGAGTCACCAACGATCAATACCCAGGATAATGTGCATCAAGAAGGAAATAATCCTCAGGTAAACAACAATACTGACCGGATGATGAACGATGGGATGTTTAGAGGCTTTATGCAATTCATGCAACATCAGACGAGAGAGACTCATGTTCAAAATGCAGGTGGAAACACTGGCAACTCTCGGATGGTCACTGCTAAGCAGTTCACGGAGCTGGGACCACTGGAGTTTTTGGGAGAGCCAACACCACTTAAGACGGAGACGTGGATAAAGCAGATCACCAAGATATTTGATGTCTTGGGATGCTCCGAGGAGAAAAAGGTTCACTTTTCCACCTTCATGTTGCGCGGAGAGGCAGATTACTAGTGGGAATCAGTAAAATGTACTCAGCTTGCCACACTCAAAATGTCTTGGGAGAAGTTCCAAGAGCTGTTCAACGACAAGTACTTTCCCGAAAGTATTCGTCACATGAAGGAGGTGGAGTTTATCAAGTTGGAGCAAAACAATATGAGCGTGTCACAGTACGAGGCTAAGTTTGCTAAGTTATCCCGGTTTGCATCCCATTTGGTTGATAATGAGGAGAGAATGACACGAATGTTTCTGCGAGGTTTGAGACCCGAAATACGTCAATACCTCATTTCTCACAAATTGTGTTTGTATTCAGATGTAGTGAATAGGGCTTAGTTATTGGAGTGCGATAATGAGCCAGCCTAACCAAAAGATAACGAGCAACAACACGATAATAATCGTACCGGTGGCAACGATCATTGGAACAATGATAACCATTGTGGAGGAAATTATCATGCCAGAAATGGTAACCACTTCGGTGGTAATCATGGCCAAGATAATAGAAGAAATGATTCAAGTGGAAAATTCAAGAGGAGAAGATTTAACGATGATGGGAAGACGTCGGCAGCAACACCAGCAACAAATTCTAGGGAAGGAGAACGATCGCCAGTTAGATGCTACAGATGTGGAGAGGAGGGACATATAAGTCCAAACTGTCCACAGCCTTCCAAGGTATGTTTTAGTTATAGAAAAGACGGCCACATAGCTCTATTTTGTCCTGTAGGGAAATCAAGTCCAGCTGGGACGGTGGCACCAAAGGCGGATACGGACAAAACAAAGTCGGTAGTTTTAAGAAGAGCATTTTTTGTGACTTCTCAAAAAGCGAGTAACCCGAATGAAGTTAGCATGAGTTAGTTAATTATAAATTCTTGTAAAGTCTATACCTTATTAGATACTGGTTCTACCCACTCTTTTATTTCTCCTACTTACGCTCAACGTTTAAATTTAACTCCGGAGAAATTAGACTTTGACTTATCTGTTGAAACTCCGTTATAAGAAACCTTCTTTACATCCACTGTTTATAAATCTTGTTTGATTCAAATCGGCACTTTCACGTTATCTGTCGATCTCATCTCTTTGAAAATACTTGCCTTTGATGTGATTTTAGGAATCGACTGGTTAACTACTCATCATGCTAAAATTGATTGTTTTCGTAATGTTGTTACTTTTCATATTCCTAACCAACCTGATATACGTATTCAAGCAACCAAGCCACTAAAGTCAATCACTATCATATTAAGCCATAATTAAAGAGCCCCAAGCCTTTCGCTGGTGACTTCCAAGTCTTGGAATACACCGAAGCCAGACTTTTCGTAGGGGACACCGTGAACAATGGTGGCAAGTTGATAGGTATCAATGTGATGTGCTATCCAAGTCTTGGATGAGAGTCACAGTTTTGAATGATATTTCTATTGTTAATAAATTTCCTGACGTATTCATGAAGACTTCTTAGCCTACCCCTAGAGCGTGAAATCAAATTTTGTATTAACCCCAGTACAAAACCTATTTCTAAAACCCTTAAATATTTTCTTCACCCAAAATGAACGTAACATGCGCCAAAGACGTTGGCTCGAGCTATTGAAGGTTACAACTATACCATTCAATATCATCATGGAAGAGCGAACGTGGTAGCTGACGCGTTGAGTAGAAGATCGTATGAGGTTATGAGTGTGACATTTTTAACACAAAGACCCAATTCGTACGACTTTCAAAAGATGGAGATAGAGTTAAAGACTCCAAGAACCTACGTGAAGATAACGAATATACGAGAAAAACCAACTTTAATCAATAAAGATAAAGCCGCTCAAGCTTCAGACCCGGAGCTGATGAAAACGAAGAAGAAGGTTCAAGAAGGCGTTATTCTAGAAGCAAGAGTCGATGAAGAGAGAAAATCTCAACCCTCGATTTAATTGGCCTATTTGAAATCCTCGATCGAGTAGCAACTGTGGCCTATAGACTCGTTTTATCACCAAGTATGTCGCGTGTTCATAAAGTTTTTCACATATCGATGTTACGTAAATATGTGGATGACCCGAACCACATTATGGAATTAGAACCAGACGAGATAGCGGAAGATTGAATGTATAAAGAGGTACCTGTTAAAATCTTTAATAAGAAGGATCATTTTCGACACTCAAAGGTTATACCTCAAGAGTTAGAATCTAAACAAGGTATCCTCACCTCTTCGGCATACCAGGTACGTACGTAAATTTTAAGGGCAAAATTTCATAAGGAGGGAAGATTGTAAGACCCAGAATTTTATGAAATGAAAGTATTCAATTTTCTTATAATTATTATTCTATTTAGTAAATGGCTAAAGTGATAAAGGGTTAAAGTTAAGGGTGATATGTGAAAATTTTGCAAAGTAAGCAAGTTATTACAAAATATTCGATGGGTCGGGGAATATTCGTTTTAACAGGAATATTCGTATGCATTTACACACAATCATTGGTAGAATTCCTACAATGTAAGTATTGTCGTAGTTAGAAAATGACAGAATTATCTTTTTATAAAAATATCGGCAAAAGTGTTACCGTTAAACTGTTGAAATACCCGATGGTAAAAGTACAGTAATACGCGTGGTTGAATAGTAGCACACGGTATTGATTATTGATGCTTACGTGAGAAGTCATTCAGTTATACTCAATTATTGCTACAGTAATTGCTGCATCATATCTCTCATATTATTGATTCAATTATTGTCACAGTATTATCTGCATAATGTTTTATATTATTAAATCAATAATTGAGACGACGAAGTTATTTATATTATTATTGCAATATTGACGATGTCTAGAAGTTTTGTCAAGGAGAGGTTAGGTCATCTAATTGCGCGCCAATAGGGAGAAATCCTTATCGAAAAGCCCCCTCTTTCCTGGGAATGAGCTGGTTGTTAAATATTATGAGTTATAATATTAATGATGAATAAGTTCGTGTTGATTAAAAATGAAATTGATATTTCCATTGTGTTGGGATTATTAGTGTTAATGGAAATCGACATTTATTTCGATAATAATTGATGTCTGGAGGTTATATTGACTAATCGGGTAATTAATCGGATAAATGAGCAATTAATTGCTATTAATTTACATGCTTATAACTATTTGTTCACATGTGTGTGCTATTAGGGGAGGTAGTGCAAGATTTATAATACTTGCATGACTAAATTAAAAATGGAGGTATAGATGAAGGTACTATATCGTAACTATTTTTTCACATGTATAGAACTATTGATTCACATGAATGTACTATTGATTCACATGATATACTATTAGGGGAGGTGGTGCAAGTTTGATAATACTTTCAGGACTAAATTAAAAATAAAAGAAAAAAAATGAAGGTATTATACTGTAATATTTTGAGCCCCAAAACGTGCAATTATCGAAACTATATTTTTCTATAAATAGAAGCTCATTCTTCTTTCATTTTCACCAATTCACTAAGACTCACAAGAGCAATTATAGAGAGAGAAGCTATAGAGAGAAAGAAGAAGAGTAGTCTGCTACTTCAATATTCCAGTATCCAGTCTTCTTCTGAGGTAAGGGGTATTATTTATTTCATATTCAGAAGGGATATTATTTTTCGTATTCGTATGGATATTATTTTAGTTCAATATTCATAAAGAATATTATTTTCGTTTAATATTCGTAAGGAATATTATCTTCGTTCAATATTCGTTGGAATATTATTTTTGTTCAACAGTTGTAAGGGATATTATTTTTGTTCAGTATTCATAAGTAATAATATTTTTTTCCATACTCTGTAGTATATGAGTAATATTATTGCATCTCGTATTCTTGATTATACCCTCATTTTGTTAAAGTAATGCTTCTATACTCTGTGAAATTAGTAGAATATCCTTGATATTTGCGCTTCATCCAGTATCTTTTCATGAAAATATTATTATGAGCTTTCTTGATAATTATTGATCTTTTCATGCCGGAATACTATTCATGAGTTACTATTTATGGGTACTATTCACCCTATTACTATTCACTCAAATATTATTCACTCGGGTATTTGGGGCACTTTTCATGTCGGGGTACTATTCACGAGGTACTATTTTCGAAGTACTATTCACAGGGTACTATTCACCCGAAAAATATAATTCTTTTCTGTACAAATTATTTTTGATAAATGAATATTATTCTTGAATTTTACTACACAAAGAAGTATCATGTTGACAATTTGGATATTTTTAAACTCTGAATATATTTAAAATCTTTAATATTTATCCTTGATTTCGTTTGATTAATGCTTATATCATTCTCATCATCCTCATGCTTATATTGTGATGAAAGTCATCTTTGGCTTATGTGCATAGATAGACTGTTGATTGGTATGATTATGACCAGGGATCATTCAGTATTATCATGACCCGTAATGTAACAAATGATGTGGTAAAAGTCCTCATTGGCCTGTAGTTCATTTTTGGACAGTTGTTGGTATAATTATGACTAGGGATTATTCGGTATAATTAATCATGACCATTGATGATTACATGACTATCCTTGGCCGTGGTGCAGGAATGATTCGATGATGTGGTTTATTTATTAAGCTGAGTCTCAGTGATAAAGTTGATGAAAAACTTTTAAAATCATAGAAGATAGTAGATTTTATGCTCTACTTGACTCTTCTAATGGATTGCTTATTCCGATGCAGTTATACTTGTTGTCTATTATATTCTATCAGTTTAACATTGTTGAAGGCTAATGATAATTTATTCTGCACTATCTTAGTCATAATATTTCTTACTGGGCTAGTTGAGCTCCCCCTTTTGCTTTCATTGTTCTCTTTAGGAAATGAGAACGTAGCCGGGACTAGGGGGAATGGAGTGATGGTCCGAGATGGTGTAATAGTAGTCCTCACTATTCTATAAAATTGTGTGACAATAAATGTATTGAGGACTCCATTTGAGTTTGAATACTGTCTAGAAGACAATATTTTTGTTAAAACTCTCAACTATGTTTTGTCGTATTTTACACGACAGTTGTATAATTAAGTTTGTATTTGTATTTTGTATCATGTATTTGGCGACTTAAGATGGGTGATGTATACCTATTTTGGGGGCGTCACAGTTACTCTGTTCAATTCTCGATAATCGATACAGAGCCTCATCGATCCATCCTTTTTTCTTAACAAATAACACTGGTGCTCCCCAAGGAAACACACTCAGTCGAATGTAACCCTTATCCAATAACTCTTGAAGTTGTATCATCAATTCCTTTATTTCTACTGGCACCATACGATATGGAGCTTTCGAAATCAATGACGTACCCAGCGCTAAGTCTATTACGAATTCAATTTCTCTGTCTGGCGGAAGGCCAGACAGATCGTCCAAAAACACATCTCGAAATTCACTCACTACGGGTATATGTTTAATCTCTACTCCCTTTTTCTGAGTATCCACGATGTAAGCTAAATAACCTACACATCATTTCCTTAACAATTTCTTGGCTTGCATCATCGCAACGTAACACGATTGCTTAAGTGATGAGCTACCAAAAAACACTACCTTAGACATACTCGGAGTCTGAAGGTTCACACACTTGTTCTGATAGTTAATGACTGTTGCATGGTTATACAACCAATACATTCCCATTATTACGTTGAATTCTCTTAGTCTAATAGGAATCAAGTCTACGCTCAGTTCATGTTCTCTAATGTTTGCGTGACAATTTCGATAGACGTATTCTACAGGGATTATTTCCTTATTCGCAACTTCTATGTTCAAAGGATCTTTTAAACGTTCTCAGGGTGTACTAAGTTTATTAGCAAATTCTTCAGATACAAACGAACAGGTAGCACCCGAATCAAATAATTCATAAGAATTTATATTATTGATTGGGATTATACCTAACACCACGCCCTTTCAGAATTCACTGTGTCCCGGATTATTCATATTAAAGGTTCGAGCTATCGATTGGTTGGGTTAAGCAGTCCACCAATCATTAACTTACTTCCTCCTCCCCGACTTCCGCCACTCCACACTTCCTTTCTTTCGCAATTCTTTATCCGGTGCTCTGTTGATCCACAAGAAAAACATCCTCTGATCTTCTTTGGCTTTGGGCAGTTTGGCGAGATGTGCCCCTCTTGGCCGCAATTATAGCAAGTGCCCTTTCCCTTCTAGCATTCCCCTTGATGTCTTCTTCCACATTTGTTGCAAGCTTCGGTCCTCTTCTTGAAATTTCTCTGGTGACTTCCACCTTGGTTATTGTTTCTATTGTTGTTGTTGTGGTTGTTGTTTTTCCACTTCCTCTTTCCAAAATTACTTCATCCGCTGCTACTTCCTCCACGATGCTCACTACCGGTGTTTTTGTTCTTCTTCTCCTTATGGTATAAACTTAAGGCCTCACTGCCACCTTCCGCAATGATTGCCTTCTCTAACAAGGTCATAAAGGAATCAATCTGGAAGACTGATACCTTATTATACAACCATGGCTTCAACCCTTGCTCGAAGCGCCTCGCCTTTCTTTCCTCATCCACAACTTGGTGCTCCGCAAAACGCGCTAGTTCATTGAACTTAGCAGCATATTGCGCCACCGTCATATCTCCTTATTTCAACTCTAGGAAATTCACTTCCATCCTACTCTTCACACTCTTCAGAAAATAATTCTCGAAAAACAGTGTCGTAAACCTCTCCTGTAAAACCCCAAATATTACGAATAAAGATTTAATTTTCTCGAAATATTTTTTTTGAATATTATGGTGTGGATTTGAGATAATGTTATAGTTGTGGGTAGTATTTATAAATTTTGTAAAGTATGCAAGTTGTTATATAATATTTGATTGGTCGGGGAATATTCTTTTTGTCGGGAAAAATCCGTATGATGGTACAATCATTGGTGGACCCCACAACGGAATTATTCTCGGATTGAGAAAACGACAAAAATATTTTTATGAAAATAACGACGAAAGTTTTACAGTTAAAACTGTTGAACTACTTTCAGTAGTAAAAAATACGTAAATACGCTGTGGTCGTTGCATAGTAGCACACGATATTGATTATTGATACTTACGTGAGAAGTCACTCAGTTTTGTTTAATTATTGCTACAGTAATTGTTGTATAGTATCTCATGTTATTTGATTCAATTATGTCGATATTTTATATATTATTAAATCAATAATTGAGACAACGAAGTTATTAATATTATTATTTACAATATTAACGATGTCTAGAAGTTCTGCCAAGGAGAGGTTTGGTCACCTAATTGCGCGCCAATAGGGATAAATCCTTATTGGAAAGCCCCCTCTTTTCTGGGAACGACCTGGTCGATTAATAGTGTGGATTATAATAATGATGATGAAGTTTGTTTTATTATTATTATAAATGTAATAAAACAGAAAACTTTTTATATAAAACATAATACTTTTATAAAGTTATTTGTTTTATTAGATATTAAATAATATATATATATATATATATATATATATATATATAAATATATATTTTTTATAAATAGAATATATTATATTTTATTGCATAGTATCCTTTCTATTTTTCCTATAGAATTGAAAATCATACCAGAAGTTTAGAGAATTCTTCTTCTATAATCTTGAGCGTATTTCCTTAGAGTTTAAGAAAGCTTTGAGCGTTGTGCAAGTTTTCTTCAAGTATATCCCCACCCTACCCATCGGAGTACTCTTCTTTATAAGGTAAGAGATATTATTTGTTGTACTCGTAAGGGGTATTATTTTTTTCGTATTCATGAAGAGAACTTCTGTTATTCTATTTTCTTATTATTCGTTGAATAACTCAGATATATAAGCACCGCATACATGGTGAAATTCTTCTGTTATTCCATTCCTTATTATTCTGTTGGAATAACCTGTATATGCGAAGTACCACATACATGGTGAAATTCCTCTGTTATTCCATTCTTTATTATTATGTTGGAATATCCTGTCTGTGTGTATTACGCATGACCTGGTTCCATTATTTATTATTCTGTTGGAATAACCTGTCTGTACGGTCTATCGCATGTATGGTGAATTCTGTTGTTATTCCATTATTTAATATTTTGTCGGAATATCCTGTCTGTGCGTTTACGCATGACCTGGTTCAATTATTTATTATTCTATTTGGAATAACCTATCTGTGCGATCTATCGCATGCATTGTGAATTCTTCAGTTATTCCACTATTTATTATTCTGTTGAAATAACCTGTCTATGTGGATTACCACATGCATGGTGAATGATCCTTTGTATTCATTCCTTATTAAATTGTGGAAATGATCTATTTACGTAGATTATGATGAAGGTCATAATAAAAGCATTGGACTGATGAAAATCATAGGTATATGTAGTATTAGTAAGTGTTATGATGAGTTATATTGGTTATTATGTGAAAATATCAAAGTTTTTTAGAAATCACAAAGGGTTGAAAATCATATTTTGGTGAAAATGGAACATGAAATTCAGTTGTCCATATCTCCTATTATATTTCGAATTTTTGAGTGTGGTCAAGTTCTAGAGTTAGATCTATGATTTTTCTAACTTATCCAACTGGAAACACTGGAAAAGGTGTTGTAGATTTTTGTATGGACTAATTTTAGCAAAGGAGTCAAGAACTGCAAAGTACAAAAAAGCTACTGCCCAGAAATTTAAAAGGGCATTTTCGGCCACTTAATTTGTGAGAAAAATTCCGGCCTTTTGGGACATGGAAATATAGGGTATAAAGTACCTCCTGTCCAAAAATGAGCTCATTCCGACTTAAAATGAGCAAGGTATGACTATTTCAATATTTAGGTTTTTTCGATGAAAAACGCTATAACCGGAGTTCTATAACTCCGATGACCATGAAATTTAAACTGGAAGCTCATGTTAACATGTGTAAGATCCTGCCAAGATTTGGGAATTTCTGGAGTTAAACTTGAGGTAGCTAATTTCTTAAAGAATTAATTAGAAATTGATTTTTGAAAAATACTTAAGGGAGTTGAAAAATTATAAAAAAAAAAACTTGTTGTTTATGAAATATATGTATATATGTTTGGACAAAGGATAGAAAATTAATAAGTTGATTTGGTAATTTTTCATGAAAATGGTTTAGTTACAAACATATGAGTTAAATATGTTATGTGAAGTTGAAGAATTGGAAAATAGGATTTTAGGGCTTGAAAATCCTATATAAGGTATATGCAGATTTTTGATGAGTGATTTGATCATTGGTGATGAAATCTTATGAGTATGGCATTTTTGAATGATTAAATGCATTATTTGGTAAAGTGTAAATAATTAAATTAAATTGTTTATAAGTTTAATAAGTGATTAAAATATTATTATAATATTAACAATATTAGATTATGAGTTATTTAAGTGATGGATAATAATTTGGATAAATTTAAAGTCTTTAATATTTATCCTTGTTTTCGTTTGATTAATGCTTATATTATTGTCCTCATCCTCATGCTTATATTGTGATGAAAGTCATCTTTGGCTTACGTGCAGAGATGGACTTGGTATGATTATGACCAGGGATTATTCGGTATAATCATGACCTATAATGTTACAAATGATGTGGTAAAAGTCCTCAGTGGCCTGTAGTGCATTGATGGAAAGTTTTTGGTATGATTATGACCAAGGATTATTCGGTATAGTCATGACCATTGATGATTTAATGAATATCCTTGGCCCGTAGTGCAGGGATGACTCGATGATGTTGTTTATTTATTAAGCTGAGTCTCAGCGATAAAAATTGATGAGAACATTTTAAATCATAGAAGATAGTAGATATCATGCTTTACTTGACTCTTCTAATGGATTGCTTATTCCGTTGCAGTTAAATTTGATGTCTATTGTATTTTATCAGTTTAACATTGTTGAAGGCTAAGTATAATTTATTCTGCATTATCTTAGTCATAATATTTCTTATTATCATTAGTTGAGTTCACCCTTTCTTTCACTCGCTTCTCTTCGTGAAATGAGAATATAGCTGAGACTAGTCGGGGAATGGAGTGACGGTCCAGATGATAGCATTGGTAGTCCTTACTATGGCATAACATGCAATATATAATTGTATTGAGGAACTAAGAATTTTATACGTCACTTAATAATTGATTTTGGTGAACAACATTAGGGTGATGAGAACCCGACCCTGAAAGCGTCAAAAGTGCACCACAGTAAAATGAAGAGAACAGAAATCTTCTCGTGTCCCTTTGGAGACTTGAAATATTTGTTGTTGTACTTTATATGGCATGTATTAATTTGAGTATGAATATTGTCGTATTATATACGTTACAATATTTGTATTCAAACTCACAGTATATATGTCGTCTTATTTTGCACGACTGTTGTATAATTAAGTTGTATTTGAATTTTGTACCATGTATCTGGCGACTCAAGATGGGTGATGTATACTTATTTTGGGGGCATCACAGTTGGTATCAAAGCTTAGGGATATGATCCCTGGCTGAGATGTGAGGCAAGAATTAGAAGGGGAGAGACGGGGAATTCCTTCGCTAGTATGACCTACCTAAGTTTATTTGGTATTTAATTGGTCGGTCAGAGTATAGGGATAATATGTGATATGTTAATTAACCCTTGTTTTGTTTTAGTATTTGAAAATGGCATCCGAAAATATTGAGATAAGCAATGAAGCACATGAGACCGTTGAGACACCTTTAATCACTAACTAGGTTAATGTGATGTCAGACGAAGAAGAAATTAGAGATACCTACGTGGTGAGTGAAGAACTAATAGTTGCACCCGAGCTAGTTGTAGAGGTAGCAGTTGAGAGTGAGGAAGAAGAGGAACCTGAGGAGAATTGGTTAGAAGAATTTTATGATCAAAATTTAGAATTACAAAATCGTATTCATGAGTTAGAAGAGCAAATTTGAGAACTAGCAGCGAATGGGAGCAAAGAGATGTAACAATTCAAAATTGTGTTACCCGATGTGCGATGCTTGAACAGAAGCACTCTTTGGCAGAGTATAAGATATTAGAGCTGGAATCTGAGAATGCTATGATCAAAGTTCTGATGAAAGAAGAAGCAACTAGACGAATGAGAATAGATGATGCATGGGTAAAAGCCGCACGACGCGTAGATATTGTAGAAAAAGACGTCCGATCCAATAAGGCCAAAATAGATGAAATGGATTTTGTTTTTTGGACATCAATTGGGAGAATCCAACATCGAATTCGGAATTACCCTGTGCAGTGCGGTCAACCCCAATTCAATATGGATCGGAGAGTAATGATTCGAATCATGGATCAGGAATGTGACGAAGCAATTAAGGGTGGAATGTACTCTACAACAAAGTTAAGTCCAACTGGGATGTCCTGACAAGTCAAAATCGGTAGTTTAAGAGAGAGCATTTTTTTTTGTGACGAGGAACCTGAACAAAGTTATCACGGGTAAGTTAATCATAAACTCTTGCGAAGTCTATACCTTGTTAGATACCGGTTCTACCCACTCTTGCGAATGTTTGAACTTGGCTTTTGAGAAATTAGACTTTGACTTATCTGTTGAAACTCCGTTTGGAGAAACCTTCGTTACATCCACTATTTATAAATCTTGTTTAATTTAAATTGACATTTTCACGTTACCTGTCAATCTTATCTCTTTGAAAATACTTGCATTTGATGTGATTTTAGGAATCGATTGGTTAACTACTCACCATGCCAAAATTGATTATTTTTGTAAGGTTGTTACCTTTTATATTCCTAACCAACCTGTTATGCGAATTCAAGTAACCAAACCACTAAAATCAATCATTGTCATATCAAACCATAAGTAAAAAGCCCTGAGCCTTTCGCTAGTGACTTCCAAGTCTTGGAATACACCGAAGCCAGACTTTCTGTAGGCGACACCATGAATGACGATGGCAAGTTGATAGGTATCAATGTGACGTGCTATCCAAGTCTTGGATGAGAGTCACAATTTTTAAACGATATTTTTATTGTTAATAAATTTCTGGACGTATTCTTGAAGACTTCTTAGCCTACCCCTAGAGCGTGAAATTGAATTTTGTATTGACCCCAGTACAAAACCCATTTCTAAAACCCTCAAGTGTTTCTTCATCCAAAACGAACGTATAATGCGCCAAAGACAATGGCTCGAGCTGTTGAAGGTTACGACCATTCAATACCATCGTGGAAAAGTGAACGTGGTAACTGACATGTTGAGTAGAAGATCATATGCGTTCACGAGTGCGAATATACGAACCTACGTAAAGATAATGAATATATGATTAGAACAGACTTTAGTTGATAATGTTAAAGCTGCTAAAGCTACAGACCTGGAGCTGATGAATACAAAGAAGAAGGTTCAAGAGGGCGTTATTTTAAAAGTAAGAGTTGCTGAAGAGAGAAAATCTCAACCCTCGATTTAATTGGCCCATTTGAAATCCTCGATCGAGTAGGAACTGTGGCCTATAGACTCGTTTTACCGCAAAGTATGTCGCGTGTTCATAATGTTTTTAACGTATCGATGTTACGTAAATATGTGGACGACTCGAACCACATTATTAAATTAGAACTAGACGATATAGTAGAAGATTTAACGTATGAGGAGATACGTGTTAAAATCTTGGATAAGAAGGATCGTATTCAACACTCAAAGGTTATACCTCAAGAGTTAGAATTTGAAATGAAGTCAAGGTATCCTCACCTCTTCGACATACCAGGTACGTACGTAAATTTTGAGGGTGAAATTTCATAAGGAGGGGAGATTGTAAAACCTCAAATTTTACGAATAAAGATTAATTTCTCGAACTATTTTTTTTGAATATTATGGTGTGGATTTGAGATAATGTTATAGTTGTGGGTAGTATTTATAAATTTTGCAAAGTATGTAAGTTGTTATATAATATTCGATTGGTCGGGGAATATTCTTTTTATCGGGGAATATCCGTACGACGGTATAATCATTGGTGGACCCCACAACAGAATTATTGTCGGATTGAGAAAACGACAAAAATATTTTTATGAAAATAACGGCGGAAGTTTTACCGTTAAAACTGTTGAACTACTTGGTAGTAAAAATACGATGAATGGCGTGGTTGCATAGTAGCACACCAGTATTGATTATTGATGCTTACGTGAGAAGTTACTTAGTTTTGTTCAATTATTGCTACAATAATTGCTTTGATAAGATCTCACGTTATTTGATTCAATTATTATCGATATTTTATATATTATTAAATCAATAATTGAGACGATGAAGTTATTAATATTATTATTTGCAATATTAACGATGTCTAGAAGTTACGCCAGGAGAGGTTTGGTCACCTAATTGCGCTACTAATAGGAGAAAATCCTTATTGAAAGCCCTCTCTTTCCTAGGAACGACACAATTCGATTAATAGTGTGAATTATAATAACGATGATGAAGTTTGTTTTATTATTATTATAAATATAATAAAATGAAAAACTTTTATATAAAATAGAATACTTTTATAAAGTTATTTATTTTATTAGATTTTAAATAATATATATATATATATATATATTTTGTAAATAGATTATATTATATTTTATTGCATAATATCCTTTCTATTTTTCCTATAAATAGGATGCTTAGTTAGAATTGAAAATCACACCAGAAGTTTAGAGAATTCTTCTTCTATAATCTTGAGTGTATTTCTTTAGAGTTTAAGAAAGCTTTGAGCGTAGTGCAAGTTTTCTTCAAGTATATCCCCGCCCTACCGTCGGAGTACTCTTCTTTATAAGGTAAGGGATATTATTTGTTGTTCTCGTAAGGGGTATTATTTTTTTTGTATTCATGAAGAGAACTTCTATTATTCCATTTCCTTATTATTCTCGTTGAATAACTCAGTATGTCACAAGTACCGCATACATGGTGAAATTCTTTTGTTATTCCATTCCTTATTATTTTGTTGGAATAACCTGTATATACAAAGTACCACATACATGGTGAAATTCTTCTGTTATTCCATTCTTTATTATTCTGTTGGAATATCCTGTCTGTGTGTATTATTGTCACACCCCCAAATCTAGGTACTTCATTCCCACAAGATTTGGTGCTCACTATTCATACATTCATACTATCTACCCAAATAAAATAATATTTAAACCATAAAATCTCCCCTTAAATAGGGTTACATCATTAAGTTCCCAAGTTATCTAACCTTTAAACATCATTCAAATGCAGAATTAAATTATTACATAACATCATTAAAATAAAGTCTAAGATCATCATAATAATATAAAGTACAAATCAGCATCACTTGTACAATTTTCCCTTTTCTTTGCTAATTGAAGGCTCGTCTACCTTCTCAACTTTAGCTGCAATGAGTTTATAAATATGCAAGAGTGAGCAAAACAATTTCTCACTGAATATAACAATGAATTAAAAGGAATAGAATAATAATAATTGCCAACGAATAGGCTCATCAAAACTGAATAGTACTCTAACAATGATAATCAAAACTGGAATCCAAAATATGGAATAAACATAACTGAGGGTCATAAGACCATGAAACATGTCCACAGTTGCGAGTAATCTTTCAACTCCAACTTTAACAGTCATAAAACTATAAGGACTCCTCGTACTTAGGGGGATCAGCCCTTCGTACCATGTATTGTGCACAAACATTTAACGCTACGTGTAAGTTATCCCTTAATAATAATAGGGTTGTTCATCTCAGTATTTAGAGTACAAGTCCGCCCCAAAGAAAGTTTGGTTTGGATAAGCTTTCAAGGGTAATTTGAAGTTCAACGAACATCAACTAGAGGACTAGTTGAATTAACAATGTTTGATAATCATAACAGATGTCTTAATAACAACATGACATAGAACAATTGAGAATCATAAATGAACTGAATATACATATTAAACTCATGCTTGAAATGACTTTAGAGCATAAGCAATCAACAAAATAAACAAATGGTAAACCTTTGCTTGAACAATAAATAAGCTAAGGTTAGAGTTTTATAATATTAGAAATGAAATTATTGAATGTACATTAATTGATAGCAAGATGAAAACTAGAACTTGCCCACTAAGGTATAACTCATGCAAAGAATTAAAACAGCTTAATAATAAGGACAAGAACTCAAATCTACATTCATTATACAAGAATAGAATTTAAGAAACTTGCTTAACTATAAACAAGTGAGAATGAATCAATCAAATGAGAATTTCAAATAACATTAGAGTTAAAGTTTGCTCGAATGAATTTTAGGAACATTTGACTTATTCAATAACAGACAAGATAACATATCTAGCTCAATCAAAAGAATAAAGTGACACAATGTAATAATAGAACTAACTCAATGAAAGAGTAGAGTTAGAAAGCTTTCTCAATGTCAAAAGATAGGGTTTAGAAACTTGCCTTGAACGTAAGCTATAAAATTAAACTCACGATCACCTACACATAATTTTAGAATCACAATACCTATGAGATATGCTAACACATCATAACATGTTCATTTCTAGCTAAACTTATCATTTTCACACAAGTTTTTCATTACCACTTATATTTCAGAAAATCTAAGTGTTTTACTTCGCAATACTTGTCTAACGTTCATTATGTATACCACATTATCGCATAACATATTCTCGATTTACTAATCACTTTTTAAAATTTGAATTCATAATCCACATAACATGACTCTAATTCACCTCTTTGTTACATGATTCTCATATTCCATAACCTTAAGTTAAGCTACAACGAACAACCAAAGTCTGCAGAATAAATAGACTTCAGTGTCTAAGAATGGGCACTTTCATGCGACCGCATCTGAGTTTTATATCGAGCCAGTGTGTTGCACAGGATGGCACCAAGGCTACTTGCGCTTAGAGGTCAAGCTACGCGCAACTTGCAGAACCCAGATAAGCAGAACAGAGCCACGACACTTTTCATAAGCCAACTAACACGAATTTCACTCATCAAACAGTGAAATTAACACATACAAATGATATAACACCATTACAACTTGTTTCCTCACTTATATATCAATATATAACAACTTAACAACAATTATACTACTGTAATTTCTCAAATTTTAGGTTTTTCATATAAAACTCAATATTTTTGATATTCATCCAAAAATTAACACTGTGATTTCATTACATGCTCAAATAGTCTCATTCAATTACATTATGTTCGTATATCAATGAACTAACATAAACAAAACTCAATTAACATTTTAGCATGCAATTTGGCCCTCAAAATTGATACTTACATAGCTACACATGAAAACATAAACACTGACGTCATTTTCTTTCACTGTTAACCGAAAATTAACATGTGATTACCCTATTTGACACAAATTCTAGCATTATAAACATATACAATTGCAATTATCAACTATATAATCCACAATTCAACAATTGCTTATAACAGATCATGAGAAAATTCTTGCCGTGAAATACATATACACGTATATACACACATATATAACTCCAAGGTTGTGAACATACCTTCAATTAGCATGTAATTCTTGCTACGATCACTGGAATTGTTGTGAAGATTCACAAGTTCCCTCTCACCTCTCTCTAAACTCAGACTAAGCCAATATCCAACTGACCAACTAGTATGCGTAATATAAAAAAAACATAAACTGATATGGCCTTAATAGCCATCATCAGTTATCAAAATAACGTCTATAACATAAATACATTATATTTCTTATTTATTTTATTTTATTTATATTATTTATTTTATTTAAATTAGAAATTCAAAAGCCATAGGCTTTGTTTGGCAAATCATTTAAAATTAAAGAGTTAAAATACTTAAGCCTTGTTTGGAAAAAAACTAATTTAAATCCTTTTTAATTTATTTTAATAAACACTTTAGTTTATAAACTATAATCACATATTATTTTCATATCCAACATTAACCCATTAAATTAATCACATACTATATTTTAATTAAATATAGCCTTTTAGCAAATATCACCAAATTATAATTTTTATTATAACTTTATTTAATAATTTAACATACCCTCTAAATTATTAAATCAACACAACAACATAACACCTCGTGTTATAATACAAACCTCTAAATTATAAATTAATTTAATTTACAAAATTCTCTAATACATTTAGATTCATCAACCGACACATCAATAAAATATTTATTTAACAATAAACACCTCAAATAATATTTATATAACTCAATAAATATTTAAATTACAATTTAAAATTTTGGATCGTTACAATTACGCATGACCTGGTTCCATTATTTATTATTCTGTTGGAATAACTCATATCAAAGCGGTCTATCGCATGCATGGTGAATTCATTGTTATTCCATTATTTATTATTCTCGTTTAATATCACATCAAGCGTTTACGCATGACTCGGTTCCATTATTTATAATTAGCTTAATATCATCGTGCATGCGTTCTTACGCATGACCTGGTTCCATTATTTATTATTCTGTTGGGAATAACCTGTCTTTGCGATCTATCGCATGAATGGTGAATTCTTTAGTTATTCCATTCTTTATTATTCTATTGGAATAACCTGTCTATGTGGATTACCACATGCATGGTGAATGATCCTTTGTATTCATTCCTTATTAAATTATGGAAATGATCTGTTTACGTGGATTATGATGAAGGTCATAATAAAAGCATTGGACTGATGAAAATCATGCGTATATGTAGTATTAGTAAGTGTTATGATGAGTTATGTTGTTTATTATGTGAAAACATGAAAGTTTCTTAGAAATCACAAAGGGTTGAAAATCAGATTTTGGTGAAAATGGAACATGAAATTCAATTGACCATATCTCCTATTATATTTCGAATTTTTGAGTGTGGTCAAGTTCTAGAGTTAGATCTATGATTTTTCTAACTTATCCAACTGGAAACACTGGAAAAGGTGTTGTAGATTTTTGTATGGACTGATTTTAGCAAAGGAGTTAAGAACTGCAAAGTACAAAAAAGCTACTGCCCAGAAATTTAAAAGGGCATTTTTGGCCACTTAATTTGTGAGAAAAATTCCGGCATTTGGGACATGGAAATATAGGGTATAAAGTACCTCCTGTCCAAAAATGAGCTCATTCCGACTTAAAATGAGCAAGTTATGACTATTTCAATATTTAGGTTTTTTCGATGAAAAACGCTATAACCGGAGTTCTATAACTCTGATGACCATGAAATTTAAACTGGAAGCTCATGTTAACATGTGTAAGATCCTGCCAAGATTTGGGAATTTCTGGAGTTAAACTTGAGGTAGCTAATTTCTTAAAGAATTAATTAGAAATTGATTTTTGAAAAATACTTAAGGGAGTTGAAAAATTATAAAAAAAAACTTGTTGTGTATGAAATATATGTATATATGTTTGGACAAAGGATAGAAAAATAATAAGTTGATTTGGTAATTTTTCATGAAAATGGTATAATTACAAACATATGAGTTAAATATGTTATGTGAAGTTGAAGAATTGGTAAATAGGATTTTAGGGCTTGAAAATCCTATATAAGGTATATGCAGATTTTTGATGAGTGATTTGATCATTGGTGATGAAATCTTATGAGTATGACATTTTTGAATGATTAAATGCATTATTTGGTAAAGTGTAAACAATTAAATTAAATTGTTTATAAGTTTAATAAGTGATTAAAATATTGTTATAATATTAATAATATTAGATTATGAGTTATTTTAGTGATGGATAATATTTGGATAAATTTAAAGTCTTTAATATTTATCCTTATTTTCGTTTGATTAATGCTTATATTATTGTCCTCATCTTCATGCTTATATTGTGATGAAAGTCATCTTTGGCTTACGTGCAGAGATGGACTTGGTATGATTATGAACATGAATTATTCGGTATAATCATGATCTGTAATGTTATAAATGATGTGGTAAAAGTCCTCAGTGGCCTGTAGTGCATTGATGGACAGTTTTTGGTATGATTATGACCAATGATTATTCGGTATAGGCATGACCATTGATGATTTAATGAATATCCTTGGCCCGTAGTGCAGGGATGACTCGATGATGTAGTTTATTTATTAAGCTGAGTCTCAGCGATAAAAATTGATGAGAACATTTTAAATCATAGAAGATAGTAGATATCATGCTTTACTTGACTCTTCTAATGGATTGCTTATTCCGCTGCAGTTAAACTTGATGTCTATTGTATTTTATCAGTTTAACATTGTTGAAGGCTAAGTATAATTTATTCTGCATTATCTTAGTCATAATATTTCTTACTGGGCTAGTTGAGCTCACCACTTTCTTTCACTATTCTCTTCAGGAAATGAGAATATAGCTGGGACTAGTCGGGGAATGGAGTGACGGTCTAGATGATAACATTAGTAGTCCTTACTATGGCATGACATGAAATATATAATTGTATTGAGGACCTAAGATGTGTGTGTCGTATTTTATACGTCACTTAATAATTGATTTTGGTGAACAACATTAGGGTGATGAGAACCCGACCCTGAAAGCGTCAAAAGTGCACCACAGTAAAATGAAGAGAACAGAAATCTTCTCGTGTCCCTTTGGAGACTTAAAATATTTGTTGTTGTACTTTATATGACATGTATTAATTTGAGTATGAATATTGTTGTATTATATACGTTATATGTCGTCGTATTTTGCACGACTGTTGTATAATTAAGTTGTATTTGAATTTTGTATCATGTATCTGGCGACTCAAGATGGGTGATGTATACCTATTTTGGGGGCGTCAAATCTCCTATGTTATTGTTATTTCCCCCACTCTTTGCTGGTTAGTTTCCCACCAATAGTTTGCCTCGCCCCTCATCATGTATGTGGCAAATACTGTCTTCTGGTCTTCACCCACGCGAGCTATAGTGAAGGCCTTCTCGATCTCCTTGATCCAGGTTTGCGCAACTATCGGGTCAGTAGTTCCCGTGAACTCTGGGGGTCCTACACTCTTAAAGTCTTTTAAGGATGTTACTGGGACAGCTTGGGGAACGGGTGGTACCGTTTTGTTTCTTCCCCTTAGAGCTTCTCTCAATAAATCTACCAATCGCTGTATCGGATCTACTGGTCCTCTCTCATCATTAACTGACTCTTCTTGGACAGTTATTCTACGTCTGGACGGCATTTTCTGCATCACAAAATTTTCATTTTATTATCTAGTTATAATACTTAGACATTTCTCAATAGAAAAGAATTGCAAATTTATAACACGTTTCTGAAATAAGATCATTTATATTCATATGCCAAATGGTTACATTACATGTTCTTTTCTAGCATACTGCTATAAATGATATCACATATCCCCTAATATCACAAAAGACGGGGGCAACACCATCATACTACCCCTCTAACATTTTTCAAAAGTTGGGGTTTTACTATTACCTCACGTCTTACAAAAGACTGAGATTACAACAACATATTAACAACACATAAATAAAACTACTACACTACTAATCTTCATCCTCTAAACTCAATCTAACATCCCACGCTCCAACGCGCTCGAGTATTCCTTCTGCCTAATGTGCACCACCATATCCCGACTTATGGTATGCCAGGTCTGTCCTTGCTCAGCTGGGTAGTGGTTTACCCCATCGATCAATCTCTCCATGGCCGTGCGAAGAGCATAGCCCATCTTGTTCATCTTCCTCCTCTTGCACCGCACCTCATCCTCTAGATCATCTGCCCTATCATTGGCCTCCTCCCACTTCTCCTCGAAGTGAATTATATCCATCACCTCCATCTTTAACTAAGTTCGGAGAGTCTCCTTCTCCGTCCTCTCACTCAAAACCTTCTGCTCTAATTCCTCTAGCTTTCCTGCCACCTCAACATTCCTCGCCACTGCTGGGTGAAACAAAGCTCCCATCTGGATCCCTGCCTCCTTACGGTGAGCAATTTCCAACTCCATCTCCTGCATCACTAGTTTCCTCTGATGGTCCTCATCCCTCAACTTCTGGAACGCAGACTCCTTCTCCTTAGCCTCAGCCTCAAGCTCCTCTACTCTACATCCCAATTCTAATATCTGCTCCTCATACTCTCCTAACATCCGATCCTCAAAAGTAGTCTCGTCGGAGTCCTCCATAGGCTCGGGCTCCTCCTCCATAGGCTCCTCTTCAGGGTTAGACTCCACCTCTTCCTCATCGTCATCTTCAATAGGAGCCATTACTGGAATAGGCTCTGCTATCAAGTGTGTCTCAAATGCTATGTGGATATCACGTGGCTCCTCCTCTACTACTCGGCTAGGTCCTCCCATGTCAGTCATCCTACAATCACCAACATAAGACAAGACAAACAAAAACTCCATTAGAATGTTAAATAAACATAAGTTCGTTGTATAGAATGAAGTTACATTTATAACACACTAAATCTCTCAAGGAAAACTCTACATGAGTTTTATCTCCTTCCTAACTTCTAAGTTTTCTTAAGTTATATTCTAAGGACACTCGCTCCTATGGTTTATAACTATAACTTTGATACCAACCTGTGACGCCCCCGAATTCGGACCTCTACTTGGTCACTCGATTTTGGTTCATCACGTTCTCATGGTATAACTATAATAACTAAAATAACACATTCACAACGGAAAATCTAATTTAGAATAATATACAATGATTTATTATAATTATTCCCCCAAGTCTCGCAACCTACAGTGCTTAATAGATTACATAATAATATGGAATAAAGACTTATTACATAACCCTACTTAAGCTTAAACATAGTCTTAATACAACATAATAGATCTTAAACATAAAGGGACAAGCTAGTCAGTAGCCTTGCCCTTGCCCTAGTCTGTTCCAGAGACACCTCCCTGTTCCTCATTAATTAAATGGTTTTAAATAAGCAAGGATGAACACAAATTGCCCAACAAGTAATATACAACAAGGGTAAAGAGTTTCATAACATACGTAAAGTATCATCTCTAAGATAGTTCAGAGTTTCAGAATAATAACATGAACAATGAATGTCAACAATTCTTGGAATAAGAACGATAATTCAATATAAATCAACAGATATATATGAATTCAACGACTATCAATGTATCCAATTGGATAAACAATTTATAATCGAAAGCGATCACTAAGGATCATTGAACATCTACTAGAATTACCAATATTAAATCGATAACCCAAAAAATATCAAGTACTATAGATGATCAGTCTACAATACTTTAAGTTATGCATAACACCACAATAATAAACCACTCATGTATTGGGGTTTCCAACAACATACACTCCCCTTACCATAAGGGTTGTTCAACTCAGTTTTCAAGATTTTCGCACCAATCAATTAGTTTGGACAGTTTTATAAACATGCATATAGTCTATCCGAATCAAATGGCATCGACTCTTTCACAATATTCAAGGACAATACCAAGTTCAACAAGAATAATTGCTTTCACAAGGGTTTAACATACTAGCTCATTTGAACGAGAAAGTAATATAACTTGTATTCAAAGTGATAAGCTTACGGTATTCGTCGAATAAAGAACGCAAAGATACTTGCACAATAAGAGTAGGGTTTGGATACTTGCCTTAAGCGTAGTTTATCCACTTTAAGAAATTAACACTTTCAAATCCTATTTATAATGTAGTATATGTTCAAGATGTTCATTAGCTAACACAGTCTTTAATCAAGCTTTACATGATACGGTATAAAAATCAGATTATAAATTCATCATGAATCAAATACTTAGTTACTTCATAAACAAATCAAGAATGCTCAAGGTTAAGACCTCCTTACTCATGGACTTTTATATTTCGAGACAAAACTCCATCATCTCACTTAATTATCACATATATACGTGTATCAGTAGCTTTAAAACCTCTTCTAGTAATATAGGTACCATACAAGATAGCTGTCCAAAATCAGAACTTATTATCTTAATTTCCAGATCAAGTAAATTGCTACCTCTATCTAGGCTTAGGGGATTCGTGCGTTAATTATACCGTCTCTCCTGCAACTGGGTCAGAGTTAGTCTTTGCTTCTGCTTTTACCAAACCTTGCACATCTACGTACTAATACTCTACCATATCTACATGTTAGAGGTGTTCACATACTCACATACCCGTTATTGAGTTTATTTGTATAAGTTTGAACTTAAGTCTTTCATGGCATTCAAGCAAAACATTATCAAGCGGTTACCATGACTCGTTACTTGGCTATACACCCACATAGAGATTTCAAATTCTGTTAATGCATATACTTGTAACATTCATAATGCTTGTTCATAGCTATTATTGATTACAGCTTAAAATCATACTTTAAACTCATGTTTATTTTGAAATCATCAAATTCCATACATATAAATCATACCTAGAGATATTATAGACATAACATGGCATCTTATCTCATTAGCATCTAGATATTCATGTGATACAACTAGATTTTGAAAATATGTCCAAGTTTGCTTTTGAAACCATTTTAGGCTTGAACTATGCAATCTATCACACTTAAAACAACTTCAAAACTCTAAGCATAGGTAGTCAAGTTATGTTAACATGCTCGCAAAGTCAGAACATAAACTATGTAGAAATCTTGCATGTTAGCTCACTAGGCTAAACCTTTTTTTGAAAACATCACTAACACAAAGCCTAATAAGGTAGTTATGCACAAAGGAACCATGTACATTCGAGCATGCTCATTTATGTGTAAAATTAGTCATGTATAGCTTACTAGGTTCAAAATCTGCAGAACATGATCTCTAACATAGTTTGTTTTCAAAACCTAAAGTCCAAATCTCCATTTAAACCATATACCTTCGTTAATCATGCAAGTCTATTAAAACATGTTTATATTGAGTTAATATACTTGTATATACCTCTTACATATGTTTATATGCTAGCTTGAATCATAACAATTAACTAATATTGATCAAAGTTATAAAATGTAGCTTTCAATCGAAAAGAGGAACAGAGAATGCATTGCTAGCTGCGCCTCGAGATTAATATCTGGCCAGCAATTAAGCCACACACAGATTCGAGCGAGCCAGAATCTACTTCGACAACTATTCAAATTTCAAACACGTAATTTACACACGAAATTGATTTGTAAACACTCATGTATCAGTTTAAACATGCTCATAAGGACATATAATAACTTTATAAACATTACCCACCCTTATTAACATCTAATTCTATAAAATCAAAAATTTGAATTTCAAGAACTTAAAACTCTGTTTACAGAAATTGAAATTGGAAAGCATGGAATAGAGTTATACCTCTGCAATATGAATGGACTTGCTACTAGTTGAACTCTTAAGCTCTTAGAACACTTGTATGCTCTCAATCTTACAAAGAAATTCTTAGACAACTTCAAGCAACACCAACTGATAAACATGGCTGCTATTTATAGAAGAGTTTTAGACTGGACCTTTGAGTTACACAAAACTTGAATTCATAGTGCAATGCAATGAAACAATGGTTTGCTCAAGAGTTGGCCAACTACCCTCAAGCTCAGCCATCATCACCTAGCTCTAGCCTTTTGGAAGAATACGTATTATAGCTTTGGGTTACTGTTCATTATACTTGGTGACACTAATTATGGGGCAAGAGAGAAAATCCCAGCATTTCATGTTACCTAGGCTTGGTTTGGTTTATTTAATTCTCATAATGTAATCCCAATGTACAATTGTTACCATATTAGTAATTTAGGGATTAAATATATACTCACATCATATAATTTATGTACATTAAATATACGCAATAAAATAATGCAGTCAGGTATTTTTGCCCGGGTAGTTCCATAATCAACTCTACTACTTACATAACCACATGATAACTTATGTCATAGTTTTAATAATTTATGTTTCAAGGAAGTAAGTGCAATATGGAAATATAACATACATATAATCCATGTACATTTTATCACACTGGTACACTTTATTGAAATAATAGTTTATAATATGTTCATGGTATATTATTTTATTGTATACCCACACACATATTGCCACATAGATAATGTATTTATAACATATAGTTCCAATATGTTTAATCGCATTGCCTTATACAATATAGTTTTATAAGACTTAATATATAGTCACATAAATGTCACACTGCACTATATAATATAGTTGTATATGCACATAACCGTTAATCTAATATTATCATATAAATAAATAAATAAATAAATTATTCACTTCTTTGATTAATTAACACCAATATTAATTAATCCAATCATCATTGATCAATGTATTTACGGATTTCCATAATCATTATTTATCTATGTAATTCTTATTATATTGAAAATAATAGTAATCACACACGATTAGTTAATTACTAAGTAATCCACATTCCACCATAATCAATTAATATTAAATAATGGCTTACTTAATAATTACTTCGTTGAACATAACGTACTTTGTTCCGTGGTTTATCAATGTCACACATATCACATAATTGTTTCATTTAATAATCAAAGTGAAACAAATTAGTTTTCTATAATCGACCATCGCAAGCAATTGCGCCAAAAGTTGTATCTTCTTGACGGCAGTGCGGCTATGCCGCGGTGCCTTGACAGCCCAAGATCGGTTTATCTTAAGCCAGTGTCAACCCCTATCGTCATACCCATTTTACTTGACATGAATTAATGTCCACAAGAGTGATATTACAAGTCTAAGAGCGTATTGATTACTTATATAAAATCTCATGATCATTCCTGATTAATCTTTCTAATTCCCATTTCAACTCGCTTAATGAATTCTCTCGTTTCACCTTATGCCACACAAGGCATTTCACAATTCTCATTGTCACTTCACGTTTCTTAATACTCATTGATCTAAATACGAATCAATTGAATTAACCAACTCACCAAACAATAACACTTATATTCACATAAATATTATTTCCATTAATATATTCATTTAATAATACGTGGAAATTCTCGGGTATTACATGAACTCACCTTCTCTAATTTCATTGCTGAGAATTGCTAGTATGGAATTGAGAGTATAAAAGTGTTATAAGGACTTGGAAGTTCAAATTAGCAGAAAATTCATTCATATTGCAGAGGTATAACCACATTCCTTGCTTTCCATTATCAGTCTCTGTCAAAAAGAGTGTTGAGTTCTTGAAATACAAATTCTTGATTTTGTGGTGTTAGATGATGATGAGGTTGGGTAATTGTTATATAGTTGTTATATGACCATATAAGTATGTTTAAACTGATATAGGACTGTTTAGAATCGAGTTTGTGAATAATTTCTGTGTTTGGGCTAAATAATTCTTAAAGCGCATCGCTCTAGCTCAAACTAGACACTTGCAGCAATGCTTGCTTTAATAATAATGATGATTGATTTCATGAATCAATGAATACGTGTAAGTATACACGATCAACAAGTAATAAAGTTATAAGATAGAATGTCGATCCCACAGAGAATTCTAATCAATAAATTCCAACTACTAGTACTGTATCAATCCAATTTTATTTAAACAACCATAAGATGTGATTTTTATAATTAAAAAACTAAATTTAACAATTAAAAGAAGATTATTCTAAAATAAATCAAATAAACAGAACTAAGATTTGAATGAATGAATTCAGATAAATAAAGATTAAGACCTACGGAATTGTTAACATGAATTCTCAAATGCCAAAAGTCCTTTTCCAAGTGATCAATTGACTTCTATTTAATCCAGATTAATATTTCTATATTCCTATGCAAAACAATTGAGTTAAACTCCTTTCAATCCCAATTCCTTATGTGTTAGATGCGGTGAACAGATATTTCCATTCAATTCACAAACCTAATTATTCACTTTGCAAATAACTAAGTCACACGTTATCGTGCCCAGTTCTAACCATAGAAGTCCTCTTTCAATTCCTTCTAGAGTAACAAGGTAATTACTGGCCAAATAATTAATCAATAAATGCAAGGCAAGATAAACAATTCACTTTAACATAAATAATTGGAATAAATCAAATAACTAATTTATAACCATAAAAGGTTCAATTGAAATCTTAATTAAAGAATTTAGTTCATAGCAAAAATTAAAACCAACAATCTTTTAAAAATCATCCTTAAAGAATTACACAAATTGAAAGAATGAAGAAGAATAAAACTCAAGAGCCAATCCTTCAATCTTCAAGTAATTCCTTGCTTGGTCTTCAATTGTGGTTGATAGTCCCCCAAATTCAGTTGAATAAACTTTATATATTCTCCTCATCTCACCACAATCCTTTCTCAATTCAAATTCTAAATTAAATCTGCCAAACCAAGTCAAATAGACGGTCAAAACACGTGCCTGGTCAACTCTAGTCGAGCTCCAACGCCCCGACGCTTCATCTAGTACAATTCCTAGCACCCCGACGATATACCACAGAAATTACCAAACTGCCCTTTTGTAGCTTAAAACTCCCAATCGCTCCTATCGCTCCCGATTCTGCAAAACAACAACTAAACACAATAAAAATACTTCTAAATGACTCAAGAGTGCACAAATTTAAGCCCAAGAATATCTGATACATGGGTATACTACCCAATCATCAAATACCCCCAAACTTAAATCCTTGCTTGTCTTCAAGCAACAAAACACAAAACAACACGAAAAAAACTAACTACCATGCAAATGCAAACTATCTATATGTTCTTAATTCCAGCAATCAAATAGCACACCGTATGTTCATAGGCCTCAGAAAAATCACAACAACATGCTAATACATTATGTTAAGGCAGATCAATAATATCCCAACAATCAATAAATCTAAATGTGTTATTACTGATATCGTGTGTGTGTGATCAACAACCATGCTAACCAATGAAAGGCAAAAATATGAAAGATAATAAATTTCTTAGTAGGCATCATATAGTGTAAACTTGAGAACTCATCAAATAAGCTTGTTTCGGTTGAAATCAAACACTTACCAAAGTCCAAGGGTCAAAATGGAATACTTATACTTTTTTTATAACGGGAGCTTTTTACACTTTTCCCGCTTATTACTGCTCTTTTTTTTTCCTTTTTCCTCATGACTATGCATTGTCTTATTCCCTTAGGCTTTTCAGTGTTACCTTAACGAGCTTTCGACGAAAGACTCCCAAGCCATTAACACCTTAGGGCGCTAGGTGTAGAGACAATCCCCTTGGGCTTACTTACTCAAGTAACAAAGGCCACAAAACTAGACAAGCATGCCACGGTGTTTATTATTTTTTTGTTTTTTTTTCAAAGCTTATATAATCCAAATATTTTTCCCCTAAACTTGAGTTTATGTCTAAATTCAGTCTGCATTAGCTATTCAAAATGTTCCTTTATTTCACTAGTATTCATCCTTTAGAACTCTATTATCTATCCATTTAAACTATCATAGCCAACATGGTCATTTTTCAAAACGTGCTATCCTGATAATATCAGTGTCAAACCGATAAAGATTTAAATCACGTCAAGAAAATCATATCACTAGCTTAACAATCCTTACTAGACTTGTTCATGCAATTTTACTTTCATCATTGGCCCCAAACATACGTACTATCAAAAGCTGGAATTAACATGCAATCCTAAATGCAATATTTAACTAACAATAACAACCCAAATCCACAAAATATTAACAAACTACGACTGGAAATAAAAATTAACTACCCCCAAACTTATCTAGAGCAATGTCCTCATGCGAAAAATAAAGCAAAATAAAACAGAGGACTTCCCTGATGAACTTATGCCTCGGGTGGAGCATCATTGTCCTCGCTCATCTCTAGATCGGAAGGGGGGAACACAAGCAGAATAGGAGCAGTGGGGAACTGGCTGAGATTAACACCCGGGAATAGCTGGGCGTTCATGGCATTTTGAGCAGCAAACTGGTCAACCAAATACTTGTAGATAACAGCTTGACGTTCAGACAAGCGGACATTCTGGGATTCAAGGTTGTAAAACCAGCCGTCAATTTCCCGTTGGACAGCTTTAGGAACCACACCACGATGAGTTGCTGAGGACGGACCATAAGTAGGTGGAGCTTGAGGTGGTGGAGCTTGTGTAGCTTTAACTTGGGGAATTATGAAACCTAATCCCCTAGGGTGGTTTTCCCCACCTGTCCACACTTTATACCTGCTTATCAACTTATGGTCCAATACTGGCATAGGCGTTTGAATCATCTCATCTGATTTCCATTTCACCCCAAACATGGCACATAAAACGCAAATTAAAGACGGATGGGGTAAACCTCCCGTGGTTCCTCATCGTGACTCTCGTAGAATGGACTGCTGGATAACATGACTGACATCTATCTTCAATCCTTGAATGATGGAATACAGCAGGACAACCCTCTCCTTGGTGACATGACTCACATGTGTGCATGGCATGAGTTTGGCGCATATAAAGGCATACCACGCCTTTCCATATAAACTGAGGTTAGAAAGTAGAAAGGTCATGCTGCCACGTTCATGTAATCTCCACGTGGTTCCCGGTTGACAAAGCTCTCAGATGATTTTCTCATAGTCTAGACCTTAACTCACAAGACTGGCATACTCGTTGTTCAGTCCCTCTAATGGCAGTTGATAGCATCCGTTTATATCCTCGTCGCCAATTTTAACAGTTTTGCCCCTCACAAACACCCCATAGTGGAAGTTCTCGGGCATGTTGGCGTAGAACTCTTTGACAACTGCAATCATGGCTGGATCGGGTTATTCGGTGAGTGGGAACCAATTCCTCTCAGCTATCATGACCGCTATGTCCCCGTCTTTGGATTGATCGGGCCTTAAACCTCATTCGGGGATGAGAGAGCGGGTAGCCATCTTGTTGTAGCATTCCTGTGCCTCGGCGCTGATGAACCTGCGATTATCAAATTTGGGTGGAGCTGAGGCGGAACCGGAACCTTCGCCGCATTGACGCTTTGAAGCCATGTCAAAATTTCTGCACGAATTTGTATTTACATATATTAAAATGTAGCATAAGCGATTAGAGATATATGTATACATAACACTACCCCCAAACTTTGAAATGACTGCATGTTATGTGCAAGGTTTGGGGGGGTGTGGGGATACACATAGGCTCATGGGAGTGCAAAAGTGATCAAGTATGTGTGTTCTTCATTTAATGAACAACATTGAGTAAGGCTTCGCAAGTTACGCTCAAGAGAGATGACATGTAAAGCAATATTATTCCTTGTATGCATCAACATAGTTTTCACCCCCCCCCCCACCATAGTGATATATGTAACGCCCCGGAAAATCGAACCTTTTGTAAATACTTTTAATAATGAATAAAATAATATTATTTATTATTATTATGTATTCGTAAGATGAATGTCGTTCTATAACCTAGAAACATTGGAACGTCATAGTATTTTAACTACGTGGGGGAAATAAAGTGTTTGAATTTCTAAGACGAAAATAAAAGCTTTCCGAGAAATTTTTCGAAAGACACTATTCATCGATTTCTGCTCGGGAATTATTTTTTAACTTCCGAGAAATACGTAACGTTATAATATCAAGGTGAGATAGATTATGTAATAATAATCTAAGTATGGAAAACGTAATATTTCGCATGCAGACTTAATTTGGGAACTTTAGGTTTATTAAGCGTTAAAGGAAGAAAGTTGTGATCGTATAATGTGTATACGTTGTATGAAGTAATGAATGTAAGTATAATACGACGTATTGTACTATTATGTATGAAGAATGAGATAACGTATATTATGAATTAATATATGAGCTAGCATACGAAGATTATACGTGGTGTATATATGTTAAGTTGTTAATTAAATGTAATGGATTTGTAGGATTATTAACCTAATAGTATAAGTCCAATAGAATGTGACAATCAAGCCCAAGTGTTTGATAAGTCATAAGTCCAAACAATGGTAGCACAAGCCCAACAAGAAAGTAGTTAGATTAATTATCAAAGCCCAATGAGAAGCCATGATCCATGGGGCAAACCAAGGGTGAAATGGGTAAACTTGATGGGCAAACATTATGTGTGATGACCAAGTATAAGAAGTGGTTAGCAAGTAGACTTGGAGGTTAAGTTATGAATAGTAAGGAGGTGGAAAGTGAGGAGGTTATTAAGGAGGTGGAATAAGGAGGTGGGATGGTATTATTGACCATTTTACCCTAGCTTTGAGTGGCCTATAAAGTTGTGATCGTATAATGTGTATACATTGTATGAAGTAATAAATGTAAGTATAATACGACGTATTGTACTATTTTGTATGAAGAATGAGATAACGTATATTAAGAATTAATATACGAGCTAGCATACGAAGATTATACGTGGGGTATAAATGTAAAGTTGTTTAATTAAAGGTAATGGACTTGTAGAATTATTAACCTAATAGTATAAGTCCAATAGAAGTGACAATCAAGCCCAAGTGTTTGATAAGTCATGAGTCCAAATTATGGAAGTATAAGCCCAATAAGGAATTAGCTTGATTAGTTAACAAGCCCAATGACTAAGCCATGATCCATGGGGAAAACCAAGGGTGAAATGGGTAGACTTGATGGGCAAACATTTTGTTTGGTGCCCAAGTGTTGTGATGAGTAAGAAAGGGAAGTGGCTAGCAAGTTAACTTAGTTGTAAGGTAATGAATAGTAAGGAGGTGGAATGAGGAGGTGGATTAAAGGAGGTGGGATGCTTAAAGTCCATAATACCCTAGCTTTGGAATGCCTATAAATACCAAGCCTCATTTCATTTGTTGGTTGTTATTTTATCCAACACTTTCATCTCAAAGATAAGCTACTTAATTGGTAGAGAGAATAAGCACTTTTAAGTCAAAGCTTCCTTTGTTAGATTTTCTAAGAAGAAGAAGTTAGACATCAAAGGTAATGATCTTGTGTCTAATATTCTTCCATCTCTACCATGATAGGATTGATAGAGAAGTAGGATGGTATACTAAGAACATGTAATAAGTCATTAATGAACAGACTTAAGCCGAATAAGTTGAATAAGCAACTTGAACTCTAAATAAGTTGATAATCTTGTGAAGAACTTGTCATATGTTTGTCATATGATGTTAGTATGTTGGATATAGCATGAGAACATTGATTGATGGACTTAAGTTCATAGAAAGTCATAAGCATGAGGAATTATAGTTCATAAGTTAATTAAGTCATTGACTTATGAGGATAAGTCAAAACCTACTTTATCAATAAGTTGGTGTAATAAGTAACTTGTAATGATCATACATTGGTTAAAATCCATTTAGAATGATTAGTGATGAAGTTTTTCCAGAATTCACACGATTGGACGATTATCGTCGAATTCGTAAAATTCTTGGAATGGAAGTCGTATTTTGTGTTTGAAGTCAGAAATGTTGGTTTTCGATGGAGACAAGTCATATTTTGCATTATAGAGTTGCGGACTCAAAAATGACCGGATTCCAACTTAGAACGAAGAAACGAGCGTTGAACGTTCACGAACGTTTATCGTTTTCATTGAAAATGGACTAATAGGTGAAATTTTAGCAAACAAAGTTAAATAGATAAAATTCTTACATGAACGCATAGAGTATGTAATTTGTGAACCGTAGGCTTTTGAACGGACCAATTCAGAATTATAACGAAGAAGTTATGCGTCCGGGAGTTTTGTGAAATTTTTAAAATTTTGCAAACGATCGAGGCAACAGTGAGTCCGCATCATGCATGACTCACGATCTTAAAGCCGCACCTCGGTAGCGAAATTTCGGAACCGTCATCTTCGCTAACTTTCGCATGCCATGTGTGAGATAATGAACTAATGGTGGTAGCAAATACTTTCATATCCTGGAGGCTAGACATCGCTTACTTCAACATGTTGTAGCGCAAGATAAAGAGTAATGGGAAATTTGTGCATTTCAACCCTAGGCAATGGACAGTAAAGAATAATTACAAGTATAGAATGAAAGGGAACTTTATAGTAATGAACTAAGGCATAAGCATGACATTGTTAGACACTTAATGTATGATGATTAAGAGTTAATAATCACTTGAAGATGAATGAAATGTGAATGACGTATTGAAAGCCGGAAACCCATAATAGTAGATCTAAGTCAGGATTTACATTGAGATGAAGGGTAAGATATAATAGTATGTATACTTGATTATATATGACCTAATGTGGTATGTTATATGATCATGTATTGTAGAAACGTAGAGACTTAAAGTGTACATGTGTTAATCAGTAAGTAGACATTGAAGGCAAGTATTCTAACCCTTGTTCCAGTTCAGTCTGGACAAGTTTTGTAATTCATGTATTCTTTCAAATGAAGTCTTGAATGATGAAGTCTAAAGACAATTCTTTTGGCTAGACTTATATTATGATTCTATCAAGCATGATTTATGTTTACCGAGTTATATTGGTATGGTTTTCAATCGAAGACCAAGTATGCTAAAATGTTTTTGTCGTTTAATGACAGACATGTGAGGTTGCCACAACTTAAACGTATACACGTTTAATGAATGTGGTGTTGATCAACATAGAGTACTATAGGCTGATCACCCAGAAGTGCTCGTAAGCTATGCCGGACTTACGGACTTAGTGTCGGGTTGTCCTTTTCAAAAGAAATTATGAACTGCTCATAGTTCTGAGCCTTAGTTGATATTCTACTGAATATTGTGTTGGAAAACGTTTTGAATGAAAAGAAGTGCTATTTTAAATTATCGATAGTACTTCGTAACTATTGTTCAATTACTGAAGATATATAAGTTCTATGTTTCAAGCATGTTGTTTATTAGAATTGTAGTACTTGCTGAGCTAGTCATGCTCACTCTTGCTTGAACCATATGAACATAGCTAAGATCGAGCGGATTGAAGGCTCCGACAAGGATAAAGACAAGGCGAAGACGAACCCTTAGAGTTCTGATGTAATAGTGTAGGTGAACGATTGTAATATATTTGATATTATGACAAGAACAAACGAATGGATTACAAAGAACCTGGAAAATGTAATATTATTTTGGATATATAGAAGTTATACTAGTCCTTTTGAGACTATTCAATTGAATAAATGAATGAATGGTAGTACCATGTAGCACCATCTGTCGGGTTGGAAGAGACCTGAATTTGGGGGCGTCACAATATATATGTGTGACAGGGCATCTATGGTATTGGGGTGACAAAATGGCAAGTGAATTTAGTGTAAGAGTAAGGTGATATGTACGAATTTAACCATGAGCCATGAGTCAGACAACATATCAAACACCTTGTGGGCAATTCATATAGTGCTTTGGATCACAACTAGTTTCCTATCAATTCAAACCCCTAATATTCAATCACCACATATGCATGATATCCCAACCAAAGTAGTGCACAATCAAACGTGATTCACATGCAAGCAATATGAGAGAATCAAAATCAAAGAGGATGAAAATCTATACTGTAGATGTGGAGAACGTGAATCAAGATGCAAATTCGCTTACCCATCTCACAATTAACAGGATTTGGTTTTACCGTACTTTGGATGTAATTCAATACGTACCTTTATAGTAGAGACTGTAGATGACAAGTGCTTTGTAGAATGAAACCCAAAATGTGATATGTGGAGTTATGTTAGGCAGTTGGAAACTATAAAAAAGGTTCAAGATCAGTTACCAGATGAAGAGTGGAAACGTGTGAGGAAGTTGGGAGGTTGAAGTGGGCAAACAAGTAGTGTTCAAACTAAAATAGGAGTCTGAATCACTCCCTCAGCGTCGGGGCTGTGTATTTCCCTATGTAGAGCACCGGGGCGCTGGCCTTCAGAATATGTTGGGCTTCCCTAGGGCGGTATTTGCAATAAAGCTTAAACACACAGCGTCGGTATTTGTTATGCGATTGTTTTGCGGGGCCTAGCACCGTGCTACCCGAGAGAAGGCTTTTCTGGGCGTCGGGGCTCTGAGGAGCAGAGACTTCACGGATCTCTAGCGCCGGGGTGCTGCATTCAGGAATAATTTGAGCGCCGGGGCGCTGTGGCTTGCATTTTGTTGCTGTGTTACTTTGTTGAGCTGTAACACAATCATGAAATTTGAGGAGGAATTAAGCTAAATTATCCTAATAGAAATTGTACGCAATTCAACTATTGAAAGTAAAAATTAACAATAGTGCACAAAAACAAAATAAATTCAAACTCATTGGGTTGCCTCCTCTGTAGCGCTTGGTTTACAGTCGTCAGCCCGGCTTTTCTGTGTTGCTCAATTGGTTACCGAATCGGAGAGGTACATGGTCGTAGATTGGCGTTCGATGGGTCCACTCCAATAATGTTTGAGCCATTGACCATTCACCTTGAATGTTCGCTTCGAATTTGGTTCCTCGACTTCAATGTTTCCATGTGATGCGACATATATAATCGTGAAAGGTCCTGACCAATGAGATATTAGTTTTCCAGGAAAGAAACGCAATCGTGAGTTAAAAAACAATACTTGTTGGCCCGGTTCAAATGTCCGATCAAGAATTTTTTTATTGTGCCAGGCTTTGACTTTCTCCTTATAGAGTTTTGCGTTCTCATAAGCATTGAACCAAAATTCGTCCATCTCGTTTAGTTGAAGAAACCTTTTCTCACCCACTGCTTGTAGATCGAAATTAAGTTTCTGAATGGCCCAGTGTGCACTATGTTCTAGTTCGACCGGGAGTTGACATGCCTTTCCGTAGACCATTCTATAGGGTGACATGCTTATAGGATTCTTGTAAGTTGTTCAATATGCCCATAGGGCATCATCCAGACGCGTGGACCAATCTTTTCGTGATGGATTGATGACTTTTTCCAGAATTCTTTTGACCTCTCTGTTTGAGACTTCCGCTTGACCATTCGTTTGGGGATGATACACGACTGTAATTTTATGACGAACCCCATACTTTATAAGCAATTTAGCGAACTGCTTATTACAGAAATGAGTTCCCTCATCACTTATTATCGCCCTGGGCGTCCCAAATCGTGTGAAGATGTTTTTCTTTAAAAATCGGATGACAACGTTGGCATCATTCATAGGTAAAGCTGCGGCTTCTACCCATTTAGAAACGTAATCGACTGCCAATAGAATGTATTGATTATTAAAAGAAGATGGGAAAGGTCCCATAAAATCGATTCCCCACACGTCGAATAGTTCAACCTCCAAAATTGTGTTGAGTGGCATTTCATTACGCTTGGAGATATTACCTACACGTTGGCACCGATCACATTTCAGCACATAGAGGTAAACATCCTTGAATAGAGAAGGCCATAAAAATCCCGATTGTAACACTTTGTCCGATGTTCGATCACCGGAATAATGACCTCCGTAATCTGATGAGTGGCAATGTCCTAATATGCTGTCCATCTCTTCATGTGGCACACAACGTCTAATCATTTGATCTGCGCAAGCCTTAAATAGAAATGGTTCATCCCAATAATACTGCTTAACATTGTGGAGGAACTTCTTTCTTTGTTGTGAGTTCAAATCCGGTGGTAACACCTTAGCAACCACGTAATTCACGTAATCTGCATACCATGGTAATATTGTTGTTACTCGGAGAAGCTGTTCACCTGGAAATTTCTCATTAATCATTACGTTGTCCTTTTTTTGTACCTCTGCATTTTCCAACCGAGAAAGATGATCTGCCACCTGATTTTTGGTACCTTTTCTATCCCGGATTTCCAAATCAAATTCTTGTAACAACAATACCCACCGTATTAGTCGCGGTTTGGCATCCTTCTTCTCAATTAGATATTTAATAGCAGAATGATCAGTGTAGATAATTACCTTGGTCCCAATGAGATATGCTCTAAATTTGTCAAAGGCAAACACAACCGCAAGTAATTCTTTTTCGGTGGTTGTGTAGTTCAACTGGGCATCCATCAACGTCTTGCTGGAGTAGTAGATGGTGTGAAAAATTTTGTCGTGACGTTGTCCCAATACTGCTCCAACTATGTAGTCACTTGCGTCACACATCAATTCGAACGGTAAAGACCAATCGGGCGCCACTATGATAGGAGCTGAGACCAATTTCTTCTTCAAAACTTCAAAGTCCAACAGGGAACATAAGGGTTTCGAAATTTTTGAAAAGTCTTTAATGAAGCGTCTGTAGAAACCCGCATGTCCCAAAAAACTTCGTATTCCTTTCATCGATGATGGAGGAGGTAGTTTCTCAATCGTCTCAATCTTCGTTTTGTCCACCTCTAACCCTGTTGCAGAAACTTTATGCCCCAAAATAATCCCTTCTTTCACCATGAAGTGACATTTTTCCCAGTTAAGGACCAGGTTAGTATCCACGCATCGCTTCAACACTAAAATCAGATTTTTCAAACGTAAGTCGAAATTATCACCAAACACGGAAAAGTCATCCATAAATACCTCCAAATTCTGTTCGACCGTATATGAGAAAATCGCCATCATGCACCGTTGAAAGGTTGCTGGTGCATTACATAAACCAAAGGACATACGCTGAAACGCAAACGTACTATATGGGCATGTGAATGTAGTTTTCTCTTGATCCTTCGGGGCTATGGCAATTTGATTATACCCGGAATATCCATCCAAAAGACAATAGAATTGATGTCCTGCTAACCTATCCAGCATCTGATCAATGAACGACAAGGGAAAGTGATCCTTGCGTGTGGCTTTATTCAGCTTACGGTAGTCCATATATACTCTCCATCCTGTAACTGTTCTAGTAGGGATGAGCTCATTAGCTTCATTCTTCACCACTGTTATACCCCCTTTCTTTGGTACGCACTGTATAGGACTCACCCATGAATTGTCTGAGATTTGGTAAATAATGTCGGCATCTAACCACTTTATGATTTCCTTTTTCACCACATCCTTCATAATGGGGTTTAGCCTTCTTTGCAGCTCAATGGTTGGTTTTGTCCCCTCTTCCATTAAAATCTTATGCATGCAGAATGATGGACTAATTCCTCGAATATCCGCTATAGTCCACCCAATTGCTGTTTTGAACTCCAGCAAGACCCGTAGCAGTTTCTCCTTTTGCGTGTCAGTTAACTCCGTCAAAACAATTACTGGTAGGGTAACATCTTTTCCTAAGTAGGCATATCGCAGATGAGATGGTAGCAGTTTTAGTTCCAACACCGGTGGCTCTTCTATTGAGGGTTTACACTTTTTACCTTCCGTTTCGGGCCTATCAAGTGTGTCGAATGGTTGATTGCTTTTTCGGAAGAAAGATGATGTATCAAGCCATTTGACATATTCAACGTCATCTTCGATACCGTCTTCGTCCACCCCGAGCAAAATGGATTTTAGTGAGTCCTCTGAATAATTTCCGTGGAGCTTGTGATTAACCAATTCATCCATGATGTCCACCCGCAAACATTCGCCTTTTTCTTTCGGATAAGACATTGACTTAAAAACATTAAAGGTGACCTGTTGATCTTCAACTCGCATCGTCAATTCACCTTTTTGTACATCAATCAAAGTTCTACCCGTTGCTAAGAATGGTGCCCAAGAATAATTAGGATTTCGCTATCCACTTCACAATCTAAGATAAAGAAATTCGCGGGGAAGATGAACTTATCCACCTTTACTAACACGTCTTCAACTATACCTCGTGGATATGTAACAGACCGATCCGCCAACTACAAACTAACATCCGTCGGTCGTGGTGCTTGGAGTCCAAACTGACTGTAAATAGATAGTGGCATCAAATTTATCTAGCCCCTAAATCACATAGTGCTCGTCCCGAAAACTGGTTTCCAATCTCACATGGAATAGTAAAGCTTCCTGGATCCTTGAGCTTTGGTGGTAACTTATTCTGAATGATCGCACTGCACTCTTCGGTTAACGCCACTGTCTCAAACTCGCCTAATTTCCTCTTTCTCGACAAAACCTCCTTCATAAACTTGGCGTAACTTGGCATTTGTTCCAAGGCTTCGGCAAAGGGGATGTTGATATGCAGTTTTTTGAAAATATCCAAAAATCTTAAAAATTGCTTATCTAACCTGGATTTCTGAAATCTCTGCGGATACGGTATGGGAGGCATTGTCATTGGTGGTTCTGGTGCTTTCTGCTCTACGATTTCATCTTGACATTTTTCGGGTTCCACAACTTCCTCTGTTTGAGCTATTGTGTTGTCCCTCTTTTCCTTATCCTTAACTGTGTCTTGCAAATCCTTCCCACTGCGTAAAGTTACAGCCTTGCAATTCTCGTCTCTGCCCGGGTTTATCTCTGTATCACTAGGGAGTGTTCCATGTGGATGGTTATTCAATGCATGTGCTATCTGCCCCAATTGATTTTCCAGATTCTTTATCGACGCACCTTGGCTTTTCACATTCATATCTACTTGATTCAATAGCTTGTCTTGTTCCTCGTTCTTTTTGTCAGTAGCCCTAATGAATTTTTCCAAGGCTTCCTCCCAACCTAATTTCTTCTCTAGTTGATGTTGAGTCTGATTTTGAAATCCGGATATGTTTTGTTGTCTAGGTGCTTGAGCTTGAGCTTGATTGTTACTCCATGAAAATCCCGGATGATTTCTCCAACCCGGATTATATGCATTTTGGTTCGGATACGGTTGGGTAGATCGATTATAGCTCCCTACGAACTGTACTGATTTAGAATTTATGGCACACTGATCTGTAGCATGACCCCCAACACATAATTCACAAACCATTGCTACCTGTTGTGTGGTTGGTGGACTCCATGTTTCCATTTTCTTAGCTATTGCAGCCACTTGTATTGCTAATGATGTCATAGGATCCACTTCAAACTTTCTTGGTGTTTTAGGCGGGTTCGACCTAGTCATGGGCCACTGATAGTTGTTATTGGCCATCGTCTCTAACAGCTGATATGCCTCATCAAAATTCTTAGACATGATCGCTCCCCTATTTGCGCATCAATCCACAGCTCTTGTGGGACGCGCGTCAAAACCATTACAAAATATCCCCAATTGCATCCACTGCGGAATTCTGTGATGTGGGAACTTACAGAGCATATCCTTAAATCTTTCTCACGCCTCATATAACAATTCTGAGTCGAACTGTGCAAAGGTGTGAATATCGTTCCGAAGTTTTGCCGACTTCGTTGGTGGGAAGAACTTCGCTAGAAATTTTTGGGCTAAGTTGTCCCAAGTTGTGATTAAACTCGGAGGCAAAGAATGTAACCAACTTCGCGCTTTATCTTTCAAGGTAAACGGCAACATCCTCAACCGTACAGCATCTTCCGATACATTGTTGAATATGAAGGTGTCGCAAACTTCCAAGAAACTCAATATATGCTCATTAGGATCATCTATCGAACTACCCCCAAACTGGCATATATTCTGTAGCATCTGAATTATTCCCGGTTTGATCTCAAAACTGTTTGCATTGATTGCTGGTCTCCTAATACTCGACTGTATGTCCGTGACATTCGGCATGGCATAATCCCTAAGCGATTTCTGTTCGTCCCCTGCCATGTTCACTGGAATTTATTGTTCTGCCAGATTTTCTTCCACAGGTGACACTGCACTAGTCGACTGCAGTTTTTGAAACTTCCTTTCGATATCGTCTGTATAAGGAAAAAGTTCTTTTTTTCCCTTGATGTAGTGTGCATACACTCGCAAAGAATTCATGCAAATACAAAAAGAGAAATAAGTAACGTTTAAATTAAGACTGAATTGATTATAACTAATATGAAATTAATATTAATAAAGAATTCCCCGGCAACGGGGCCAAAAACTTGTTGATTGATTTCACAATCAATGAATACGTGCAAGTATACACGGTCAACAAGTAATAAAGTGATAAGATAGAATGTCTATCCCACAGAGAATTATAATCAATAAATTCCAACTACTAGTACTGTATCAATCTAATTTTATTTAAACAACCATAAGATGTGATTTTTATAATTAAAAAAACTAAATTTAACAATTAAAAGAAGATTATTCTAAAATAAATCAAATAAACAGAACAAAGATTTGAATGAATGAATTCAGATAAATAAGGATTAAGACCTCAATATCCCCAATTATGAACTATAAATCAATTATCTAATTATCCAAATTATTATGCCTATGGAATTGTTAACAGGAATTCTCAAATGTCAAAAGTCCTTTTCCAAGTGATCAATTGACTTCTATTTAATCCAAATTAATATTGCTATATTCCTATGCAAAACAATTGAGTTAAACTCCTTTCAATCCCAATTCCTTATGTGTTACATGCGGTGAACATATATTTCCATTCAATTCACAAACCTAATTATTCACTTTGAAAATAACTAAGTCACACGTTATCGTGCCCAGTTCTAACCCTAGAAGTCCTCTTTCAATTCCTTCTAGAGTAACAAGGTAATTACTGGCCAAATAATTAATCAATAAATACAAGGCAAGATAAACAATTCACTTTAACACAAATAATTGGAATAAATCAAATAACTAATTTATAGCCATAAAAGGTTCAATTGAAATCTTAATAAAAGAATTTAGTTCATAGCAAAAATTAAAACCAACAATCTTTTAAAAATCATCCTTAAAGAATTACACAAATTGAAAGAATGAAGAAGACTAAAACTCAAGAGCCAATCCTTAAATCTTTAAGTAATTCCTTGCTTGGTCTTCAATTGTGGTTGATAGTCCCCCAAATTCAGCTGAATAAACTTTATATATTCTCCTCATCTCACCACAATCCTTTCTCAATTCAACTTCTAAATTAAATCTGCCAAACCAAGTCAAACGGATGGTCAAAACATGTGCCTGGTCAACTCTAGCCAAGCTCCAGCGCCCCGGCGCTTCATCTAGTACAATTCCCAGCGCCCCGACGCTGTACCACAGAAATTACCAAACTGCCCTTTTGTAGCTTAAAACTCCCCAATCGCTCCTATCGCTCCCGATTCTGCAAAACAACAACTAAACACAATAAAAATACTTCTAAATGACTCAAGAGTGTACAAATTTAAGCCCAAGAATATCTGATACATGGGTATACTACCTAATCATCATTAACACTGAGGCGCAGCGCAGCTGTGCTGGCCTCTGAGTTTAGTTTTGCTTTCTATTTTCAAATTCGATCAATGTTTATTAATCGTTATGGCTCAAGCTAGCATATAAGTATGTTTAAGGGGTATATACAAGTATATTAACCTAATGTGAGCATGATTGGATGAACATACATGATTAACAAAAGCATATACTAGATGGAATTTTGGGACTTTAAGTTTTGGAAATATACTTTGTTAAAGTTCATGTTCTGTAGATTTTGAGCTTGGTAGTATACACACATAACTAATTTTACACATAAATGAGCATGATTAGTGTACATAGTTCCTTTGTTTATAATCAAACTCGTTAGACCTTGTGTGAAAGAAGTTTTCAAGAAAACTTGGTATGAAAGAACTAAGGTGCATAAATGCTACTTGCTATACATTCTGATCTTGCGAGCATGTTAACATGACTTGACTACATATGAATAGAGCCTTAAAGTTGTCTTGTATGTGTTGAGTGGCATTGTTCAAGTTTAAAGTGGTTTCAAAAGAAAACTTGAACATATTTTCAAAATCTAGTTGCATCACATAGATATCTAGATTCTAAAGGATTTATAAGTCATGTATTGTCTATAATATCCCTAGATATGATTTATATGTGCTATATTGCAGCATTTATGAAAAATGATTTTAAGGGCAACCTCGAGCATGTTTTTGAACTAAGGTTGCATTATATGAGTATATTCTACGCTCCAAGGTTATACCTCAAGTCAAAGTTTTGTGAAGAAACCACGATGTAGAGGAAATGACCTGGGAGTTAGAATCTGAAATAAAATCAAGGTATCCTCACCTCTTCGACATATCAGGTTCATACCCTAATTTTGAGGACGAAATTTCATAAGAAGGAGATGTTGTAAGACCCCGACTTTTTTTTAAATAAATAATAATTTTTCTCTAAATACATTTTCGAATATTATGGTGTGGATATGATATAATGTTATAGTTGTGGGTAATATTTGAAAATTTTTCAAAGTAAGCAAGTTGATATAAAGTATTCGATTGGTCGAGGTATATTCGTTTTGGCAGGGAATATTCGTACGACGGCACAATCATTGGTGGACCCCACAACGGAAGTATTGTTGTAGTTAGAAAACGACAAAAATATCTTTTTATAAAAATAATGGCGAAAGTTTTACTGTTAAACTGTTGAAGTACCCGGTGGTAAAAGTACAGTAATACGCGTGGTTGCATAGTAGCACACGATATTGATTATTGATACTTACGTAAGAAGCCACTCAGTTTACTCAATTATTGTTACAGTAATTATTGCATAGTATCTCACGTTATTTGATTCAATTATTATCACAGTATCATCTACATAATATTTTATATTATTAAATCAATAATTGAGACAACAAAGTTATTCATATTATTATTTGCAATAATGATAATGTCTAGAAGTTCTGTCAAGGAGAGGTTAGGTCATCTAATTGCGCGCCAATAAAGAAAAATCCTTATCGGAAAGCCCCCTCTTTCCTGGGAATGATCTGGTTGTTAAATATTGTGAGTTATAATATTAATGATGAATAATTGTTGAAATATTAAGAATGTGTTTATTGAAGATAAGTGAATTACAAAAGTTAGAGAGAAATAATGCAAACTTGGAAAACTTTAGGGGTACTAAAGTGTAATAAGTTAAATTAATTTGGACCATTGGTGGTGGTTTTAATAGTAAATCAATCTGGACCATTTATGGTGGTTTTAATAGTAAATCAATCTGGACCGTCGGTGATGGTTTTAATAGTAAATCAATCTGGACCGTCGATGATGGTTTTAATAGTAAATCAATCTGGACCGTCGGTGGTGGTTTTAAAAGTAATCAATCTGGACCGTCTGTGGTGGTTTTAAAAGTAAATCAATCCGGACCGTCGGCTGTGGTTTTAATAGTAATCAATATGGACCGTCCGTTCTGATAGTAAATCAATCTGGACCGTTCATGAATTAGTTACTATTTAGTCCATTCTCCTATAAATAGAAGCTTAATTCTTCTTTCATTCTCACCAATTCACCGAGATTCATAAGAGAAGCTATAGAGAGAGAAACTATAGAGAGAAAGAAGAAGAGTATTCTGCTACTTCACTATTACAGTATCCAGTCTTCTACTAAGGAAAGGGATATTATTTGTTGTATTCGTAAGGGGTGTTATTTCTTTTGTATTCGTAAGGGATATTATTTGTTGCATTCGTAAGGGATGTTATTTTTGTTTGGTAAGGGGTATTATTTCTTTCATATTCATAAGGAATACTATTTTTCATATTCATCCTTTAATATGTCGGAATAACCTGTCTACGCAGATTCCATACCGTATGACAGGTGAAAATCCATTTGTAGTTTCGTATGTTATTTCTTTTCATATTCTTAAATCTAAACTTACTATGGTAAGTATTGCTTCTATAATCCTTGAAATTAGTGGAATATCCTTGAGTTTTGCGCTTCATCCAGTATCGTTTCATTGGAATATTGATATGAACTCTCTTATTAAATATCAATATTTTCACCGGGGTACTATTTATGGGTTATTATTCACCCGATTACTATTCACTATAATATTATTCACTCGGGTATTTGGGGCACTTTTCATGCTGGGATACTATTCACAAGATTACTATTCACTCAAATATTATTCACTCGGATATTTGGGGCACTTTTCATGTCGGGGTACTATTCACGGGGTACTATTTCTGAAGTACTATTCACAGGGTACTATTCACGAGGTACTATTCACCCAAAAAATTTATTTCTTTTCTGTCCAAATTATTTTTGATACATGAATTTTACTCCACAAAGCAGTATCATGTTGACAATTTGGATATTATGAAATTCTGGATAAATTAAATTATAAATCTTTAAAAATTTATCCTTTGCTTTCTTTTAATTGAATGCTTATATCATTGTCATCATCCTCATGTTTATATTGTGATGAAAGTCATCTTTGGCTTACGTGCATAGATGGACTGTTGATTGGTATGATTATGACCAGGGATTATTCGATATAATCATGACCATTGATGATTACATGAATATCCTTGGCCCGTAGTTCAGGGATAATTCGATGATGTGGTTTATTTTTTAAGCCGAGTCTCAGCGATAAAATTGATGAAAAACTTTTTAAATCATAGAAGATAGTAGATATCATGCTCTACTTGACTCTTCTATTGGATTGCTTGTTCCGCTGTAGTTAAACTTGTTGTCTATTATATTCTATCAGTTTAACATTGTTGAAGGCTAACAATAACTTATTCTGCATTATCTTAGTCATAATATTTCTTACTGGGCTAGTTGAGCTCACCCTTTTTCTTTCATTGTTCTCTTCAGGATATGAGAACATAGTTGGGACTAATCGGGGAACAGAGTGATGGTCCGATATGGTGCATTAGTGGTCCTCACTATTTTGTGAAATAGTGTGATAATAATTATAATGAGGACTCCATTGAGTGTGGATATTGTCTAGAAGACAATATTCATTTTAAATTCTCAGCTTATGTTTTGTCGTATGTTACACGACAGTTGTATAATTTTGTATTTGTATTCAGTACCATGTATTTGGCGACCCAAGATGGGTGATGTATACCTATTTTGGGGGCGTCACAGGTTTCCCACAAACAACCAACAAATTAGTTTCCGTCTCGTCTACACTGTTTTTCACAGTGAGTTAGATTGGTTACCACTTTGTATATACCTCCGCTCTATGAAGGAATCTTTTAGCCCAGCTCCTATACATCAACCATTAAAGAAAACGGTTGCACTACCTTAGACTTGATACATACTCGTATAAATACTCACGAAATTGGTGATTATCAAAGATATTTTAATGTCACCAACTTACTATTATAAAATAATTTTCCATAAATTATTTAACATCAATAGATAATTTCTACCCATCTTCTTTACTAATTCATCTCTACAATTTATAATAAATATATAATAACGATATATATATTTATTAAACACAACCTCACTTATTACATAGTGCATATTAACCTATGTAATACAATACCACATACCTCGTAGCACATTATATATTTTTATTTGAACCTTTGTCATGCCTTAAGAATTTTATCTACTAAATTCCTATTTTAATATTTTCTAAAAATTCGGGTTCTTACAGTTGTGCACATGCACTTGCTGATTATATCTATGAGCACTACCTATATAATCTTGGAGTTTGATTAAAATATAATTCTCAATTGGAGACAATGGAGATAATTATATGTCAAGAGAAGACTCACCATTGGAAAGAACATGATAGTAATCTTCTCGTTTTTCTTTGGGGTCTATTGGGTCAACCAAGGATAATTCTCGAGTCATATGATATTTGTCATAACTTAGATGTATGGCCTCCAATGTACGAAGGTTTCCTTGAGCATTTTCTAAAGATTTTAATTTCTAAAATAGTTATTGACTGTACTTTATATAAAGTACCATTGTAAGATGTTGTGGTCGTGGCACCATGAGAGTCACATATATTTGTATTAAAACTAATAGCTTTTGTGTTGTCGTACTCTGCACGACAGTTCAACAGTTATATAAATGAAGTTTGTATTTGATTTCTGTCCTGTGGACCTATTTTGGGGGCGTCACAAGAAAGTCGTAGCCTATGCCCCGCGACAACTCAAAGAATATGAGAGGAATTATCCTACTCATAATCTAGAGTTGGCAGTAGTCATTTTCGCACTAAAAATCTGGAGACATTACCTGTATGGGGAGAAAGTGGAGATCTATATGGATCATAAAATCTTCAAATATTTCTTTACCCAAAAGGAACTCAACATGCACCAACGACACTAGCTAAAGCTGTTGAAAGATTACGATCATACCACTCAATACCATCCTGGAAAAACAAACGTAGTAGCTGACGCGTTGAGTAGAAGATCATATGCGGGTACAAGTGCGATATTGTCAACGCAAAGGCTAATTTTGTATGACTTATAAAGGATGGAGATAGAGTTAAAGACTCCAAAGACCCACGTGATGATGGCAAATATACGAGTAGAACCGACTATAATCAATAAAGTTAAAGTTGTTCAAGCTACGGACCTGGAGCTGATGCGTATGAAGAAGAAAGTGGAAGAAGGTGTTATTCCAGAAGCAAGAATCGGTGAAGAAGGAATACTTCGAGTCAACTCCAGACTTTGTGTTCCTAACAACTCTAATTTGAAGTATAAAATCATGATGGAGGCGCACAACACACCATTTGAAATCCATCCTGGGAGTAACAAAATGTATCGTGATATTCGACTTATATTTTGGTGGAGAAATATAAAAAGAGAGGTCGCAGAGTTTATCTCAAGCTGTCTAACTTGTCAACGTGTCAAGGCGGAGCATCAAGTACCAAAAGGACCATTGCAACCACTTGAAATTCTAGAATGGAAGTGAGAGCACATTACCATGGATTTTGTTACTAGTCTTCTCAAGGTTTCTTAAGGCATAAATGCAATTTGGGTCATTGTTGATAGATTAACCAAGTCTGCTCATTTCTTACCTATACGAGAAACTTATTCACTTGAACGTCTTGGTCATATATACATAAATGAGATTGTAAGACTGCATGGTATGCCAGTATCCATAGTTTCTAATCGAGACCCAAGATTCACTTCACGATTTTGGGTCAGTTTGTAGAAAGCTATGGGCACGAATTTATGATTCAGTTCGGCATATCATCCTCAAACGAACAGGCAGTCGGAGAGGACCATTCGAACTCTTTAAGATTTATTAAGACTCTGTGTCCTAGACTTCAAAGGAAGTTGGGACAAATTCTTTCCATTGGTGGAATTCTCCTACAACAACAGTTATCAAGCAAGTATAGGCATGGTTCCATTCGAAGCGTTGTATGGACAAAAGTGTCATTCTCTAGTATGCTGGGACGAGGTGGGTGAAGCAACATTATTGGGACCAAAATTGGTACGCATGACAACAGAAAATATTCAAATGATCCGGCAACGTACAAAAACCTCACAAGATCGACAAAAAAGTTATGCTAATCTTCATCGAAGAGAAGTTGAATTCAATGTTAGAGAGCATGTGTTGTTACGTGTTTCTCTATGGAAAGGAGTTACGAGATTTAGAAAGAGAGGAAAGCTTAATCCTCGATTCATTGGCCCATTTGAAATCCTCGATCGAGTAGGAACTGTGGCCTATAGACTCACCTTATCGCCAAGTATGTCTCGTGTTCATAACATTTTTCACATATCTATGTTACGTAAATATGTGGAAGACTCGAACCACATTATTGAATTAGAACCAGACGAGATAGTGGATGATTTAACGTATGAAGAGGTACCTGTTAAAATCTTGGATAAGAAGGAACATATTTACGCTCAAAGGTTATACCTCAAGTCAAAGTTTTGTGGAGAAACCACGATATTGAGAAAATGACCTTGGAGTTAGAATCTGAATAAAAATAAGGTATCCTCACCTCTTCGACATACTAGATACGTACACCAATTTCGAGGACGAAATTTCATAAGAAGGGGAGGTTGTAAGACCCCAACTTTAAGAATAAAGATTTAATTTCCTCTAAATATCATTTTGAGTAATATGGTGTGAATTTGTTATAATGTTATAGTTGTGGGTAATATTTATAAATTTAGTAAAATAAGCAAGTTGTTATAAAATATTCGTTTGGTCGGGGAATATTCGTTTTATCAGGGAATATTCATACGACGACACAATCATTGGTGGACCCTGCTACGGAATTACTGTCGTAGTTAGAAAATGACAGAAATAATTTTTATAAAAATAACAGCAAAAATTTTACCGTTAACTGTTAAAATACCCAGTGAAAAAAGTAACGTGAGAAGTTACTTAGTTTTGTTTAATTATTGCCACAGTAATTGCTTCATAGTATCTCACATTATTGATTCAATTATTGTCACAGTATCATCTACATAATATTTTATATTATTAAATCAATAATTGAGACGACAAAGTTATTCATATTATTATTTGCATTATTGACAATATTCAGAAAGTTCTGTCGACGAAAGGGGTTTGGTCACCTAATTGCGCGCCAATAAGGAGAAGTCCTTATCGGAAAGCCCCCTCTTTCCTGGGAATGATCTGGTTGTTAATATTGTGAGTTATAATATTAATGATGAATAAATTTTATTACAAATGTGTTTTGTGAAGCCAAGTGAATTGAGATAAATAGAGGTATTTTATGAAGTATTTGTTAAAAGTTTGGCTTATTACATGGACCCCCACTTAGTCATTTTTCAAAATAATCGGTAGAAAGTTATTCAGGATATATATATATATATATATATATATATATATATATATATGTCGATGTCGGGATTTTTACTGTCCCTTTTCTGTTCTTCTCTTTTGGTGTTCTCATGTTAGGTGAGATTTGTTTGAAAAAACAAGTTGTGAAAAGGTCCAACATGTATATGTCGATGATTGGACTGTAAGAGTCACCAGTTGGTATTTTTAAATGGTTGCACCAACTCAACCGAGAAAAAATTTGCACATTGACCCAGTGATGTGACATTGCTTAACAGGTCTGTGAAACCGAGATTCGTTAAGGTCCGTGGGCTTCATTATGCGGAGGGAAGGTGTTAGGCACCCTCTGACATCTGTATTACCACGGTAACCGCCACTTTTCAATTAAATTGTTATATGAATGTGTGTGTGTGTGTATGTGTGTGTGTGGGTCAATGTGCAATTATCTGAAAGTAGTATTATGCCTCATTTGCACCAATATACAAAGGGTTTGAATTTTGTATAAAAGTTCAGTTTTAACAAGATATAGCAGTGACCTTTTGTAAAAGCGGTTTTTCAAACCCTTATGCTCAATAGTAATTGAGGCATTTAATACTTCCATTTTATTATATGTTCAGCTTGATTGCTTTTATTTTTGAGATACGAGGCATCTTCGAGAAAATAATATACATAGTAGTGCCGAATTCCATGTGGGCATGAGAGCCATCTAAGGAAATTCAAACACCGTAAATAATGTACAAGCTGATTACAGCCGAAAATGTCCATCACGGGAACCGAATCTAGATTCAGGAGACTGAATCTGTGATCACATAATTCCTAGGCTCACATGATGTAGCAGTTTATATATATATATATATATATATATATATATATATATATATATATATATATATATATATAAACGATCAACCACCACGAAGCAACTCCATGGGGATTGAAAATGTAAATATATAAAAGTTGTAAATATATATATAAAGATTTATCAACCGCCACGAAGTAAACTCCAAAGTGACGAAATGTAAATAAAAGCGAAGAAAGCGATCAATCGCATTTAGTAAACTCCCGGTGGGACTAAATGTAAAGAAAGCAGTAAAAGGCCACGAAGTAAACTCCAGGCTTGACAAAAATGTAAATATATATATATAAAAGAAATAAAAAGACACGAACCGAAGTCCGGCATACGCACACAACACAACACTCAACGTGAATAGCTGTGTGTGCAGAAAGTGGAGAAAGGCTTTAAGAAATGTAAGAAGTCTTATAGTGGGCTTCCAAGAAGACTTCAAATAGCTTTAATTGAATGAACACTCGGTTTTCACCGGTAAAATATAGCACAGTATAAGCTCACAAGTGTTTAAAATGAGAAAGCACTCAGTTTATAGTGTGTACAAAGCAAATTGGACAGGGCTTCCTCGCCTTTTCTCTATGCAAAATGGCCACCCCCAAGCCCTCTATTTATAAAGGGGGAGCCGCAGGTGTACCTACGGTAGCCACAGATGCACCTGCGGCTGCCCAAGGTGCCCCGGGCTCCGCGGGTCCTACCGTCTCAAAGTACGTGCACGCATGCAACGCGATGTCCGCTCGAACTTTTAAAACTTCAATCCAGGAATTCGATTGAGGTGTATAAGACCTTTTTCAGAATGTTGTTGTCGAGAGCTACATAAATGACCTGGGATTAGAGGTTGTACGAAGTTAGGAAGATGGGACCATGCCCAGGTCTTCAGGCTTCAAATTCTATCCAGTGTGCTATCTTTTGTTTAGTAGTCACTCGAGATTGGAGCTATAGTTCTTGTAGGACACTTATATGTGTAATAATATTGAAATGTTGTTGAGACAACGCAATGTGGGATCGAGGTGGCAAAATGATGATTTTTCCCCTCACCGGGGTTATCTCTGGTTTGGGCTGATGTAGCAGTCGTTACTCATGGTTATCTCTGAGATTGGGCTGCTGTGAGTACTGAAGGTTGTCAGGGTTGTCTCTGAGGTGTGCCTGACCTCCCGGGGCTATCTACGGGGTTGGAACTGAGTGCCTCGGGGTTATCTCCGAGGTTGAAGCTGACTGCAAAGGTTGAAATGAGCTTTTCTGGGGTTATCTCTGGAACTACAACTGCACTCCTCGGGGTTGTCTCCGAGGTTGGAACTGAAAATCCAGGGGTTGTCTTCGGAACTAGAACTGGTTATCTCGGGGTTGTCTTCGAGATGGAAAACTGAGGATTTCGGGGTTATCTTCGGAACTGGAACTGCACTCCTCGGGGTTGTCTCCGAGGTTGGAACTGGAACTCCAGGGGTTGTCTCCGAGGTTGGAACTGGAACTCCCGGGGTTGTCTCCGGGACTAAGTATCTCGGGGTTGTCTTCGAGATGGAAAACTAATAATTCCAGGGTTCACTCCGGACTTGGAACTGCTTTGTCTTCCAGGGTTATCTCTGAAAGATGATTATGCCCTCCTGCAATGTTAGTAGCAAGAATGTAAAATTTTTAGTGTCTACAGATGTCCCTCTTTATCATATTCATGCAATGTAATGGCATGGATATGATAAAGAATGCTAGACATTTGAAATGTGATAAGATAATAATTATTCAATGTACTGCAGCATGATGTATATGCATGATGTATGTGGTTTGTTGGATTATTTTCCAACAGGATGTTATAATTGTTCCCACGGCTTCTATGGGGATCAGAGTTATCACTGATGACTCTGATGGACTGCTTGGATGTGTGATCCAAAGCTTCCAGGATGTTGACGTTGGGGTTATCACCAAAGTCCTTAATCCTTAGTGCAGATTTCCCACTGAGGACGTACCTCTCATGTAAGAGAGACCTGTGGGCATGTGTTTTGTCTGAGGAGAACTTGTATAACATATTCCATCATCGGTCCTCCCCGATGAGGATGGTCTTCCCTGGTTTGTATTGCCAGGTCCTTCCACTACTCTGTCAGAGTTACGGCCAATAGTTTGTGTTGTCAGGGCTGCCCGACCCTCGCTGAAATTTACATCAATGGATGAGATCCCTGCTGGGGGTAATGTCAAGGATGCTCGACCTTAGTTGACGTGTGCATCAATGGATGAGACCGTCGAATGATTTCTGATGCTTCGCTGGATTTATTTGCCAGCGGTTGAGTTTCGTCAAGGTTGCTTGACCTTCGTTGACGTGTACATCAATGGATGAACTTGTATGAAATCCCCGCTGGGGGTATGTTTTGGAGTTACGACCCCGAACTGATGGCATCGGACCTTCGTGAGGTATTGCCGAGTGTAGTTTGCATTAGTGGTGATCATCGATATAGTAAACCCTGTGTTTGGACGAATACCAATGAGTGATATGTAGACCCGCAATTTGGTCTCTGAAAACTAGGATTTCAGGCTTTTTCGCTCAATTGCGTAGCATCTTTTTTCCTGATTTAACTTTTTAAACTTGTGAGACCTCCTTTGCAACTCATATTGGACCAAACCGGAGGGATGGGCCCCACCCAGGAGAGCCATAGGTACACCTGCGGTAGCCACAGGTACACCTACGGCTAATCGTGGGTTGCCTTAACTGGCCTGTTTCTTTCATAATTCATTTTCAAGTTATACACACACGAGAATCCGAAGGAGCTCTTCTTTAGATCTCTTTGAGTTGAGCGTCTTTCTTCAAATTCTATCACCGTACAAGTGTTCTACACTGTCCTGGTAACGTATGCATGTCTTCTTTTCCAGTTTTTATCCGTTGGAAAATGATTTATCACATGAAATGCTTCTAAACACATAATAGTGAATATGCATGCTCATATGGCTTGATAAAAAATATTTAACACAGTAAATGTTAGTATTTAACCATGTTGAACATAATGATGTGAAAATTTTTGACTTTTGAAACAGTCAAATTCGCACCTTTTTCTGCTATTTCTTATCCTATTTGAGGATAAATGAGCAAAGGTGGTAAAGCAAAGTAATTCTAGTAATTAGGCTACCCTTAAGGATTGTGTCTTTGATAGTTTTATGCATATAAGATGTTTATGACTGTGGGTAGGTGTGCTACTGAATGGCCACCTAGTCATACCTATATGCATGTGGATATTCCTGTTTACAAAGGAGACTATGGCAAAAATTTTCCAAAATGTAAGCATTGGATAGACATGCACTCTTAACTCTACTGTAGGCATATGTTAAAGTAAAGCATTCATGCATATAGTCATAAATTGCATTAGAAAAGCTCCAGGTTAGAATTTACTACACCCTTTCTGAGGTGATTTGGAGACTTGTGTCCAGATATATATGGATCCGGATCAGCCGAGTAGTTCTCGCAGGACCACTTTAGGTGTGCGAAGGAGGGCTTCTGATGTGCCTCTACCCCGTTCAGTTAGACAGCCTCGTCGTCTGGAGGAGGCGGTGATACGTCTTATCCGGGTTGATATACCGGATGTTGAGGATGAGGAGAAGGATGTATCGGTTGCGAACCCAGCTCTTGCTGCTCATGTTCCCCGTTGGGATTTTCCAGGCATTTATGTGATGATCCCAAAGCTTCTGGGTGATTTGAGTCAACGCCCCTCGGTTTACTTGCATGCAAACGAGGTACAAGCTGGATTCGATCTTCCTTTTTCCTATTAATGAGGAGCAAGGATTCTAATGTAGATCTATTTTTGTGATGTAGGTTCCCGGCTTTACGCAGCCTCAAGGGAACTGGTTCAACATTCACTCTATATATTAGGCTCTGCATCTCGATTATCAATCGATTGTACATAGCTGGGGCTTCGAGGCATTATTTTCCATCCTCCCCCGTCACTGTCCTTGGGGTTATCTCAGGGCATTTTCTGAGCGCTGGTTTCACCAGACTCAGTCTCTCTATTTGTTAGACTGTGAGGTGATAATGACACCGATGGATTAGCGATTTATCATAGGTATGGAGTTTGGAGGGGCGCCAGTGCCTTGTACGGCGAACATTACCCCGACTGCCATCAGATCCTTGCTAGGAGTCCCGGCTGAGGCGCTCAAAGGCAGGACAGTTCGTACATGTCCTTTGAGCATAGATGCTATGAGTGGGCTGTTAAGTGAGCCCATACCCGGTGATGTGAGAGTCAGGGATCGCATTTTTTAGTGATTGTTCCTGATGATCATTAGGGGATGCTTCATAGCGAATAACTCTTTTATGGTATCATTTGCTTTGGTTAGCGACACACGAGATGTGGACTGTATTGGAGAGTATGATTGGGGTTCCTATACCTTCACCTATTTCCTCAGGGGTATGCGCATGCGTTCGCATGGCTTCGGAGGCTTGGCTAGGATTTTACCCATTTTTGCTGGTGAGTATTTCTCTTATGATTCTTCATGTACAGGTTAAGAGTGTTGACTGACAGCAGATGTTTGCCTTTGTGTTGGCAGTTCTGGGCCTATGAGAGGCTCTCATGTTTATATACTGTGAGTGTGTTAGGTTTAGATAACTATCCACGAGGATGGCGATTGCATCACTCTATACTGGCGGAGGTTCCTATAGCTGAGGTTTTCACTCATTGTCGTCTACAGTTGGAGTTGTTGACAGCTGATGCTATCACTTGGATTCCCTATTCTGGGGAACATTTGACCGTTAGGTTTGAGGATGGGTACCCGACTGGTGTCGAGTACGTGATATCCATCCATAGGATTCCTCTCTTCATAGATGGAGGATGGGAGCTCTATTTGGGAGAGTGTGCTATTAGGAGCACTACAGGGGAGATTTGTGTACCGATCTTGCCTCCTGCAAGGCGTTATTGGTCTGTGTCGCAGTCGCCCATCATTGGTATCCCATTTATGGGCATTGACGACTTTACATTGTCAGAGTGTCCATATACCCATGATATGTTCCATCGCTGGTGGTCCCCTTATACCATCGGAGCCCAGACCCGCGCCACTCAGTTGATGGGGATATGGTTCCTGGATCCATGATGATGACAGATTGGATGGAATGTGTCCGAGATCCGACTCATTTGACACAGATTGACAGTTTGACCCGACAGTTGGACCGGGCACATTTCTTTATCCGGCACTTGGGTAGAGATCCTTCAGAGGCAGATACTTTTGATCCTTGCAGCTCTGGGGCTGGCCCTTCAGGTGACCCATATGGCTTTTCCAACGCAGATCCTCCATTGTATAGGCCTGACATCCCTCTTGACGGAGATCCAGTGACTCAGGAGGAGTTACATCAGGTGGACAAGATTGATGATGTAGATATTGACACCATTGTCTTCTTCTGATGTGTATTCTCGCTATATCTTTTGATAGGCCTCTGTAAGATACTGGGTGGCTGTGCCCCATTCTCTATATCTTTTGATAGGCCTCTGTTAGTTGTTGGCATCTGTGCCCCATTTCCCTGTATTTTTAGCTGTACAGAGATGATGTATTAGATGATGATGTACTTAGGAATGCATGTACTATTTTCTATTCCCTACATCATATTGTCATCTATTGTTGATCATGCATGTATTATGTTATGCATATGTATGTCCAAAGATATTCAGCATTAACCCCTGGATGGTCTTATGATACGGCCCATACAGATGTCTTCTTTGACAGTTAGTCGCATTGATCACACCCCACCAGTATTGGTAGCCTTCCGTCTGAGGTCATGATATGATAATTTGTCACCTACAAATTGGGTGACCATAGATCAGCTATTACAGCATTCCCTGACCCTCCTGATGTTCTAGGTTCCTATGGGCTTTGTAGATGGTATGCTGGACCATTGGGTACCGGAGAGTCATGTATTCCGGTTTGGGACCCAGGAGTTGACTCCCACCTTAAATGAGTATGCACGATTAACGAAACTGCCACTGGATAGACCTTGCGCAATTTATGAGCCGGTAGTTTATGACCCTCACCGGGCTGAGGCATAGAGTAGTACAAGATGAGATTACATCCGGCCATGTGGTGTCCCAACATTTTCTGATAGACACATTTGGCTCAGTGGACATTTATGCTCGGCACTCCGGGGATTTCACCACATTAGAGGATCAGTGGCGTACGGCCAGGGTAGACGTACTCATGATGTGTGTAGTGGCTTATATATACATGCCACTATATATGGATGAGCTGGACATCGGTGTTGTCATGGAAGTGAGAGCTCTTAGGGAGGGTCATACCATTATGTCGATGATTGTGACAAAAACATTGAAATCTGCCACGTACTGTCATACCTATCCTGCAGGGGTATTCACAGGCAGCTCGATCATGTTGTATGTGTGGTTCATGTCACATTTGAGACCGATTGGCACCTTTCGACGGCATGGCTACTGCTTTTCCCATGAAATAGCCATGTCTTACTCCTTTCAGCCAACGGAGTGTACAGACGTTGTATCTTGGTTGGTGTTCTTGGTAGGGATCAGAGATCCATTTGACATTTTGCAGTGTACAAGGCTCAGTTCACCCTATAGATTCATTACTCATGCATCTGGCATGGATTATCTCCCTCTGGCTAGTTTGAGGGGCATGACTACATACCACCCACTGGCTGTGATGTCACAGTTCAACCAGTTTCAGGACATCCATCCTTTTGAGGGGGCATTAGGTTAGCGTTTGGCTTCTCGCCATTTGTCAGCAACCGACAGATCCAGGGTGTATGCCTATTGGGATCAGCGTGAGCTAGCTGAGTTTTCTGTTAGCCATCTGGGCTGTTCGACAGAGTATTCTGCATGGATGGAGGTAGAGACCACATCGACTACGGTTGTATCCACATTGTCGGGGATTGATTCTGATGGCAGAGAGCCGATAGAAGACATTGATTCTCCCATCGAGGAGGAGCTATTTTCTGGGTTACCAGCAGCTATGATGGATTCTCCCAGTATGACTGCTATTGTGACCCCGCATTCAGCAGAATATTCAGAGCAGAGCCTGCATTTGATGATATTTGAGAGAGATCAAGCTAGGGCCTTGATTTTGACAGCTCTTGCTGGGAGAGATGTCGCTCTATTGGAGAGAGATGATGCTTTAGCTCGTAGAGACACCACTATTACTGAGCGGGATTAGGCTAGATCATCTAGAGATGCATTGATTGTTGAGCGGGATGGTGCCATATCTTCCCGGGACGTAGCCGTTACAGATAGTACTTGTCGACGTCGGGATTTTTATTTGTCCCTTTTTCGTTACTTGTTCTTTGGTGTTCTCATGTTATGTGAGATTTGTTAGAAAAAACAAGTGAAAAAAGGTCCGACATGTGTAATGTCGACGATTTGACTGTAAGAGTCGCCAGTTGGTGTTTTTAACTGGTTGCACCAATGCAACCGAGAAAAGGTTTACACATTGACCCAATGATATAACACTGCTAAACGGGTCTGTGAAACCGAGATTCATTTGGGTTCGGGGGCTTGATTATGCAGAGGGAAGGTGTTAGGCACCCCCCGACATCCGTGTTGCCACGGTGACTGCCACTTTTCAAGAAACTGTTATATGAATGTGTGTGTGTGTGTGTGTGTGTGGATCAATGTGCAATTTATTTGGAAGTAGTCTGAGGGCCTCGTTAAGCACCTATATATAAAGGGTTTGAATTTGTAGAAAAATTCAGCTTTTAAACATGATATAGCGAAGAAGTTTTGTAAAAGAGGCTTTTCAAACCCATGCTCAATAGTAATTGAGACCTTTTCATACTTCCATTTTATTATTAAATGTTCGCTTGTTTGCTTTTATTTTTTTGAGATCCGAGGCATCTTCGAGAAAAATAATATACTGATAGATCTTAGAACTCCTCATGGGCATGACAACCATCTAAGGAAATTCAAACACTGTAAATAGTGTACAAGTTGTTTACAGCTAAAAATATCCATCACGGGAACCGAATCTAGATTCAGTAGACTGAATCTGTGATCACATGAGTCCTAGGCTCACATGATGCCGCAGTTTATATGAAATGCAGTTAGCAGTTATATATATATATATATAGACATGATCAACCACCACGAAGCACCTCCATGGGGGATCAGAAAAGTAAATAAAGCTATAAAAGACGATCAACCGCCACGAAGTAAACTCCAGGCGGGACTAAATGTAAACAAAGAAGTACAAGACCTCGAAGTAAACTCCAAGCCTGACAGAAATGTAAATATATATATATATATAAGTGGTAAACGCACAGGATGTTTCTCAATCCCGACTCGGTTTATCATTTCAGCGATTTGTCGCTATATATATATATAAAAGCAGTAAACGCACCGGATATAAAATCCAGACTCATCGAACAGAGTTCAACAATAGTTCATATATATAAGTATATATATATATATATATATATATATATATATATATAAACAAGTAAACGCTCCAGACATAAGTCTAGGCTCAATCAAGGCATAACTCGATAATGTTAGTCCATATATAAATATATACATATATAAGTATATATATATATATATATACAGACAAAAATGAAAATCATAGAAAGAAGTCCAGGCATACACACACAACACGACTCTCAATATGAAGAATAGTGTGTGCAAAGATGAAGAGAAAGGCTTTATAGAGTGTAAGAAGGCTTACAGTGGGCTGCCAAGGCAGGCTTCTATGACTCTAGATGGATAAATACTCAGCTCCCACCGGTAAAATATAGCTATATGTGAGCTAACAGATGTTTAAAATGAGAAAGCACTCAATATAGGGTGTGTATAAAGTAAATTGGACAGGGCTTCCTCGCCTTTTTTCTCTTACAAATGGCCACCCCAAGCTCTATATTTATAGAGTTTGGTGGTATGAGTGTACCACCTGGCACCCATAGATGCACTACTTGGCCGCTGGGTGCCCTGAGCTCTGTGGGTCCTGCCATCAAAAAGTACGTGCACTCATGCACTGTGATGTCCGCTCAAACTTACAAAACTTCAATCTGAGCATCCGAACGATGTATACAAAACCATCTTTAGACTGCTTTTGTCGAGAGTTACGCAATGACATGGAATTAGAGGTTGTATAAAGTCAGGAAGAGGGGACCATGCCCATGGTCTTCAAACTTCAAATTCTATCCGGTGTGCTACCACGCGTAATAGTCACTCGGGATTGGAACTCCTTGGCTCTTGTGGTACATTGTTGTGTTAAAATGTATGTATGAAATGTTGAGACAGTGTGCAGGGGTTGAGGTGGCAAGATGACGATTCGACTCCTCACTGGGGTTATCTCCGGTTTGGGCTGATAGTAGACGTTGCTCAGGGTTATATCTAAGATTGGACTGCTGCAAGTGTTTGAATTTCGCAAAGTCATCTGTAAGTGTGCCTGTCTTCCCGGTGTTAGCTCCGGGTCTGAGGGATGAGTGCCTTGACGGGAGGTCAGAGATTGAAGCTGATTGCATGCCTTTGAAACACGCATTTTTAGAGTTATCGTCGGAACTGCAACAACACTCCTTGGGGTTATCTCCAAGGACGAAACTCGAGGTTATCTCCGAGGTGGGAATTGGTACTCCCGGTGTGTGTTCTGGGTTTAAAACTGAACTTTCGGTAGTATCCGGAATGGATGTGAGCTGTCTTCCAGGGTTATCTCCAAAAGACGAATTTGCCCTCCACAATGTCAGTAACAGGTGTGCAAAAAATTCTGAGTGTCTACAGATGCCCCTCTTTATCATATTCATGCAACGCAAGGCATGGATAGGATAAAGATTCCTAGACACTTGAAATGCAAACAAGATAAACATGATGTTATGTGCAGTAACATGATGCAAATGCATGATGCATGTATGAATGATTGTCGGTTCCCTGTTAATCCTGTCGAGGATGACAATCAGTGATGTCTTGGACATGCGATCCAAGTCTTCAAAGATGTTGACATTGGGGCTATCACCAAAGTCTTGGATCCTTTATACAGACTTCTACTCCATAGAGGTGCCTCTCGTGTGCAAGAGATCTGTGGGGATAAAACTTTGTCTGTTTGAGGATGTGTATAACATATTCCATCATCGGTCCTCTCCGATGAGGATGACCTTCTCTGGTTTCTGTCACCAGCATATACCACGGTCCTGTTGGAGTTACTACCAATAGTATATATTGTCAGGGTTGCCTAACCTTCGCTGATGTGTGTATCACCGGATACATCCCTGTGGGGCAAACTATCAAGGCTGCTTGACCTTCATTGACGCGTATATCAATGGTCGAATTGCATTGTGACCCTCGCCGGGATACGTGGATATATGTACTGATGGATGAGATCATCGAATGGCCTCCGATGCTTCGATGGGTTTAATTGCCATCGGTTGAAATGACGTCAAGATTGCTTGACCTTCATTGATGTGTGTATTAATGGTTAAGAACGCGTTGTAACCCCTGTCGGGGATTCGTTCATAGATGAATAATTCATTGTAACCCCCGCCGGGGTTATGTCAATGGATGAAAATGCGTTGTAACCCCCATTGGGGATTCGTGGATGATCAAAAGTCTGCGTTGTGACCTCCGCCGGGGATACTTTATCAATATTTGAAATCAGCGTTGTGACCCCCGCCGGGGATTGGTGGAGGCGGTGATACGTCCAGTCCAGGTTGATGTGTTGGACGTCGAGGACAAGGAGGAGGATGTACCAGTTGAGGTTCCTGCTCCTGCTGCACGTGTTCCCCGTAGGGATTTTCCAGGTATTCAAGTGGTGAATCCAGAGCTTCTGGACAACTTGATTCGACATCCTTCAGTCTACCTGCACGCAAACGAGGTATAAGTTAGATCTTAATCTTCCTTTTCCCTATTGATGAGGAGTCAAGGATTCTGATGTTGATCTGCATTTGAAGTAGGTTCCCGACTTTACAAAACCTCGAGGGAACTGGTTTAGCATCCACTCTATGTATCAGGCTTTGCACGATGACTATAGAATGATTGTACATGGCTGGGGATTCGGGACGTTCTTTTCCATTCTTCCCCGTCGTTGTCTCTGGGTTACCTCAGGGCATTGTCTGAGCGCTGGTTTCACCAGACTCAGTCACTCCATTTGCTGGATTGTGAGTTGATGATGACGTCGATGGATTGGCGGTTTATCACAGGTATGGAGTTTGGAGGGGCGCCAATGCCTTGTATAGAGGATATCACCCCTATTGCCGTCAGATCCTTGTTGGGAGTTCCGGTGGAGGCGCTCAAGGGCAGGACTATTTGTACAGGTCATTTGAGCGTAGATGCTATAAGCGGGCTATTGAGTGAGCCCATACCCGATGATGTGAGAGTCAAGGATCGCATTCTTCGGCGATTATTCCTGATGATCATTAGGGGCTGCTTCATAGCAGATAACTCTTTTACGGTGTCCTTCTCTTTGATCAGCGCCACTCGACACGTGGACCATATAGGAGAGTATAATTGGGGTTCCAACACCTTTGCCTACTTCCTCAGGGGGAATGTACATGCGATCGCAGGGTTTGACCAAGGCTTGGTTAGGATTTTACCCATTTCTGATGGTGAGTGTTTCTCTTGTCTTTTCCCATGTATAGGATAAGAGTGTTAACTGACAGTAGATGTTTGCCTTTGTGTTGGCAATTTTGGGCCTATGAGAGGCTTCCATGTTTGCGTCCTGTGAGTGTGTTAGGTTTAGACACCTATCTATGAGGACGGAGATGACATCATTCCATACTGGCGGAGGTCCCTATTGCTGAGGGTTTCACTCATTGCCCCCTATAGCTGGAGTTATTAACAGCGGATGTCATCATATGGGTTCCCTACTCTGGGGAGTATTTGAGCATTGGATTTTAGGATGGGTACCCGACTGGTGTTGAGCATGTGATTTCCACCCGTAGGATTCCTCTCTTCACAGATGGAGGATGGGAGCTCTATTTAGGAGAGCGTGCTATCAAGAGCACTACAGGAGAGATTCACATGCCAATCTTGCCTCCTGCCAGGCGTTATTGGCCTGTTTCGCAGTCACCCGTCATTGATATCCCATTGTTGGGGATTGACAGTTTCACATTATCAGAGGGTCCCTACATTCAGGAGATGTTCCAGCACTGGTGGTTCCCACGTACCATTCGAGCCCAGACCCGCGCCACTCAGTTCATAGGGGATATGGTTCCAGGATCCGTGATGATGATGGATTGGCTAGCCTGTGTCAGAGATCCGACACATTTTACACAGATTAACAGTTTGACCCGGCAGTTGGACCAGGCACATTTCTTTATCCGGCACTTGGGTAGAGATCCTTCAGAGGCAGATACTTTTGATCTTTCCAACTCGTGCGCCCCTCTCAGTGACCCATATGGTTTTTTTCTGCAGATCCTCCTCAGTATAGGCTGACATCCCTGTGGATAGAGATCCAATGACTCAAGAGGAGTTACATCAAGTGGACAGGATTGATGATGTAGACATTGACACTATTGTCTTCTTCTGATGTATATTCTCGTTATTTCTTTTGATAGGCCTCTGTTAGACATTGAGTAGCTTCGCCCCATTCTCGATATCTCTTTTGATAGGCCTCTGTTAGATGTAGGGCAGTTTTGCCCCATTTCCCTGTATTTTAGCTGTATAGAGATGTATTAGATGATGATATACTTAGGAATGTATATATAGTTTTCCATTCCCTATATCATATTTCCATCTATTGTATCATGCATGTTATTATGTTATGCATATGTATGTATGTCTAGAGATATTCAGCATTGACCCCTGGATGGTCTTATGACATGGCCCATACATATGTCTTCTTCGACAGTTAGCCGTATTGATCATACCCCATAATTATTGGTGGCATCTGGTATGTAATCGTGGTATGATAGCATGTCACCATCAGACAGGGTGACTGTAGATCATTTGTTGCAGCATACTATAACCCTGTTGATGTTTCATGTTTCCATAGGATTAGTGGAGGGCGTGCTGGGGCACTCGGTATCGGAGAGGCAGGTTTTTCGATTTGGGACCCAGGAGTTGACTCCTACTCTGGAGGAGTATGCGTGTTTGATGATGCTGCCATTGGACAGACCTTGTGTGCATATGGAGATTGGAGACATGAGTAGGCAATTCATGACCCTCACTGGCTTGAGGTGTAGAGTGGTGCAGGATGAGATCACATCTGGCTACGTTATATCCCAGCATTTTCTGTTTGACAGATTTGGCTTTGACGTTAGTTATGCACGATATTCTAGGGATTTCACCACACCAGAGGATCATTGACGTCTGGCCAGAGTGGATGTACTGCTACTGTGCGTATTGTCTTATGTCTACATGCCACAATACATGGATGAGTTGGACATTGGCGTCATTATGGCAGTGAGAGCTCTCAGGGAGGGTCACACCATCATACCGATGATCATCGCAGAGACTCTGAGGTCGGCCACATATTGCTGCACTTATCCGACAAGAGTGTTTACAGGCAGCTCGGTCATGTTGTACGTGTGGTTTATGTCACACTTGAGACCGATTGGCACATTCAGATGGCATGGGTATTGTTTCACCCATGATATAGCCATGTCATACTCCTTTTTGCCCGCGGAGTGTATAGATGCTGCATCCTGGTCAGCTTTCTTAGCAGGGATCAGACCTCCGTTTGATATATTGTCGTGTACAGGGCTTAGCTCACCCTATAACTTCATTACTCATGCTCCGGGCATGGATTATCTCCCTCTAGCTGGTTTGAGGGGCATGCTTACTTACCACCCACTGGCCGTGATGTGTCAGTTTGACCACTTCCAAGACTTCCATCCTTTTGAGGGGGTATCGAGTCAGCGCTTCGCTTCTCGGCACTTATCAGCAGAGGACAAATCCAGGTTGTATGCCTGTTGGGATTAACGAGAGCTGGCTGTGTTTTCCATCAGCCATCCAGGTTGTTCTGCAGAGTATTCTGCATGGATGGAGACAAAGACTGCATCGGCTACGGTAGTATCCACAGTGCAGGGGACTGATTCCGACGATGAGGAGCCTATGGAGGAGGCTGGTATTCCCATTGAGGATTTGACTGCTGGGTTGCCAGCATTTGTGATGGATTCTCCCACTACGAAAAGCTATCATCATTCAAAGATTCAAAGACAATATCTAGAGCAGAGCTTACATCTGATGACCTATGAGAGAGATCAGGCTAGGGCCTTGATGTTGACATCTCTTGATGGGAGAGACGCAGCTCTATTAGAGAGAGACGAGGCTAGATCAGCCAGAGATGCATTGATTGTGGAGCGGGATGCTGACCTATCTGCTCGGGATGTGGCCGTCATAGACAGTACTTCAGTGAGATCCCTTACGACTGGCATTCTTGCCGATATGAGTGCATACATTGATCAGCATCATATCACCATGCAGTTAGCATCGGATCTGCTAGCTCGTGTAGATACCATTGGGCAGGAGCTTGCAGCGTTACCTCCTTCTTTAGAGAGGGATGCTATGTTAGATCTGATAGTCTGCATACACACAGATCCGTAGATAGACTTGTATTTTCCTGCACAAACTAACTTAACCATTTTGTCATGTACAACACATATATATATATCAAACAGTATTATGTATGGCAGGGAAATATATTATGATTCACTTCCCTTTCAGTTGTGCCTTAATACTTGCTTGATATTTGCCTGTTTCTTCAGGGCTTGTGATCTTGATGCATTCTGAACTCATCCTTGATATGTGGACATTGAGACGTCGCAAGATCTCTTAGAACGGATCATTAATCTCTGTGTATCCCTACCATCTTTGGTGTCTTGGGACTGGTATCTGTATGTAGATGTGGAGAGGAGTGTGGCATTTCCTCTCTGAGATTGACCACACCACAGATGATCGCCGGTACTTCTATTTGTGACAAGCCTATTTAATTCCATCTCTTATGGATTGGTGTTGCTCTTTGAGGCACAACCGCAGCTTAGATGGTCGCCGAATCTCCTATTTGCGAGGAGAGGTTGGGTAATTCCATCCCTTTGGTTTGAAGCCGATGAAATGTGGTGGATTGAAGTTTGATCCCAGTACCGTGTGACAAGTATTTTTGTTCTAGTAGGGGGTTAGACCGAACCATAAATGGCTGCCTATGTACTCCTATTGAAGAGTAGATCAGGTCTGCGTAGTTTGAACCTGGTGTAAGAGGTTCAACGCTAAATGTGAAAGGCAGATGGGTTGGAAAACTTTATTGATGAAGAAGGGTGTAGAATTATTTTTGTGATTTTTGTTTTTGTAGAGAAAGGTAGAAATGTTTTTGTTGTTTTTTGTTTATTGCGACCGGGCCATATAGAATATGGTTGCCTACGTACTCCCGGGTATCAGTAAGATCAGGTCGACGTAGTTCGCCCCTCGGGACGAATTACAGCCGAAGAGAAGTATGAATCCCATGTGCAGGCTATACTGTGGGGAAAGGAAAGTTTGATCCCATGATTAGGACAAACTGCAGGTGTGGAAAAAGTTTGATCCTGTCTTCAGGACAAACTGCAAGCGTAGAAAAGTTTAATCCCGTCTTCAGGATAAACTGCAGGTGTGAAAGGTTCAATCCCGTCTTCAGGATAACCGAAGTTGTGTGAAAAGTTTGAAATGAGGTGAAACCAGGCTGCTAGTTATAGGTGTATGTTTCCCTGAGGGGCAGAAGAATATGTGAAAAGGGTTAGAAAACCGGAATGACTGGTAATTTAATGATCAAAACCAGGATGTTTGGTTGATGATAACTTCAGACATAGTACCGTTTCACGGTGTCTGAGTTGATAAGCCGTGGAAATTCATCGCCATCCATTTCTTGTAGTTTGAGAGCGCCTTCTGTCAATACCTCCTTGACAACAAACGGGCCTTCCCAGTTAGGAGCAAATTTTCCCTTAGATTGATCTTGGTTGTCAATGATTTTCTTTAAAACCAAGTCGTGTTGTTTAAATTGCCGCAGCCAGACTTTCCTGTTATAGGATCTTGCGATCCTTTGCTGATATAACTGACCATGGAAGATAGCCGCGGTTCGCCTTTCGTCGATTAGAGACAATTGGTGATGCCTGTCTTGTACCCATTAGTCTTCATCTAACTGAGCATCCATCAACACTCTGAGGGATTCTATTTCCACCTCTATGGGGAGCACTGCTTCCATCCTATAGGCTAATGAGTAGGGGGTTGCCCCAGTGGAAGTACGCATTGAAGTTATATAGGCTAATAAAGTCAGAGGTAAGAGGTCAGGCCATCCTTTGTGATTGGTGGACATTTTCTGCATGATCTTTTTGATGTTTTTATTAGCCGCTTCAACAACACCATTCATCTTTGGACGGTAGATGACGGAGTTAAGGTGTTTGATGTGGAATTTACTGTATAACTCCTCCATCATATTGTTGTTGAGGTTCTTAGCATTGTCTGACACAATGACCTCTGGTTTTCCATATCGACAGACGATATTGTTTTTGATGAAAGCAATGATGACTTCTTTAGTAACCCTGGGGAAGGAGGCTGCTTCTACCCATTTGGTGAAGTAATCGATCATGGTGAATATGAATCGATGTCCATTACTGGGTTTGGGCTCGATGGGCCCGATCACGTCCATTCCCCACATTGAGAAGGGCAATGGCGAACTCATATTGTGGAGTTCCCTTGCAAGGGGCGTGGATGGTATTTCTATGAATCTGGCATTGATAGCACCTCTTGACGTGATCATCACAGTCAGCTTTGAGCATAAGCCAATAATGCCTTGTTCTGAGGATCTTCTTAACAAGTAGGGGTCCGCACATGTGTGGGCCACATACTCCACCATGGATCTCATCCATGAGCTGTATCTCTTTTGTAGAGTGTATCTTCGCTCAGGTAGAATTTCATAGCAAGTCGATGGATCCACCTCTTTTCAGTCAAGCTCGCCTCAGCAGGTGTAGATCCATCTCGTAGATACTCCTTGATGTGTTGATACCAAGGGTTGTGGATGGGAGGTAGCTCATCCGATATTTCTCCAATATAGTTCCCATAAGCTGGGGCTTTTTGCAGGGAAAATATGATGCTTGTCATGTTTTCCTTATCAAGTATGTGAATCAAGGAGGTCAACGTTTCTAGTACATCCGCAAAATCATTCCTATTACGAGGAATGTGTAGAAAGGAGATTTCTTCGAAATCTAAAGCCATCTGTAGAACTTGTCGATGGTAAGGTAGAAAATGTAATTCTTTGGTTTGATAGATTCCTGTGGATTGTTTAATTACCAACTCTGAATCCCAAAGATAGTTAACCGCCTGATGCCCATTGAACGGAAAAGTTTTAGCCCCATGATACAGCCTTCATACTTAGCTGTGTTGTTGGTGCTGACAAACTGCAATTTGATGGCGACGGGATACTGCTCCCCCATACCGGATACTAGAACTGCTCCAGCTCCAGAGCCTTCTGCGTTAACAGCTCCATCAAAATACACTTTCCATGTGTGGCATGCATCGTCTCGATGGTGTTCTTTGAATCATTATTACCCTTCATCGTGGAAGTATGTTTCAAGGTTTGTATTACCCTCACAGGTCTTGTGCGATTGATCCGCAATTCCTTGACCTTTGACAGATTTTTGCGTCACATAGATAATGTCAAATTGTTGTAGAATCAACTGCCATTTGAACAACCGACAATTCAGTATGGGCTTACTGAACACATACTTGAGAGGATCCACGCGGGATATAAGATGGGTTGTGTGACCATAGAGGTAATGTTGTAACCTCATGGAAGCCCATGCTAAAGCACAACAAGTTTTCTCAATCAGAGTGTACTTGTATTCACTACTGCTGAATCGTTTGCTAAGGTAATAGATAGCTCGTTCTTGGCCTCTATCGTCTTTTTGCCCCAACATGTAGCCCATAGCATTGTCATTAATGGATAGGTACATGAATAGGGGAACATCATCCCTGGGAGGTACCAAAACAAGAGCGTTAACCAACTACTCTTTGATTGTAAGGAAGGCTTTCTGACACTCATCGTTCCATTTCATGGAGGAGTTCTTCCTTAACAGCTTAAAGATGGGCTCACAGGTTGTTGTGAGTTGAGAAATGAACCTGTTAATTAAGTTGATTCTTCCCAAAAATCCTCGTATTTCCTTCTCTGTCTGAGGAATGGGCATTTCCTTGATGGCCTGGATTTTGGTGGGATCCAACTCAATCCCTTTGTGGATGACTAAGAAACCTAGCAACTTGCCTGATTTGACGCCAAAGGCGCACTTGGCTGGATTCAACTTCAAGTTGTACTTACGCAACTTGTTGAAAAGCTTTTTGAGATGGTCTAAATGGTCTTCTTCCCTTCGGGACTTGACAATGATGTCATCCACGTAGATCTCTATCTCTTTATGCATTAAGTCATAGAAAAAAGCCATCATGGCTCGCTGATAGGTTTCCCCGGCATTGATGAGGCCGAATGACAACCGTCTGTAGCAGAAAGTTCCCCAAGGCGTGATGAAAGCAGTTTTCTCATGATCTTTCTCAGCGACCATAATCTAACGGTACCCAGCAAAGCAATCAGCAAAGGAGTACATGTCGTATTAAGCAGTATTGTCAATAAGAATGTGGATAAAGGGCACGGGAAAGCTATCTTTAAGGCAAGCTTTATTCAGATCCTGATAATCCACGCAAACTCGCACCTTTCCTCCTGGTTTAGGCATGGGAACAATGTTAGATATCCACTCTAGATATGTATAAACCATGATAATGCCAGCTTGAAATTGTTTCACAATTTCTTCTTTCACTTTTAAACTCCACTCAGGTTTCAATCGCCTGAGATTGTGCCTGACTGGCTTAAATCCTTCTTTAATAGGAAGGCGATGAAGGACAATGTCAGTGGACAAACCCACCATGTCTTCATGAGACCATACAAACACATCCTGGAATTGGGTTAATAGCGCAACCATGCCATTCCGTTGGTTTGGGGTTAGGTCTGAACCAATCTGGATTAGCTTAGGGCTTTATAAGGTTCCAAGATTGAAAAAAGTTGTTTGATCAAGGTTGGGTTTAGGTTTGTCTGCGACCCATTCTTTGATCTCCTGAGGTGTCTCAATGTCCTCTTGGATTTCCGTCAAGTCTGAGTCCAACTTTTCATCAAAGTTACAGTCCTTGTGGAGAAAAGGAACCTCATCAGCAAGTACATGCACATCTAAATTCAGAGTCCTGAAACAAAATATGCTTTCACTTAATATATGACAGAGTCCTGAAACAAAATATGCTTTCACTTAATATATGAAACTGTTTAATCATACAAAAGTGTTAGCATGTACTTGATAAAATAACTTCAAATATTGAATAGAAAAGTAAGCAATTAAAGTTATCTACAGGGCAGAGGGATTTCTGCCCGTTTTGCCCTCGTCGACTAATGCATGGAGTGCTGCTCCAATTGTCGAAGGCAAAGTCCTGATGGACTGCAGTGATGGAGGGGTTGTCATCGTCTTCCTTTTCCCGAATGATGACCATAACATCTAGGCAATCATCATCTGGGGTATATCTGTTTGTATGTTCATCATGGACAATGATGCGTATACCTAACATCATCAAGGAGATGTCATGTTTACGTTTCCGTTCCCTTTCTTCCACTTCGGGATCAGGAATCAGCACCTCTTTTGCTTTGAACAGTCATCGGTTTGGGAAACAAAGATGGCCATAACATGGGTCGCCACCTTTTTGGAGACCGTGACGCCTCATGAGGTACTGGTGGAGAGAATCGTCGTGTGACGGAAGCTTGAGGAACCTGCTTGTGCTTATGAGGATTCCTGTGACTGGAACTGGCAGAATAGCCTAGTCCGATTGTCCCAGTTTGATTGGACATTTGAATAGGGTGCTTAATACCCTGCTTATCTTTACCAAGCCCTTGTCCAGGCTGATGACCCAATGACATCATTACTTTAGTGGCCGACATAACCTCGGCAGAAATCTTGGGTACGGAAAGTGGTGCTCCAATAGGATGGTATTGCGTGTTACTCACTTCTAAAGTATGAAAACTGGCCGGCTCAACTTCTGAATTGAAGCTGATGATAGGTAGGTCTCCTTGTTCAGGACATTCCGGCTCAGCGTTGATAGTGACTAGGCTATTGTTGATAATGTATTTAAGTTGTTGATGTAGTGTAGAAGAGACGGCTCCAGCCATGTGGATCCATGGTCTCCCCAATAGCAGGTTGTATCCTGAATCTATCTTGAGGACGTTGAAGGATACACTGAATATATTAGGACCAATCTCAATTGGTAGCTCAATCTCTCTGACAAAATTTCGTCGGGATCCATCAAAAGCTTTGATAACCGTATGGTTACTTCGAATCCGTTTAAGATTGATGTTCATCTTCACCAAGGTGGCATAAGGACAAATATTCAGAGATGAACCTCCATTTATCAGAATTCTAGCTAACATATACCCGGAGTACAAAACTGCGATGTGCAATGGCTTGCAATGACCGGTCCCTTCGGGCGGTATGTCGTCATCAGTGAAGGATATCACATTGTTGTTGAAAATGTGATCAACCAGATTTTGAAATTTTTCCACATCCACTGATTTTGGCAAGTAGGCTTCTTCCAAAACCTTTAATAAGATCTTCCTGTGATCCTCGGAAGAGAAAACCAAGTCTAGTATTGATATCTGATGTGGAGCTTCTTTTAAGCTTAGAACCACCTTGGCTTCATTATGGCCCATAGTGCGGAGGAATTTTTCAATCTTCTCCATGGGAATCTTCCCCTTTGCTTTGAAGGTGGGCTTCATAACCCGCTGAGGAAGATACAGTGAATTTTCCTTCGACACTATAGCAGTAGTATGAGATGTGGATCCTTCAGCTTCTCCATAATTCCATGGGACGTTGTGTAAGCTGACAATAGGATACTGGTGTCTGAAGGGTAAAGAAATTAGCTTTGGTGTAGCCAATTTCAAAGGATTGTTAGCTCCTTTGAGTTGAATTGGTTGTAAGGGAAATGATTTGACAGTATCATCAGCCTCAGCAGATATAACTGCTACTAGCCCCTTCCATTTGGTAGGACAGGTATTCCCACTCTCGAGTATCACAAGTTGTCATCGTCATCGCCAACCGCAGACACCGCCACAATTAGATTCTGAATAAGGTGGCGGAGTGCCCAGCATTCTTCTGTGTTGTGACCGTGAAAATGTGAATGATATTGACATACTCCATCGGAGTTGAACCGTCTTGAACAGGGATTGATTGGAGGTAGAAGGGAGGTAATTCTTCCTTCATTTATTATCATCTGAAATATCTCCTCCATAGGTTGGCCTAGGTATGTAAATTCCCTTTGATTGGCAAAATCCTAACGGTCTTTATCACTTGCTCTCTTCACAACTTTATCCTCCATAGCTTCGCTTTCTGAAGGTGATGGTGGAGCATTCATAACAAAAGGAAGGAGATAAGCATGTTCTTGGCTGACTAACTGGCATGTGACTTGATGCTGATAGGTCACCAGTTCTGCCAATTTTTCAATTTGCTTACAAAGAGCTTTCATCTTTCGTTCCATAGTAAATTGAAACTTTGCGTAATCCCATCTGTCAACACCGTCTTTGATGGTCTGGGATGATTTTCCATTTAAATTGGAACTCTATCCAGCGCTCCAACTAATCATGTTGACCTCTTCTTCTTTGTGTTGAGGAAGAGGGTTGTCTTGTACATGAGGTTGATCCTATTTGGTAACCACGATGTGACGCCCCAAAAATAGGTATTTATCACCCATCTTGAGTCGCCAAATACATGGTACAAAATTCAAATACAACTTAATTATACAACGGTCGTGTAAAACACGACAAAACATAATCTAAGAGTTTTAATACGTATATTATCATCTAGACAGTATACAACTCAATGATGTCCTCATTACATTTATTGTCTCACTATTTAATGTAATAGGAGGACTACTAATGCTATCATCCGACCGTCACCCGCTTCCCGACTCATCCCAAATATATTCTCATTTCCTGAAGAGAACAATGAAAGAAAGGGTGAGCTCAACTAGCCCAGTAAGAAATATTATGACTAAGATAATGCAGAATAAATTATCATTAGTCTTCAAAAATGTTAAACTGATAAAATACAATAGACATCAAGTTTAACTGTAGCGGAACAAGCAATCCATTAGAAGTGTCAAGTAGAGAATAAAATCTACTATCTTCTATGTTTTAAAAAGTTTTCATCAATTTTTATCGCTGAGACTCAGCTTAATAAATAAACCACATCATCGAATCATTCCTGCACTACGAGCCAAGGATTTTCATTAAATCATCAATGGTCATGACTATACCGAATAATCCCTAGTCATAATCATACCAAAAACTGTCCATCAATGCACTACAGGCCACTGAGGATTTTTACCACATCATTCGTCACATTATGGTCATGACTATACCGAATAATCTCTGGTCATAATCACACCAAGTCCATCTATGCACGTACGCCAAAGATGACTTTTATCACAATATAAACATGAGAATGATGACAATGATATAAGCATTAATCAAACGAAAACAAGGATAAATATTAAAGACTTTAATTTATCCAAATATTATCAATCACTTAATAAACTCATAATCTAATATTATTAATATTATAACAATATTTTAATCACTTCTTAAACTTATAAACAATTTATTTCAATTGTTTACACTTTACCAAATAATGCATTTAATCATTCGAAAATGCCATACTCATAAGATTTCATCACCAATGATCAAATCCATCATCAAAAATCTGCATATACCTTATATAGGATTTTCAAGCCATAAAATCATATTTTCCAACTTTGTTACTTCACATAACATATTTAACTCATATGTTCGTAAGTAAATCATTTTCATGAAAAATACCAAATCAGTCCCAAAAATATTTCTTTTATGGGATTTAACAGAATATAGTCCCATAATGAACATATATTTTTCTCAGAATTTTTAAAATTCATTTACTATTTTTCAAAAATCAATTTCTAATTAATTCCTTAAGAAATTAGCTACCTCAAGTTTAACTCCAGAAATTCCTAACTCTTGGCAGGATCTTACACATGTTAACGTTAGCTTCCAGTTTAAATTTCATGGTCATCGGAGTTATAGAACTCCGGTTATAGCGTTTTTCGTCAAAAAAACTTAAATATTGAAATAGTCATAACTTGCTCATTTTAAGTCGGAATGAACTCATTTTTGGACAGGAGGTATTTTATACCATATACTTTCATGTCCCAAAAGGCCAGAATTTTTTTCACAAATTAAGTGGCCGAAACAGCCCTTTTAAATTTCCGGGAAGTAGCATTTTTCTCTTTTGTAGCTTTTGACTCATTTGCTAAAAACAGTCCACACGAAAATCTATAATACCTTTTCTAGTGATTCCACTTGGATAAGTTAGAAAACTCATAGATCTAACTCTAGAACTTGACCACACCCAAAAATTTGAAATATAATAGGAGATATGGTCAATTGAATTTCATGTTCTATTTTCACCAAAATCTGATTTTCAACCCTTTGTGATATCTAAGAAACTTTCATGTTTTCACATAATAACCAACATAACTCATCATGACAATGACATAATAATTCAATAAAACAAGTTCAAGAATAAATTTTAAAGATTTATAAGTTAATTTATCCTGAACTCAGTAATGTCCAAATTGTCAACATAATACTTCTTTGTAGAGTAAAATTCAAGAATGCTCAGAAGAATATTTCCATGAAAAGATACTGGATGAAGCGCAAATATTAAGGATATGCCACTAATTTCATAGAGTATAGAAGCCAAAACTTTAACCAACTGAGTACAATAAAGAATATATGAAACTGCAAATGGATTTTCACCCGTCATGCGGTAATCCATGTATACAGATCATTTCCACAATATAATAAGGAATGAATACAAAGGATCATTCACCATACATGTGGTAATCCACATGTAGACAAAGTTATTCCAATGTAATAATAAAGAATATAATAATGTAGGATTCACCATGCATGCAATAGATCGCATGCATGTGTTATTCCCAATGTAATAATAAATAATGGAACTGTGTCCCACAGAAAAACGCATGCATGTGATATATCTCGATGTAATAATAAAGAATGGAACCAAGTCTGGGGTAAAACGCACAGACAGAATATTCCGACAGAATAGTAAAAAATAGAATAATAGAAGAATTTCACCATGTATGCGGTATTGCAAGAATAGATAAAGTTATTACAACATAATAATAAAGAATGGAATAATGTAAGAATTTCACCAAGTATAGGGTAGTCCACATGTAGGTTATTCCAACAGAATAATAAAGAATAGAATAACAGAAGTTCTCTTCATGAATACAAAAGAAATAATACCCCTTATGAGTACAACAAATAATATCCCTTACCGTAAAAGAAGAGTATTCTGACTGGTAAGGCAAGAAAATACTTGAAGAAAACTTGCACTATCTTCTACGCTCAAAGCTTTCTTAAACTCTAAAGAAATACGCTCGAGATGACAGAAGAAGAACTCTCCCTATAGTTTCTCTCTCTAGAGTTTCAGTGAATTCGTAAGAAATAATGAAGGAATGAGCTTCTATTTATAGAAGAATGGACTGCATAGTAACTAATTAATTAATGAACTATCCCGTATTGATTTACTTTTAAAACGAATTCAGTCCAGATTGATTTAATAAAATATTCTAATAAAATAAATCTTTTAAATAAAATATAATATATTCTATTTATAATCTAATAAAATGAATAACTTTATAAAAGTATTCTATTTTATATAAAAAGATTTTACTATGCAAAACACTATGCAGTACTATGCAAAAGATGCATAATAAAATATAATATATTCTAATTATTGTCTAATAAAATAAATAACTTTATAAAAGTATTCTGCTTTTATATAAAAAAAATTACTATACAAAATACTATGCATAATAGAATATTATATATTCTATTTATAGTCTAATAAAACGAATAACTTTATAAAAGTATTCCGCTTTATATAAAAAAAACTTTTCTCGCTTTTATTACATTAATAATACTAATAAAACAAAACTTCATCATCATTATTATAATTTACACTATTAAACGACTGTGTCGCTCCTGTGAAAGAGTGGGCTTTCCAATAAGGATTTTTCCTATCAAGCGCAAATTAAGTGACCAAACCTCTCCTCGATGTAACTTCTACATCGTTAATATTGCAAATAATAATATTAACAACTTGTCATCTCAATTATTGATTTAATAATATATATATATATATATATATATATATATATATTATATCGATAATAATTGAATCAAATAACGTGACATACCATGCAACACAATTATCAGAGCAATATTGAACAAAACCGAGTGACTTCTCACGTAAGCATCAATAATCAATACCGTAAGGCTACTATGCAACCACGCCAGACATCGTATTTTTTTACTACCGAGTAGTTCAACAGCTTTTAACGATAAAACTTCCGCTATTATTTTCATAAAAATATTTTTGTCGTTTTCTCAATCCGACAATAATTCCGTTGTGGAGTCCACCAATGATTGTGTCGTCGTACGAATATTCCCCGACAAAAATAATATTCCCCGACTAATCGAATATAATACAACAACTTGCATACTTTGCAAAATTTATAAATACTACCCACACCTATAACAATATCTCAAATTCACACCATAATATTTAAAAAATATTTCAAGAAAATTAAATCTTTATTTGTAAAATTTGGGGTCTCACACACGATCTCACCGTTGTCTATTAAATCTTGGATCTTGTGTTTCAAGGCCCAACAATCTTGAGTATCATGTCCAGGTGCTCCGGCATGATAGGCACACTCTCAGTAAAGCATTGAAACCCCTCCCATTAGGGTTGGCTGGTGGAAGAAGATGTGTGATTTTCTTCTGAGTAGTCAGAAGAGCAAGAATATTCTCAAGCGAGTCCCTTAAGGGTGTGAACATTCGAGGGCGCTTTTCATCTCCACCTTTAGGCAATGGAGGGTTTGAAGATTGTGCTTGAAAAGGGGAGTAATTTATCCTCTGTATAGGCATGTTTTGATTGCCTTTTTGACCTTGTAATATCAAGGAAACATCCTCCTCTTTCTTTTTATGGACCCTCCGGGGGTTGTTTCCATAAGATCCGAACTGGATGTGCTCAGCAACTGCTTTAAGAGCGGCTAGGTCTTGAATCTTACCGGACTTCAATCCCATCTCAACCATTTCTCCGTGTTTGATCATTTCAGAAAATGGTTTGCCAATACCAGCTAAGACTCTCTCATAGAAAGGAGCTTCCTGTATGTCTATGAAAGTCATGACCATTTCTGACTCCGTCATGGAAGGAATAACTTGAGCAGCAAGGCGCCTCCACCTTTGAGCATACTCTCTGAAAGACTCATTAAATTGTTTCTTGACCTTGGTAAATGCACCGGGTCAGAGCCATCTAAGATTGAAAATCAGATTGAGTGAGGAAGGCGTGAGCTAGCTCTTCCCAACTATGGATTTTTGAGTTGTCTAATCTGGTATACCATAAACGGGCTTCTCTAGTCAGACTCTTCTGGAATAGCTGCATTCTAAGCTTCTCATTTTTCACGTAAGATCCAAGTTCTCCAATGAACACCTTCAAATGTGTGTAAGGATCCCCTAATCCGTCATACTTTTCAAAGTCAGGGGTTTTGAATTTCTCTGGATAATGAACACCAGGGAATATGCAAAGGTCAGCATATGAAACACTTCCATGTGTTCCAATCCCTTTGAGAGAACGGATAGTTTCTTCCATTTGAAGGACCTTCTTCTTGATATCACCGGTGTCTGGATCTCCTTTGAGATGGGTGTTTCAGGGTCTTTGTTGGTTGTATCCAATTGAGGTTCTGGATTTAATTTATCCAAACCTTGTGTTCCTCCTTGTGTAAAGGATTCTGTATGTGTAGGCATCTTTGAGCCTTGAGTAGACTGATGCAATTCTTTAAGCAGGACAGCTAAATCTGTAATTTGTTGACTGAATCCATCAAATTCTTTACGAGAAACAGGATTAGACTGGTCAGAAGAAGACACGATTGGCTGTAGGCTCGTGGCCTTTTTAGATTTTAAGTGGGTAACAGGCCCAATTGTTTCCCTACAAAAGACTAATGTAGTTTAGTCTTAGGGATAATGTAAATGCTATCATAATATGTCCATTTTAGGAATACCATCTTACAAAATCGAGTGTTATTTTGATAACATGTTATGTATGCACAAACATTCTTCATATTTTCCATTACATAAAGATGAGTTTGGAATAAAATTACAAGTAAATGCTTTTACAAGTAATAGAAAATGGAAAGCATGAAGAGACTTTCCTCCGCGTTTGGTTTATCAGAGGCTGACCAATCTTAGGGTTACACTCACGGCTTTTTGGCATGTAGGTCCCCAGATCATCGCAATCTACTTGACGGAAAATTAATCCGATCTTTCAACTGGAGCGAATCTAAGTGGTGCCTTTCCTGAGCCTCGTTGTAATTAGTCTTCCTACAAGTCCAGTAATCAAAAACTAACAGGATAGCCTCTTGGTGGAGGAACCACACAACATACATTCACATACAACGTGTCTCACCATTTATGAAAATGATGACATGTGCAAAACACTAATATCACAGATAGATATATTGTAGTGCAGTAAGTAAAATGCCTTCGTACACATTAATTATAAATGTAAATACAAAATTCACACACAAGCATATAACAGTTTTAAAAAGCTTGTAGTAGCAGCTTAAGCCCTCTTACTGTAGTCCCCAGCAGAGTCGCCACCTGTCGTCGTCGAAATTTTTATTTGTCCCTTTTTCGTTACTTGTTCTTTGGTGTTCTCATGTTATATGAGATTTGTTTGAAAAAACAAGTGAAAAAAGGTCTGACATGTGTAATGACGACGATTTGACTGTAAGAGTCGCCAGTTGGTGTTTTTAACTGGTTGCACCAACGCAACTTAGAAAAGGTTTGCACATTGACCCAGTGATGTAACACTGTTAAACGGGTCTGTGAAACCGAGATTCATTTGGGTTTGGGGGCTTGACATCCGTGTTACCACGGTGACCGCCACTTTTCAAGAAATTGTTATATGAATGTGTGTGTGTGTGTGTGGATCAATGTGCAATTTATTTGGAAGTAGTGCGAGGCCTCGTTCGCACCTATATACAAAGGGTTTGAATTTATAGAAAAATTCAGTTTTAAACATGATATAGCAGTGAGTTTTGAAAAAAGAGGCTTTTCAAACCCTGTGCTCAATAGTAATTGAGACCTTTTCATACTTCCATTTTATTATTAAATGTTCGGCTTGTTTGCTTTTATTTTCGAGATGTGAGGCATCTTCGAGAAAATAATATACAACAGTGCCGAACTCCTCATGGGCATGACAGTCATCTAAGGAAATTCAAACACTGTAAATAGTGTACAAGTTGCTTACAGCTGAAAATGTCCATCACGAGAACTGAATCTAGATTCAGTAGATTGAATCTGTGATCACATGATTCCTAGGCTCACATGATGCCGCAGGTTATATGAAAAGTAGTAAGCAGTTATATATATATATATAAAAGTTGTAAATATATATATATATAGACATGATCAACCACCACGAAACACCTCAATGGGGGATCGAAAATGTAAATATATAAAAGCGATAAATATATATATTTAATGATTAGTGAGGGATTATTGATTAGTTTTGATATGACGTGTCAATGTGTTTGCTTCATTTCTTTGAGGCCAGTTAAATAATTTGATTTTAGGATGACTACTAGATGCGTAGGCGTATAGGTTAGATGCATTACATATCATTGCAATGCATTGCATAGCATGTTAGCTTATTTTGTGCTCGAGGACTAGCATGGTTTAAGTTTAGGGGATTTTGATAAGTGGATTTTATACCCACAAATCGGTTCCTAATTCAAACTTAATCGGTGTTAATTCATTAATTTTATGTTCGTTTTTTCTTGTTTAGCTTTGTTTTGTGATTAGGATTGGTGGAGTGGCATTTGGATAAAAAGGGTGGACTTACTGTGCAATATGGCAAGAAATTGGGCAAGCATAGGAGCATTACATGATCACCAATGAAGCCATACCTGCCGTATGGCGCCTTTGTATGCTTTTACACTACCGGGTGGGGGGGTCTTGAACTCGATGTCGAAAGTCATGTTGCACTGGGTGGGCTATTTTCAAAGCAACACCCCCATCTAAGGGGTCCAGGCGAGTATAAAGGGTTTAGTTGGTTTCACATGCTGGAAGAATATAAGTTTAAGTAATTGGAATGATTTGGGACTCATATTGGCGTGGAATTTCAATCAGAATGCATGTCTTAGAGTTATATCTGACATCAAATAAAAAGATTGGGATATAGCATACAACAACAAGACAATTAACAGAGAGAGAAGACAAATTTTTGGAGCAAGCATTGGAGAGGAGATAATTGAAGGATTTTCGTATCAATTGCGAATTGGGTTGAAGAAAAGGCTGGTTTTGGATTTATTCTTTTCTTTTAGTTTATATTTGTAATCGGAAGGATGATATCTTTAATTTATTCAGTGTTTATTTCGTTATTGATGAACTAAATCACTTTTTAGGCTTATAATGGATCTTTAAGTTGAACAATGGTTATGTAACTTTGATTTTCAGTTTAATAAGCTATTCCCCGGTTTATCTATATTAATTTATACTTGAATTTATGAATTGCGTGATCAACAATTCTTTGTGGACTTGTATGGAATCGAGAGAGGAAGTATGAGTCTAGACTTAGTTAATATAGCATGTGTTCTTGAATTTTGTGAATGAGCAGAATCTTAATGAATGTTAGAGTAGAGATATGCTTAACATCGCATGTAATCGAATAGAGAACTTGAACTTAAACCTTCTTTGATTGTAATTCACATAGAGATATAGTGAGTTAGTTAATTAAGGTGTTTAACTTAATTCTATCTAAATTATGGATTTAAGTTAATATGGTGTTAGTGCATCGAGTGGTGGCTAATTCTACTTTAGTGTTCTTGATTAATAAACTGGGATAATGATTTAAACTGGAATAAAGTGTAATAATCAGAGTGAAGCTTAGGGTGAAGTTGTAAGCCTAATTCTCCAATACTTGTTTAGAAATTCAGTTTTTGAGATTTGTGATTATTTTGTGATCTTAGTATTTTTAATAATTTAGTTTTTATAATTTTAATCATTAAATTGGATAGTTTAATAAAATTGGGATTAATAGGAAACTGGTAATTGTGAGGTTGAAATTCATACTAATTTCTCTATGGAAACGATACTCTACTTACTATTATATTACTTGTTGTCCACGTATACTTGCATGTTGTGCGTATATAGATTTTACCCAACAAACAGTTGCATTCTGAGCTTCTCATCCTCGGCATAAGATCCGAGTTCTCCAATGAATACCTTCAAATGTGTGTAAGGATTTCCCAACCCATCATACTTTTCAAAGTCAGGAGTCTTGAACTTCTCTGGATAATGAACACCAGGAAATATACAAAGGTCAGCATATGAAACACTCCCGTGTGCTCCAATCCCTTTGATAGACCGAATGATCTCTTCCATTTGAAGGACTTTCTTCATGATATCACCGGTGTCTGGATCTTCTTTGAGATGAGTGATTTTAGGGGTTTTGTTGGTTTTGTCCAACTAAGACTTAGGTATTGGAGCTTCTTTGTCCGGACCCTGGGTTCCTCCATGTGCAGAGGATTCTGTGTGTATGGGTATTCGTGGATACTGAGTAAATTGGTGTAGTTCTTTAAGCAGAACATCCAAATCTGTAATTTGTTTGCTTAATCCTTCAAACTCCTCACGAAAGATAGGATAGGACTAGACTGGCTAGATGAAGCCATGATTGGTTGTAAGCTTGTTGCCTTTTTGGACTTTAAACGAGTAACAGACCCAATTGTTTCCCTATAAAAAACTTATATAGTTTAGTCTTAGGGAATGTATAAAAGTAGGATGCTATACGATGTGTCCATTTTAGGAGTATTATCCTGCAAAATGGATGTTAGCTGTTTGTAAAATAGCACGTCAGGTTTTGATATAAAAGGGAATGCATGTACACATATTCCTTCATATTTTCCATTACAATAAGATTGACATGGAATGAAATTACAAGTAATTGAATTTACAAGTAATTAAAATGGGAAAGTACGAAGAAACTTCCCTCCACGTTTGGTTTATCAGAGGCTGACCTATCCTAGGTTACTCTCGCAGTTTTTTAGCATGAAGGTCCCCAGATCATCACAATTTACTTGGCGGGAAGTTAATTCAGTCATTCAACTGGAGCGAATCTGGGTGGTGCCTTTCTTGAGCCTCGTTGGAATTAGTCTTCCTACGAGTCTAGTAATCAAAAATTGACAAGATAGCCTCCTGATGGAGGGATCACACAACATATATTCACATACAACGTGTCTCACCATTATGGAAATGATGACATGTGCGAAGCACTTTAATATCACAAGTAGATATAGTGTGAAGCACTAAATGCAGTAAGTAAATGCATTCATACACATTTTAAATATAAATGCAACATCCACACACAAATATATAAAAGTTTTGCAAAGCTTGTAGTAGCGGCTTAAACCCTTTTACTGGATGTCCCCAGCAGAGTCGCCACCTGTCGACGCCAGGATTTTTACTGTCCCTTTTCGGTTCTTGTCTTTTGGTAGTCTCATGTTAGGTGAGATTTGTTTGAAAAAAAGAGTTGTGAAAAGGTCCGACATGTATATGTCAATGATTGGACTGTAAGAGTCGCCAGTTAGTATTTTTAAATGGTTGCACCAACTCAACTGAGAAAAAGTTTGCACATTGACCCAGTGATGTGACACTGCTTAACAAGTCTGTGAAACTGAAATTCATTAGGGTCCGGGAGCTTGATTATGCGGAGGGAAGGTGTTAAGTACCCCCCGACATCCGTGTTACCACGATGACCGTCACTTTTTAATTAAACTGTTATATGAATGTGTGTGTGGGGGGGGGGGGGGTCAATGTGCAATTATCTGGAAGTAGTGTTATGCCTCGTTTGCACCTATATACAAAGGGTTTGAATTTTGTATAAAAGTTCAATTTAAACAAGATATAGCAGTGACGTTTTGTAAAAGATGTTTTTGAAACCCTTATGCTCAATAGTAATTGAGACCTTTAATACTTCTATTTTATTATATGTTCGGCTTGATTGCTTTTATTTTTGAGATGTGAGGCATCTTCGAGAAAATAATATACATAGCAGTTACGAACTCCTTGTGGGCATGAGAGTCATCTAAGGAAATTCAAACACCATAAATAATGTACAAGTTGATTACAGTCGAAAATGTCCATCACGGAAACCGAATCTAGATTCAGGAAACTGAATCTGTGATCACATGATTCCTAGGCTCAAATGATGTAGCAGTTTGTATGAAAGCTGTAAGCAGTTATATATATATATATATATAAATTGTAAATATATATATATATATACGATCAACCACCACGAAGTAACTCCATGGGGGATTGGAAATGTAAATATATAAAAGCTGTAAATATATATATAGAGATGATTAACCTCCACGAAGTAAACTCCAGGCAGGACGAAATGTAAATAAAGCAGTAAAAGCGATCAACCGCCACGACGTAAACTCCAGGCGGGACTAAATGTAAAGAAAGTAGTAAAAGGACATGAAGTAAACTCCGTGCCCCATGAAAATGTAAATATAAATATATATATATATATATATATATATATATATATATATAGCGAAACGCACTTTATATAAATTGAGGCTCATCGAACAGAGTTCGACAACAGTTTATATATAAATATATATATATATATATAAGCAATAAATGCTCCGGATATAAATCCAGGCTCACCGAACAGAGTTCGATAACAGTTTATATATATATATATAAGCGAGATCAAGATCATTCTCCTTAAATAGCATTCCTCCTTAAATAACACTACTTTATTAAAACTACGCTGCTTTGGAGTCTTTTTAAAAAATAAGTAAAGGGTGACATTTTTATAAATAAAAGGAAAGCAAATGGGACCACTCTCTTTTAAAAGACTCCAAAACGACGTAGTTTTAATAAAAGAGTGCTATTTAAGGAGAAATGCTATTTAAGGGGAATGCTCTTGATCCTTGCTATATATATATATATATATATATATATATATATATATATATATATATACAAAAGAAATAAAAAGCCACGGACCAAAGTCCGGGCATACGCACACAACACGACTCTCAATGTGAATAATTGTGTGCAGAAAGTGGAGAAAGGCTTTAAGAAATGTAAGAAGTCTTACAGTGGGCTGCCAAGAAGACTTCAAATAGTTTTAATTAAATGAACACTCAATTTTCACCGGTAAAATATAGCACAATATAAGCTCATAAGTGTTTAAAATGAGAAAACACTCAGTTTATAGTGTGTACAAAGCAAATTGGACAAGGTTTCCTCGCCTTTTCTCTGTGTAAAATTATCACCCCAAGCCCTCTATTTATAGGGGGGCCGCAGTGTACTCTGCACAATGCCTGGTGCCCCGCCCTCCGTGGTCCGACTGCCTCAAGCACATGCATGCATACAACGCAATGTCCACTCGAACTTTCAAAACTTCAATCCAGGAATTCGATTGAGGTGTATAAGACCTTTTTCAGAATGTTTTTGTTAAGAGCTACACAAATGACATGGGATTAGAGGTTGTACAAAGTCAAGAAGAAGGGACCATGCCCAGGTCTTCAGGTTTCAAATTCTATCCGGTGTGATGTCTTTTATGTAGTAGTCACTCGGGATTGGAGCTATGGTTCTTGTAGGACACTTATGTGTGTAATGTATGTTGAAAGGTTGTTGAGACAGCGCAATGTGGGATCGAGGTGGCAAAATGATAATTTTTCCCCTCACCAGGGTTATCTCCAGTTTAGGCTGATGTAGCAGTCGTTGCTCAGGGTTATCTCTGAGATTGGGCTGCTGTGAGTACTGAAGGTCCTCAAGGTTGTCTCTGAGGTGTGCCTGACCTCCCGGGTCTATCTTCGGGGTTGGAACTAAGTGCATCGGGGTTATCTCCGAGGTTGAAGCTGACTACAAGGGTTGAAATGAGCTTTTCCAGGGTTATCTCCGGAACTGCAACTGCACTCCTCAGGGTTGTCTCCGAGGTTGGAACTGAAACTCCCGGGGTTGTCTCTAGGACTGGAACTGGTTATCTCGGGGTTGTCTCCAAGATGGAAAACTAAGGATTCCAGGGTTATCTCCGGAACTGGAACTTCACTCTTCGGGATTGTCTCTGAGGTTGGAACTGGAAGTCCCGGGGTTGTCTCCGAGACTGAGTATCTCGGGGTCGTCTCCGAGACGGAAAACTGATAATTCCGGGGTTGTCTCCAGAATTGGGACTGCTTTGTCTTCCAGGGTTATCTCTGAAAGACGATTTTGCCCTCCTGCAATGCTAGTAACAGAAATGCAAAATTTTGAATGTCTAAAATATATATATATATTATAAATTTTGTTTTTTTATGTAAAATAGAATATATTATATTGTATTATATTGCATAGTGTTGCATAGTGTTGCATAGTACTACATAGTATTTGCATAGTGCAGCATAGTAAAATAAAAAATTTCCTTTCTGTGCAGTCCGTGATTTTATTTTCTAAATAGTATCCTGCCATTCTCCTATAAATAGGATGCTCAATTTAGGAATGAAAATCACACCAGAATCAGAGAATTCTTCTTCTATAATATTGAGCGTATTTCTTTTGAGTTTAAGGAAGCTTGGAGTGTAGAAAATAGTGCAAATTTTCTTCAAGAATATCTCCGTTATACCAGTCGAAATTACTCTCCTTTTGAGGTAAGGGGTATTATTTATTTAATATTCGCTTACGATATTATTTTTCGTATTCATAAGGAATTTTTATTTTTGTTCAATATTCGTAAAGAATATTATTTTCGTTCAATATTCGTAAGGAATATTATCTTCGTTCAATATTCGTAAGGAATATTATTTTTGTTCAACAATCGTAAGGGATATTATTTTTGTTCAATATTCGTAAGAAATAATATTTCTTCCATACTCTGTAGTATGGAAGTAATATTATTTTATTTCATATTCCTAATTCTACACTCATGTTGATAAGTATTGCTTCTATACTCCTTGAAATTAGTAGAATATCCTTGAAATTTGTGTTTCATCTAGTATAGTTCCGCTAAAATATTTTTTTGGACGAAGTACTATTCATACATACGTCACTATTCATATGTACGATACTATTCATACGTATGGCACTATTCATGAAGTACTATTCATGGGGTGCTATTCACAAAGTACTATTCACGAGGTACTATTCACGGGGTACTATTCATGACAAAAAAATTATTTCTTTCTATTCAAAATTATTTTTGATATATGAATATAAATCTTGAATTTTACTCCACAAAGTAGTATCATGTTGACAATTTGGACATTCTTAAACTCTGGATAAATTGAATTATAAATTTTTAAAATTTATCCTTGCTCTCACTTAATTGAATTCTTATATCAATGTCATCATCCACATGCTTATATTGTAATGAAAGTCATCTTTGGCCCGTAGTGCATAGATGGACTGTTGATTTGTATAATTATGACCAAGAATTATGTATCGGTATAATCAGGACCTGTAATGTTACAAATGATGTGGTAAAAGTCCTCATTGGTCCATAGTGCATTGATGGACAGTTGTTGGTATGATCATGACCATGGATTCTCTTCGGCCAAGGGTGCAAAGATGAATTGTTGTTTGACATGATTATGACCACTGGTGATAATAACGAATATCCTTGGCCTGTAGTGCATGGATAATTCGTGGATGTGATAATAACGAATATCATTGGCCGTAGTGCATGAATAATTCGGTGATGTGGATTATTTATTTTGCAGACAAATGATGTGGTAAAAATCTTCTTTGGCTTACGTGCAAAGATGGATTGTTGATTATTGATTTTACAGTTGTATATCTTTGGCTTACGTGCAAAGATGGACTATTGATTATTGGTTTTACAGTTATATATCTTTGGCTTACGTGCAAAGATGGACTATTATTTTCTACTTGACTCTTCTAATGAATTGTTGATTCCGCTGCAATTATGGTTGAAAACTTTTGTTATCTACCATATGTTCTAAATATCTAATTTAGTACTGGTGAAGGCTATTGATAAATTAATTATCTTAGTCATAATATTCTTTACTGGGCTGTTTGTGCTCACTCTTTTACTTCACCACTCCTTTCAGGTAATGTGACAACTCGAAAGTTTAGAATATTTTTAAAATCATAATTGATTGATTTAAGGTTCGATATTAGAACCTAGACTGAAAATAAGTGTATGGGATTGACAGTTCTGTAAAGAAATTTTAAGGATTTCAAAATTTTTGGACAAGACTTAAATAATTTGGTAGACTATAAGTGATAGTCTGGTAATGATCAGGTAGAAGATTTTGGTAGATTTAAAATTCTTGTGAAGAATTATCAGGGTTAAGTGTCTAAGTGTATACGAGTCAGTTTATGTGAACAGTAAAATTTTATGTGTACAATTGGTGGATAAGGATCAAATTTCGATCAGATAAGTTACATAGGTGACAAACCCTAAAGTTATGTTAAAAATATGTTTATTGAGTTAGAAAACTTTAATGAACTGTTAGAAACCCTAACGATCGGATCAAAAACCCTAATCTTAGTTCCGAGAATTCAAAACCCCAATTTGGAAATTCAAAAGCTAAGTATAAATGGATAAGTGTTAAATGTTATGGAATAAAAGGGAAATGTCCAAATTACCCTTCAAATTATATGGGAAAAGACCAAACTACCCTTAATAGGTGTGAAATGACCAAAATGCCCTTTTACTTCAAACTTAAGTAAAAGATATACCAAATTTGTGGTGACTCATCACTTGGATATTACCATGTGCTCAAATCTTCACAAATCAAATAAGTCTTGCCACCTAACAACCTTTAGATACATGAATCAAAGAAATCAAAGATTTAAAAGTAAGAAATCTTACTTTACTTTTCATTTGCTCCAAAGTTCTTTCTTTCTCTTAATTTTCGAAATCTAGAGTGAGATAGAGTGAGAAACCAAGCCATGAACATCATTTAGCAAGCCAATAGCAGATCAAGGATCAAGAGTTCATGAATCAAAGCATAAAGGTATAAAACCCTAGTTTTATAAAATATATGTGATCTTGTGTTATATGTTGTTGTTAGATGGTTAGAATTGTGTTATAGGATGTTATTTAGTTATCTATGATGTTACATCATAGATCCATAACATCTAGAAGCCAAAATCTAAGTTTTAAAAACTAGTCAAGAACCCTAATTTTGTTGTCTAACAAGCCAATGTCAGGGCTCTTAGATTCTTGTGTGTTAAGGATTTTTGGTGTTTGAAGTTATAGATCTGTAGTGTGTCATGTTGTCTGTGATCTGGAACTGAAACCATGGCCAAAGCATGTGTAGATTTCATGATATAAGCAGTCAAAGGTCGTTGACCGACCATGACCAATCGAAATCAAGCAAATTCTGCATTTTCCGAAAAGTCCGATAAGCATGTTCTAAGCTTCTGATCTTGTTTTATGTTAATGTTTTGGTTAAGTTGTTGTTATGTTGTAGTCTGGTATAAGGAGTACATAATCAAGCCTTTAGTTCACCCAGAAAGTACATAGAATCAAAGATATTGTTGGTCAAAGTATCGTTGACCATCTGTTTTGTTGCATTTATGGAAAACCCAAATTTTGGAAATAACATGAGTTCTGACATGGTTTGACCATGCCAGATTTTACACATGTGATGTTGATATGATGATTTAATGCTATAGAGTTGTTCTTTGACATCTCTACTACAAGTATGAACCATTAAAACACATTAAGAAAACCCAGAAAGCTAAGATTTAAAGGCTCAAAGTAGCCATCTCGATTCTGGAAAACCCAGAAACTTAAGAACAAGGTTTGACAACACTTTTGAGAGCTTAGATCTCTCTGTTAGGATATATGATGGCCATGAAACTTGATTGTAGTTGTAGAATTACATGAATACTACAATCTGAAAACTTTAACAAGCCCAGAAATACAATAGAACATAGATTTGTAACCAGTCAAACTTCATGCCTTAATGACTGACAAGAATTCTGGAAAAGGCTCAAGAACACCTATAGCGACGGTTATATCGCTATAGGGCCCTTTAGTGACACTTAATTTCGAAAAACGATTTATTTTAATAAATAAATAAAAAAATAGTTTTAAATTATGAAAAATACATAATAAATTATAAAAAAATATTTTAAAGTCTAAAATTAGTTTTTAATTATTTTGAGTATATTCTATAAATATTTAATATTTTTGGAATATAAAAGGTATTTAATTTATTTAATTATAATATTTAATAAATTATTTAAAATGATTTTAATATTTGAAAAATCATGAAAAATTATATTTTGGTGTTAGAAAATATTTGAAGTTATTTTTAATAACTTTTGATATTTTGTGATGAATTTCATTTATAATTTATTATTAATGGTAATTAATTTATGTAATGAATATATTAAAAAAATTATGAAAAATTAGAAATAATGTTTTTAAAATCATATAAAAATAATTTAAGTGTTATAAAAATATTTTAAGTTATAAAATGTAACTTTTGATATTTAGTCATGAAAATATTAATAATTTAATATTAATATCAATTATTGGATAATGGATTTAATTGTTTAAAATCATATAAATATGATTTTAAAGTATTAAAATACTTTGATATATTATAAATATATTATAATATTATGTTATGATTTTCATTAATATTTAATATTAAATAAATATTAATGACAATAGAATATTGTGGTATTTATATAATATAAATACGATATAAGTGATTAAAAAATTATGATAAATGATAATAATTATCTGAAAATTATTACAAGCCTGTGAAAATTATTTTGACTGATAATAAATTATCTAAGATAATTGTTAAGTGTTTAGGCAGAATTTAATTGAACTTAAACTCGAGAATTGTACGACTAGACCGTTGGAATGTTAGAGTTGTGTCGGGCTCAACTTGGACTGTAATAGTTTGACTTGATACCGAGTCTTAGGTAGGTTGTGGACTGATAAGGTTATGTGTTATGTGTTATGTGTTTAGGATTATGTTATAATTATATATATATATATAGTAAGTATTATACTGTGATGATATTATTCTAATATTGGAGATCTATATTACTAATATTAGGTCTTCAGATAAAGCGATATAAAATGTGTAGCAGTAATCAACCGAACATGCAAGTTACTAAACTTGAACTTTTAATTATTGATAAGTGGATTTTTTTATACACGAATGGTGTCCATTTCATGCTTATTTGTTGCTATTTTCGTGTGTTCATATTCGTTTTTACTTGTGTTGTGTTCTTATATGTGTAGGATGGTTGTTGCGGCATTTAACGAAGATTTGGAGTCATTTGGAATCATTCGGAGTCAATTGGAGCGGTTTTGGATGAAATCATGAAGCTATAAAGAAGTCATTCTCAAACAGAATGCATTTCACGGGCGCCTTTTGTTTAGGCAACCACGTAAGTGGGGGTCTTCATAAGGAACTAACAGAATGGTAGGGCCTTTTTAACACATACACCCCAGCTGGGGCAGGAGGTGTCGAATTCTACAGACTTCTGTTAAGCTTGAAACTCTTCTTGGGCATGGATTCTAGCATATTGCATGGCAATGGAACTCTAGAGAGAGGGAATTTCGGCTGGGACTTGTGTGTTGGACATCTATTACTCTATCAACAACGAATTCAACAAGAAAAGCAATCTGAACATCATTTGGGCTCTCATGTTCATTCCATGTTTTTGGCTTGAAACTTGGCTTACATTGTAGAGCGTCTTCTTAGCTTTCCGGAACAACTTGAATTATTCCAATCGGAGTTCGGATGCATGAGTTATGATCGTTGTACCAACGGACGTCGAACGTCACTATTTTGGGTGGCCATTTGCATAGCAGTCACTTCCAGCCCAATTTCGACCTTCATCCGTTCGTTATTTCTCAATTCTCAAAGAATGAAAGTCGTAGAGCTCGTCGATATCTTCGATTTGATAGGTGGCAGGCCCCGTAACTCCTCCCGGATCAAAAGTTATGGCCGTTTTACCAAAGGACGCTGTGATAGAAAATGTACCCCCGCCGGGGCAGGCTTTCCCTTAACAAAATGTCCGCCGGGGCGGGCTTTCCCTTAACAAAATTCCCGTCGGAGTGGGCATACCAGCTACAAAACAGTAGCATAACCCGTCGGGGCGGGCCCTTTACAAGTATAAACCCCCGCCGGGGCGGGGGTATGCGTAGAAAACTCGATTTTTGTCCAAATTTGAGTTCGGGAAGGATTGTTTCGATCCAATTGACTCAAGGACTTCCAAGAGGACTTAAAGATATGTAAAAAGGCTTATAAAAGGAGGAGAATAACAAGGATTAGAGAGGAAGATTGGAGGAGAAATATGATTCTATTAGATTAGATTATAGTAAATTAGATCAAAACACTAGTTCTAATGAGTTTTGGAGATTGAAGCAACTTGGAGACCATTGAAGATTAAAAGTAGGAGCAAGGAAGGAGCTTCAAATTTACAGACAATAGATTCTATCTTCTCATCTTCTTCTATCTTTGTCTTTTATTGTTTATTTAATTGTGGATTCTTAGTTTTAATTCAATAATCATGAACTAATTCTTTGCTTGAGATAACAATGGATCTTATTGTGTAGTTTATTTTATTATGATTCGCTATCAATTATTATGTTCTATTGTTTGGATTGTCTATTATGATTTGGACTTAATTGCCTAGCTAACAATTACCGTGATAATCTATATGAACTCAAGAGATGAAGTTTAGATTTAGATCTGGTCGTAATAGCATGTGTTTGTGATTTCTGCATAGATGAAATTCATGATTCGTGTTTAGGATAGAGATATGCCTTTACGCCATATGTAATCTTATAGAGAACTTATGCTTTAAATCCTTTTTAATTGTAATTCACATAGAGATATAGTGGATTAGTTAATTAGGATGTCTTGCTTAATTCTATCATCTGTGGATTTAAGTGAGTATGGGTATTATGCATCGAGAGATGGTTTTATCTGCTTTAGTGTTCTTGATTAACAATTCGGGATAAAGAATAATTGATGAGAAGTGTGTTAACTAAAATGAAGCAATAAGTGAAGTTGTGATCTTAAATCTCCATAATCTTAATTTAATTAGTGGAATTTAATAGTAGTTTAATTTATATAATTTGAAATTCATTCGTTTAAATAAGATTGAGTTGGTTACGTGTTAGTACTCGGTGATTTTTATTAAATAATTCTCTGTGGGAACGATACTCAACTTATCACTTTATTACTTGTTGACCACGTATATTTGCGTGTTGTGCGTAATTAGATTTTACCCAATAATTATTGTGCAAGTTTTCTTGACTCGACCTCGAGTTGTTTATTCGAATATGTTTGTGGTTAATCATTTTTGATTGCCATGTCTAAGAATTATTAAATTGCACTCTCTGCGTACTGCATGTATCAGGTATGAAAGGCTGATCACCTTCATTACCATTCAGTTCATATATATATATATATATGTTCATGTCCAATGTTTGTTCAGTCAAAAGTTTGTCCATGCTAAATTCACAACTATATTATTGAATTATAGCTAGCTTATTATTCCAATTCTTTCAATCATGATATATTCTCAAATATACTTAAACTTGCTGGGCAAACTTATGCTCACCCTTGCTATATCATGATAAAACCTTGTAGATTAAGACGAATGCATCAGATACAAGAAAAGGTTAAAGACAGTTCCAATTTTAGTTTACATGTGTAGATAGATTGGTAACAGTAATGCATGATAAAATCTTTTTATGTTAAATAGGATAATGAATTGTGTATAAGTTAAGGTTACTCGACCTTGGGGAATAGTGTGTAAAATTTTAATGTATAAACAATTTATGTTTATATCTTCCGCAATAGTTGTAGAATGATTGTACCATATCTGTGGTGATTTAGGACCCGGATTTGGGGCTTTCACAAGTAATAAAAGTGTAGCTAGGACTAGCAGAGAGAACATGGGTATAAAGTGGTGTTTCGAATTAGTCGCAATCCTAATCAAATTATGAAATGGCGTGGCATTATAATTGTACTGAGAACTTAAAATATGTGTGACATATTTTATAAATCATTTAATAGTTATATTTGGCGAACCAAATAGGGGGATGCGAACTCGAATTTGAAAGCGTCAAAATACACTCCATTAGAATGTGGAGGACATAAATCTTCTTATGTTCCTTTAGGGACTTGAAATATTTGCTGCTGTATTTTATATAGCATTGTAATAATTTGAGTATGAATATTGTCGTATTATATACGTAACAATATTTGTATTGAAACTTACAGTATATGTGTCATCGTATTTTGCACAAAAGATCAATAGTTGTAATAGAAAAGTTAGTATATGTAGTGTTATTTCTGGCAATCCAAGATGGGTTGTATAAACCTAATTTGGGGGCGTCACATTTGATATTTTATACATCATTTAATAGTTATATTTGGTGAACCAAATAGGGGGATGCAAACTCGAATTTGAAAGCGTCAAAATACACTCCATTGGAATGAGGACATAAATCTTTTCATGTTCCTTTGGGGACTTGAAATATTTGCTGCTGTATTTTATATAGCATTGTAATAATTTGAGTATGAATATTGTCGTATTATATACGTAACAATATTTGTATTGAAACTCATAGTATATTTGTCGTCATATTTTGCACTACAGATCAATAGTTGTAATAGAAAAGTTAGCGCCTGTAGTGTTATTTCTGGCGACCCAAGATGGGTTGTATGGACCTATTTTGGGGGCGTCACATAATTGCTATTAGTTCACATGCAAAGAATTATTGGTTTACATGTAAGGAACTATTGGTTCACATGCATGTACTATTATGGGAGGTTATGCAAGATTGATAATACTTGAAGGACTAAATTAAAAATGTAGGCAAAGATGAAGGTACTAAACTGTAATAAGTTGAGCTTCTAAACGTGTAATTATCGAAATTATGTTTACCTATAAATAGAAGCTCATTTCTTCTTTCATTCTCATCAATTCACTAAGACTCACAAGAGCAACTATAGAGAGAGAAACTATAGAGAGAAAGAAAAAGAATATTCTACTACTTCACTATTGCAGTATCCAGTCTTCTACTAAGGTAAGGGATCTTATTTATGTGGTACTATTCACTCGGGGTATTATTTACGGGGTACTATTCACTCAGAATATTATTTACAGAGTACTGTTCACTCGGGGTATTATTTACGGGGTACTATTCACTCAGGTATTATTCACTCGGGGGTACTATTCATGAAGTACTATTCACGGGGTACTATTCACGACAAAAATTAATCTTTCTATTCAAAATTATTTTTGATACATAAATATCATTCTTGAATGTTACTCCACGTTTAGTTATCATGTTAACGATTTGAATATTCTTGAACTCTGGATAAATTAAATTATAAATTTCTAATATTTATCCTTGATCTCACTTGATTGAATCCTTATATCATTGTCATCATTCTCATGTTTATATTGTGGTAAAAGTCATTTTTGGCCCGAAGTGCAAAGATGGACTATTGATTATTGATTTTACAGTATTATATCTTTGGCTCGTAGTACCAAAATGGACAGGTGTATGACATGATAATGACCTATATTGTTACAGACAAATGATGTGGTAAAAGTCATCTTTGACCTGTAGTGCATAGATGGACTGTTGATTAGCATGATCATGACCATTGATTTTACAATTGAATGTCTTTGGTCGTAGTGCACTGACAGACAATTGATTGGAATGATCATGACCATTGATTTTATAATTGAATATCTTTGGCCCGTAGTGCAAAGATAGACAATTGATTGGTATGATTATTGTTATTACATTTGAATTTCTTTAGCCTTTGGGACAAGGATATTGAGTGAAAGTTCTATTAAGCCTTTGTGGCAAGAAAAAATTGTTGATTATTGGTTTTACAGTTGAACATATTTGGCCCGTAGTGCAAAGATGGACTATTGATTATTGATTTTACATTTATATGTCTTTGGCTCGTAGTGCAAAGATGGAATGTTGATTTACATGATTATAAATATGAATTGTGAATTTAACTATAATCTTGGGTGGTTCAAGTGAAGACAGGTGATGAAAGTTCTCTTTATCTTGGGTACAAAAGAACTGTTAATGGATATTACGGGAATAAAATATTAATGATGGACTTTTAATTTGGAGGAGATAGTATACATTATGTTCTACTTGACTTTTCTAATGGATTGTTGTTTTCGCTGCAGTTTTTGATCTAAAACTTGTTGTCTATTGTATTCTATCAGATTTTTTCTTGTTGAGAACTAAGGATAATTTGACCTATATTATCTTAGTCATAATATTCTTTACTGGGCTATTTGTGCTCACCCTTTACTTCACGATTCTTTTCAGGTAATAAGAGTGTAACTGGGTCGAGCGGGGATAACATGTGAATAGTGTGATGGTCCGAGACTGTGGAAGTTTTCTAATATATTATAAAACAACATATTATTGTATTGAGAACATAAAATGCGTGTGTCGTATTTTATACGTCACTTAATAATTGATTTTTGCGAACAACAATAGAGTTAGGAGAACCCGACTTTGAAAGCGTCAAAAGTGCACCTCATTAGAATGAACAGGATAATAATATTCTCGTTCTTCTTTGGGGTGTTGAAATATTTGATGCTGTATTTTATATGGCATTGTAATAATTTGAGTTTGGATACTGTCTACGAGACAATATTGTATTAAAACTCACAGCTTATGTGTTGTCGTATTTTGTACGACTGTTCAACAGTTGAATAAATAATGTTTGTATTTGAATTTTGTACCATGTATTTGGCGACTCAAAATGGGTTGTGTATACCAATTTTGGAGACGTCACACACGCGCACGCGCGCACGCACAAACACACACACACATATATATATATATATATATATATATATATATATATATATATATATATATATATATATACGTAGGGAAGTGATCCATAACTTGCATTAGCTATTGACATTATTTCAACTAACTCATCTCTTGTCGTCCAATGAAAGATCTAAGGGCTTGGCTGGGGTCGATCACTACTCTCTCTTACAGCCAACCAAATTCTTTTATGTTAGTCTCTACTCTCTCTAGTGGTCAATCAAAACAACTGTGTTTTGGTTGGCTGCTAGAGAGAGTAGCGGTCAACATAAAAGAATTTGACTTCGTAGAAATTAATCATGGAACTTAAAGTAATTATAATTTAAATTAAAAAATATATCTAATTAATACTCCACTCGCTAATTGATTCAGAAATATAAAGAATTATAAAATTAATAGTAGACTAATATAAGGAATAGTACTTGATTAGATAATTTGAGAGTCGTAATTGACTACGTAATTTATTTGTGAGTAGGAATATAATATTTTATATATATATATATATATATATATATATATATATATATATATATATATATGAGAGAGAGAGAGAGAGAGAGAGAGAGAGTTCGATCTTAAAGTTCACTTTATCCAACTCACACTGAGCTCACTCTCTTTAGCGATGGATTGACGATTTGGGTCATACAACTGTTGTATACTTTTAGCGACGCTATATGTTGTCCGTCGCTAAAAGTATAGAAGATGCTTGTATAACCAAACCGTCGCCGGGTCCGTCGCTAAAAGGGAGATGAGTTCGAGTGAGTTGGATAAGGGATGAGCTTAAGGTCCTGGATCAGATATATATATATATATATATATATATATATATATATATATATATATGACAAATTTTAGGAACAATATCATGGAACATTAAATCATTCAAACAAAAAGATACTAATTACATGCATGTTAGAGTTGAAGAGATGCTTATTCTATCTAAAAATGAAATATGAATTGCAAGTTTCTTAATTTAATAAAATAATTATCGGGCACATATCGCATATAATTAATATGTTTATAATTATCTATAACCGTTATAGATTCCACACAAGGAGAGAACAAAATCCTACAAAAGAAAACAACAAATTCCTCAAAAGAAAAAAATAACAACTATATAATAGATTAATAATAACAAAAAGTTCTATAGCATGGTCTTTTCAAAAGAGAGAAAAGAAACCCTTTCTAAATCTAAATATAAAGATTTGAAGGCTAGAGTTTATAGGTGGAGAGAAAAGGGGAGCTTAAAATTTTAGACACCTAATAAATTAGTACTATAAATTAGGACACATAAATAGACACATTTTATCAACATATATTGTTTCCCCTTTCTATATAAAGCCAATCACAAGTCACCAATAAAGACTACATGTGCCCACACACATTATTGAGTGAGGAGATAATCCCAAAACGATTAGTTTAGGCGCAAATGATGTGTTGTAAATTGAGTATAATCCCATCCCATCAACTCATGCGCACGCCAAACATATTAAAACATAATAAATCAATTCATATAATTTTATAATGATATCTTTCATTAATATATAAATCATTAATTAGTGACTATTTATTTAATAATATTGTTGAATACAATACTCCATGATCCATTAGATTCACGTCTTAGACCATTCATAATGTTATTTCTTCTACAATGGCGAAGTCAGAAATTGTTGACGGTGGGGGCAATTATTAGAGTATCAAATAATAAATTAAAATTAATAATTATAGTAACAAAAAACGACTTAAATATATAACCAAAAATATATAATATGTCATTGTTGTAGCCATCAAACTTATACACCAAAAATAACTAGTATAATATAACAATTACAATCGCGTTTTCATTCGTTGAAATCGTTGCATAATACTTTCATTATCAATGCAATCAAATACATCCTTCTCGATGTATGTAATCAAGCAATCATTCATCTATTGATCTTTCATGAAATTGCGCAACCTACTTTTAATTATCTTCATCGCAGAAAAAGCTCTTTCAACAGTAGCAATCGCAGCAGGTAAGATTAATGCCAACTTTAGAAGCCGATATACCAAAGGAAATACAATATGTTTCTTAATACCTACGAACTTTCTTGCAAGACCACTAATCCCTTGAACTTCCAAAAACTCTTAATTTGTCCGCATATCAGAAATATAATTATCTAGTTGACTATCAAATTTCATAAGATTTATTGGAGAAAAGTCATTCAAATAAAAGCTAGCGAGGTGAATCAATTTGTCCTTATCAAAACTAGCGAAACAATCATTAGGATTTAAGCATGCCAATCGATAAAAAACAAGTTTGCAGATTTGCTTCCGTAAAACAATCATTTAATTCTTGAAGTTGACAATCCAAAACAGTACAAAATATCTCAACATAATAATGGTGTACCTTGAGATTTTCGACTTGATCTCCCATGGAATAAAACATTCATATCTATAATGTTAATTTTGTGTTTGTTGCAAAATAAACAAATTTCATCAAGTAGTTTCTCCCATCCTTCATCTCTCATAGCCTTTAATAGTTGCTTAGACACTTTAACTAATTCCATAGCATTTACAATGTCTTAATCCTTTCTTTGCAATGCTTGTGATAATTCATTTGTTATTCCCAATATCTTTCTCATCAATATTAGATCAAATGCAAAACCAAATGATTGCAATGACTCTAATAAACCAAAAGCAATACTTTTTTGTTGGTATACCAAACCATCATCTGAAACCTCCTCAAGTACATCAATCACTGAGGAGAACATAATAATCAAATTCAAAAGTGTCTCATAATGTAATCCCCAACGTGTGTCACTTGCCCGTTTAAGACTAGTTTCTTGATGTAAGCATTTCCCACTTTGAAGTTCATTATTCATCAATGCTTCCCCGACTCTAGTAGCTTCTTTCTCTCGAAGACTATCTCGGCGCTTGCATGATGCTCCAACCACATTTAACAACTCAAAAACCTTGTTAAAAAACCAAGCAATGTGTTTATGCTTACTAGCAACAGCTACAATAGCTAATTGGAGTTGATGAGCAAAACAATGGACATAAAATGCAAACGGATTCTCATTCATAATTAAGGTTTTGAGACCATTAAATTCACCTCGCATGTTACTGGCTCCATCGTACCCTTCACCACGTATTCTTGATAAACTTAGTCTGTGACTTGAGAAAAAGGTCTCAATTGCTTCTTTAAGCAATGAAGCAGTAATACTAGTAACATGAATTATACCAACAAAACATTCAACAACACATCCCTTTCTATCCACATAGCGTAAAGCTATGGCCATCTGTTCTTTGATTGAAATATCACGTGACTCATCAACTAATATTGCAAACACATCATCTCCAATATCACTAATGATAGCAATGGTAGTTTCTAATACAACACAATTTATAATATCTTTCTGAATATCACTTGACACCAATTTCTGAATATCTTTATGATAGGATTAAATCTACGTAGGTAGCTCCCAATTTGTGTTTGTGGGAAGTTATGTTTGAGCGGCTGACAAGGACCCTTTAGCATGAATGCTCTTCTTACTTCATCTAGAATATTAGGATGATACTTTGATATTTTCTTTCGCAACCCGGGGTCTGCTTCAAGATTTTCCAAATCTACTTTATCATCATCCTTTTTCTGAGTTTTGTTAGAACATGATCCTTCAAACGCAGAAGCTTTTTTGAATACAAATTTGTCCATAGTAGTTGCTATCTATTTTCAAGCACTTGTCTGATAAAAGAATGTGGTCAGATAGGCTGCACATGATTTCATGAGAAAGTATTCATAAATCGAATGAGAAACAGTCAACTACATAGTTTCATGAGAATATCTAAATAGACCCAACTCCATGTATCGAGTATCTAAACTTCAAGTACTGCTTTATGTTTCGTAGTGAGAATCTTGCAACAGCACTTAAGATAGAGAAATAGATACACTTGAGCATGCCAGCTTTCATATTGAACTCCAATTTAAGAAATTGAAACTAGATGCAGTGTAATTTTACTATATCCAGACTCACTGACTCACAACTACACTAACACTAACACTTCAAAAATAATTGCAAAGACTGACTATCAACTGGAAATCAATAAAGTAACTACAACTTCAACAAGATCAGTCACCTCTGCCAATAACTATACACTAACACTTGAAAAATAATTGCCATAATAACCCTACATTATCTGTATCTGTCAAAATCATGAAACCATGATTTCAAACTATCAAAGCCTATAATTGGCATTAAACCAACATGGTCCATAAGTTCATAAATCTAGTCCGGAAAACCGAAAAACGCAAAGTTAGAGAAAAAGTCTTTACTCTCATTATTTATTCTCTCTTCAACTTATAATCATCACTATAAATTTCAAAAAAAATGTCCTAAACATGAAAAATGAAAAGGGTAACCCCATGTTAAAAGATGGAGGGTAAAAATGAAAACTTTTTCTCATACTTTCTTCCTCCCATTTTCCAGTGTATCCAAGTAACAGCTTTATCTATGTAACAGAGCAAATAGTGAAACATACAAGTACAAGGAAAAGAACAAATGAGCTTATGGGTATGAAGTAATTAAAATCAAATTAGAGAGAGAGAACTCAATTAGACAAAAAATCAATAGGCAATACCCCCAATTAGACAAACAAAACAAACAAAAAACTCAATTAGACAAAAAATCAAGGAAAACCCCTAATTATAATTCTACTATTATTCCTTACCCAATAGGCAATACCCAGTTACCCTCTCAAAAGATAGAAACTATCAGGAATTCAAAAACCAATTAGACAAAAAATCAAGAAAAACCCCCAAATATAAACCCTAAAAGCATAAATTTTACAAGTTGATAGATGGCTTTGGGGTTGAGGTCTTGCCGACTGCCGTCTTGTGGAAGAGCCGAAGAGCAGAAGAGGCGGGAGATGAATGAGGCGGGAGATGAAGAGCCGAAGAGGCGTGAGATGAATGGATCCTTAAGACTCTTACCAGTTATACAAGCGAACAAGTTACAAGCGACTAGCGAGATGAAGTAAAGTGTGTTCCGGTGTTTGTGACTTCGTGTTATTGTGTATGAGGTGAGAATTTCATGGGTGCAATGGACTCTTCTATCTCACATAAAAAAAAATTATTTATTGTATATTAAAAAAAAAAAAAAAAATCGGTGGGTGCAATTGACCCCACTAACAAGTAGCTTCGCCCCGTTCCTCTATTCCTTTTTTATTTCATGTTTTAGAAAAACACAATGATTAAAAAATATAGTTAATATTTTATTCGAATGACTAAATTAATTATAAATTTTAATATTGTTATTCTAAAATTTATTAAAAAAAATGAAACAGAAATAAGTTGGTATTTAATTTAAGAAAAAAATGAGAAATTAAGTAATTAATACTTTTTAAAAAAAATTATAAATAATAAATAAAAAAATAAATTTCACTCTTTAAAAAATAAATAAATAAGAACGGAGGAAATAGTTTAGTCGAATTAAGTGAAATGCGGCCAAATTAGGCCACAAGCTAGACTTACACATCTAATCACCTAATTTTTTTGGACTTCTTTTTACCATTCTCAACACATTTTAGATCCCACCAATTGATTTTTAGCATGCCTATCAAATTTCACTTGCGCCTAGCTATAAAATTAGGGATACGTTTAATCTGTTAATTCAATTAGTTAATTTTGCACACACCTTCATGTTTAGTAGTTAGTTTATATATATAGGGACACGTAAATTTGATAATTTTACAAGCTCCTCACATGAATAGTAAGTGGAGGCCAACCTCACGTGAAAGAGTACCTTGTGGAATTAAAAATTTCACTTGTGGAAATAATAAGTCTACTATCACATAAAAATCGCTCAGCTCACATACACTCACATGTATATTGATATGGTTCACGTGCAGATCAAGTCATATAAATATACTAATATATATATATATATATATATATATATATATATATATATAATCGAGATCGTAGAGATCCCTTACTTTCTTAAAATGAGGACTTTTTTTTTTGCTTTTTTTTTGTTTTTTTTAAAACAACTAAAAAAAAAGTTTAATATTTATGGAATCGAAAATTTTCATAATACAATGTTTTGGGTGTGATTTGAGTGACGATATAACAAAATGTATGTACGATCTGGCAGATCAGTAGCACTACTTTTTGGTATAAGTATTCAAAACACGCCCAAAACATTGTATTATGAAAAAATTTCAGTTCCATAAAATATTAAACTTTTTTTTTAGTTGTTTTAAAAAAAAAAACCAAAAAAAAAAACAAAAGAAAAAAAGTTCCTCATTTTAAAAAAATAAGGGATCCCTTATTTGATCATTTCTATATATATATATATATATATATATATATATATATATATAAACGGTATGTGAACGATTTTATATAATAATAACATTACTCTTGTGGAAATATATATTTTCTGGCAAATGTTATAGTATTCAAACTTCCCCCTATAATATTTTCGGTCCTATGATGTAGCTCGAAGACTTTTGAGTCTTTATAACTTAGGATGACTCAAGTGGTACATAATCTCAATCAAGTTGTATGTGGCTCAATGCACATTGTAATGTAAGAGAAGTAACTGAGTCGTCTTTAACTCATCACAAATTTAACCTAAAAAAAGAGTAAGATTTCGATGAGTTGACTAGTTCGTGTGACTGGATAGAATGAACGGTCTACGTTCAACGATCAAGTTAATTAGAAAGGTGTGTTATCTATGTACATTTTACACTATCAAAGTCTAAAATAATAGACCAAAGATGATAGTTTATAAAATAATTCTAGGGGGATATTTTTAGCGATATTTTTTTTTGGTTTTTTTTTTGTAGTAGTATTTATTCCAACTGAAATTTTTATAAAAAATAGTATTTTAGGTGTAATTTAGATACATATAAGAAACATGGTCTGTACAGACTATACAAAAATTTCAAGTAGAATATATACTATACATTTTTTGAGAGGTAATATAAAAAAAAAAATTTAAAAAAAATGTTGCTAGAAATGTCCCCAAAAAATTCCCCCTAGAAGAACTGTAGTTTATATAATCAGTGGCGGACTCAAAAAAATTTTTTATTGTGGGAACGAGTGTTTATTTTTAATATGACATATTTTAAATATAAAAAAAATACACTCATATAGAGAGAGAAATTTTAAATAAATAACATTTTAAGGTATAAACGGTTGGTTTTTAATGTTTATATTTTGGAAAGAAAGAAATATATTTAACGAAGAATTAATGTCTAATAAATTTATTTGTGGCATATTATAAATTATATCATATTCTTAATATAAACTAAATGCTGAATAATATAAGAGTTAATATGAAACAAAAAATATATCTTGAAAATTCATAAAATTTGTGAAGAAAATTCATTTTGTGTAATAGAGAAAGTAATATTTATGATTTTATCATCTAAATTAAATTAATTCCTATAGTTTTAAATTTTCAAATTTTGGAAATCAACTTAAAAAGTCAAAATGAAACTCAAAAGATAAATAAAATATTAATTATTATGAATGTATATTTTTTAAATATGCAAATAGGTACCCTATATATATACAAGATTTTTCAAAACATAAATATAGGTTAGAGTGAAATTTTTATAAACTACTTGATATTTTGAAATTAATTAAAATATTTAATTTTTATCCCAAACCAATCAAATAAGATACAGTAATATAAATATAATCATAATAGATTTCAAATTTTAAACATATTTCTAATAAATATATATTTTGTAAGACCCCGATTTTTATGAATAAAAAATAATTTTTTTCAAAATATATTTTTGAATATTATGGTGTGGATTTGAGATAATATTATAGTTGTAGGTAATATTTATAAATTTTGCAAAGTAAGCAAGTTGTTATAAAATATTCGATTGGTCGGGGAATATTCAGTTTATTAGGTAATATTCGTACAACGGCACAATCATTGGTGGACTCGATAACGGAATTACTGTCGAAGTTAGAGAACGACAGAAATATCTTTTTATAAAAATAACGGCGAAATTTTTACCGTTAACTGTTGAAATATTCGGTAATAAAAGTACAGTAATACGCGTGGTTGCATAGTGACACAAAGTGTGACGCCACCAAAATAGGTCCACACAACCCATTCTGAGTCGCCAAATACATGGTACAAAAAACAACTACAACTTCATTATTACAATTGTCGTGCAAAATACTACAACACATATGCTGTGAGTTTTAATACAAATATTGTCTTCTAGACAATATCTAAATTACTTAAATTGTAAGACTCCAGCTTTTTATAAATAAAATTAAATTTTTCTCCAATTATTATTTTTAAATAATAAGGTGTTAATTTAATATAATATTTTGGTTATGGGTGAAATGTGCAAATTTTGTAAAATAAGCAAGTGGTTATAAAATAATCATTGTTGTCGGGGAATATTCATTTGGTTGTGGAATATTCTTTGAATATCCGTATGACGACGCAAGCAAATCATTTGTGGGCCCCATAATGTAATAACCGCTTGATGAAGAAAATGACAAGTTTGAGTTTTTATAAATAACTACGTAATTGTTACCAAGTAACACCGTTGATTACCTCGGTGGTTAAAATACAAAGAATACGCGTGGTTGCATAAGAAGCACTACCAGATTGCACATTGTTGAATTATGGATTCGCACGTAAGAAGGCACCACTCAATAATTGTTACAAAGAAGTTACTATTCAATATTTTATTTTATTGATTCAATATTTGATGCGTTGATATTTTATATTATTGTTGTTTCAATAATTGTCACCGCACAAAGATTTCCCATTATCATATCAATAATTCATATTATTTGAATAATATTATTAGATAGCATTATTGGCAATGTCTAGAAAGTTCTCGCTCAAGGAGAGGTTTGGTCACCTAATTGCGCTACAAGAAGGAGAAATCCTTTTCTAAAGCCCTTCTTTCCTCGAACCGCTCGTTGTCATTATTGTGATTCTGTAATATTATTTGTGAATAATTAATTATTGATAAGGAAATATTTATTTGATGCATATATAAATGATGGATTTATTTATTTTATGTGGTTGTAATTGAAGGAATTAATGTTGAGGTATTTTATCAGTATTTTTATCGGAATGGAGGTATTAAAAAATCAAATCAGTATTTTTACGATATATTGCATGAGTTATAATTTTTAATCCGACCGTTGGATCGTTGTGATTTTTGGATATGTTATACATATATAAGTTGAGTATATGTCCACAAATTTTGAACCGTTAAAAATGAGGGAATGATTTGTTATGAATTTTAAGAGGCGACTGATTCGGAAATTAGGTTTATAAATGATTTTGGTGGAAAATTCTAGAATTGAGTGGGCCCCACTTGTGGTTGGTGAAGAAATGTGCTGAATTTTATTTCAAATGTGGTGGGTGGCAATAGTAGCAGGTAAAGCCATCAAGTAGCAGGTCAAGTCTGCTTCGGCGTGTTAACATTTTCCTATAAATAGAGGGCTAAATTAGAATTGAAAATCACACCAGAAACATAAGCTTTCTCTCTCTCTCTCTCTCTATATATATATATATATATATATATATATATATATTATCGAGTATTTTGTGATACTACTTTGAGAGTTGCATTGTTCAAGATAAGTTTCATTCAACATCACTTCCCACCCTTTCATTCCAAGTAATCGCTTTTCTTTGAGGTAAGGGATGTTATTTTCTTCTTAAATGATATTATTTTCTTCAATATCATTATGCCGAATTATTGATATGAGTTTTATTGTGGAATTTCTACCTTTTTGTGTCGGGTTACTATTCACGTGATACTACATACTATTCACGATAATACGACTATTCACTATTCACTATTCAAAAAAATAAAATTTTTCTTTTTTGTCCAAGATGTCTATTATGGTTACTATCTTTGATCAGTATCCATGTTTTGATCTTTATTTTGAATTCTACTTCACAATTGGTTATTATGAAGTATTATTGATCTTGGATAAACCGTTATACTAATCCCTAATATTTGTCCTTCCGTCTCACCGGATTCGCTTTTCTTAAAATATTTTTCATCATCCTCGCCTTAAATGATGATATTATTGAATATCTTTGGCCTGTCTTGCAAGATGAATGATTAATCGATGAATATCTTTGGCCCATAGTGCAAAGATGAACAGTGTTGAGATGAACATGACCAACCGGGTGATATAAATGAATATCTTTGGCCTGTAGTGTAAAGATGAATATTTGACTAAAGATGTATATTGATTGATGTTACATGGATAGAATATTGATGATGGACTTTTAAATCTTAGAAGATAGTAGAATTCATTCTCTACGTGACTCTTCTAATGGATTGTTGTTTCCGCTGCATTTGTTGATCTAAAACTTGTTGTCTATTATATTCTATCAGATTTTTCCATGTTGAAGACTAATGATAATTTGTTGTATATTATCTTAGTCATAATATTCTTTACTGGGCTAATTGAGCTCACCTTTTTCCTTTTTGTTCCATTTTTCTTCTCAGGAGGTGAGAACATAGCATGATCTAGTCGGGGTATGGAGTGATGGTTCTAGAAAGATGTTTTAGCAGTCCTCACTATTTTTGTGAAATAGTGTATAAATAATTGTAATGAGGACTTATTTGAGTGTGGATATTGTCTAGAAGACAATATTTGTATTTAAACTCACAAGATGTGTTGTCGTATTTTGCACGACAATTGTTGTATTATTGAAGTTGTAGTTTGCTTTTTCTCATACCATGTATTTGGCGACTCGTAATGGGTTGGATGGATATACCTATTTTGGGGCGCCACAGCTTGGTATCAAAGCTTAGGGATATGGTCTCTAGTGAGATCGGGAATAAAACTAGGAGGGGAGAGATGAGTTAATCCTTCGCTAGTGTCCTATCTAAGCTTATTTATTGGCTCATTATAATATAGGATATTATGTGATATGTTAATTTGTTTAATTAACCCTTGTTTTATGGCAAGTATTTAAGAATGGCAAATTTGAGAACGTTAACAATGGAGTGTATGAGACCGTGGAAACCTTTAGTCACAAACCAGAGAACGTGCAACAGAAGACAATATTCCTCCCGTAAACAACACTACCGAGCAAACGATGAATGATGGAATGTTTAGAGCTTTTTTGCAGCTCATGCAAAATCGATTTAGGAGACTCGTGTATAAAATACGGTGGAAATGATAACAACGCTACGGTTTCATCACAAACCAAGTAGTTCAAAGAGTTGGGACCACCGTAATTATTTAAAAAGCCGGATTCGATCAAGGCGTAAATATGGGTTAAGCAAATTACCAAGATATTCGATGTCTTGGGATGCACGGAGGAACAGAAGGTTCCATTCACCACCTTTATGTTCTGTGGTGAGGTATATTATCGGTGGGAATCAGTGAAGCGCACTCCACCAAAACGCACTCAACATGTCTTGGGAAAGATTTGAGAATCTGCTCAATGACAAGTACTTTCCGAAAGTATTCATCATATGAAGGAGGTAGAGTTTATTAGACTAGAATGTAACAACATGACGGTGTCTCTCAAAGACGAGGCTAAGTTCGCGATGAGTTATCTAGTGTTTACACCTCATTTGGTAGAAAATGAGGAACGATGACGCGGATGTTTCGAGAGGTCTAAAACCCGAGATTCATTAATACCTTATCTCTCATAAATTTTCTCTCAGATTCAGATGTTGTCAATGGGCTCAATTATTAGAGCGAGATAATGAGTATACTCAACCGAGGACCACAACTGTGGTCATACCGCAAGGATGGCAAAGAAATATCGGAGCGATGATAACCAAATGAGAGGAAAAATACACGGACAAAAGCGGTAACCACTTTCTGTGGTAATCGTGGCCATGATAATAAGAGGAAATAATTCAAGTGGAAATTTCAAAAAGAGGAGATTCAACAATGATGGAAGACATCAAAGAAGCTAAAGACCAAAGACCAATAATAAATTCTAGGGGAGGAGAACGACCGCCGCTTAGATGCTACAAATGCGAGAAAGAGGGACATATAAGTCCAAACTGCTCACAACCTTTCAAGGTGTGTTTCAATTGTGGAAAAGACGGTCATATAGCTCGATTTTTGTCCTCAGAAATAAATCAAGTCCAAATAGGGATGGTGGGCACCAAAGGCGATACTGACAAAACAAAGTCATGGCTTCTCGAAAGAGCGTTTGTCGTGACTGCCTAAAACACGAGGAACCCGAATGAAGGTATCACGGGTTAGTTAATTATAAATTCTTTTGAATTCTATACCATATTAGATACCGGTTCTACCCACTCTTTTATTTAACCTACTTGCGCTCAATGTTTAAACTTGACTCCAAAGAAATTGGACTTTTACATATCTGTGGAGACTCCGTTAGGAGAAACTTTTATCATATCCACTATTTATAAATCTTGTTTAATCCAAGTTGGCACTATCACATTACCTGTTGATCTTATCTCTTTAAAGATACTTGCTTTTGATGTGATTTTAGGAATTGATTGGTTAACCACTCATCATGCCAAAATTGATTATTTTCGTAAGGTTGTTAATTTTCATATTCCTAACCAACCTGTTATGCGAATTCAAGCAACCAAACCATTGAAGTCAGAAACTTTCATATCAAGCCATAAAGCCATTCGTTTATTGAAAAATGGATGTCAAGCTTTCTTTGCCCATTTCATGGATTTAAACAAAAATACGTCAGATTTGAATGATATTTCTGTTGTTAGTGAATTTCCGACGATTTCCTCAAGAATTTCCCCTATACCCCCGTAGCGTGATATTGAATTTTGTATCGACTTTGAACCTGGTACAAAACCCATTTCTAAAATCTCATATCGAATGGCTCCTATTAAACTTTAGGAGTTAAAAACCCAAGTACAAGAGTTGGTACTCAAGCCTCTATCTGGTGACTTCCTTTGTGGAATGTACCAAAGCCAGACTCTCCGTAGGGGACTCCTTATTCGTGCGATGGTAAACTAATAGGTGTCATTGTGACGTGCTATCCAAGATTGGGATATGAGTCACAGTTGAGAGCAACCTAAGTCAGTAATTGAAATATCTAGCTTTCTAGGTTTAGCTGGTTATTATCGGAGATTCGTGGAAGGATTTTCTCGAATCGCTACTCCGTTAACTCAGTTGACTCGAAAAGACACAAAATTTGAATGGAGCGAGGAATGTGAGACGAGCTTGGAAGAGCTCAAGAGGTGACTCATTTCAAACTGCTCTCGACCATACCATCCTAGAAAAAAAAACGTAGTAATGACGCTGCTGAAAAGTAAGATCGACGCGAGTACGAAAAGCGATATTGTTGAACACAAAGACCTATTTTGTATAATTTATAAATGATAGAGATAGAGTTAAAGACTCTAGGACCCACGTGATGATATATAGAGAAATCGACTTTAATCGATAACGTTAAAGCCGCTCAAGCTACACACCGGAGCTGATGAATATAAAGAAGAAGGTGCAAGAAGGCGTTATTCTAGAAGTAAGAGTCGATGAAGAGAAGAAAGCTCAAACCTTCGATTTATTTGAAATCCTCGATCGAGTAGGAACTGTGGCCTATAGACTCGCCTTAACGCTAAGTATGTCGCGTGTTCATAACGTTTTTCACGTATCGATGTTACGTAAATATGTGGACGACCCAAACCATATTATTAAGTTAGAACTGCAGAGGAGAGATAGTCAAGATTTAACGTATGAGGAGGTACCGTCAAGATCTTGATAGAAAGAGCATGTCCTACGCACAAAGGTTATACCACAAGTTAAGGTTTTGTGGAGGAACCATGCTATTTAGAAAATGACCGGGAGTTGAAATCGAAAATGAAAGCGAGGTACCTCACCTTTTCAAACACTGTGTACGTACGCCAATTTCGAGGACAAAATTTCATAAGGAGGGAGGTTGTAAGACCCCAACTTTTTATAAATAAAATTGAATTTTCTCCCAATTATTATTTTTGAAATAATAAGGTGTTAATTTGATATAATGTTTTGGTTATGGGTGAAATGTGCAAATTTTGCAAAATAAGCAAGTGGTTATAAAATATTCATTTCTGTCGGGAATATTCGCTTGGTCGTGGAATATTCTTTTTGCTTTCGGGAATATCCGTATTTACGATAAGCGTAGCTCATTTGTGGGCCCCATAACAAAATAACCGCTTGATGAAGAAAAAATGATAAAGTTTGAGTTTTTATAAATAATCTACGTAGAATGTTACCAAGTAACATCGCTGAATACCTCTCGTGGTTAAAATACAAGAATACGCGTGGTTGCATAAAGAAGAAGATACCAGATATTGCATAAAGATTTTTGAATTATTGATTCTTACGTAAGAAGGCACTACTCAATAATTGTTACAAAGAATTACTTGCTCAATATTTTATTTTATTGATTCAATAATTGTCATATTGATATTTTATATTATTGTTGTTTCAATAATTGTCACCGCACAATATTTCCCATTATCATATCAATAATTCATATTATTTGAATAATATTATTAGATAACATTATTGGCAATGTCTAGAAAGTTCTATCTAAGGAGAGGTTTGGTCACCTAATCATGCCGCCAAGAAGGAGAAATCCTTATTGAAAGCCCCTCTTTCCTCGAACTACTGATTGTCATTATTATGATTCTCGTAATATTATTTGTGAATAATTAATTATTTATTTATATGATAAGAAAATATTTATTTGATGCGGATATAAATGATGGATTTATTTATTTTATGTGGTTATAATTGAAGGAATTAATGTTGAGGTGTTTTATCAAGATTTTTGTTTGAATGGAGGTATTAAAAATCAAATCAAATCTTGTTTTTACGATATATTACGTGAGTTATAATTTTTTAATCCGAATTGCTGATCGTCAGTGATTTTTGGATATGTTATACATATATAAGTTGAGTATATGTCCACAAATTTTGAACCGTTAAAAATGAACGAATGATTTGTTATGAATTTTAAGAGGTGACTCGATTCGTAAATTAGGTTTATAAATGATTTTGGTGGAAAATTCTAGAATTGAGTGGGCCCCACTTGTGGTTGGTGAAGAAATGTGCTGAATTTTATTTCAAATGTGGTGGGTGGCAATAGTAGCAGTAAAGCCATCGTAGTAAGTGTCAAGTCTCGCTTTGCAATAAACATTTTCCTATAAATAGAGGCTAAGTTAGAATTGAAAATCACACCGTAAACATAAGCTTTCTCTTTCTCTCTATATTATCGAGCGATTTTGTGAGTATTTAGATACTTTGAGAGTTGTTGTTCAAAGATAAGTTTCATTCAAAGATCACTTCCGACCTTTCATTCAAGTATTGTTTTTTTGAGGTAAGTGGATGTTATTTTCTTCTTAAATGATATTATTTTCTTCAATATCATTATGCCAAAATATTGATTATGAACTTTTTAATCAAATTTCTACCTTTTTGTGTCGGGGTTACTATTCACGATACTTGACACTATTCACGATACGATACTATTCACAAATACGACACTATTCACCAAAAAATGAAATTTTTCCTTTTTGTCCAAGATGTCTATTATGGTTACTATCTTTGATCAGATCCATGTTTTGATCTTTATTTTTGAATTCTACTTCACAATTGGTTATTATGAAGTATTATTGATCTTGATAAAAACCGTTATACTTAATCCCTAATATTTGTCCTTCTCGCTCTCACCGATTCGATTCGCTTTTCTTAAAAATATTTTTCATCATCCTCGCCTTAAATGATGATATTATTCGAATATCTTTGGCCTCAGAAAGCAAAGATGAATGATTAATCGATGAATATCTTTGGCCCAGAGTGCAAAGATGAACAGTGTTGAGATGAACATGACCAATCGGTGATATAAATGAATATCTTTGGTCTCAGAAGGTGCAAAGATGAATATTTGATTAAAGATGTATATTGATTGATGTTACATGGATAAAATATTGATGATGGACTTTTAAATCTTAGAAGATAGTAGAATTCATTCTCTACGTTGACTCTTCTAATGGATTGTTGTTTCACCGCATTTGTTGATCTAAAACTTGTTGTCTATTATATTCTATCGATTTTTCCATGTTGAAGACTAATGATAATTAGTTGTATATTATCTTAGTCATAATATTCTTTACTGGGCTAATTGAGCTCACCTTTTTTCTTTTTGTTCCATTTTTCTTCTCAGGAGGTGAGAACATAACATGATCTAGTCGGGGTATGGAGTGATGGTTCTAGAAAGATGTTTTAGCAGTCCTCACTATTTTTGTGAAATAGTGTATAAATAATTGTAATGAGGACTTATTTGAGTGTGGATATTGTCTAGAAGACAATATTTGTATTTAAACTCACAGTATGTGTTATCGTATTTTGCACGACAATTGTATTATTGAAGTTGTAGTTTGCTTTCTGTACCATGTATTTGGCGACTCAGAATAGGTTGGATGGATTGGCCCTATTTTGGGGGCGTCACAGTTGGTATCAGAGCTTAGGTATATGGTCTCTAGCAGAGATCGGGGAATAGAACTAGGAGGTGAGAGATGAGTTAATCCTTCGCTAGTATGTCCTATCTAAGCTTATTTATTGGTCGGTCATAATATAGGAATATTATGTGATATGTTAATTTGTTTAATTAACCCTTGTTTTATGGAAGTATTTAAGAATGGCAGCTGAGAACGTTAACAATGGAGTGTATGAGACTGTGGAAACACCTTTAACTACAAACCAGGAGAACGTGCAACAGGAAGACAATATTCCTCCTGTAAACAATGCTACTGAGCAAACGATGAATGATGGAATGTTTAGGAGCTTTTTGCAGTTCATGCAAAATCAGATGAGGGAGACTCGTGTATAAAATACGGGTGGAAATGATAACAACGCGCGGTTTGTCACAGCCAAGCAGTTCAAAGAGTTGGGACCACCAGAAATATTTAAAAAGCCGGATCCGATCAAGGCAGAAATATGGGTTAAGCAAATTACCAAGATATTCGATGTCTTGGGATGCACGGAGGAACAGAAGGTTCCATTCACCACCTTTATGTTCCGTGGTGAGGCAGATTACTGGTCAGAATTTGTGAAGCGTACCCAGCCAGCCGCACTTAACATATCTTGGGAAAGATTTCAAAAACTGTTCAATGACAAGTACTTTACAGAAAGTATTCGTCATATGAAGGAGGTAGAGTTTATTAGACTGGAACATAACAACATGACGGTGTCTCAATACAAGGCGAAGTTCGCGGAGTTATCTAGGTTTGCACCTCATTTGGTAGAAAATGAGGAACGTATGACGCGGATGTTTCTGAGAGGTCTAAAACCCGAGATTTGTCAATAACTTATCTCTCATAAATTTTCTTTGTATTCAGATGTTGTCAACAGGGCTCAATTATTAAAGCGAGATAATGAGTATATTCAACCGAGGGACCACAACCAGGGCCATACCGGTGACAGCAATCATCGGAGCGATGATAACCAGCGAGGAGGGAAAAATACGGACAAAAGCTGTAACCACTCGGGTGGTAATCGTGGCCATGATAATAGGAGGGGTGAGTCAAATGGAAATTTCAAAAGGATGAGATTCAACAATGATGGGAAGACATCAGCAGCAGCACCAGCACCAGCAACAAATTCTAGGGGAGGAGAACGACCGCCAGTTAGATGCTACAAATGCGGAGAAGAAGGACATATAAGTCCAAACTGTTCACAACCTTCTAAGGTGTGTTTCAATTGTGGAAAAGACGATCACATAGCTCGATTTTGTCCTATAGCGAAATCAAGTCCAGTTGGGACGGTGGCACCAAAGGCGGATACGGACAAAACAAAGTCGGCGGTTTCTGGAAGAGCGTTTGTCGTGACTTCCCAAAACATAAGGAACCCGAACGAAGGTATCACGAGTTAGTTAATTATAAATTCTTGCGAAGTCTATACCATATTAGATACCGGTTATACCCACTCTTTTATTTCACCTACTTGCGCTCAACGTTTAAACTTGACTCCGGAGAAATTGGACTTTGACTTATCTGTGGAGACTCCGTTAGGAGAAACTTTTATCATATCCACTATTTATAAATCTTGTTTGATCCAAGTTGACACTATCACATTACCTGTTAATCTTATCTCTTTAAAGATACTTGCTTTTGATGTGATTTTAGGAATTGATTGGTTAACCACTTATCATGCCAAAATTGATTATTTTCGTAAGGTTGTTAATTTTCATATTTCTAACCAACCTGTTATGCGAATTCAAGCAACCAAACCATTGAAGTCAAACACTTTCATATTAAGCCATAAAGCCATTCATTTATTGAAAAATGGATGTCAAGCTTTCTTAGTCCATTTCATGGATTTAAACAAAAATACGTCAGATTTGAATGATATTTCTGTTGTTAGTGAATTTCCTGACGTATTTCTTGAAGAATTTCCTGGCATACCCCCAGAGCGTGATATTGAATTTTGTATTGACTTTGAACCTGACACAAAACCCATTTCTAAAATCTCATATCGAATGGCTCCTATTGAACTTCAGGAGTTAAAAACCCAAGTACAAGAGTTGGTACTCAAGCCTCTATCTGGTGACTTCCTTTGTGGAATGTACCAAAGCCAAACTTTTCGTAGGGGACTCCATATTCGTGCGGTGGCAAACTAATAGGTGTCATTGTGACGTGCTATCCAAGATTGGGATATGAGTCACAGTTGAGAGCAACCTAAGTCAGTAATCGAAATATCTAGCTTTCTAGGCTTAGCTGGTTACTATCGGAGATTCGTGGAAGGATTTTCTCGAATCGCTACTCCTTTAACTCAGCTGACTCGGAAAGATACAAAATTTGAATGGAGCGAGGAATGTGAGATGAGCTTCAAAGAGCTCAAGAGGTGACTCATTTCGGCACCTGTTCTGACCATACCATCCTAGAAAAAAAAAGAACGTGGTAGCTAACGCGTTGAGTAGAAGATCGTACGCGAGTACGAGTGCGATATTGTTGAACACAAAGACCTATCTTGTATAATTTACAAATGATAGAGATAGAGTTAAAGACTTTAGGGAACCATGTGATGATATACGAGTAGAAACGACTTTATTCGATAACGTTAAAGCCGCTCAAGCTACACACCGGAGCTGATGAATATAAAGAAGAAGGTGCAAGAAGGCGTTATTCTAGAAGTAATAGTCAATGAAGAGAAGAAAGCTCAAACCTTCAAGTTATTTGAAATCCTCGATCGAGTAGGAACTGTGGCCTATAGACTCGCCGTAACGCTAAGTATGTCGCGTGTTCATAACGTTTTTCATGTATCGATGTTACGTAAATATGTTGATGACCCAAACCATATTATTGTGTTAGAACCAGACGAGATAGCCGAAGATTTAACGTACGAGGAGGTACCTGTCAAGATCTTGGATAGGAAAGAGCATGGCCTACGCACAAAAGTTATACCACAAGTTAAGGTTTTGTGGAGGAACCATGCTATTGAGGAAATGACTTAGGAGTTGGAATCGGAAATGAAAGTGAGGTACCCTCACCTGTTCGAAACACCAGGTACGTATGTCAATTTTGAGGACAAAATTTCATCAGGAGGGGAGGTTGTAAGAACCCAGCTTTTTATAAATAAAATTGAATTTTCCTCCAATTATTATTTTTAAATAATAAGGTGTTAATTTTATATAATGTTTTGGTTATGGGTGAAATGTGCAAATTTTGCAAAATAAGCAAGTGGTTATAAAATAATCATTGTTGTCGGGGAATATTCGTTTGGTCGTGGAATATTCTTTTTGTCGGGAATATCCGTACGACGGCGTAGCTATTTGTGGGCCCATAACAGAATAACTGTCGGATAAAGAAAATGACAAGTTTGAGTTTTTATAAATAACGACGTAATTGTTACCAAGTAACAATCATGGATTACTTCGTTTGTTAAAATACAAGAATACGCTGGTTTGTTTGTCTGATACACCTGATTATTACAAAGATTGTTGAATTATTGATTCGTACGTAAGAAGGCACTACTCAATAATTGTTACAGTAGTTACTATTCAATATTTTATTTTATTGATTCAATAATTGTTGCGTTGATATTTTATATTATTGTTGTTTCAATAATTGTCACAGCACAGTATTTCCCATTATTATATCAATAATTCATATTATTTGAATAATATTATTAGATAGCATTATTGGCAATGTCTAGAAAGTTCTGTCTAAGGAGAGGTTTGGTCACCTAATTACGCGCCAGTAAGGAGAAATAAAGCCCCCTCTTTCCTGGGAACTGCCTGGTTGTCATTATTATGATTCTGTAATATTATTTGTGAATAATTAATTATTGATAAGGAAATATTTATTTGATGCAAATATAAATGATGGATTTATTTATTTTATGTGGTTGTAATTGAAGGAATTAATGTTGAGGTGTTTTATCAGTATTTTTGTCGGAATGGAGGTATTAAAAAATCAAATCAGTATTTTTATGATATATTACGTGAGTTATAATTTTTAATCCGACCGTTGGATCGTTGTGATTTTTGGATATATTATACATATATAAGTTGAGTATATGTCCACAAATTTTGAACCGTTAAAAATGAGCGAATGATTTGTTATGAATTTTAAGAGGCGACTGATTCGGAAATTGGGTTTATAAATGATTTTGGTAAAAAAATCTAGAATTGAGTGGGACACACTTGTGGTTGGTGAAGAAATGTTCTGAATTTTATTTCAAATGTGGTTGGTGACAATAGTAGCAGGTAAAGCCATCGTGTAAAGCAGTCAAGTCTTCTTCTATCTTAATATTTTCCTATAAATAGAGGGCTAAGTTAGAATTGAAAATCACACCAGAAACATAAGCTTTCTCTCTTTCTCTCTCTGTATTATCGAGCATATTTTGTCAGTATTTAGATACTTTGAGAGTTGTTATTCAGTATAAGTTTCACTCAGCATCACTTCCGACCTTTCATTCTGAAGTATTGTTTCTTTGAGGTAAGGGATGTTATTTTCTTCTTAAATGATATTATTTTCTTCAATATCATTATGCAGAATTATTGATATGAGTTTTATTGTGAAATTTCTACATTTTTGTGTTGGGGTTACTATCCACGTATACGACACTATTCACCGAAAAAATAAAATTTTCCCTTTTTGTCCAAGATGGCTATTATGGTTACTATCTTTGATTGTATCCATGTTTTGATCTTTATTTTGAATTCTACTTCACAATTGGTTATTATGAAGTATTATTGATCTTGGATAAACTGTTATACGAATCCCTAATATTTGTCCTTCTGTCTCACTAGATTCGTTTTCTTAAAAATATTTTTTCATCATCCTCAGTCTTAAATGATGATATTAATGAATATCTTTAGCCTGTAGTGCAAAGATGAATGATTAACTGATGAATATCTTTGGCCCATAGTGCAAAGATGAATAGGTGTTGAGATGAACATGACCGACTGGTGATATAAATAAATATCTTTGGCCTGTAGTGCAAAGATGAATATTTGATTAAAGATGTATATTGATTGATGTTACATGGATATATAGAATATTGATGATGGACTTTTAAATCTTAGAAGATAGTAGAATTCATTCTCTACGTGACTCTTCTAATGGATTGTTGTTTCCGCTGCATTTGTTGATCTAAAACTTGTTGTCTATTATATTCTATTAGATTTTTCCCTGTTGAAGACTAATGATAATTTGTTGTATATTATCTTAGTCATAATATTCTTTACTGGGCTAGTTGAGCTATCCCTTTTCCTTTTTGTTCCATTTTTCTTCTCAAGAGGTGAGAACATAACAGGATCTAATCGGGGTATGGAGTGATGGTTCTAGAAAGATGTTTTAGCAGTCCTCACTATTTCTGTGAAATAGTGTATGAATAATTATAATGAGGACTTATTTGATTGTGGATATTGTCTAGAAGACAATATTTGTATTTAAACTCACAGTATGTGTTGTCGTATTTTGCACGACAATTGTATTATTGAAGTTGTAATTTGCTTTCTGTACCATGTATTTTGTGACTCAGAATAGGTTGGATGGATTGGACCTATTTTGGGGGCATCACATAAATAAAGTCCTCATTACAATTATTGATACACTATTTTATAAAATAGTGAGGACTACTAAAACAACTGTCTTAAACCATCACTCGATACCCCGACTAGTTCCCGCTATATTCTTGCCTCCTGGGAAGAAAAATGGAACAAAAAGGAAAAGGATGAGCTCAACTAGCCCAATAAAGAATATTATGACTAAGATAATGAAAAATAAATTATTGTTAGCCTTCAATAAATCAGATAAAATATAATGGACATCAAGTTTTAGATCAATATTCGCAGCGAAAATAACATTTCATTAGAAGAGTTAAGTAGAGAATGAAATCTACTATCTTCTATGATTTAGAAGTCCATCATCAATATTTTATCCCTGTGACATCAATCAATATACATCTCAAATCAAATATTCATCTTTGCACTACGGGCCAAAGATATATTAATTTGTATCACCAGTTGGTCATATTCATCTCAACACCTATCCATCTTTGCACTACGGGCCAAAGATATTCATTAGCTAATCATTCATCTTTGCACTGCAGGCCAAAGATATTCAATTATATTACCATTTAGGACTGAGAATGATGAAAATATTTTAAAGAAATTGAATCCAGTGATATAAAAGGACAAAGATTAGGGATTAGTACTTTAGTTTATCCAAGATCAAAAATACTTTATAATAATCAATTGTGGAGCAAAATTCAAGAATAAAGATCAAAACATGGATACAATCAAAGATAGTAACCATAATAGACAACTTGGACAAAGAAAAGAAAATTTAATTTTTCTATGAATAGTGTCGTATTCGTGATAGTGTCGTATACGTGAATAGTGTCGTATACGTGAATAATAACCCCGACACGAAAAGGTAAAACTTTCATAATAAAATTCATATCAATATTTCGATATAATGATATTAAAAAAAATAATATCATTTATAAAAAAAAATAACATCCCTTACCTCAAAAGAATAATACTTCTAGCTGAAATATCGGATATAATGATAAAAAAAAACTTGCATTGTATAACAATACTCAAGATATCTAAATACTCACAAAAATACGCTCGATATTATAGAGAGAGAAAACCTCTGATTTTGGTGTGATTTTTAATTCTAACCTAAGTACCCTATTGATAGGAAAATACTTAGAACACCAAAGAAAAAAATTTAATAAAATATTATTATTTATAAAAAAAATTCCTACGCCCACTTTGAAATCAGATTTCAGCATTTACAACATGCAAAAGGACAAGTGTGGGGCCCACCTTCTAGAAATCTCCACCAAAAATATTTTAAATCATCTATAAATTCAGAAACTTCAATAATTCATAATATATAGTCATTTTATCAGAAAAATACGAATCTTATATCCATTCCATAGGAAATTTATTTCTCTACAATTTTGTAGAAGAAAGTTTTTTCAAACTCTAAATGAAAAATGACCGAAATTCACATACGGATGATTTTTCCAAACCCCCACATTGAAAAAAAATATACCGATAAAGACCTCTGTATACCAACTTTGAAAAATCAACAATCAGCATTTTACAACAACAAGTGGGGCCCACCAACTCACAAAATATATTTTTAGCATTTATTGTAACAAAATCAATTCGGACCCAATTTGCTCTCTTCCTCCTCATTTATTCATATACCATGGATTTAGTGTAAAAAATATCACCATTATTATATTATTATATTATCAGATTATACATTTATAATTTAATATAATAATATATTTGAATGAATTATTTTATTAGAAAAGATAAAATATAAATTTTCAACAATTGTCACTTTTCTAAAAATTCCTCCATTTATATCCCAATTGAATAAATATTTTCTTATCATTTTTATTAATTAATTATTCACAAATAATATTACAGAACCACAATATTGACAACCACGTCGTTCTTAGGAAAGAGAGGACTTTTCGATAAGGATTTCTCCTTACTGGCGCACAATTAAATAACCCCTCCTAGGCAGAACTTCCTTAGACATTGCCAATAATGCTATCTAATAATATTATTCAAATAATATGAATTATTGATCTGATAATGGGAAATACTGTGCAATGACAATTATTAAATCAATAATATAAAATATCAACGTTGCAATTATTGAATCAATAAAATAAATTATTGAACAGTAATTACTATAACAATTATTGAGTAGTGACTTCTTACGTAAGAATCAATAATCAATACCGTGTGCTACCGTGCAACACCGCGTATTAATGTATTTTAACCACTGGGTATTCCAATAGTTTTAATGGTAACAACTACGCCGTAATTTATAAAAAAACTAATACTTGTCGTTTTCTTCATCCGATAATTTTCCGTTATGGGGCCCACAAATGGCTGTGCCGTCGTACGAATATTTTCCGACAACAAGAATATTGCACGACAAAATGAATATTCTCTGACAAAAATGAGTATTTTATAACCACTTGCTTATTTAAAATATTTGCGCATTTTATCCATAACTAACCACATTAATCGAATCAACCCCTTACTATTTTGTCACGGGGGAGGGGGGGATTTGGGATGGCAGGGAATAGAGGTAATGTATATATATAAATATATATTTTATAAGTTTTGTTTTGTTTTTATAAAAAATAGAATATATTATATTTTGTTATGCATAGTGTTTGCATAGTAAAATCAAAAAATTTCATTAGAAACGCTGCGTGAATTAAATTAATCCTTTATGCGGTCAAGTGATTTTTCCTAAATAGTATCCTTCCATTCTCCTATAAATAAGATGCTTAGTTTAGAATTGAAAATCAAACCAGAATCAGAGAATTCTTCTTCTATAATATTGAGCGTATTTCTTTCGAGTTTTAAGAAGCTTTGAGTGTAGAAAATAGTATAATTTTTTTTAAGAATATCCCCGCCTTACCAGTCAGAAATACTCTATTTTTAAGGTAAGGGGTATTATTTATTTCATATTCGCTTACGATATTATTTTTCGTATTCGTAAGAAATTTTATTTCGTTCAATATTCGCAAGAAATATTATCTTCGTTTAATATTTGTAAGGAATATTATCTTCATTCAATATTCGTAAGGAATATTATTTCTGTTCAACAGTTGTAAGGGATATTATTTTTGTTCAATATTTGTAAGAAATAATATTTTCTTCCATACTCTGTAGTATATAAGTAATATTATTTTATTTCAGATTTTGAATTCTACACTCATTTTTGTTAAAGTATTGCTTCTATACTCCGTGAAATTAGTAGAATATTCTTAAAATTTGCGCTTCATCTATTATCTTTTCATAGAAATATTATTATGAGCATTCTTGATAATTTTTAATCTTTTCATACCGGGGTACTATTCACGGGATACTATTCTTGAAGTACTATTAATGGGGTACTATTCACTCGGGTACTATTCTCTTGTGGTACTATTCATGACAAAAATTGATTTCTTTTTCGTCCAAATTATTTTTGATACAATATTATTCTTGAATTTTACTCCTCAAAGTAGTATCATGTTTGATAATTTGGACATTATTAAATTCTAGATAAATTAAATTATAAATCTTTAAAATTTATCCTTGCTCTCATTTAATTGAATTCTTATATCATTGTCATCATCCTCATGCTTATATTGTGATGAAAGTCATCTTTGGCCCGTAGTGTATAGATGGACTGTTGATTGGTATGATTATGACCAAGGATTGTTTGGTATAATCATGACCTGTAATGTTAAAAATGATGTGGTAAAAGTCCTCATTGGCCCGTAGTGTATTGATGGACAGTTGTTGGCATAATCATGACCATTGGTAATAACACGATTATCCTTAGCCCGTAGTGCATGGATAATTCATGGATGTGATACTAATGAATATCCTTGGCCCGAAGTGCATGGATAATTCAGTGATGTGGTTTATTTATTGAGCTGAGTCTCAGCGATAAAATTGATGATAAACTTTTTAAATCATAGAAGATAGTAGCTATCATGCTCTACTTGACTCTTTTAATGGATTGCTTGTTTCACAACAGTTAAACTGGTTGTTTATTATATTCTATTAGTTTAACACTGTTGAAGGCTAAGGATAATTTATTCTGCATTATCTTAGTCATAATATTTCTTATTGGTCTAGTTGAGCTCACCCTTTTGCTTTCATTGTTCTCTTCAGGAACTGAGAATGTAGCCGGGACTAGTCGGGGAATGGAGTGACGGTCTGAGATGGTGACTGTAGTAGTCCTCACTATTTTATAAAATAGTGTGATAATAATTGTAATGAGACTTCATTTGAGTTTGGATATTGTCTAGAAGATAATATTCATGTTAAAACTCTGAGCTCATGTTGTATAATTAAGTTTATATTTAAATTCTGTACCATGTATTTGGCGACTCAGAATGGGTGATGTATACCTATTTTGGGGGCGTCATAGTTAGTATCAAAGATTAGGGATATGATCCCTGGCTGATATGTGAGACTAGAACTAGGAGGGGAGAGACAAGTAAATCCTTCGCTAGTATGACCTACCTAACTTTATTTATTATTTAATTGGTTGGTCAGAATATAGGGATAATTTGTGGCATATCAATTAACCCTTGTTTTGTGGCAGTGTTCAAAAATGACATCTGAAAATGTCGAGTTATGCAATGGAGAACATGAGACCATTGAGTCACCAACAATCAATAACCAAGATAACGTGTATCAGGAAGGCAATAATCCTCAGGTAAACAACAACACCGACTAAATGATGAACGATGGGATGTTCAGAGGCTTTATGCAATTCATGCAACATCAGGCGAGAGAGACTCATGTTCAAAATGCAGGTGAAAACACTAGCAACTGTCGGATGGTCACCGCTAAGCAGTTCAAGGAGCTGAGACCACCGAAGTTTTTGGGAAAGCCAGAACCACTTAAGGTGAAGACGTGGATAAAGTAGATCACCAAGATATTTGATGTCTTGGGATGCTCCGAGGAGCAAAAGGTTCCCTTTGCCACCTTCATGTTGCAAGGAGAGGCATATTACTGGTGGAAATCTATAAAACGTACTCAACCTGCCGCACTATAGATGTCTTGGAAGAAGTTCCAAGAATTGTTCAATGACAAGTACTTTCCCGAAAGTATTCATCACATAAAGGAGGTAGAGTTCATCAAGCTAGAGCAAAACAGTATTACTGTGTCGCAGTACGAGGCAAAGTTTGCGGAGTTATCCCAGTTTGCATCCCATTTGGTAGATAATGAGGAGTGTATGATGCGGATGTTTCTAAGAGGTTTGAAACCCGAGATACGTCAATACCTCATTTCTCACAAACTTTGCTTGTATTCAGATGTTGTGAATATGGCTCATTTATTGGAGCACGATAATGAATCAACCCAACCAAGAGAGCAGCCAGCAAAATGATAATACCAGTGGTAACAGTTATCAAAGCGGTGACAATAAACGTGGAGGGAATCAACATGCCAGAAATGGTAATCACTTCGGTGGTAATCATGTCAAAGATAATAAAAGTGGAAATTTCAAGAAGAGAAGGTTCAACAATGATGTAAAGATAGCAGCACCAGCACCCGTTTTCAAGGAAGGAGAACGACCATTGATTGTATGCTTCAAATGAGGAGGGGAGGGACACATCAGTCCAAACTGCATGATGCAGTCCAAAGCATGTTATGATTTCGGAAGAGAAGGTCACCTAGCCCAATTTTGTCATGCAGTAAAGTTAAGTCTAGCTGGGATGGAGACATCAAAGGTCGTCCCAGATAAATCAAAGCCGGTAGTTCAAGGGAGAGTGTTTGTCGTGACCTCCCAAAAAGTGAGGAACTCGAACGAAGTTATCACAGGTAAGCTAATTATAAACTCTTGCGAAGTCTATACCTTATTTCTCCTACTTGCACTCAACGTTTAAATTTAACTCCAGAGAAATTAGACTTTGACTTATCTGTTGAAACTCCGTTAGGAGAAACCTTCATTACATCCACTATTTATAAATCTTGTTTGATTCAAATCGGCAACCGCACATTACATGTCGATCTTATCTCTTTGAAAATACTTGCATTTGATGTGATTTTATGGATTGATTGGTTAACTACTTATCATGCTAAAATTGATTGTTTTCGTAAGGTTGTTAGCTTTCATATTCTTAACCAACCTATTATGCGAATTCAAGCAACCAAACCACTAAAGTCAATCACTGTCATATCAAGCCATAAAGCTATTCGTTTATTGAAAAATGGATGTCAAGCTTTTTTAGCGCATGTCACAGATTTAAACAAAAATACGTTAGATTTGAATGATATTTCTATTGTTAATAAATTTTCTGACGTATTCCCTGAAGAACTTCCTGGCCTACCCCCAGAGCGTGAAATCGAATTTTGTATCGACCATGAACCTGGTACAAAACCCATTTCCAATGCCCCATATCGAATGGCTCCTATTAACTTTAGGAGTTAGAAACCCAACTGCAGAAGTTGTTAGACATCGGTTTCATTCGTCCTAGCACACGGTATTGATTATTGATGCTTACGTGAGAAGTCACTCAGTTATACTCAATTATTGCTACAGTAATTGTTGCATAGTATCTCACGTTATTGATTCAATTATTGTCACAATATTTTATATTATTAAATCAATTATCGAGATGACAAGTTATTCATATTATTATTTGCATTATTGATAATGTCTAGAAAGTTCTGTCGAGGAAAGGAGTTTGGTCACCTAATTGTGCGCCAATAGGGAGAAATCCTTATAAGAAAGCCCCCTCTTTCTTGGGAATGATCTGGTTGTTAATATTGCAAGTTATATTATTGATGAATAAATGTTGTTAAAAATATTGATAGGATTTTTATGAAGTATTTGTTGTAAATATTGATTATTATATGGACCCCCACTTACCCATTTTTCAAAATAATCGAGAGAAAGTTATCTCAATTTTGTTATGTATATATATATATATAAGTATTATATATATATATATATACATATACACTATTTTGTCACTTGGGGATTTGGATGGCAGGGAATGGAGGTAATGTATATATATAAATATATATTTTATAAGTTTTGTTTTTTATGAAAAATAAATATATTATATTTTATTATGCATAGTGCCTGCATAGTGACTGCGTAGTAAAATAAGAAAATTTTCAGCCGAACGCCCGTGAATTCGTCGATTCCCACGGTGAAGTCCGTGATTTTTCCTAAATAGTATCCTTCTATTCTCCTATAAATAGGATGCTTAGTTTAGAATTGAAAATCACACCAGAATCAGAGAATTCTTCTTCTATAATATTGAGTATATTTCTTTCGAGTTTTAGGAAGCTTTGAGTGTAGAAAATAGTATAAGTTTTTTTTCAAGAATATCCCCGCCCTACCAGTCAGAAGTACTCTCTTTTTAAGGTAAGGGGTATTATTTATTTCATATTCGCTTAGGATATTATTTTTCGTATTCGTAAGAAATTTTATTTCGTTCAATATTCGCAAGAAATATTATCTTCGTTTAAAATTCGTAAGGAATATTATCTTCGATTAATATTCGTAAGGAATATTATTTTCGTTCAACAGTTGTAAGAAAAATTATTTTTGTTTAAGATTCATAAGAAATAATATTTTCTTCCATACTCTGTAGTATGTAAGTAATATTATTTCATTTCAGATTCTGAATTCTACACTCATTTTTGTTAAAGTATTGCTTCTATACTTCGTGAAATTAGTAGAATATCCTTGAAATTTGTGCTTCATCTAGTATCTTTTCATGGAAATATTATTCTGAGTATTCTTGATAATTTTTAATCTTTTCATGCCAGGGTACTATTCACGGGGTACTATCCCGAAGTGCTATTCACTGGGTAATATTGTGACGCCCCCAAATTCGTGTTACCTGACTCCCGAGTTTGGTGCTCACGATCCACAATATAAATAACATCTAACTACCCATTTAATTATGAATAGACATATAAACCACATTAACTGATATAGTTAATACATTCGTCCCAGGTTATCTAACCTTTATATTACAAACATACCCTTTAGATATACAAAAAGGGTTACTAAATACAACATAATATATATGTTAAACATAATAATCACAGCATATCATCTTTGCCTTTTATCTTCACAGCTCCTCTGGCTTCATCGTCCCTAGCTGAAATGTTTTATTTAGCAAGGGTGAGCAACAAATTTTCCCCGCAAGTTAAGAAGATATACAATAAATGTATAAAAATCAAGACAACAAACTATCTAATTCGATAGAATGACTCCAAAGTTCGGAGAACTTTGAAATAGCTGAACAATTTGTTCTTCTCTAACTAATCTTCTCGTAACCTATGCAACAAATTAACGAAAGTATACAATGATTTCAAAGTTTCTACGATATTCTAATGAATAATCAAGAATCAATTCTACGCAATAGCAAAGTGGAATGTTTTCCAGATTTATACTGAGTGATCACACAAGACCTAGAACTTTTTTTCTAGAGTAGATATCAAAGATTTACTTTGATATATACACTGGTGTATCAGATAACCATAAAGATTAAATCATACTCCTCTGCAAGTATAACAAGTGATCAGCTTTATTATACCCTATATTATGCATAATACTTAAACATAGTGCGCAATACAATAAAATGTTCCCTTTTTATAAAAGGTTGTTCTTCTCAGTCTCAGAATTAAGATTTTGATTTAACAACGAAATACTGTGATTTCAATTTCTAATCACTTCTCCTCTCTTTTCTTCTCAAACCTATCAGGTTTTAACAAATGTTCGTCTTGCCAAAACAAATGGGCTAAGACATTTCTCAACACGACTTAACAATAGACAAAAATTATCTGTACCATTTACAATCAATAATAGCTTCTACTGATATGAATTGCCAATAGTAGTTATTCTACAAGTATATTCTCAGAATCGATAATTTAATTTGAATTAATAAGCATGCACTAACTGCGAATAATCAACAATAAATCATTGGACGTGGTCTAATTAACAATAATTAACCACCATAATAATTGAACAATATTAACTCAAGGTTGAGTTAAGGAAACTTGCCTCTTCCGCTGATTACAGCTACACAATAAACTTATCTGCTTTTGAAAGACCTATAACCAATAATATCAGTCTTACAATTAGCACAATATGTCACAACACATAATACTGTTATACATAGTCAATTTTTCTCCTATGCACATTAGCACATAGTCACATTAGTGTCATAACTAACACCGATAAACACTTCTCTAACTCTAACTAGTTAGGTGCAGTTGGACTTGATTATTCTCGGTGTCTTTGGTCACCTATCCGACACTTAACATTTGTATTGTCAATTAAACTTAGCCTCTAAGCTTTAATATTATTTTAGATAAGTCAAATATAATTCATAATATTTTTCGTAAGCTTTTAATAATTTTCTAACAATTATTATATTTTATAATAATTTTTAAACATCGAAATCATTTTTAAATGATTTAAATATCAAATAAATCCATCATCATTAATATTTAATAATATTAAAATATTAATGACATACTTGTCAAAATATTAAAGTTATTTATAATAACTTAAAATATTTTTAAATCACCAATATTCTACCTAAATGATTTTTAAAGTAATTAAAATTATTTTTAAACCCTCACCATTAATATTTAAATATTAATGAAATTATCATCAAAATATTAAAAATAATTAATTATAACTTAAAATATTTTTATATCACTTTTCTCATTTTTAAATCAATAAAACCATTTTACCCTCATTTATTTAATTTAATAATTAAATAAATCAAATATCATTAATAATAATTTATTAATGAGAATTCTCCAAAAATATTGAAAATTATATTTTATAATTCAAAATAATTTTAACACTTTATTCTCATTTAAAATAATTTTTAATTCAATAAAACCATTTTAAAATCATTTATTTAATTTAATAATTAAATAAATATTATATCATTAATATTAAATTATTAATGAAAATTCTCCAAAAATATTAAAAATTATATTTTATAACTCAAAATATTTTTAAACACTTTATTCTTATGTAAAATGATTTTTAATATATTAAAATCATTTTTCTCTAATTTATTTAATACACTAATTAAATAAATTAAATATCATTAATATTCAAATAAATTTAAATATCAATGAAAAATATCCCAAATACTCAAAAATTATTTTTCATAATTTAAAATAATTTTTAAAACCATTTTTGGTAATTTTTATAATTTATTTTTTATTTTTAATCATTTTCCGGAAATTAGAAAAATAAAATTAACTAAACCGTCGCTATAGACCTTTAGCGACACTTATCTGTCGTTTTAGGTGTTCTTGGCTCAAGAACACTGACAGATACAGTTAGCAAGGGTTATGGTTTGACCAGCCTTAATTCTCTGCTCAAATTATTTTTGGGCCATCTAAGACTTGGGTATTGTAGTAGAAACGTAATACTTCACTTATCAATCCCCAACTTAGTCATATGACATCACAACAAGGAGATCAAAGCCTCCAAAGTTGCTGTCAGACGGTTTTTGGGTTTTCCAGAAACCCAGGCAGTTCGAGGGTCTAGTTTCATGCTCGATTATTTTGGTGTTCTGGTCATCAAACAAGTGGGTTATTGGTGCATACCTCTAGTACTCATACCAAGGAATAATTACATAACGACAACGCAGTCTAACAACAACAAAATCACCAGATATGATCTGGTCAAACCCTGTCAGAGGGCTTGCTCATGCGATTTCTGGAAATTCCAGAAACACTTACTGTGATCGAATAGGCCAGTTTGACCACCCACTATGTTCAACAGATTTGTTGTTTAAGGGACCTAGAGGTATAGATCTATAGTTCATCTAGTATACTACAAGCTAGTTACAATAACATCAACATAGCGCATAACATCTGACAGATCTATGGCTTAGAAAAACCTGTTAGACTCAGTTTTACACTTTCTGGGTTACCTAGAAAGTTCATGGTCATGCTCGATCAACCCTGTTTGACCATGAATATCATGAAATCTGGACATGTAATGGTTGTGATTTCACTTCCAGATTACAGTCCTTATGTCAGACAACAAATCCAAAACATCAAATAAGAAAAATCACAAACATACAGAGATCTATGGCTACTGACATTTGCTTGTCAGAGCACTTTCTAGGGTTCATGTAGTTTTTGAAAACTTGACTTTTAATGCATTTTGATGCTATAGATCTATGGTATATCACCATAGATCATCATAAAACATCATACAACAAGTATTAAAACACATAAACACAAACATATCTTAAGCATATAAGATCAAAGTAGGGTTAGGATTTATACCTCTTAGTTTCCAATCTTTGATCCTATTCTTTCTCCACTGATCTTGGTGATCTAAGGCTTTCTAGGTGACTGAAACACTTAAGGATTTCGGATGTTTAGAGATAGAGAGAGTCGTGGCTAACTTTGTATGAATTTTCTCTCTCCCAAAATTACTTATAACTTAGATTCAATGTTTCTAAGCAATGCTAGGTGTCCATTTGGATAGGATTTGCTAAGATTTTAATGCACAAGTCAATACCTAACATTGGTGAGTCATGATATTCTAGAATGCACTTAACTTAAGTTTTAAGTTAAGGGGTATTTTGGTCTTTTCACCACTAAAAGGGTAATTTCGTAATTTCCCTCACAAATATAAGGGTATTCTAGTCAATTAACATCATTCTCCTTAATTCTCACCGTTAGGGTTTGATAATTCCAATTAGGGTTTAGGGTTCCCGAAAATAAAATTAGGGTTTTCCGGCTTTCGGTTAGGGTTCCTAACTGTACGTTAGGGTTTCTAAACCTGAGATTAAGGTTTCTAATCTCTCGTTAGGGTTTACTAATGTTATACCCTACTCGATCAATCACTGATCAAAATTCTATATAGTATAAACACGCACTCAACGATACAGATATAATAATTGTATTTTCTATCGAATTCCTTATCCGGACTTAGGGTTATGGTTTCTATTCTCAGTTAAGCACAACTCTACTCTTATTTATCAGTCAATACACAAATTGACCACTACTCAAGACTCGTATCACAGATACACAGTACAATATTAACAGTCAATAGTAATATTAAATAACAAAAAAAAATTATTCGTAAATTTTGGATTATTTGAAATCCCGGGTTATTACAACTATTCACTCGGGTACTATTCACCCAGGGAACTATTCATGACAAAAATTAATTTCTTTTCCGTCCAAATCATTTTTGATACAATATTATTCTTGAATTTTACTCCATAAAACAGTATCATGTTGACAATTTGGACATTATTGAATTCTAGATAAATTAAATTATAGATCTTTAAAATTTATCCTTGCACTCATTTAATTGAATCTTATATCATTGTCATCATCCTCATGCTTATATTGTGATGAATAACCGACTAGATGAGTACATATGTAGGTCTTTCTTAGTGACATAAGGGTACTAACATAATTGCCTAAAATTCAAAATGTAAACCATATCATGCTCGTATACATTAGTTTTCCAAAACTTTTAAGTCTTCTTTTAAAAGTCATTTTGAACTAGGCTATCACTACTTAACGAGTGTAAACAGATTTTAAATCATGTTTCATGTATAGTCAAACCATATACACATGCTCATATGGTCAGAACTTAGATATCATGAGTTTCGTCAAAGTCTAATTTTAAAACTATAATTTCTTTTAGTACATGCATACTAACACAATCCAAAGCATTCATGTTATGGCAGGGAACCTAAATCCACATGTTAAACCTATTTTTATGTATGCTCAAGTCATAACATCATGTTAGACTTCACTATCTTTGAAAACAGAAGTCAGAATCAAGATTGGTGCGCGGCGTAGCTGCGCCGTGTTGAACTAAAAGGAGCGCACAGTTGTGCCCTACCCTGGATAGCCCATAAGAGCCTCTACTTCGGTAGAGATCCAACCAATTTCACTTTTCTCTATTCTAAGTGTTAAAAATAAGCATTTGAATGATATTTCTATTTATTTATGATTTGATTATGATATAAATGAATGAATATGCAAGTATGCTTGCATTAAGAAAAGCTGTAAAGTCCTTTGATAGATAATAGGAACATATGTACAAGGACTTAGAATGAATTGATCAAATATGTTAGGTTGTTCCTACATAAGCGAAACAACTTTGTAAAGTCCTTAAAAAGAAATGATGTACAATGACTATAAATATAGAAAGATCAATCTTGTTAGGTTGATCTTAAAATATAATAGATAAGCTTGTCTGATCATCGAGCACTGTACCAGAAATCGTAGTCTTGTAGGAGAGTCAAGAAAGACTCGAGAGCTATCACGGCAGAATCGTAGTCTGCAAAATAGTAGATCTCAGAGTTCGTCGACTTCTAGGAGAGACGAGGAAGGATCGTAGTGTGTCAAGAAGAACTTCCTCATAGTCGTAGTCTGCTGAGGAAGTCATGTTCAGAATCATAGAGACAGCCTGTCTAAAAGCCGACCGAACATCTGCCAAAGCCAAGAATCGTAGACTACACTCTGAGTCGTAGAGTCTACTATTCAATTCAGAGGTAGATATCGTAGTTGAGCAAGATCAGATGAAGACAATGAGCATAAAGACAGAAATCGTAGAGTGTCAAGATCTGATCTCGTAGTCGTAGTGTCTCCACAACCCAAGGCAGAATCCTAGATTACAGAACTAAGGCTTCAACAGATGTTCTCACAACGCCAAGGCTGAATCGTAGAGCAAACACGATTCTCAACAAATGAGCACTCCAAGACTATCCAAAGTAATGAAGCCTCTGGTCTGACCTGCAAAGATACATTCCACCTAAGGGAAACCAGAGAGAACTCAACGAATGGCATGCAAGCTAACAGAAGATCTAAGCACCAACCCAATCAACAAACAGATTGAGTTGTGAAGCTATTCAAGATGAAGTCTTCCACAAGTTGATCAGAAGAAGACTTCAGTCAAAGAAACTGACTAAGGAAAGTCAGCAAATGTAGTAGCTGTCAAGTGAACAGAAGACAATGATCTTAGAAGTAACCAGGATAATAGTGTTTACCAAACAAAGAAGGAACCGATGGAGTGTACACGAAGATACTGGTCAGCTTTTGAAGAACAAGACTAAAGTGATTAAGCATTGGGTCAGTCCATTGATGATAAGTGAACGGGAGATCACAAGGAGAAAGCGAGCTGGGCATGCCATAAATCTGAGGTGTCTTGCTATTCAGAAGAGGCCAGAACAAGGAGTCAAGCTATTAGTTCCTAAAAATAGTCAAAGGCAAACAGAAGTATTGAAGCACTGCACAAATAAAGAAAGAAGTGTTCTACATTGAAGATCCAATGAACACTCTTCAGGATCGTAGTGTTGTCTCAACTAGTCAATGAGCAACATTCAACAAGACACTACGATCAGGTCCAAGAACATGTGCATCAGAATCGTAGAGTTTGGTCATCTGAAGATTAAAGCATTGGCAACGGTTTAATCTGAAGATTGATATTTAAACAGAGCTTATTGAGAGCATCGATGCAAAAGGACAACCTCTGATCGAGAAATCAGATAGAGGAAATTAAGTTGACTACCTGCCCAAGACATCAAAGTGACATCTCTGACGGGGTAGGTCAAACAGTAGACTGCAGTGTCAGAAAGTCATAAAAAGGATGTCATGTCACATCTGCAGTCTACATCAAATAACTCGAGATTTGCAAGGCAATTCAAACTACTTTCAACGGCTACATTCCAATGGGAAGATTAGGAAAGAGTATATATCAGCTAGAGCTTCAAAGATCAAGGGTTGCTGATCTTGTGGAATCGTTGAGTTATTGGAATGCTATATTGTTGACTTTACGACTTCTACTAGAGTTAAAAAAAACAAGTCTCGGTGACAGTGAGACTACAAAGGTGGAAGTGAAGCTGCTTTTAAAAAGGACTTGAACAGACTAAAGCTTCACTCAACAAAGATGAGAATGCCACTGAAGATGGTAACTAAGCTGAGAGCCGAGAAGGCCAAGAAGATAGCATTCAGAAAAGTGGCAGAGTACAAAGAAGATTAAAAGAGCCACTCTACTAATCACCATGAACCGAAAGCTAAAAAAGAACAAGTGCATAACCATGTCTGAAAAACATTTAAGAAGGGTTCAGGGATTACTAAGTGTCAGAAGAAGTCTACCAAAAGCTTACAGACTTAGCAAATCCAGATGGTGATGGTGCACAGCTGACATTAGATGAAGATGAGAAGAAAAGAGTGAAGATCAGCTGCACCAAAGAAGATGTAGTCCAGACTCTAAGAAGAATGCCAAGAGGGCTACGCCAAGCTGCTAAGTACATAGTATGTTCAAGCTTCAAGACATCTTAGAAGCAAGGCACCAACAACAACAACAACAATCACAACAAGTAGCCAGGGCCTGAGGGCTCCTTGTCCAGAGGGACTAAATGAATTTTCAAGCCTGTTGGGCTTGAAGAGTTCCTAGGGAACTAGAGGAGTTCCATGCCTGCTGGGCTTGAAGAGTTCTTAGTGAACTAAAGTTCCAAGGTTGCTGGGCTTAAAGGAATCTTAGCGATTCAGGGTGCTGCCCTTCCTTAGTGGAAATCATGTTATTTGAAAGCAGTAGAGTAGATTAGGAGCTTGAGTCTCTGAACCACTTAAAATCCCTTGTGTCATTTACTTTATGTCATTTACATTATGTACCTAACTGCTATAACTGCTATGTATGTATTAACTGCTTACAACTTAACTAACTTTAAGAACAATGTATGTATAATTAGGAATATATCAATGAAGGGGACCTTTTACTTATTTTGTTGTGCTTGAAAAGATTCTTATGTTTGTCATATTCTAATTTATTAGCAACACAAAATAAAAGAGAAAAGAATTTGAAAATTAAAAGGATCTATTCAACCCCCCCCCCCCCTTCTAGATCTATTGTGTGCCTATTGGGAACTAACAATTGGTATCAAAACAGGTTCTCATGCTATATTCAAAAGCTAATCGCTTTGAGTCTGATCCTAGGCATAAACATTGTTCTAAATTTAGTTTAGTAGTAAGTCACTTATAAATATAGATGAGCTCACAAGTTGGAAATATTGTGTACAGGTAAATGTGTATATACACCTGAAGCCGCTCAAATTGGTCCATGTTCTTAAATGCCATAACAACAAGACCAATCATTGCCCGTAGTCATTCTTGTAGTCTGAAGAGCAGATATGGGAGCTCAAGAGGCATCAGCTGATAGATGAAAAGGCCATATATGCTAAGAAGTACTCATTTAGAGAAGAAAGAAGAATCTCTCAAATCTATATTTGGTCAATCAACAGTTGGATGTGAATCTTGAGGACTCAAGGTTGTCAAAGAACTAAAGAAAAGGAAAAAGTATGCACATCAATGCCTAACCTCAGTATATCAAGATAAATGATTGTCACGAAATTGATAATGAAAGGTACGGTTCCTCATCAGTATAAATGTGTACATCATATTGCATCACCTTATGCACTATAACTATATTCTATCAAGAGGCCATACTCTACCTAAAAAGGAGAAGAGAGAAAGTACACTGAAGTTGGAAACTCAAATGCTAACAAATTTTCTCTCCATCCAAGTTTTAGGTTGAAGATAACATCCTGAAAGAAGTTTGAAATAGGTCATAAGCATACCAAGGTTTAATTAATTTTAAGTGGAGAAATCTTTGCTAATGGGTTAGTATGTATGTACAAACCTATATTCTAAGTTTTTGATAACACATAAGAGTATGATCAGTTCTATAAGAGTATCTTGAAGATTCATAGAAACTGATCACCTCCATGAATCAACCATATACAAATAAGTGTTAGAATTGATTCTCACTCTGTGAACATTTATACTCTGTGAACATAACCAAGCAAATGATAAAACCATCAAAGAAAAAGAGTGTCTTGTTAAAATGGTTAATCTTATACACACTCATCATCATGCATCTTAAAATGTAATATCTAAATTGGATACATGCATGAATATGATTGGTGGTGATCAATATGATAAAAATTCAAACATATGAGGAATAGGGATTTTGAAGGCTAACTTGGCAGGACCCATTTAACCATGGGTACCAAAAATATAAATTTATCTAACCTGCAGGTACTTGGTCTATCTGACCACACTAAGGAATGCTGAAGCAGAAGACTTCAGTCAAGAAGATTCAACCAGCAGAAGGCTTAAGACATTTCAGAATAATTTCTGACTAAATCTTTACTTGTCAAAGCCTATCCTTGAAGACTTGCTGAGCTAACATAAATGAAGCTCACATGATTGATGATTGCTATAAGGAAGAAGATCATTCATGCGAAGAGAAAAAGGGTCTTATATGCTCAATCATCCAAAGCATATCAACTGAGAAGAACCCTCAAGGAACTCATTATCGAAGCAGAACTCCACAAGCACAAAATGTCAAAAGAAGACTATGTTCGTAGTACTGTCAAATGATCATGGAGTGAACAGTCCTGAAGATATCTATTTCTATGATACAAGAAGATTTAATTGATAATGATGACTTCAGTCAAAAAGAGATATGTAAGGCTTCCTTCTGATGCACATGATGAAGAAGAACTCACACCTCTCTGAGAAGACAGTATCAACCATGGGGGAGCAGTGATCTGCTAAAGAACATCTGTGATAACCCAAGATTTCGAATAATTAAAATTTTACGAATAATTTTTTTTTTTTTATATTAACATTGACTGTTAATATTGTGCTGAGAAATTTGTGAGACAAGTCTCGAGAATGAGTCAATTTAGATATTGACTAATATAATAGAGAAGAGTTGTGTTTAACAGTTTTAGAAACCCTAACCCTAATTTTCGGATAGGGATTCGATCAAAAATACAATTAAAATAATGTATTAATAATTTCGTGTTTGTTCTGTATGACCTTAATGATCAAAAAAAATAATTGGATAAGGTTTAATATTATTAAACCCTGATAAGGGATTAGAAACCCTAATCTCAGTTATAGAAAACCCTAATGTGTTATAGAAAACCCTAATGTGTTGTAGAAAAACCCTAATTTCAAAAATCGGGGATTTGTAAACCTTAAATTAGGAAACCCTAATCCTAATTGGTAGACCTAATGGATTAATTAAACTTAATTATGATTAGAAAACTCTAATTATATTGTTGTATATTAAATTTCTATTTTAGAAAACCTAATTTTATTTTAGAAAATTTATTTTTCTAATTAAACCCTAAATTTGAAATTAATGGGAATTAGAATTTTATAACTAAAGGGTTCAAAACCTAAACCCTAGATTGCTCAAACCATAAACCCTAAGGGTTTGCAACAAATGAGAAATCTAGAAATAAAAGGAAAAGACTAAAATGCCCTTTTATTTATTTTAAAGAGTTAACTTGTAAGATTTGGTTTAGCTTTAGTTGGTCACCAACTATTTTGACCTTTGTGGCATTGAAAATCTCAGCAAATCAGCCCCTTGTGACAGCAAGACCAGATCTAGCAACATATCATAATATATATAGGATCTAAGAGAGAGAAAGTTCATAAAAATTCTCATTTGGACAATTTGCTCTCACCAACTCTCTCTCTCACTTAAAGCTCCGAAAATCACAACTAGATCAGTCCTATAAACACCTCTTAGATCAACCATAAACAATTGGAGAGCATAGATCAAGAATCAAAATCTAGAAAGGTATAACCAAGTTTTTATTTTTAATCTTTGATGCTTGAGAAATTTTTGTGTTTATATGTTTAGAATATTGCTAGAAGATGTTTTTAGTGGTTATATGATGATCCATGATGGATCCATAGCACCAAAGTGAGTAAAAGTATGTTTTTCTAAAACTGTTCAAGAACAAAATCTGTGGTCTGACAACCTAATGTCAGCGCCATGCATCGTTACTCGCTTGTTGTTTTTGTTATTTGAAAGCTTTAAGTTATAGCCGGTATATGGTCTTTAGTCCGCAAAAGAAATCGAGCTATTTTATGTCGTGATCGAGTTATTAATTGGCCAAAACCCGCCGACCGCTTAAGCGACCGAGTAAAAAATCAAGGGTTACCCGTAAAGTGAAAAACCGAACTCCGACAAGTATTTTCAAGGCCTTTATCTCGATGTAATTTACATGATATGTTAGTGTTATTATAACCATGTTGTAGAATGTACAATCGGACTATAGATCCGGATCTTTAGGTATTTTAAAACATCAATGATCGAATATAATAGATGGTCAAACTAGACCATCCGTTTCACGAAAGCTTCGAAAACTTCGTAAACTAGTGGAAGCGCTTTTTCGACAAAGATTCGACCGTCCAATAGATTGTGATTTGTTTGTTTTTGACCGATTTGTTGGTATGGTATTGTTCCTCGACACATGGACCGTGGATTTAAACCATAAACTAGCATAAATAATTACCATAACTCATAGATAATTGAGCACGAAAGTGCCTACTCAAGACCGTCTCGGGTTTCGGAAAACCAAAAACCGTCTCGACAAGATGTTTGATGTTTCGATCATCTTGTGTTGTGTTGTTGTTTTTGATCTAAGTGTGAGTTGCATGTTGTAAAGTGTTACATTTTGGCTACACGATCAAACTTTAAACAAGTCCGTAAACCATTTTGTCTCGAGAATTAAAGGCGCTTAAAGTAAGACTGAAGTCGCTATTGCCGTTGTTGTTCTTGAGCTCAAGAACACCAACAATGATGACGCTTTGTGTCGCTAAAGGGCTTTAAATGACGGATTATTTATTTTTTTTTTATTTCGAATATTTCAAAATTATTTAAAAATAGAAATAAATTCTAAAAATTACCAAAAATGGTTTTAAAATTATTTTAAATTATGAAAAATAATTTCGACCAATTAGAATATTTTTCATTAATATTTATAATTATTTAAATATTAAAGGTATTTAATTTATTTAATAAGTGTATTAAATAAATTAGACAAAAATGATTTAATATTATGAAAAATCATTTTAAATAAGAATAATGTATTTAAAAATATTTTGAGTTATAAAATGTGACTTTTAATATTTTTGGAGAATTTTATTAATAATTTAATATTAATGATATCTCATTTATTTGATTATTAAATTAAATAAATAAGATAAAATGATTTTAATGATTTAACAATCATTTTAATTGAGAAAATATGTTAAAAAATATTTTAAATTATAAAATATAATTTTCAATATTTTGGAGAATTTTCATTAATAAATTAATATTAATGATGTTTGATTTATTTAATTATTATATTCAATAAATGAATTAAAATGATTTTATTGATTTAAAATCAATTAAAAAAATGAGAAAAATAATTTAAAAATATTTTAAGTTATATTTAATGACTTTTAATATTTGATAATAATTTCATTAATATTTATATATTAATGGTGATGATTTAAAATGATTTTAATTACTTTAAAAATCATTTAAGTGGAATATTGTCGATTTAAAAATATTTTAAGTTATTAATAATAACTTTAATATTTTGAAAAGTATGTTATTAATATTTTGATATTATTAAATATTAATAATGATACGCTTATTTGATAAATAAATCATTTCAAAATGATTCTCGATGTTTAAAAAATTATTATAAATTATAATAATTGCTTGATAATTATTAAAAGCTTCAAAAATATTATTAATGATAATCGACTTATCTAAATTAATATTGAAGCTTAGAAACCGAATTTACTTGACAAAAAATGTGTTAATTGTCGATAGGGTGACCGTAATAACCGAGAATGGATCAAGTCCAACCAGCATCAAATTAGTTTGACTTGTTAAGTGTTTATATAGGTTATAAACACCGCCGTAATATGGTAATGTGTCTAGAGAGAAATTTGACCGTGAATTACAAAGTGTTGTGTGTTATGTGAATTATCAGTGCTAATTGTTAGACCGATATTATTGGTTATAGGTCTTTCAAACGCAGATAAGTATATTGTGTAGCTGTAATCAGCGGAAGAGGCAAGTTCCCTAACTCAACCTTGAGTTATTTCATTCAATTATTATTGGTGGATAATTATTGCTAATTATACCACGTCCAGGGATTTATTGTTAAAATTAAATTATTGAATTAGAAAATATATATTCGTAGAATTATGTTGTTGGATATTCATATCTGTAGAAGTTAGAATTGACAGTACAGATAATTCCTATTTATTGTCGAATTATGTTGAGAAATGTCTTAGCCAATTATTCTGGTTAGACAAACATTTGTAAAAACTTGTTGGGTTTGAGAAGAGAAGCAAATAGAATTTGAAATCACAGTATTTCGTTGTAAAATCAAAATCTTGATTCTAAGACTGAGAAGAACAACCTTTTATATAAAGGGAACATTTTGTTGGTCGTGAATTCGACCTTTGCGCGCGTTTTGAGTATTATGCATAATATAGGGTACAAGGAGTTGGCCGGCTCTAAGTACTTGCAGAGGGGTATGATTTAATCTTTATGGTTATCTAATACTCCTGGTATATATCAAAGTAAATCTTTGTTAAATACCCGAGAAATTAAGTTCAAAAATCTTGTGTGATCACTCAGTATAAATCTGGAAAACATTCCACTTGGATACTTCGTAGAATTGATTCTTGATTATTCATTAGAATATCATAGAAACTTTGAAAGCGTTGTACTCTTTCATTATTGAATTATTGTGTTGTGTAGAAGACGAGAAGACTTGTTATTGAATAACAATTTGTTCAGCTATTTCAAAGTTTCCCGAACTTTGGTTTCATTCTATCAAAATAGATAGTCTGGTGATTTGAATACTTATACATTTATTGTATGTATTAACTTCATGGGCAATTTGTTGCTCACCCTTGCTAAATAAAACATTTTCAGCTAGGGACGAAGTTGCAGGAGGTCTTGGTGAAGCGAAATAAAGGCAAAGGCGTAGTTATAAATTAGTTATGTTAAACATATTTAATATGTTGTATTGTAAACCCTTTTTGTATATCCAAAGGGTATGTTTGTAAAGTTAAGGTTAGTGAACCTGGGTGATGTATTATTATTAAACTATGATAAAATCTTATGAAAGTTACTATCTATATATATTATGGGTAGTTAAATGTTAATTATAGTGTGGATCGTGAACACCAAACTCGGGGGTCAGATAACCCAGATTTGGGGGTGTCACAACATCAGTACTAAAAATATCTAAAATTATTATGACTTAATATACCAATTACAGAGTCCCAAAACTTTATGACTAACGAACCAAATGAAGATCCATAGTCAGTAGGAACATCTCAAAATGCACAACTGATAACCTTGTCTACCACCCAACTCAAAATTGTGGAGTGCCTACGATCAACCATCTAATCGCAATGTTAGAGCTGAAGGACACCACGATTACAGCCAATGCAAATGTCTAGAGTTAGTTGATGAACTCCCCAGTAGAAAAGGTAAAATGAGATATCAGTTGTGACAGCCCCAAATCTGGGTCCCAAATCACCACGGATCTAGTACAATCATTCTATAACTATTTACGGAAGATATAAACATAAATTGTTTATACAATACACTTTACACACTATTCCCCAAAATCGAGTAACCTTAACTTATACACAATTCATAAACTATCTAACATATAACATTATTATCAAACTATACTATTACAAATTAGCTGCACATTTTATCTAGAGTTAAACTTGGCATTATACTTTTTCCTGTATCCGAACGCATTCGCCTTATCTGCAATGTTTATCATGATATAGCAAGGGTGAGCATGAAAGTTGCCCAGTAAGTTTAAATTTATATAAGGATATATCATGATTGAAAGAGTGAATAATAAGCTGGCTATAATTCAGCAATATAGTTGTGAATTAGCGCAAAAAAACTTTTGACTGAACAAGTATTAAACATGAACAAATATATCAGGACCGAACGGTAATGAAGGTGATCAGCCTTTCATACCTGACTTATACATGCAATATGTATAGAGTACAATTCTACATGGCAATCAGCAATGATTTACCATAAGCATATCTAAATGAAACAACTCTTAGTATAGTTAAGTAAAACTTGCCTGAACCGTTGATTACCGTTACACATTCTATATCGCTTTATCCGAAGACCTAATATTAGTAATATAGATCTCCAATATATATAATAACCTAACATATAACACATAACCCTATCAGTCTATACAGCACATAAGACATAGCATGAAGTCAAACTATTTCGATCCGAGTTGAAACTAACACAATTCTATCAAGTCTTTCAATCATTTATATCGTATTTATATTATATAAATACCATAATATTCCTTTATCATTAATATTTATTTATTATTAAATATTAATAAAAATCATAACATAATATTATAATATATTTATAATATCACAAAGTATTTTTAATACCTTAAAATCATATTTATATGATTTTAAACAATTAAATTCATTATCCGATAATTGCTATTAATATTAAAATATTCATATTTTCATGACAAAATATCAAAAGTTATAATTTATAACTTAAAATATTTTTATAACACTTAAATCATTTTTATATGATTTTTAAATCATTAATTCTATTTTTCCATAATTTATTTAATATATTTATTAAATTAATTAATTACCATTAATAACAAATTATTAATGAAATTCAGCACAAAATATTAAAAGTCATCAAAAATAACTTAAAATATTTTCTAATATCATAATATAATTTTTCATGATTTTTCATGAATTAAAACCATTTTAAATAATTTATTTAATATTATAATTAAATAAATAAATACCTTTTATATTCCAAAAATATTAAATATTTTTGAAATATACTCAAAATACTTAAAAATATTTTTCAGGCTTTAAAATAATTTTTCATAATTTATTATGTATTTTTAATAATTAAAAACTAATTTTCTCTATTTTTTTAAATTAAATAATTAATTTCTAAATAAACTGTCACTATAGAGACTTTAGGCGACAAATCCGTCGCTAATGGTGTTCTTGGGCATGTTCTTGAGCATTCATCAGCAAACCCAGAAATCAAGTCAGTTAACAAGTTAGCAACTTTGACCACATTTTGATCTGTGATCCCAAGTTTTTCTGGGCAGTCTAAGGAATCAGTGTTGTAGTATGCATGTAATACTACACTTACAAACAAACATCATGGCTAAAAAACATCATATCAGTGAGTTATTAGCCCCCAAAATGTCTGACAACGCTGTTCTTCATTTCTAGGTTTTCTAGAAAAATGAAGAACAGACAAAGGTGCTATATTTAGATCATTGTAGCTTCCAGTATATGTCTTATTTGTGTGATCTAATGGTTGGATCGTGCAGAGAACATGTCAGGATACAATTACATAACATCAGGTACTAACAATAACATCACATATGACAGAACAAGGACAGTCAAACTATGTCAGAAAAATCGCATATGAAGTTTCTGGGTTTTTCCAGATTTTGACAAAACTGGTGGTCAAGGCTACTTTGACACTGCATAACTTTTATTCTATGTACGATCTTGGTGATATAAAAGCTTGATTGTGTAGTCCCTATACCAGACTACAAGTCCATTATACAAACATGGCCAAATCACTTGTCAGTAGCAAGATCAGAGGCCTTAAAGATGTTGTCAGAGCTACCTTGAAAAATCTGGGTTTTCCATAAACTGATTTCCATGGTCGGTCAACCATGTTTGGCTGATTATAACTTGAGATCTACACATGATATGGCCCTGTTTCCGATTCCAGATCATAGACAACATGGCATACTACAGATCTATAACATAAAACACCTTAAATCTTTAACAAACAAGAATCTAAGAGCCATGACATTGGCTTGTCAGACAACATTTTTCCAGGTTTCCAGATTTCTAAAAATGCTAGATTCGTGCATCTAAGTGTTATAGATATATAATCTAATCACCCAGATCACTATATGACACCCATATACATAACTTTAAACAATCAACAACAACAAATAACATGAGATCATATGATTTTTAAAAATTAGGGTTCTATACCATTTTGAGCCTTGATCCTTGAATCTGAACCTTGAATCTGATATGGGAAAGCTAATAAATGATATTGTCTTAACTTCTCTCTCATTCCCACTCTCATACCCGAAATCTTAGAAAGAGAAGGGACTTGGCTATTTTGAGAAAGTCAAGTGAACTTATCTTTTATATTTCTTGATGCATGTATCTAGTTGGTGCAAGGTGGCTGAATTTGCTGAGATTTGGAAGATATAAGGCACATGCTAGAAATAGGGTGGTTCACCAACTCCTTTAGGGTTAGATCTACAAGCAACATACTAAATAATGCACAAAGGGTACTTTAGACATTTTGCACAATTTTAATGGCATACTTGTCATTTGTTATAACCCTTAGGGTTTAGGTTTTAACCCTTGGGGTTTAGGGTTTAACCCTTAGATTTTGGCAATTTGATTTCTAGAATTTCTAATTTAGGTTTTAAAAATAGAAATTTAATATTTCTAAATTATAATTAGGATTCTATAATTATAATAAGATTTCCTAATCATAAGTTCAAGATTGCTAATTAGGATTAATATTTCCTAATTAAAATTGATAATTTAGCAATTAAATCCACAATTTATACATTAAGGTTTCTGACGGAACAATTAGGGTTTAAAAAAATTTGAAATTAGGGTTTGCTAATTAATTAAGCTTTATCCTAATTAATATCACTTAAGCATTAGTATTATCCTTTAAATTCCCAGATTAGGGTTTCAAATTTCTGAATTAAGGGTTTGGATTCCCGAAACTTAAATTAGGGTTTCCAAGAACCGGTTTCTAGGGTTTCTTATCAGTCATTAAGGTTTTCTAATTGAACGTCGATATTCGACAATAATCTTAGGGTTTGACAGTGATAAAATTTATCTGATCAACCCTTGACCCTTAACCACATATTGTACACATATAATATCATAATCACAGAACATATACACATATACACTTAATCCTGAATAATTCACCAAAATCCTACACAGAATTTTGAAATCCTCAAAATTCCTTCCCAAAAACATCAAACGCATACACTTATTTTCCGTCTAGGTCTATTATTGAACTTTAAATCCATCATTTAAGATTTTACTAAATTGTCTAAATTCTCGGGTTGTCACTTTCACCCCTTCTTCTAAGAATTTCATCCCCAAAATTCACCCTACACCTTACACCATATTGCTTAAACCATTCACACATATCATCACATGCTACCCAATACACCACTCACAAGAGTAAAAATTTTCAAATTTTGCTGAGGAGTTATATAGACTATTTGTCTGTCATTTTTGCAAAGGTTTTATGGAAATTCATCCGCAAACCTCATTGGTCTTATGAACATAGTGGGTGATCATCCCGTTCTGCCCTTTACTGGCCCAATAATACTAGGTTGATTTGTTTCTCGTCATTGCTATAGACACAAAATTTTACCTCAGTCTTATCATAAAATTCCGTACCAAAACAATCTGGTTTCGAAAAAATTTTCTTAATGAACACTTAGAGTTTTCATAAACATTAGTCTAGCTGAATCAAATAGTGTAGACTCATATCAATAATTCAATTCAATCGAATTATTTAGTTGTAGCCAAACCCCGTTGGCAAATTAAAATTTTGAAAACATTTTCTAGAATGACGCTATGATGTCATACTCAGACAATACTCGTTTGAGGATGCCGTCATCGTATGACTTTGTCATAACACATCATACAATAGTGGAACAATGACTTTAGATCAATTCACACTAAGTATTTTTGTATTTACAACTCCATCAACTTTTTATCATCTCTGCACCAGGTTATATGGTACATGAGTGATAAATAAAATATATTTTGATATTTCAAATCATTTACGTTTAGCCGAAATAAGTAGCATAGACCATACTTTAAACCGATCCAAAAATGATTACGAGTCTACATTTTTTTTTAAAAGCACATAGTGCGTATTTAGCTTGATGTCAAAATTTTGAAGTCTAGCATAGCTAGGAGTTTTAGAAAACTTATGTCTTCACTAATGATTAGTTGCTTAACAATCTATCTGTTCCTATAATCCTCAATTCTCCATTCACACACAACTATATTCGGTTCATCAAACCACACTTATGAGTTCATAAACTTGCCACAATCATATGAGTTTAAGAAGGTACCCTAGTCAGACCTTTGGCATCCATTCGCTGAGGGGTTCATAAACATTTCATATAACTATGAGTCAAGAATGTCACATAAGTATGAGTTTTAAGAACTCGTACTTAACCTTATATTCTCTACCTATGACATATCTATCTGTTATACACACTAGAAAGGAATCACCCTCTTAACATGCATATAGGAAATAGCGCGACACAACATTTCAATGATTATCAGTGCCAGAAACTAAGTAGTTTTTACACCAAGTACAATTCCCCACCCATACAAGGAATCATATAACTCAGCTGCTGACATGAGTCCTCAATTGAAATCCCCACCTAATCTTAACCCCCTTCTCAATACAAATTTCATTCAATTCGTATTCATAATCCTTTCCTGAATCTATACCCATTCATAGTACAACTAACACACAGTAATCTTGCTGTAAACTTTCCAATCATCAGATTGATTCTTTTCCCTACTATCACCTTATCAGATCACGGGGTGATCTCATCGTATATATTACGATTCATTTCTATATCTTGATTGTTTTGTTTTACGATCTCCTATCCCTGCACTTTTAGTCTTTTAGACTCTATTTATTCACCACTACTGTTCACCTTTTATTATCAGAGTTAGGAACCTCAGATCTTTTACAACTCATGAGTTCGCTCTTTGAATCTTACCGACTAACTAACTCTATGTGAGTTAGATCTTATCCTAATCATCATAGCTTATTGGTCTCGTATTCCTACCTAAGGTTCATAACCAATGACTTTGATACCAACCGCGATGTAATTTCAAATCCGGGTCCCAAATCACCACGGATCTGGTACAATCATTCTATAACTATTTGCGGAATATATAAACATAAATTGTTTATACAATACACTTTACACACTATTCTCCAAAATCGAGTAACCTTAACTTATACACAATTCATAAACTATCTAACATATAACATTATTATCAAACTATACTATTACAAATTAGCTGCACATTTTATCCCAAGCTGAACTTGGCATTATCCTTTTTCCTATATCCAAACGCATTCGCCTTATCTGCAATGTTTATCATGATATAGCAAGGGTGAGCATGAAAGTTGCCCAACAAGTTTAAATTTATATAAGGATATATCATGATTGAAAGAGTCTGAATAATAAGCTGGCTATAATTCATCAATATAGTTGTGAATTAGCGCGAACAAACTTTTGACTAAACAAGTATTAAACATGAACAAATATATCTGGACCGAACGGTAATGAAGGTGATCAGCCTTTCATACCTGACTTATACATGCAATATATAAAGAGTACTATTCTACATGGCAATCAACAATGATTTACAATAAGCATATCTGAATGAAACAACTCTTAGTAGAGTTAAGTAAAACTTGCCTGAATCGTTGATTACCATTACGCATTCTATATCGCTTTATCCGAAGACCTAATATTAGTAATATAGATCTCCAATATTAGAATAATATCATCATAATATAATACTATTATATATATATAGAATAACCTAAACACATAACACATAAACCTATCAGTCTATACAGCACATAAGACATAGCTTCAAGTCAAACTATTTCGGTCCGAGTTGAAACCGACACAATTCTATCATCCCGACGGTCTAGTCGGACAAATATCGAGTTTAAGTTCAATTAAACTCTGCCTAAACACTTAACAACATCTTAGATAAATTTTTATCACCAAAAAACATTATTCATAAAGTAATAATTTTCTTTATAATTATTACTATTTATCATAATTTTTCAATCATTTATATCAGATTTATATTATATAAATACCATAATATTCCTTTATCATTAATATTTATTTATTATTAAATATTAATAAAAATCATAACAAAATATTATAATATATTTATAATATCACAAAGTATTTTAATACCTTAAAATCATATTTATATGATTTTTAAACAATTAAATTCATTATCCGATAATTGCTATTAATATTAAAATATTAATATTTTCATGACAAAAAATATCAAAAGTTATATTTTATAACTTCAAATATTTTTATAACACCTAAAATCATTTTTATATGATTTTCAAATCATTAATTTATTTTTTCATAATTTATTTAATATATTTATTAAATAAATTAATTACCATTAATAACAAATTATTAATGAAATTCAAAGAAAAAATATTAAAAGTAATCAAAAATAACTTAAAATATTTTCTAATATCATAATATAATTTTTCATGAATTAAAACCATTTTTAAATAATTTATTTAATATTATAATTAAATAAATAAATACCTTTTATATTCCAAAAATATTAGATATTTTTAAATATACTCAAAATAATTAAAAACTATTTTTCGTGCTTTTAAAATAATTTTTCATAATTTATTATGTATTTTAATAATTAAAACTAATTTTCTATTTTTTTAAATTAAATAATTAATTTCTAAATAAACTGTCATATAGAGACTTTAGGCGCACAAACCGTCGCTAATGGTGTTCTTGGGCATGTTCTTGAGCATTCATCAGCAAACCCAGAAATCAAGTCAGTTAACAAGTTAGCAACTTTGACCACATTTTGATCTGTGATCCCAAGCTTTTCAAGCGCCTAAGGAATCAAGTTGTGTAAGATGCATGTAATACTACACTTACAAACAAACATCATGGCGAAGAAAAAGCATATGTGAGTTAACACTCTGGAAGGGAAGTTACTCCAGGGTTGGAGTAAAACATCATATTAGTGAGTTATTAGCCCCCAAAATGTCTGACAACGCTGTTCTTCATTTCTGGGTTTTCCTGAAAATGAAGAACATACGAAGGTGCTATATTTAGATCATTGTAGCTTCTAGTATATGTCTTATTTGTGTAATCTAATGGTTGGATCGTGTAGAGAACATGTCAGGTTACAATTACATAACATTAGGTACTAACAACAACATCACATATGACAGAACAAGGACAGTCAAACTATGTCAGAAAAATCGCATATGAAGTTTCTGGGTTTTTCTAGATTTTGACAAAACTGGTGGTCAAGGCTACTTTGACTGTAATACCCGTAAATTTTATGATTTAATATTATTATTAAATAGAGCTGGTGAGTTATTTATTTTATAAATGCTTACGTGGCATGAGGAGAGTAACTCAATTTAATTAAAATTGAGCTGTTGATGATCGATAAGATAGGTTCATGAAATGTCTTGTGTGACACAATGATGGACTTAGTGAAGGATGATTAAGCATTTGCATGTTTAAAGTCCAAATAATAAATTGGGAGTCTAGCCCAATAAGTTAATTGATGGACTTTTGAGTTAGCCCAATAAACTTGGGATATTTAGAATCCATTCTAATCCAACAAAATAGTTAATCGAGAGTACAAGGTATTGGTTAAATTAAAAATGTATGCGGGGACAAGGGCCCACCGACTAGCCCTTGTCTATGTCTCGAGATCTACTCTCTTGTCCCCAAATTAGGTCACCAAGTACAAAGAATAAAAAGAGCTTAAACTCTCTTTACGCAAACTTCAAGTCGCTAATCCTAGGCATGCATGGCTAGCTAAGTGGATCGGTATGGAGTGATTGAACAACTCCTTAAATAACCATTGTTCATTTCTATTGCACCATGAATCCCAACATTGGGTAAAGCAAGTGTCCGTCCATGTTTTCTCTTTAAATACAAGCCACTAGGGCGCCTGCTTTTAGTGATAAGAGTGTTGAGAAATCGAGTAAAGAATTCTTAGTTGCTAAGCATTACCAAATCAATTAGGTGTGAGATATCAAGGTTAAAACTCGAGAAGGTATAATTTCTACTCGCTTCTTAACTTGAGTCTTGTTGATTCTCAGATTAATAGGTCAAGTATGATGAATTAGCATGATATAGGGTGTTTAGAAAGTTTACCTTCGTGCATGAATACGTTAAAAAAAAATTGTCTGGAATCAAGTTGTGGCTACTCCGCAAAATGCAGCATGTTCACCGCTTCGAATCCATGGGTGCAAACCGCACTGCGCTTAGAACCAATCGATGGGTTCGGTCATGTTAGACCTTGTATTAAGAAATTCCCTTAGTAAAGTCTTAAATTAACTCGACAAACTTAAACTTTGTCGAAGTAGTGTAGACCGAAGTCTCTGAAGGAGCTGCTTCGGACAAAGCGTGATGTCTTCGGACAGAGCGTAATGTCTTCGGACAAAGCGTGATGTCTTCGGACAGAACGTAATGTCTTCAGACAAAGCGTGATGTCTTCGGACAAAGCGTGATGTCTTCGGACAGAGCGTAATGTCTTCGGACAGAGCGTAATGTCTTCGGACAAAGTGTGATGTCTTCGGACAGAGCGTAATGCCTTCGGAAAAAGCTTGATGTCTTCGGACAAAGCGTGATGTCTTCTGACAGAGCGTAATGTCTTCTGGACAAAGCGTGATGTCTCTTGACAGAGCGTAATGTCTTCTGACAAAGCGTGATGTCTTCGACAGAAGAGCGTAATGTCTTCGGACAAAGCGTGATGTCTTCTGGACGGCGCGATGTCTTCTGGACGAAGCATGTTGTCTTCTAACAAGTCATAATATCTTCTGGACATGGAGAGATGTCCTTAACCCTGAGGCAAACATCGTAACTTGATATAAGGATGTATTAATAAATACTCCTATACCTTTGTAAACTATTAGCACGCTGAATAAGTTCTAAGTAGATAATTTTACTAACTTCGGAAAATAAATCTAATACTTGCAAACATGCGTAGAAAAGGTCGGTGGGGATTAATAGACGTTATGGTCTACTTAAAGCAATGAACCTCTTAGAACTTCGAGGAAGAAAGATTATGAATAAGCTAGCAAAGTGGTCAATAGTATGAGCATGTTAAAACACCATTATGAGTTTTGATGGGTACAAAGCAGATAGAAAGAAAAAGGTGTTATGTGTACATGTTGTTGATATATATCAAGTGTGTTTGGCTAATGAATACCTATACTTACATGAATAGGACAGACATAGTTCGTTGAGGTGATTTTCGCTATTAGTAGTAATCAACGCTAAAAGCAAGTTTCTTACTCTACCTTGATTTCAAGTATGCAAGTTTTCTATCCCTAACTTATTGTTATTGTTGGACAAGTTCCCTAACCTCACTCAAATTTACATTGAGCAAGTATCCGAACACTATTATTATTGTGTTTCAAGTTCCTTAATTCACATACTTTATACGTTGAATTGTTGTCATATCAATCATATTTTATCAAGCAAATATCTGCTTCTATTCGAAAATCACTTGTATACCTGGACGTTGTTGTAAGCATTGGACTTATCATTCCTCAATGCATGATGAAAAACTGTCTAAGCCCTTGATTCGGCTAGACTATTATTATGAGTTAAAGAGCTATCCAAACCGATTGATTTGGTGCGGACTATCGTAAATCTACTGAGATGAACAACCCTCATAGAAGGGGAAATTATATATTGTCTCTGGGAACCGACGCATGCGCATGATGAGTATGATTAAATGTTATGCATAACATAGGGTACCTTAGTCGATCACACCGATGTACTCGTGGATGTTGGATTACAAAGGTAATATCGTTAATTCTAGTAAGAGTTCTTGGTCCTTAGTGATCGCCAAGACTCAATTATGTTGAACCTCGAAATGAATAAATCTCGAGATTTTGTTGATATCCTTCTATCCCATAGCGACACCGTTGAATACTCTTGGTATTCTTGATATCCTTGAACTATCAATTATTATTATACCTTTGAAAGATTCAAATGCTATAACCGCTTGTTCTTCTAGCTATATTGCTTCTTTGGGCAAACTTGTTGCTCATTCTTGCTTCCTAAAAAAATTACAGCTTAAGGCAGAGCAAGGCGGTACTTCAAGAAAGGACAAGGGAAAGGGCAAGGCGACAAAATAATTTAGCCCTTAAGACTAGAAGTATTATTATTATTGTTATTATGATGTATTCAAGAATGATTAAGCTATGTTAAGCTAATCACAGAATTGTTGTAGTAATGGTTACGGTACCTTGGGACGTGAATATTTATATTACATCAATGTAAATTATTCTATTATTTCCGCTTGTTAATGATTTTGTAAGATATTCAGTAGTAGTAGCGTGATGCAATCAAATTCGAGATATGAGTGTCAAAATTTTGGGGCACCACAAGTTAAGTATCAAAGCCATAGTTATAAACCTTAGGAGCGAGAGCCCTTAGATTATAACCGAGGAGAACTCAAGAAGATAGAAAGGGATGAAACTCATATAGAGTTTTCATAGAGATGGACTTAAGCGTGTTACGTAATATAACTTCATTCTATACAATGAACTTATGATTCTAATGGAGTTGTTGGTTGTTTTGTCTTGTGTCGGTGATTGTAGGATGACCGACATATGGGAGGACCTAATGAGTAGTAGAAGAGGAGCCGCATGACATACACGTGGTATATGAGGCACCATTGATAAGCAGAGCCTATATCAATCTGTAGTTCCTATCGATGATGATGACGAGGAAGAGAAGATAGAGCCAATACCAAGAGTCTGATCTGAGGAGGAGCGATGGTGGTGATGAGCCTTGGGGACTCCGACGAGGCTACTTTTGAGGATAGGATGTTGGGGGAGTATGAGGAGCAGATTTTAGAGTTAGGGTGCAGAGTTGAGGAGTTAGAGGCTGAGGCCAAAGACAGAGAGTCCGAATTCCAAAAGCTGAAGGACGAAGACCACCAGAGAAAGTTAGTAATGCAGGAGATGGAAGTAGAGATTGTTCACCGTAAGGAGGCAGGAATCCAGATGGGGGCTTTGTTTCACAAGGCGGTGGCTAGGAATGTAGAACTGGCGGGAAGTTGGAAGAGATGGAGCGAGGGGTTGGCGAGCGAGGGGACAGAGAAGGAAGCTATCCGTACTCGATTAAGGATGGAAGTAATGGATAGGATCCATTTCAAGAAAAGTGGAAAGGGCCAATAATAGGGCTAACGATCTAGAAGATGAAGTGAGGTGCAAAAGGAGGAAGATGAATAGGATGAGCTATGCATTGCAAGACGGCCATGGAGGGACTGATTGATGGGGTAAATCACTACCCGACAGAAGGGGACATGCACCCTGACACCATAAGTCGAGATGTGGTGGTGCACATTGTTCGTGAGGGAGTACTAGAACGTTGTGGAGCGCGAATGATAGATTAAGTCTAGGTGCTAAAAGTTATTAGTTGTTAGTTCGTTGTGTAGTGTATTATCTGCTGTGATAATCCTTATGTAGAATGTGAGATGTTGTAAACCCAAAACTTTTGAGTTATGTTAGAGGGGTAGTATGTTAATGGTTGTCCCCATCTTTTGTGATATTAGGGGATAAGTTGTATCATTTATAGAAGTATCTTTGGAGATAATCATGTAATGTAACAATTTGGCATATGAATATAAATGATCTTGTTCTCAAATGTATTCAAAATCTTATTCCTTTTATGGAGAATTGTTTAAGTAATATAATTAGATAATAAAAAGGGAGTGTCCTGATGTAGGAAAATGCCATGAGACGTAGATTAACCGCCCCGTAAGAGTTTGCTAATGATGAAAGAGGATAAGTAGATCCCATTCGTAGGCTTGTAGATTTGTTAGGGGAGGCTCTTAGGGAAGAAATGAACAAGTACCACCTGCTCCCCAAGTAGCTCCTGTCCGCAAACTTCAAGGACTTTAAAAGTGTAGGACCTTCTAATTCATAGTACTACCGATCCCATCGTAGCGCAAACGTGGATCAAGGAAATGGAGAAAGCCTTTGCCATTGCTCGTGTGGGTAAAGACCAGAAAATCGTGTTCGCTACATATATGATGAGGGGTGAAGCAAACTACTGGTGGGAAGCAAATCAATAGAGAGCGGAGAAGGGACTATAACCTGGGAAAGGTTTAAGACTTTGTTCTTCGAGAATTACTTCCAAGAGCATGAAGAATAGGATGGAGGTAAAGTTTCTAGAACTAAAACAAGGGGAGATGATAAGGTGGCACGATGATGCGGCCAAGTTCAACGAACTCAAGCGCTATTCGCAACACATCAAGTAGACATCAAGAAAGGAAAGCTCGACGCTTGAACTTGGACTAAAACCTCGGTTGTTCAACAAGGTGTCAGTCCTTCAAATTGACTATTTCGCCACATTATTGGAGAAGGCGATAATTGCTTTGGGAGGTAAGCGGGCATTGAGCCAATACAACAAGGAGAAGAAGAGCAAGAATGTTGGAGGAGAGACTCGTGGAGGGAGTAGCAGCAGGTGGAAGTTATTTGGGAAAGAGGAAATGGGATAACCGCAACAACGACAACAACACCAACCACCAAGCATCAACCACCGTAAAATTATCAAGGAGGATTCAAGAAAAGAAGTGAAGCTTGCTCAAATGTGGGAAAAACCATCAAGGGAATGTTTGAAGGGCGCAAGATCTCGCTACAACGCGCCCAAGAAGGGCACATTTCACCTAATCGCCGTCAAGTCGAAAAGGAGCAAGGATGTTTCGTGTGTGGCTCAACCGAGCATCAAATCAAGGATTGCCCAAAGAAAGGGAGCAACGGAGAAGCGGCCAACAAGGAGGGGGCAAAGAAGTCGATGATTGGCGGACCAACGTAATCCAACCGAATAAATCGCCTCAACCTTTAACATGACCGTCCGGAGACGCAGTGAATGAAAGGGACGTGGTGTCGTATTCTCCCAATCAATAATATAAACGCCTATGTATTATTTGATTCGTGCTACCTATTCCTTTATGTCTCAAGAATTTGCTAATCGACTAAACATACCTCCTAACGCTTAGAAAATTCACCAAACGTAGAGATTGCGAATAAGGAAGTAATTCCCATAGAGTTTGTTTATCAAATCACAGTGCAAACATTAGAGGTCACGAATCAACATGTACTCAATTCCGATTAAATTGGGAGAGTTTGATGTGATATTAGGAATGGATTGGTTATCCAACCCACGCCATGCGATAATCGATTGTCAAAAAAGAAGAGTGTGAACCTTCGCACCTCAAATCGGTCTAAGGTAGTGTTTTACTGATAGCTCATCGCTCAAGCAATCGTGTTGCCTTTACGATGATGCAAAGCCAAGAAATTGTTAAAGAAAGGATGTAGGTTATTTAGCCTATATAGTGGACATTCATCAAAAGAGAATAGAAATGAAAGATATATTAGTGGTAAAAGATTTCCAAGACGTGTTTCAATGAACTCGCTGCCTTCCGCCGCATGCAGAAATCCTAATTCATAATAGACTTAGCACCGGAACCGCACTAATTTTGAAAGCCCCATATCGTATGGCGCCAAGAGAAATGAAGGAATTGATGATTCAATTGCAAGAATTACTAGATAAGGGTTACATTCGGCCAAGTGTGTCTCCTTGGGGAGCACCAAAGTTGTTTGTAAAGAAAAAGGATGGATCGATGAGGCTCAGATCGATTATCTGGAGTTGAACCGAGTGACAATTAAGAATAAATATCCATTGCCAAGGATAGACGACCTTTTCGATCAACTCAAGGGAGCGAAGTGTTTTCCAAAATAGATTTACTTAACGGGTTATCATCGGTTGAAAGTGCAAGAGGAGGACATACAAAAGACTATGTTTTCGACTCGCTACGAACATTACGAATTTTTAGTAATGTCATTTGGATTAACCAATGCTCCGGCAGCATTTATGGGCTTGACGAACCGAGTTTTCAAGCCATACTTAGATAAGTTCGTAGTAGTATTTATCGATGACATTTTGATTTATTCAAAGATGAAGGAAGAGCACGCCGAACACCTGAAGATTGTATTGGAAGCATTGAGAAGGGAGAAGATGTACGCAAAATTTTCAAAATGTGAATTTTGGATGGAAAGGGTCCAGTTTCTAGGACACGTGATAGATCAAAATGGAATTTCCGTGGATCTTGCAAAGGTGGAAGCGGTAAGTAACTGGGAACAGCCGAAGATGCCAACAGAAGTTAGGAGTTTCTTAGGTTTAGCCGGGTACTATCGAAGATTTATACAAGATTTTTCTAAGATATCAACCCCGCTGACCAGTCTAACGAAGAAGACAGAGAAGTTTGTATGGACGGAGAAATGCGAGGAGAGTTTCCAAGAATTGAAGAGGAGGTTGAGTGAGGCGCCTGTATTATCATTACCAGATGATACGGGAGGATTTGTGGTGTATAGTGATGCATCGCATAGAGGACTTGGTTGTGTGCTAATGCAACATGGAAAAGTCATTGCATATGCCTCACGACAGTTGAAAGATTTTGAAAAATGATACCCTACCCATGACTTGGAGTTAGCGGCGGAGTCTTTGCATTGAAGATTTGGAGGCACTATTTGTATGGAGAAAAATGTGAGATATATACGGATCACAAGAGTCTCAAATATATCTTCACACGTAAGGAGTTGAACATGCGACAAAGAAGATGGTTGAACCGATCAAGGATTTCGACTGTGAAATTCTTTATCACCCGAAAAGCAAACGCGTTGTAGCCGACGCTTTGAGTAGAAAAGGAAGGAGAAGTTATTCAAACCGACAACTCAAGATGAGTTAATAAGAGAAATGGAAAGGTTGGAAATAGAGGTGGAGGAACCAAGAGAGAAGCGGAAGGAAGATTTCTCATGATGAGAGCTCACCCGACGTTATTGGATAGAATAAAGGAAACACAAGAGAAAGATGAAGAATGTGAGAAGATAAAGAAGAGAATAGTAGAAGATAAGGAAGAAAGGTTCAAAGTAGATAAGGATGGTATATTGAGATTCGAGGGTCGAGTATGGGTGCCAGCTGTAATCGAACTGAGAGAGGAAATACTACACGAAGCACACAATACGACGTATTCAGACATCCAGAGGCACAAAATGTACCGGATCTTCGACACCATTTTTGGTGGCCTAATTTGAAAAGAGAGGTTGCAAAGTGTGTTAGCAGATGTCTTACTTGTCAAAGAGTCAAAGCGTAACACCGTGAGGCCAAGTAGACTACTTCAACCATCACCGGAAATACCGTAATGGAAATGGGAGCACATTACGATGGATTTCGTGGTTGGACTTTCTTACACGTAAGAGTTACGATGCCATTTGGGTCATTGTGGACCGACTAACAAAGACAGCTCATTTTCTACCCATCAAGATTCGATTCAATTTAAACCAATTAGCAAACTTGTATGTAAAGGAAATTGTATCGCGACATGGAGTGCCGGTGTCGATTGTCTCCGATCGAGATCCGCGTTTCACGTTAAAATTCTGGAAAAGTTTGCAGGAACGAATGGGAACTCAATTGAGATTGAGTACTGCCTATCACCCTCAAACTGACGGGCAGAGTGAACGAACCATACAAACGTTGGAGGACATGCTGAGAGCTTGCGTGATGGACTTCAAGGGGAATTGGGACGACCATTTACCATTAGTATAATTCGCTTACAATAATAGCTATCATGCGAGTATCGGTATGCCGCCATATGAAGCTCTTTACGGGAGAAAGTGCAGGACGCCATTATGTTGGGATGAAGTCGGAGAACGATGACTTTTGGGACCAGAATTAGTCCAGCAAACGGCCGACGTGGTAGCAACAATAAGGGGCAAATTGGTAGCAGCTCAAGATCGCCAAAAGAAGTACGCCGACTTGCATCGTCAGAACCGAGACTTTGAAGTCGATGGTTTGTGCGTTTTGAAGGTATCTCCTTGGAAGGGAAAGATCGATTCGGAAAGAAAGGAAAATTGAGTCCGAGGTTCATAGGCCATTCGAGATATTGAAGCGAGTGGGCGGCGTGGCATACAAAAGTCGCTTTGCCACCCGAATCGAACACATCCACAACGTGTTTCACATTTTTGTACTACGACCGTACAAGTCTGACTATAAGAACGTAATTTCCTATGAGCCCATTCAAGTAGAGAAGAATCTGGCATATGAAGAAATTCCTGTTCAGATAATAGATAAGAAAGAAAAAATGCTAAGAAACAAAGTTATATCTTCTGTTAAGGTTGTTTGGCAAAACCACGATGTCGAAGAGGCCACGTGGGAATTAGAAGATAGGATGAGGAGAGACTATCCCCATCTTTTCGTATAACCCTGTATCAATTCCGAGGACGAAATTTTTATAAGGGGGAGAGGATGTAATACCCGTAAATTTTATGATTTAATATTATTATTAAATAGAGCCGGTGGGTTATTTATTTTACAAATGCTTACATGGCATGAGGAGAGTAACTCAATTGAATTAAAATTAAGTTGTTGATGATCGATAAGATAGGTTCATGAAATGTCTTATGTGACACAATGATGGACTTAGTGAAGGATGATTAAGCATTTGCATGTTTAAAGTCCAAATAATAAATTGGGAGTCTAGCCCAATAAGTTAATTGATGGACTTTTGAGTTAGCCCAATAAACTTGGGATATTTAGAATCCATTCGGAATCCAACAAAATAGTTAACTGAGAGTACAAGGTATTGGTTAAATTAAAAATGTGGTGTGGGACAGTGGGCCTGACCGACTAGCCCTTGTCTATGTCTGAGATCTACTCTCTTGTCCCCAAATTAGGGTCACCAAGTACAAAGAACAAGAGCTCTAAACTCTCTTTACGCAAAACTTCAAGTCGCTAATCCTAGGCATGCATGGCTAGCTAAGTGATCGGTATGGAGTGATTGAACAACTCCTTAAATAACCATTGTTCATTTCTATTGCACCATGAATCCCAACATTGGGTAAAGCAAGTGTCCGGTCCATGTTTTCTCTTTAAATACAAGCCACTAGATGCCATCTATTTTAGTGATAAGAGTGTTGGAGAAATCGAGTAAAGAATTCTTAGTTGCTAAGCATTACCAAATCAAGTGTGTGAGATATCAAGGTTAAAGCTCGAGAAGGTATAATTTCTACTCCGTTCTTAACTTGAGTCTTGTTGATTCTCAGATTAATAGGTCAAGTATGATGAATTAGCATGATATAGGGTGTTTAAAAAGTTTACCTTCGTGCATGAATACGTTAAAAAAAAAATTGTCTGGAATCAAGTTGTGGCTACTCTGCAAAACAGAGCATGTTCACTGCTTCTGAAATCCATGGGGTGCAGCTGCACCGTGCTTAGGAACCAACTGATGGGTTCGGTCATGTTAGACCTTGTATTAAGAAATTCCCTTAGGTTGTATGCATATAGTAAAGTCTTAAATTAACCCAACGAACTTAAACTTTGTCGAAGTAGTGTAGACCGAAGTCTCTGAAGGAGCTGCTTCGGACAAAGCGTGATGTCTTCGGACAGAGCGTAATGCCTTCGGACAAAGCATGATGTCTTCGGATAGAGCATAATGTCTTCGGACAAAGCGTGATATCTTTGGACAAAGCGTGATGTCTTCGGACAGAGCGTAATGTCTTCGGACAAAGCGTGATGTCTTCGTACAGAGCGTAATGTCTTCGGACAAAGCGTGATGTCTTCGGACAGAGCGTAATGTATTCGGACAAAGCGTTCTTCAGACGAAGCACGATGTCTTCGGACGAAGCATGTTGTCTTCGAACAAGTCATAATATCTTCGGACATGGCGAGATGTCCTTAACCCTGAGTCGAAGATCGTAACTTGATATAAGGATGGATTAATAAATACTCCTATACTTGTTGTAAACTATTAAGACGCTGAATAAGTTCTAAGTAGAGAATTTTACTAACTTCGGAAAATAAATCTAATACTTGCAAACATGCGTAGAAAAAGGTCTGTGGGGATTAATAGACGTTATGGTCTACTTAAAGCAATGAACCTCTTAGAACTTCGAGGAAGAAAGATTATGAATAAGCTAGCAGTGTTCAATAGTATGAGCATGTTAGTGTACCATTATGAGTTTTGATGGGTACAGCAGATAGAAAGAAAAAGGTGTTATGTGTACATGTTGTTGATATATATCAAGTGTGTTTGGCTAATGAATACCTATACTTACATGAATAGGACAGACATAGTTCGTTGAGGTGATTTTCGCTATTAGTAGTAATCAACGCTAAAGGCAAGTTTCTTACTCTACCTTGATTTCAAGTACGCAAGTTTTCTATCCCTAACTTATTGTTATTGTTGGACAAGTTTGTAAGATCCCAAATAATTAATAAATGAAATTTAATTTCCTCTAATTATTATTTTGAAATAGTAAGGGTTGATGTGATTAATGTGGATAGTTATGGGTAAAATACTTAAATATTTCAAAATAAGCAAGTGGTTATAAAATATTCATTGTTGTTTAGGAATATTCGTTTGGTCGTGGAATATTCAGATCGCTTGTGGAATATTCGTACGACGCTAAGCCTTGACCATGTGTGGGCCCCATAACGAAAAAGCGATTGGAGGAAGAAAATGACAAATATAAGTTGTTTAAAAATAATGGCGTAGTTGTTATTCTGGCTTTACATCGTTGAATACCCTTATGGTTAAAACACAATGTACGCTGTTGTTTCACCAGAAGACACTTGTATTGCACCAATTATTGACTCTTACATAAGAAGGCACTACTCAATAATGGTTACGATAATTACTTTTCAGGTGTTTTATTTTATTGATTCAATAATTCTTTGCGTTGATATTTTATATTCTTGTTGTTGTTTTAATAATTGTCATCAGACAAAGATTTTTCATTATCGAAGCAATAATTCATATTATCTCGAATAATATTATTAGATAACATTATTGGCAATGTCTAGAAAGTTCTGCCTCTAAGGAGAGGTTTGGTCACCTAATTGCGCGATGAAGGAGAAATTCTTATTGAAAGCCCCTCTTTTCTCGAACCGCTCGGTTGTCAATATTGTGATTCTCGTAATATTATTTGTGAATAATTAATTATTGATTCATATGATGAGGAAAATATTGATTTTATGTGGATATAGATGGAGAAAATTTTAATGTGACAATTGTTGAAAATTGAAATTTTATCTTTTTCTCGATAAAATAATTCATTTAAATATATATAATATTATATTTTAATAATATAATAATGGTGATATTTTTACAACGAATGTGGGATATATGAGTATACGAGGAGGAAGAGTATTTTTGTTGCAATAAATGTTTAAAACATGTTAAACATGTCGGTGGGACCCCATTTATCGACCGAAATTTGATTATAGCCTCTAAAATCGCCTGCTTTGTGGATTTCGGTTAATTTCATTTGGAATTTGGAAAACCTTTCTTCCGTAAAGTTGTAGATAATTGAATTTCCTATAAAAACTCGAGAGATTCAATTTTCCTAAAAAAAAGGCTATTTATTATGAATTATTGAAGTTCAAGTCTCAAATAATTGATTTTTGAAAGTTTTAATTATTTATTTTATGAAAAATGTTTTTTTTACTTCTTCTAGAAGGGAGCATGTGGTTTGTATTCAGATTTTCAGATTCTAAGAATGGGCGTAGAAAATTTTTATATATATTATTATTATAATAAATTTTCTGCTTTGGTGTTCTAAGCAATTTCCTATAAATAGGTGCTTAGGTTAGAATTGAAAATCACACCAGAAACTGAAGTTTTCTCTCTATATTATCGAGCGTATTCTTGTGAGTATTTTGAGTATACTTTGAGTATTGCTATACGGTGAAAGTTCAAGATATAGCCTATATCCAGTATTCCAGTTAGAAGTACTGATCTTTCGAGGTAAGGGATATTATTTTTTCGTAATGATATTATTTCTTCAATATCATTATGTCAAATATTAATCAAGTTTTATCAAATTTGGAACTTTTGGTGTCGAGTTACTATTCACGATACTAAAGACTATTCACGATACTGATTATTATTCACTTATCATTTAAGACTATTCATCGAAAAATGAAAATTTTTCTTTTCGTCCAAAATATCTATTGTGGATAGTAGCTTTGATTGTATCCATGTTTTGATCATTCTTGAATTTTACACCACTATGATTATTTTTGAGGTATTTTGGGCGTGGATAAAACAAAGTACGAATCCTTAATCCTTAATCCTTGTCATTTTGTTTCACCGGATTCGCTTTTTAAAAAAATATTTTCATCATCCTCGAGTCTTAAATGATGATATTATTGAATATCTTTGGCTCCGCAAAGTGCAAAGATGAATGATTTATGATGAATATCTTTGGCCATAGTGCAAAGATGAATGATTTCGATGAATATCTTTGGCCCGCAGATGCAAAGATGAATGATTTCGATGAATATCTTTAGCCAGTAGTAGTGCAAAGATGAACAGTGTTTAGATGAACATGACCAATCGGTGAATGTCCTCGGCCTGTAGTGCAAGGATGAATATTTGATCCCAGATATATATTGATTGATGTTACAGGGATAAAAATAGACGATGAACTTTAAAATTCATACATAGAAGATAGTAGTTTGCATTCTCTACTTAACTCTTCTAATGAATTATTATTTCATCAATAATATTGATTTAAAACTTGTTGTCTATTGTATTCTATTATATTTTTCCCTGTTGAAGACTAACGATAATTTTGTTGTATATTATCTTAGTCATAATATTCTTTACCGGGCTAGTCGAGCTCACCCTTTTCCTTTTTGTTCCATTTTTCTTCTCGTGAGGCGAGAATATAATGAAATACGAGCCTGGGTATGGAATGAAAGTTCTAGGGAGAGTTGTTTAGTATTCCACACCATTGTTGTAAAATAATGTATCAATAATTATGATGAGGATTTATTTGTATGTGGATATTGTCTAGATGGCAATATCGTATTTAAACTCACGCTTTACTATTGTAATAATAAAGTTGTAGTTGTTTACATCTGCATTGTATTGACAACTCGTAATGGGGGATGTAGACCTATTTTGGGGTGTCACGGTTGGTATCGAGCTTAGGGATATGATCCGTATGAGATCGGGAATAGAACTAGGAGGGAGAGACGAGTAAATCCTTCGCTAGTGTGTCCTACCTAAGCTTATTTGATAGTTGGTCAATATATAGGGATATTATGTGATATATTGATTTCCTTAATTAACCCTTATTTTATGACAGTATTTGAGAATGTCGACTGAGAATATTAACAATGGAAATGAGACCGTGGAGACGCCTGTACTCACCAACGAGGAGAACGTGCAACAGTGGGGCAATGTTCCTCCCGTGAACAACACCAACGAGCGTGATGATGAACGAGGAATATTTAGAAGCTTTTTGCAGTTCATGCAAAATCAGATGAGGGAGACTCGTGTTCAAAACATGGGAGGAAATGATAGCAATTCACGGGTTGTCACAGCCAAGCAGTTCAAAGAGTTGGGACCACCAGAATTTAAGGGAAAGCCAGATCCGATCATGGCAGAAACATGGGTCAAGAAAATTACCAAGATATTCGATGTCTTGGGATGCACAGAGGAACAGAAGGTTCCATTCGCCACCTTTATGTTCCGTGGCGAGGCAAACTATTGGTGGGAGTCTCATGAAGCGTACCCATCCAAATTGCACTCAAAGATGTCTTGGGAGACGTTTCAAAACTATTTAATGACAAATACTTTCCGAAAGTGTTCGCTCATATGAAGGAAGTGGAGTTTATTAGATCGAGCGGTAACAACATGACGGTGTCTCGGTCACGAGGTGAAGTTTGCGAGTTATCCGTGTTTGCACCTCATTTGGTGGAGAATGAGGAACGTTATGACGCGGATGTTTCGAGAGGTTTGAAACCCCAAGATACGTCAAGATCTCATCTCTCATAAATTTTCTCTCTATTCGGATGTTGTTAATGTGGCTCAATTGTTAGAGCGAGATAACGAGTACGGTCCAACCGAGGTACCACAATCGGGATCATACCGAGATAGCGAACAACAAAACAACAATAACCAAAGGAGAGAAAGAAAAAGGCGGACAAAAATGGTAACCACTCTGGTGGTAATCATGGCCATGAAAATAGAAGAAGCGAGTCAGGAGGAGATTTTAAAAAGAGGAGATTCAACAACGACCATGTGAAGACGACAGTGCCAGCAGCAACTGGTTCCAAGGGAGGAGAACGACCACCGGTCATATGCTATAAATGCGGGAAAAGGGACATATCAGTCCAAACTGCCCACAACAGTTCCAGGTATGCTATAATTGTGGAAAGGAAGGACATATCGCTCGAGATTGCACGGTAACGAAACCTAGTTCAATGAGGGGACGGTGACTCAAAAGATCGTCCCGAAAAAGTCAAAGTCAATCTGCCTTCCTAGAAGCGCTTGTTGTGGTGGTCAAAATGCGAGGAACCCAAACGAGGTGATCACGGGTAAGCTATTTATAAATTCTTGTGAAGTTTATACTTTACTAGATACTGGTGCTACCCATTTATTTATCTCTCCTGCTTGTGCTCAACGTTTAAACTTGACTCCGGAGAAATTAGACTTTGACCTATCTATGGAAACTCCGTTAGGAGAAACTTTCATAGCGACACCTGTTGAACCTCGAAATGAATAAATCCTGAGATTTTGTTGATATCCTTCGGTCCATAGCGACACCTGTTGAATACTCTTGGTATTCTTGATATCCTTGAACTATCAATTATTATTATACCTTTGAAAGATTCAAATGCTATAACTGCTTGTTCTTCTAGCTATATTGCTTGCTGGGCAAACTTGTTGCTCATTCTTGCTTCCTAAAACATTACAGTTAAGGCAGAGCAAGGCGGTACTTCAAGAAAGGACAAGGGAAAGGGCAAGGCGACAAAATAATTTAGCCCTTAAGACTAGAAGTATTATTATTATTGTTATTATGATGTATTCAAGAATGATTAAGCTATGTTAAGCTAATCACAGAATTGTTGTAGTAATGGTTACACATACCTTGGGACGTGAATATTTATATTACATCAATGTAAATTATTCTATTATTTCCGTTGTTAATGATTTTGTAAGATATTCGTAGTAGTAGCGTGATGCACCGAAATTCGAGATATGAGTGTCTGAAATTTTGGGGGCACCACAGGTTGGTATCAAAGCCATAGTTATAAACCTTAGGAGCGAGAGCCCTTAGATTATAACTGAGGAGAACTCAGAAGATAGAAAGGGATGAAACTCATATAGAGTTTTCATAGAGATGGACTTAGCGTGTTACAGAATATAACTTCATTCTATACAATGAACTTATGATTCTAATGGAGTTGTTGGTTGTTTTGTCTTGTGTCTGTGATTGTAGGATGACTGACATGGGAGGACCTAGCCGAGTAGTAGAAGAGGAGCCGCATGACATACACGTGGTATATGAGGCACCATTGATAGCAGAGCCTATATCAACTGTAGTTCCTATCGATGATGATGACGAGGAAGAGAAGATAGAGCCAATACCCGAAGAGTCTGATCTAGAGGAGGAGCGTATGGTGGATGAGCCTTGGGGACTCAAGACGAGGCTACTTTTGAGGATAGGATGTTGGGGGAGTATGAGGAGCAGATTTTAGAGTTAGGGTGCAGAGTTGAGGAGTTAGAGGCTGAGGCCAAAGACAGAGAGTCCGAATTCTAAAAGCTGAAGGACGAAGACCACCAGAGAAAGTTAGTAATGCAGGAGATGGAAGTAGAGATTGTTCACCGTAAGGAGGCAGGAATCCAGATGGGGGCTTTGTTTCACAAGGCGGTGGCTAGGAATGTAGAACTGGCAGGGAAGTTGGAAGAGATGGAGCAGAGGGGGTTGAGCGAGGGGACAGAGAAGGAAGCTATCCGTACTCAGTTAAGGATGGAAGTAATGGATAGGATCCATTTCGAAGAAAAGTGGAAAGGGGCCAATAATAGGGCTAACGATCTAGAAGATGAAGTGAGGTGCAAAAGGAGGAAGATGAATAGGATGAGCTATGCATTGCGCACGGCCATGGAGGGACTGATTGATGGGGTAAATCACTACCCGACAGAGCAGGGACAGACCCGGCACACCATAAGCTGAGATGTGGTGGTGCACATTGTTCAGAGGGAGTACTAGAACGTTGTGGAGCGCGGAATGATAGATTAAGTCTAGGTGCTAAAAGTTATTAGTTGTAGTTCGTTGTGTAGTGTATTATCTGTTGTGATAATCCTTATGTAGAATGTGAGATGTTGTAAACCCAAAACTTTTGAGTTATGTTAGAGGGGTAGTATGTTAATGGTTGTCCCCATCTTTTGTGATATTAGGGGATAAGTTGTATCATTTATAGAAGTATGCTGGAGATAATCATGTAATGTAACAATTTGGCATATGAATATAAATGATCTTGTTCTGAAATGTATTCCGAAATCTTATTCCTTTTATGGAGAATTGTTTAAGTAATATAATTAGATAATAAAAAAGGGAGTGTCCTGATGTAGGAAAATGCCGCCCAGACGTAGATTAACTGCTCCAGAAGAGTCGGTTAATGATGAAAGAGGATAAGTAGATCCCATTCAGAGGCTTGTAGATTTGTTAGGGGAGGCTCTTAGGGGAAGAAATGAACAAGTACCACCTGTCCCCAAAGTAGCTCTATTCATAAAACTTCAAGGACTTTAAAAGTGTAGGACCTCCGGAATTCATAGGTACTACCGATCCCATCGTAGCGCAAACGTGGATCAAGGAAATGGAGAAAGCCTTTGCCATTGCTCGTGTGGGTAAAGACCAGAAAATCGTGTTCGCTACATATATGATGAGGGGTGAAGCAAACTACTGGTGGGAAGCAAATCAATAGAGAGCGGGAGAAGGGACTATAACCTGGGAAAGGTTTAAGACTTTGTTCTTCGAGAATTACTTCCCGAAGAGCATGAAGAATAGGATGGAGGTAAAGTTTCTAGAACTAAAACAAGGGAGATGATAAGTGGCACAAGATGATGCGGCCAAGTTCAACGAACTCGCGCTATTCGCAACACATCAAGTAGACACTGAAGAAAGGAAAGCTCGACGCTTCGAACTTGGACTAAAACCTTGGTTGTTCAACAAGGTGTCAGTCCTTCAAATTGACTATTTCGCCACATTATTGGAGAAGGCGATAATTGCTGAGGGAGGTAGCGAGGCATTGAGCCAATACAACAAGGAGAAGAAGAGCAAGAATGTTGGAGGAGAGACTCGTGGAGGGAGTAGCAGTGGTGGAAGTTATTTGGGAAAGAGGAAATGGGATAACCGCAACAACGACAACAACACCAACCATCAAGCATCAACCAATGAAGAAAATTATCAAGGAGGATTCAAGAAAAGAAGTGAAGCTTGCTCGAAATGTGGGAAAAACCATCAAGGAATGTGGAAGGGCGCAGATCTCGCTACAATCAGGCCAAGAAGGGCACATTTCACCTAACTGCCTGAAGCTGAAAAGGAGCAAGGGATGTTTCGTGTGTGGCTCAACTGAGCATCAAATCAAGGATTGCCCAAAGAAAGGGAGCAACGGAGGAAGCGGCCAACAAGGAGGGGGCAGCAAGCTGATGATTGGCGGACCAACGTAATCCAACCGACCGACTGCCCGAACCTTTAACATGACTGTCCGAGACGCAGTGAATGAAAGGGACGTGGTGTCAGGTATTCTCCCAATCAATAATATAAACGCCTATGTATTATTTGATTCGGGTGCTACCTATTCCTTTGTGTCTGAAGAATTTGCTAATCGACTAAACATACCTCCTGAACGTTTAGAAAATTCACTGAACGTAGAGATTGCGAATAAGGAAGTAATTCCCATAGAGTTTGTTTACCGAAACTGTTGTGCAAACATTAGAGGTCACGAACTGAACATAGACTCAATTCCGATTAAATTGGGAGAGTTTGATGTGATATTAGGAATGGATTGGTTATCCAGCCACGCTGCGATAATCGATTGTCAAAAGAAGAGTGTGAACCTTCAGACCTCAAATCGGTCTAAGGTAGTGTTTTTACTGAGAGCTCATCGCTCAAGCAATCGTGTTGCCTTTACGATGATGCAAAGCCAAGAAATTGTTAAAGAAAGGATGTGTAGGTTATTTAGCCTATATAGTGGACATTCATCAAAAGAGAATAGAAATGAAAGATATATTAGTGGTAAAAGATTTCCAAGACGTGTTTCCAAATGAACTGCCTGGCCTTCCGCCGAATGTAGAAACCGAATTCATAATAGACTTAGCACCGGAACCGCACTAATTTTGAAAGCCCCATATCGTATGGGCGCCAAGAGAAATGAAGGAATTGATGATTCAATTGCAAGAATTACTAGATAAGGGTTACATTCGCCAAGTGTGTCTCCTTGGGGAGCACCAAAGTGTTGTTTGTAAAGAAAAAGGATGGATCGATGAGGCTCAGATCGATTATCTGGAGTTGAACCGAAAGTGACAATTAAGAATAAATATCCATTGCCAAGGATAGACGACCTTTTCGATCAACTGAAGGGAGCGAAGTGTTTTTCCAAAATAGATTTACGAACGGGTTATCATCAGTTGAAAGTGCAAGAGGAGGACATACAAAAGACGGCGTTTCGAACTCGCTACGAACATTACGAATTTTTAGTAATGTCATTTGGATTAACCAATGCTCCGGCAGCATTTATGGGCTTGACGAACCGAGTTTTCAAGCCATACTTAGATAAGTTCGTAGTAGTATTTATCGATGACATTTTGATTTATTCAAAGATGAAGGAAGAGCACGCCGAACACCTGAAGATTGTATTGGAAGCATTGAGAAGGGAGAAGATGTACGCAAAATTTTCAAAATGTGAATTTTGGATGGAAAGGGTCCAGTTTCTAGGACACGTGATAGATCAAAATGGAATTTCCGTGGATCTTGCAAAGGTGGAAGCGGTAAATAATCGGGAGCAATAGAAGATGCCAATGAAGTTAGGAGTTTCTTAGGTTTAGCCGTACTATCGAAGATTTATACAAGATTTTCTAAGATATCAACCCGTGACCGACCACTAACGAAGAAGACGAGAGAAGTTTGTATGGACGAGAAATGCGAGGAGAGTTTCCAAGAATTGAAGAGGAGGTTGAGTGAGGCGCCTGTATTATCATTACCAGATGATACGGGAGGATTTGTGGTGTATAGTGATGCATCGCATAGAGGACTTGGTTGTGTGCTAATGCAACATGGAAAAGTCATTGCATATGCCTCACGACAGTTGAAAGATTTTGAAAAATGATACCCTACCCATGACTTGGAGTTAGCGGCGGTAGTCTTTGCATTGAAGATTTGGAGGCACTATTTGTATGGAGAAAAATGTGAGATATATACGGATCACAAGAGTCTGAAATATATCTTCACACAGAAGGAGTTGAACATGCGACAAAGAAGATGGTTGGAACTGATCAAGGATTTCGACTGTGAAATTCTTTATCACCCGGGAAAAGCAAACGTTGTAGCCGACGCTTTGAGTAGAAAAGGAAGGGAGAAGTTATTCAAACTGACAACTCAAGATGAGTTAATAAGAGAAATGGAAAGGTTGGAAATAGAGGTGGAGGAACCAAGAGAAGCGGAAGGAAGATTTCTCATGATGAGAGCTCACCCGACGTTATTGGATAGAATAAAGGAAGCACAAGAGAAAGATGAAGAATGTGAGAAGATAAAGAAGAGAATAGTAGAAGATAAGGAAGAAAGGTTCAAAGTAGATAAGGATGGTATATTGAGATTCGAGGGTCGAGTATGGGTGCCACCAGAATCGAATCGAGAGAGGAAATATACACGAAGCACACAATACGACGTATTCAGATACATCCGGGAGGCACAAAATGTACCGGATCTTCGACACCATTTTGGTGGCCTAATTTGAAAAGAGAGGTTGCGGCGTGTGTTAGCGGATGTCTTACTTGTCAAAGAGTCAAAGCAGAACACCGAGGCCAAGTAGACTACTTCAACCACCGGAAATACCGTAATGGAAATGGGAGCACATTACGATGGATTTCGTGGTTGGACTTTCTTTGCCACACGTAAGAGTTACGATGCCATTTGGGTCATTGTGGACCCGACTAACAAAGACGACTCATTTTCTACCCATCAAGATTCGATTCAATTTAAACCAATTAGCAAACTTGTATGTAAAGGAAATTGTATCGCGACATGGAGTGCCGGGGTGTCGATTGTCTCCGATCGAGATCCGCGTTTCACGTTAAAATTCGGAAAAGTTTGCGAGAACGAATGGGAACTCAATTGAGATTGAGTAACGCTTATCACCCTCAAACCGAGGCGAGTGAACGAACCATACAAACGTTGGAGGACATGCCGAGAGCTTGCGTGATGGACTTCAAGGGAATTGGGACGACCATTTACCATTAGTATAATTCGCCACAATAATAGCTATCATGCGAGTATCGGTATGCCGCCATATGAAGCTCTTTACGGAGAGAAAGTGCGTGGGCGCCATTATGTTGGGATGAAGTCGGAGAACGATGACTTTTGGGACCGAATTAGTCCAAAGAAACGGTACCGACGTGGTAGCAACAATAAGGGGGCAAATTGGTAGCACCAAGATCGCTAAAGAAGTACGCCGACTTGCATCGCCGTAACCGAGACTTTGAAGTCAGTAGTTGTGCGTTTTTGAAGGTATCTCCTTGGAAGGGAAAGATCAGATTCGGAAAGAAAGGAAAATTGAGTCCGAGGTTCATAGGGCCATTCGAGATATTGAAGCGAGTGGGCGAAGTGGCATACAAAGCTGCTTTGCCACCCGAACTGGAACACATCCACAACGTGTTTCACATTTTTGTACTACGACCGTACAAGTCTGACTATAAGAACGTAATTTCCTATGAGCCCATTCAAGTAGAGAAGAATCTGGCATATGAAGAAATTCCTGTTCAGATAATAGATAAGAAAGAAAAAATGCTAAGAAACAAAGTTATATCTTCTGTTAAGGTTGTTTGGCAAAACCACGATGTCGAAGAGGCCACGTGGGAATTAGAAGATAGGATGAGGAGAGACTATCCCCATCTTTTCGTATAACCCTGTTATCAATTCCGAGGACGAAATTTTTATAAGGGGAGAGGATGTAATACCCGTAAATTTTATGATTTAATATTATTATTAAATAGAGCCAATGGGTTATTTATTTTACAAATGCTTACATGGCATGAGGAGAGTAACTCAATTGAATTAAAATTAAGTTGTTGATGATCGATAAGATAGGTTCATGAAATGTCTTATGTGACACAATGATGGACTTAGTGAAGGATGATTAAGCATTTGCATGTTTAAAGTCCAAATAATAAATTGGGAGTCTAGCCCAATAAGTTAATTGATGGACTTTTGAGTTAGCCCAATAAACTTGGGATATTTAGAATCCATTCGGAATCCAACAAAATAGTTAACTGAGAGTACAAGGTATTGGTTAAATTAAAAATGTGGTGTGGGACAGTGGGCCTGACCGACTAGCCCTTGTCTATGTCTGAGATCTACTCTCTTGTCCCCAAATTAGGGTCACCAAGTACAAAGAACAGTAGCCTAAACTCTCTTTACGCAAACTTCAAGCTGCTAATCCTAGGCATGCATGGCTAGCTAAGTGACTGGTATGGAGTGATTGAACAACTCCTTAAATAACCATTGTTCATTTCTATTGCACCATGAATCCCAACATTGGGTAAAGCAAGTGTCTGGTCCATGTTTTCTCTTTAAATACAAGCCACTAGGACAGTCTATTTTAGTGATAAGAGTGTTGGAGAAATCTGAGTAAAGAATTCTTAGTTGCTAAGCATTACCAAATCAGTGTGTGAGATATCAAGGTTAAAGCTCGAGAAGGTATAATTTCTACTCCGTTCTTAACTTGAGTCTTGTTGATTCTCAGATTAATAGGTCAAGTATGATGAATTAGCATGATATAGGGTGTTTAAAAAGTTTACCTTCGTGCATGAATACGTTAAAAAAAAATTATCTCGAATCAAGTTGTGGCTACTCGCAAAAAAAGAGCATGTTCATCGCTTCGAAATCCATGGGGTGCAACTGCACCGTGCTTAGGAACCAACTGATGGGTTCGGTCATGTTAGACCTTGTATTAAGAAATTCCCTTAGGTTGTATGCATATAGTAAAGTCTTAAATTAACCCAACGAACTTAAACTTTGTCGAAGTAGTGTGTAGGCAAAGTCTCTCAAGGAGCGCTTTGACAAAGCGTGATGTCTTCGGACAGAGCGTAATGCCTTCGGACAAAGCATGATGTCTTCGGATAGAGCATAATGTCTTCGGACAAAGCGTGATATCTTTGGACAAAGCGTGATGTCTTCGGACAGAGCGTAATGTCTTCGGACAAAGCGTGATGTCTTCGTACAGAGCGTAATGTCTTCGGACAAAGCGTAATGTCTTCGGACAAAGCGTGATGTCTTCGGACAGAGCGTAATGTATTCGGACAAAGCGTTCTTCAGACGAAGCACGATGTCTTCGGACGAAGCATGTTGTCTTCGAACAAGTCATAATATCTTCGGACATGGCGAGATGTCCCGGAACTCGGAGTCAGCATCGTAACTTGATATAAGGATGGATTAATAAATACTCCTATACTGTTGTAAACTATTAGTACGCGAATAAGTTCTAAGTAAAGAATTTTACTAACTTCGGGAAAATAAATCTAATACTTGCAAACATGCGTAGAAAAAGGTCGGTGGGATTAATAGACGTTATGGTCTACTTAAAGCAATGAACCTCTTAGAACTTCGAGGAAGAAATATTATGAATAAGCTAGCAGTGTTCAATAGTATGAGCATGTTAGTGTACCATTATGAGTTTTGATGGGTGCAATGAGATAGAAAGAAAAGGTGTTATGTGTACATGTTGTTGATATATATCAAGTGTGTTTGGCTAATGAATACCTATACTTACATGAATAGGACAGACATAGTTCGTTGAGGTGATTTTCGCTATTAGTAGTAATCAACGCTAAAGGCAAGTTTCTTACTCTACCTTGATTTCAAGTACGCAAGTTTTCTATCCCTAACTTATTGTTATTGTTGGACAAGTTTGTAAGATCCCAAATAATTAATAAATGAAATTTAATTTCCTCTAATTATTATTTTGAAATAGTAAGGGTTGATGTGATTAATGTGGATAGTTATGGGTAAAATACGCAAATATTTCAAAATAAGCAAGTGGTTATAAAATATTCATTGTTGTTTGAATATTCGTTTGGTCGTGGAATATTCAGATCTTTGTGGAGAATATTCGCATGCGACAAGCTTGACCATGTGTGGGCCCCATAACGAAAAAGCGATTGGAGGAAGAAAATGACAAATATAAGTTGTTTAAAAATAATGGCGTAGTTATTACTGGTTTACATCGTTGGAATACCCGTGGGTTAAAACACAATGTACGGCGTTGTTTCACGGTAGCACTGCGGTATTGCACCAATTATTGACTCTTACATAAGAAGGCACTACTCAATAATGGTTACGATAATTCTTATTCGGTGTTTTTTATTTTATTGATTCAATAATTGTCATATTGATATTTTATATTCTTTGTTGTTTTAATAATTGTCATTGCACGATAGATTTTTCATTATCGAAGCAATAATTCATATTATCCTAATAATATTATTAGATAACATTATTGGCAATGTCTAGAAAGTTCTCATCTAAGGAGAGGTTTGGTCACCTAATTGCGCGCCAAAGAAGGAGAAATTCTTATTGAAAGCCCCTCTTTTCTGGGAACCTACCGTTGTCAATATTGTGATTCTGTAATATTATTTGTGAATAATTAATTATTGATTCATATGATGAGGAAAATATTGATTTTATGTGGATATAGATGGAGAAAATTTTAATGTGACAATTGTTGAAAATTGAAATTTTATCTTTTACGATAAAATAATTCATTTAAATATATATAATATTATATTTTAATAATATAATAATGGTGATATTTTTACAACGAATGTGGGATATATGAGTATACGAGGAGGAAGAGTATTTTTGTTGCAATAAATGTTTAAAACATGTTAAACATGTCGGTGGACCCCATTTATTGACTGAAATTTGATTATAGCCTCTAAAATCGCCCGTTTGTGGATTTCGGTTAATTTCTGTTTGGAATTTGGAAAACCTTTCTTCTGTAAAGTTGTAGATAATTGAATTTCCTATAAAAACTCGAGAGATTCGAATTTTCTGACAAAAGGGCTATTTATTATGAATTATTGAAGTTCTGAAGCTCAGAAATAATTGATTTTTGAAAGTTTTAATTATTTATTTTATGAAAATGTTTTTTTTTACTTCTTCTGAAGGGAGCATGTGGTTTGTATTCAGATTTTCAGATTCTAAGAATGGGCGAGAAAATTTTTATATATATTATTATTATAATAAATTTTCTGCTTTGGTGTTCTAAGCAATTTCCTATAAATAGGTGCTTAGGTTAGAATTGAAAATCACACTAGAAACTAAAGTTTTCTCTCTCTATATTATCGGCGTATTTCTTGTGAGTATTTTGAGTATACTTTGAGTATTGCTATACTATGAAAGTTCAAGATATAGCCTATATCCGATATTCCAGCTTAAATCTTGATCTTTCGAGGTAAGGATATTATTTTTTCGTAATGATATTATTTCTTCAATATCATTATCTTTGAAATATTAATCAAGTTTTATCAAATTTGGAACTTTTGGTGTCGAGTTACTATTCACGATACGGCACTATTCACGTGATACTGAGACTATTCACGAATATCTGACACTATTCATCGAAAAATGAAAATTTTTCTTTTTGTCCAAAATATCTATTGTGGATAGTAGCTTTGATTGTATCCATGTTTTGATCATTCTTGAATTTTACACCACTATGATTATTTTTGAGGTATTTTTGGACGTGGATAAAACAAAAGTACTGTAATCCTTAATCCTTAATCCTTGTCATTTTGTTTCAATCGGATTCGCTTTCTTTAAAAAAATATTTTCATCATCCTCGGTCTTAAATGATGATATTATTGAATATCTTTGGCTGCAAAGCAAAGATGAATGATTTATGATGAATATCTTTGGCCAAGAGTGCAAAGATGAATGATTTCGATGAATATCTTTGGCCCGCAAAGGCAAAGATGAATGATTTCGATGAATATCTTTGGCCCAGTAGTGCAAAGATGAACAGTGTTTAGATGAACATGACCAATCGGTGAATGTCCTTGGCCTCAGTAGTGCAAGGATGAATATTTGATCCCGTATATATATTGATTGATGTTACAAGGATAAAAATAGACGATGAACTTTAAAATTCATACATAGAAGATAGTAGTTTGCATTCTCTACTTAACTCTTCTAATGAATTATTATTTCAATGCGAATATTGATTTAAAACTTGTTGTCTATTGTATTCTATTATATTTTTCCTCGTTGAAGACTAACGATAATTTTGTTGTATATTATCTTAGTCATAATATTCTTTACCGGGCTAGTCGAGCTCACCCTTTTCCTTTTGTTCCATTTTTCTTCTCGGGAGGCGAGAATATAGCGAGTACGCAGCTCTGGGTATGGAATGAAAGTTCTAGGGAGAGTTGTTTAGTATTCCACACCATTGTTGTAAAATAATGTATCAATAATTATGATGAGGATTTATTTGTATGTGGATATTGTCTAGATGGCAATATCGTATTTAAACTCACGCTTTACTATTGTAATAATAAAGTTGTAGTTGTTTTACATGCAGTGTATTGACAACTCGTAATGGGGGATGTAGACCTATTCGGGGTGTCACAGTTGGTATCAGAGCTTAGGGATATGATCTGTGGCGGAGATCGGGGAATAGAACTAGGAGGGGAGAGACGAGTAAATCCTTCGCTAGTGTGTCCTACCTAAGCTTATTTGATAGTTGGTCAGTATATAGGGATATTATGTGATATATTGATTTCCTTAATTAACCCTTATTTTATGACAGTATTTGAGAATGTCGACTGAGAATATTAACAATGGAAATGAGACCGTGGAGACGCCTGTACTCACCAACGAGGAGAACGTGCAACAGGCTGGCAATGTTCCTCCTGTGAACAACACCACTGAGCAGATGATGAACGAGGGGATATTTAGAAGCTTTTTGCAGTTCATGCAAAATCAGATGAGGGAGACTCGTGTTCAAAACATGGGAGGAAATGATAGCAATTCACGGGTTGTCACAGCCAAGCAGTTCAAAGAGTTGGGACCACCAGAATTTAAGGGAAAGCCAGATCCGATCATGGCAGAAACATGGGTCAAGCAAATTACCAAGATATTCGATGTCTTGGGATGCACAGAGGAACAGAAGGTTCCATTCGCCACCTTTATGTTCCGTGGCGAGGCAGACTACTGGTGGGAGTCTGTGAAGCGTACCCATCCAGCCGCACTCAGCATGTCTTGGGAGACGTTTCAGAAACTATTTAATGACAAATACTTTCCTGAAAGTGTTCGTCATATGAAGGAAGTGGAGTTTATTAGACTGGAGCAGAACAACATGACGGTGTCTCAGTACGAGGTGAAGTTTGCAGAGTTATCCAGGTTTGCACCTCATTTGGTGGAGAATGAGGAACGTATGACGCGGATGTTTCTGAGAGGTTTGAAACCCGGCATACGTCAGTATCTCATCTCTCATAAATTTTCTCTCTATTCAGATGTTGTTAACAGGGCTCAATTGTTAGAGCGAGATAACGAGTACGGTCAACCGAGGTACCACAATCAGGATCATACCGGAGATAGCAGTCAACAAAACAACAATAACCAGTGGAGAAAGAAAAAGGCGGACAAAAATGGTAACCACTCTGGTGGTAATCATGGCCATGAAAATAGAAGAAGCGAGTCAGGAGGAGATTTTAAAAAGAGGAGATTCAACAACGACCATGTGAAGACGAGCAGTGCAAGAGAAGAATCGGTTCCAAGGAGGAGGAGAACGACCACCGGTCATATGCTATAAATGCGGGAAAAGGGACATATCGGTCAAACCGCCTAACAGCCTGGTATGCTATAATTGTGGAAAGGAAGGACATATCGCCGAGATCGAGCACCAGAATGAAACCTAGTTCAATGAGGGACGGTGACTCAAAAGATCGTCCCCGAAAAAGTCAAAGTCAATCGGTTCTAGAAGAGCGCTTTTGTTGTGATCGGTCAAAATGCGAGGAACCCAAACGAGGTGATCACGGGTAAGCTATTTATAAATTCTTGTGAAGTTTATACTTTACTAGATACTCGGTGCTACCCATTCATTTATCTCTCCCCGCTTGTGCTCAACGCTTAAACTTGACTCGGAGAAATTAGACTTTGACCTATCTATGGAAACTCCGTTAGGAGAAACTTTCATAGCGACACCTGTTGAACCTCGAAATGAATAAATCCTGAGATTTTGTTGATATCCTTCGGTCCATAGCGACACCTGTTGAATACTCTTGGTATTCTTGATATCCTTGAACTATCAATTATTATTATACCTTTGAAAGATTCAAATGCTATAACCGCTTGTTCTTCTAGCTATATTGCTTCTTTGGGCAAACTTGTTGCTCATTCTTGCTTCCTAAAACATTACGCTTAAGGCAAGAGCAAGCAAGGTACTTCAAGAAAGGACAAGGGAAAGGGCAAGGCGACAAAATAATTTAGCCCTTAAGACTAGAAGTATTATTATTATTGTTATTATGATGTATTCAAGAATGATTAAGCTATGTTAAGCTAATCACGTAATTGTTGTAGTAATGGTTACTGCGGTACCTTGGGGACGTGAATATTTATATTACATCAATGTAAATTATTCTATTATTTACGTTGTTAATGATTTTGTAAGATATTCGTAGTAGTAGCGTGATGCACCGAAATTCGAGATATGAGTGTCTAAAATTTTGGGGGCGCCACATTGACCCTGCATAACTTTTATTCTATGTACGATCTAGGTGATATAAAAGCTTGATTGTGTAGTCCTTATACCAGACTACAAGTCCATTATACAAACATGGCCAAATCACTTGTCGAGAGCAAGATCGGAGGCCTTAAAGATGTTGTCGAGCTACCGAAAAATGGGTTTTCCGGCCGATTTCTATGGTGGGTCAATAACTATGTTCGATCGATTATAACTTGAGATCTACACATGATCTGGCCCTGTTTCCAGTTCCAGATCATAGACAACATGGCATACTACAGATCTATAACATAACACACCTTAAATCTTTAACACACAAGAATCTAAGAGCCATGACATTGGCTTGTCAAACAACATTTTTCCAGTTTTCCAGACTTCTAAAAATGCTACATTCGTGCATCTAAGTGTTATAGATATATAATCTAACCACCCAGATCACTATATGACACCCATATACACAACTTTAAACAATCAACAACAACAAATAACATGAGATCATATGATTTTTAAAAATTAGGGTTCTATACCATTTTGAGCCTTGATCCTTGAATCGGATATGGGAAAGCCAATAAATGATATTGTCTTTTGAGAAAGTCAAGTGAACTTAATCTTTTATATTTCTTGATGCATGTATCTAGTTGGTGCAAGGTGGCTGAATTTGCTGAGATTTGGAAGATATAAGGCACATGCTAGAAATAGGGTGGTTCACCAACTCCTTTAGGGTTAGATCTACAAGCAACATACTAAATAATGCACAAAGGGTACTTTAGACATTTTGCACAATTTTAATGGCATACTTGTCATTTGTTACAACCCTTAGGGTTTAGGTTTTAACCCTTAGGGTTTAGGGTTTAACCCTTAGGTTTTGGCAATTTGATTTCTAGAATTTCCAATTTAGGTTTTAAAAATAGAAATTTAATATTTCTAAATTATAATTAGGATTCTATAATTATAATAAGATTTCCTAATCATAAGTTCAAGATTGCTAATTAGGATTAATATTTCCTAATTAAAATTGATAATTTAGCAATTAAATCCACAATTTATACATTAAGGTTTCTGACGGAACAATTAGGGTTTAAAAAAATTTGAAATTAGGGTTTGCTAATTAATTAAGCTTTACCCTAATTAATATCACTTAAGCATTAGTATTATCCTTTAAATTCCCAGATTAGGGTTTCAAATTTCTGAATTAAGGGTTTGGATTCCCGGAACTTAAATTAGGGTTTCCAAGAACCGGTTTCTAGGGTTTCTTATCAGTCATTAAGGTTTTCTAATTGAACGTCGATATTCGACAATAATCTTAGGGTTTGACACTGATAAAATTTATCTGATCAACCCTTGACCCTTAACCACATATTGTACACATATAATATCATAATCACAGAACATATACACTTAATCCTGAATAATTCACCAAAATCCTACACAGAATTTTGAAATCCTCAAAATTCCTTCCCAAAAATATCAAACGCATACACTTATTTTCCGTCTAGGTCTATTATTGAACCTTAAATCCATCATTTAAGATTTTACTAAATTGTCTAAATTCTCGGGTTGTCACTTTCACCCCTTCTTCTAAGAATTTCATCCCCAAAATTCACCCTACACCTTACACCATATTGCTTAAACCATTCACACATATCATCACATGTTACCCAATACACCACTCACAAGAGTAAAAATTTTCAAATTTTGCTGAGGAGTTATATAGACTATTTGTCTGTCATTTTTGCAAAGGTTTTATGGAAATTCATCCACAAACCGCATTGGTCTTATGAACATAGTGGGTGATCATCCCGTTCTGCCCTTTACTGGCCCAATAATACTAGGTTGATTTGTTTCTCGTCATTGCTATAGACACAAAATTTTACCTCAGTCTTATCATAAAATTCCGTACCAAAACAATCTGGTTCGAGAAATTTTTCTTAATGAACACTTAGAGTTTTCATAAACATTAGTCTAGCTGAATCAAATAGTGTAGACTCATATCAATAATTCAATTCAATCGAATTATTTAGTTGTAGCCAAACCCCGTTGGCAAATTAAAATTTTGAAAACATTTTCGAGAATGACGTCATGATGTCATACTGTATTAACAGTTCGTTTGAGGATACCGTCATCGTATGACTTTGTCATAACACATCATACAATAGTGGAACAATGACTTTAGATCAATTCACACTAAGTATTTTTGTATTTACAACTCCATCAACTTTTTATCATCTCTGCACCAGGTTACATGGTACATGAGTGATAAATAAAATATATTTTGATATTTCAAATCATTTACGTTTAGCCGAAATAAGTAGCATAGACCATACTTTAAACCGATCCAAAAATGATTACGAGTCTACATTTTTTTTTAAAAGCACATAGTGCGTATTTAGCTTGATGTCAAAATTTTGAAGTCTAGCATAGCTAGGAGTTTTGGAAAACTTATGTCTTCACTAATGATTAGTTGCTTAACAATCTATCTGTTCCTATAATCCTCAATTCTCCATTCACACACAACTATATCCGGTTCATCAAACCACACTTATGAGTTCATAAACTTGCCACAATCATATGAGTTTAAGAAGTTACCCTAGTCAGACCTTTGGCATCCATTCGCTGAGGGGTTCATAAACATTTCATATAACTATAAGTCAAGAATGTCACATAAGTATGAGTTTTAAGAACTCGTACTTAACCATATATTCTCTGCCTAGGGCTAGATCTACAAGCAACATACTAAATAATGCACAAAGGGTACTTTAGACATTTTGCACACAATTTTAATGGCATACTTATCATTTACTACAACCCTTAGGATTTAGGTTTTAACCCTTAGGGTTTAGGGTTTAACCCTTAGGTTTTGGCAATTTGATTTCTAAAATTTCTAATTTAGGTTTTAAAAATAGAAATTTAATATTCTTAAATTATAATTAGGATTCTATAATTATAATAATATTTCCTAATCATAATTTCAAGATTGCTAATTAGGATTTATATTTCCTAATTAAAATTGATAATTTAGCAACAATTTATACATTAGGGTTTCTGACGAAATAATTACGGTTTAAAAAAATTTGAAATTAGAGTTTGCTAATTAATTAAGCTTTACCCTAATTAATATTATAATTAATATCACTTAAGCATTAGTATTATCCTTTAAATTTCCAAATTAGGGTTTCAAATTTCTGAATTAAGGTTTCGGATTCCCGGAACTGAAATTAGGGTTTCCAAGAATCGGTTTCTAGGGTTTCTTATTAGTCATTAGGGTTTTCTAATTGAACGTCGATATTCGACAATAATCTTAGGGTTTGACACTGATAAAATTTATCTGATCAACCCTTGACCCTTAACCACATACTATACACATATAATATCATAATCACAGAACATATACACATATACACCTAATCCTGAATAATTCACCAAAATCCTACACAGAATTTTGAAATTCTCAAAATTCCTTCCCAAAAACATCAAACGCATACAATTATTTTCCGTCTAGGTTTATTACTAAACCTTAAATCCATCATTTAAGATTTTACTAAATTGTCTAAATTCTTAGGTTGTCACATCAGTGCCAATCACTTCTAAAGTCTTTCATTTGGAAAGCGCCTCAAGGACAAACCTGACCTTTAGTTCACTCTAAGAGGTTGGCCCTTCTTGAGCTACCTTAACCCAGAAGGAATACTTAGTCTAGTTCATCTCAAGGACCAGATCAGACAGAGATCGTGGAATAGATTCTGAAGTGAACTCAACGATCGTAGTACAACCTCAACAATCGTAGAGTAGGTTCGACGATCGCAGTCTTCCCAGAGGATACACTATCTCATAGGGAGCTCGGAAGAACTAGATACATGCTCAACCACTCAGTTTGTGTGGAGATAAGATTGGAAAGACGCCCTGCAGATTCACCTTAGAAGTTTGGTGCCCAAACTATCATGAGGTATATTAGTGGTTAAGCCATACAACTTCAAAGATGAGGATTAGTGTCAAATCATCCACGGAACCATCTCTTAGAAGACGATCGTTGAGTCGATAAAGAAAATCGCAGAGTCCATAGCTACCTCAACAAGCTACTCTACATACTGAAATAGTCAACAGCAAAAAAGTCAAATCTGAAGGACGGACATGATGGAGGACTTATGGATGATGACTTATCAGCGACTTACAACTGTTCCACTAAGAAAAGTGGAAGGAACAGTTACAAGAGGGAAATTCAAATAATTGGCAGTTTCATATTAGCGGGCTCCTCAAAATCTGCAAACTTGTCAAATCTACACCTAAGGCAAAACTTAGCTACCTCTAAACAACCAAAATCTCTGAACAAGTTATCAGAAGCTATCAAACCTCTCTCTCTCTCTCTTTTTCAAACCCTAAAAACCTCTTCAAAGCCTGAATCCATTAAACCTCTGGATTTGCCCAAATCGCATTCAATCATATCTCATAAGAAGTCTGAAACTAAATACCCATTTGTTTCAAACACTTAAAATGGAAGAATGGAGTGTTATAACCGGAATCCAACTCGGCTTCAAGAAGTTTGAAAGATCAGAAAAGAAGTTCAAGGATATACTTTTGCTTGTAAAGGATGCTGGTTTTTTTGAATGCTTGGAAGCCAACACTCCAGTCTATACGGAGCTAGTGAAGCAATTCTACTCCAATGCATTTATAGATTCTGGACTTCTATCCACAAAGGTCAAAGGAGCAAGTCTAAAGATAAGGGCATTGGACATCAACCGATCAACCAATGTCTAGGGTTTCCCAACCAGGGTCTGATAAACCTCGATGAAGTTGACATTAAAGAAGGCAAGAGGTTAATGCGTTACAAGAGAAATGTAAATCTGAAGGATACGAAGAAGAAGGAGTTTCCTGAAGAGTTTGAATTTCTGGCTGAGATTACAAGAAAATTCATATTGTGCAAGGACGCCGCACATGATACTGTCAGTGATTTGCAACTAAGAGTGATGACTGCAATTGTCATGAAGCAACAGATAAACTTTAGAGCTCTTCTAATTGATTGTTTGACCAAATGGTTGGAAAAGGCAGAGATGAAGAAGTCCACAGATAAACCACTCACAAAGGTTTTTCATTGAAGACTCTTGAGCATTGTAATGAAGAAGAAACTGGAAAGTGAGATAAAAAATGATGAAGGAGAACCACTGAATGTCCATAAAGTGATGTCTCCACAACTGTTTGTAAACTGGAAGAAAAATCCCAAGGAAAACAAGAGGCTTATGACAACTGGGAGCAGCATCAAGGTCTCTGCAAAGAAGAGAAAGGCTCGAGAGGTGGAAAGCAAGCAATCCCATTCTGATGACTTTGTATCAGTAGCAGCCACACCAACAAAGAAAAGGTCTTAGAGTGTGAAGTATACAGAGGAACGAGCATCAATTGCAGAAACCCCAAAGACAAGAAGGAGTAACAGATTACTCCAAGAGCCATCCAAAGAGAAAACAAAGGTGATAAAAAAATCAGCCCCAGTTCCCCAAGAAAGTCCATCCAACAAAGAAGAGGACGTAGAGTCAGAAGATGGGAAGGGAACTGAAAGCTCTAAAATTGAACCCTCAAAGAGCAAGTCCAAAAATAAAGATAAAGTTGAGTCTATGAAAGAAATAGCCAACTCTGAAGGTGAAGAAGAATATGCAAGCCCTATGGCAAACTCTCAGAGCATCCACTCTGATGATGAAGAAAGATTGCTAGTTGACACAACTGCATCTCCTACTGTAAATGCTCCAACAAGCTCAAAAGATGTTGAATCCGAAGAAGAAGGACCTGCCCCTGCTAATGATAAATATCAAGGAAGCTTATCTGATGATTCAGAGGCTTCACATTCTGAAGAAGAAGAAATGTTTGTCTCTCCTATGGCTGAACCTCCAAGGAGAAGAAAGAGCAACAGACTACTGGCTAAATCTATCGCAAGAAAGCAAGGTGAACACTCTACTGCAATCATTAAAGTCAGTGATGATGAGCCTAACTCCGAGGGAGAAGATGCTAAAGAAGGCACTAGTGATGAAAACCAGCATGAAGAATTCTCTGATAAATCAGATGAAAGAAGTCAGCATGTTACAAGCTCAAAAGGTGAAGAAATGGAGAAAGATTTGAGTTCTGCAAATCAGGAATCAAAGGAACCAGCAGACTATCATGTTCTCTCTCCAGCAAGAATTAGCAAAAGAATAGTGGTGGAAGTGTTTGATGAACCACCAGCTGAACCAGCAGCAAGATGGATAAGTTATGGAAATGAACAACTCTGAGTTGTAAGAATGACTATAGATGAGGTGCTTAATAATTGGAAAAATATGGAGTTAGATTGCACAACAATACTGTACAACTTTAAAGATTTTCTGATGAGATGGTTCTTTCCATGGATGCCCTGGTTGAAAGCACATACTGATAAAGATGAGAGCTACTTCAACTGGTGTTACTCAACGTTTTCAAACTTGGAGCTGGTATCTCAAAACTTTCCAAGAGTAAAGAAGTTTGCAACCAAGATGATCAATAAACAACCTCACTACAAAGTCTACCGACATACTGAAAACCACTACATTCCCTACGATTATAGAGTGGGGTCTGATGGCAGAAGGATCATGCCCAAGGAGATGATCGTAGAGTCTCTTCACTCTACCTTTGAAGATGTTCAAGTTCAGATTGAGAAGCTTCCCTCTGATCAAACACAGTTGTCTGATATTCCTTCAACCTCCAACAGTGATTGGCACTCAACTATTTATCAGATTCTAAATGCTTTTGAAAATCTGTCTAAAAATGAAAATCATGGAGTCCAAATTCGATGATCAATGAAGCCTACCCAAATGATTTGACCAAACTCCTACGGAGCAGGAGTTACTGAGGAATACTGATGAATTGGTCAAGAAGATGTCCATCATCACTAAAGAGATAAAGATGTTGACCAGAGGAGGCAATGCAGTTGAAGACAGACTTCAAGCCACTATGTCTGATATGTCTTTCACAATCCAAAAGAGAGATCAACTCTATCTGAAGGCTCTAAATGATCAGAAGGCAGCAAAATTGACAATTTGAATCAGTCTCTTTCCCTACAGCTTGAGTTGAGCCAACAAGAACTTAAGATGGAGGTTGGTAACTTATCTTACTTGATGGTGTAACTTATGTCAAAGTTGGAGCAGCTTTCACCAGTGATTAATGACAAAAAGGGGGAGAAAAGAGGCATGGAAAAAGGTACTCAAGGAGGAGGAAGGCAAAAAGAATGAAGTCAAAATAGAGGGAGAAGAAGAAGAAGACAGCAGCAGCAGAAGCAGAAGAAGAGACATCATCTGAGGGGGAGCCAAAGGATGATGATCCCATGAATGCAAAGTTTGAGGGGGAGCCAGAAAAAGAAAAAGACCATGAATCTAAAAAGTAGCAGAGAAAAGAAATGGAGTTACTATCTCAAGGGGAGCAGTAGCAAAAAGATCAAATAAATAACTAGCTGATCAATAGACATCCTAGAAGACACATGGAGTCAAAAAGGTACATCTTTAACTAGTTAGGTATGTTCTGGATCCAGGATGTAAAGTGTCATAGTATATACAATTCCATATTATTATCAATGCCATTCATGATTATCTATTTTAGAAATACAGTTGCTCACGGTATATAAGATTCATTCATAACATGCATATGCACTAATTGTTTTTGTCATAATCAAATAGGGGAGATTGTTAGGAATAAGCATGTGAATGATATTCCTATTTATGTATGATTCGATTATGATATAAATGAATGAATATGTAAATATGCTTGCATTAAGAAAAGCTATAAAGTCTTTTGATAGATAATAGGAACATATGTATAAGGACTTAGAACAAATTGATCAAATATGTTAGGTTGATCCTACATAAGCAAAATAGCTTTGTAAAGTCCTTAAAAAGAAATGATGTACAAGGACTATAAATATAGAAAGATCAAGCTTGTTAGGTTGATTTTAAAATGTAATAGATAGGCTTGTCTGATCATCGAGCACTGCATCAGAAATTGTAGTCTGCCAGGATAGTCAAGAAAGACTCAAGAGCTATCAAGGCAGAATCGTAGTCTGCAAGATAGTAGATCTCGGAGTTCGTTGACTGCCAGAAGAGACAAGGAAGGATCGTAGTGTGTCGAGAAGAACTTCCTCAGAGCCATAATCTGCTGAGGAAGTCATGTTCAGAATCGTAGAGACAGCCTATCTAAGAGCCGACCGAGCATCTGCGAAAGCCAAGTCAAGAATCGTAGACTACACTCTGAGTCGTAGAGTCTACTATTCAATTCAGAGGCAGAGATTGTAGTCGAGCAACATCGGATGAAGATAATGAGCATAAAGACAGAAATCGTAGAGTGTCAAGATCTAATCTCGGAGTCGTAGTGTCTGCACAACCCAAGGCAGAATCGTAAAGTGCAGAACTAAGGCTTCAACAGATGTGCTCACAACGCCAAGGCTAAATTGTAGAGCAAACACGATTCTCAACAAATGATCACTCCCAGAATATCCAAAGTAATGAAGCCTCTGGTCTGAGCTGCAAAGATATATTCCACCTAAAGGAAACTAGAGAGCACTCAACGAATGGCATTCAAGCTAACAGAAGATCTAAGCACCAACCCAATCAGTATATAGATTGAGTTGTGAAGCCATTCAAGATGAAGTCTTCCACAAGTTGATCAGAAGAAGACTTCAGTCAAAGAAACTAACTAAGGAAAGTCAACAAATGCAATAGCTGTCAAGTGAACAGAAGATAATAATTTTGGAAGTAACCAGGATCGTAGTGTTTACCAAACAAAGAAGGAACTGATGGAGTGTACACAAAGATACTGGTCAGCTTTTGAAGAACAAGGATAAAGTGATTAAGCATTGGGTAAGTCCATTGATGATAAATGAACGGGAGATCACAAGGAGAAAGCGAGCTGGGCATGCCACAAATCTGAGGTGTCTTGTTATTCAAAAGAGACCAGAACAAGGAGTCAAGCTATAAATTCCTAAGAACAGTCAAAGGCAAACAGAAGTATTGAAGTACGACACAAATAAAGAAAGAAGTTTTCTACATTGAAGATCCAATGAACACTCTTCAGGATTGTAGTGTTGTCTCAACTAGTTTATGAGCAACATTCAACAAGACACTATGATCAGGTGCAAGAACATCTGCATCAGAATCTTAGATTTTGGTCATCTGAAGATTGAAAAATTGGCAACGGTTTAATCTGAAGATTGATATTCAAATGGAGCTTATTGAAAGCATCGATGCAAAAGGACAACCTCTGATCGAGAAATTAGATAGAGGAAATTAGGTCGACTACCTGCCCAAGACATCAAAGTGACATCTCTGATGGGGTAGGTGAAACAGTAGATTGCAATGTCAAAAAGTCATAAAAAGGATGTTATGTCACGTCTGCAATCTACATCAAATAACTCGAGATCTGCGAGGCAATTCAAACTACTTTCAATGGCTACATTCCAACGGAAAGATTAGGAAAGAGTATATATCAAACAGAGCTTCAAAGATCAAGGGTTGCTGATCTTGCAGAATCATTAAGTTGTTGGAATGTTATATTGTTGACTCTACGAGTTCCACCAGAGCTAAACAGAACAACTCTCAGTGACAGTGAGACTATAAAGGTGGAAGTGAAGCTGCTTTGAAAAAGGACTTGAATAGACTAAAGCTTCACTCAATAAAGATGAGAATGCCACTGAAGATGGTAACTAAGCTGAGAACCGAGAAGGACAAGAAGATAGCATTCAAAAAAGTGGCAGAGTACAAAGAAGATCAAAAGAGCCACTCTACTAATCACCATGAACCGAAAGCTGAAAAAGAACAAGTAAAGAACCATGTCTGCAAAACATTCAAGAAGGGTTCAGGGATTGCTAAGTGCCAGACAAAGTCTACCAAAAGCTCAGAGACTTAGCAAATCCAGATGGTGATGGTGCACAACTGACATCAGATGAAGATGAGCAGAAAAGAGGGAAGATCAGCTGCACCTAAGAAGATGTAGTCCAGACTCTAAGCAGAATTCCAAGAGGACAACGCCAAGCTGCTAAGTACTTAGTATGTTCAAGCTTTAAGACATCTTAGCAGCAAGGCACCAACAAAAACAACAACAACAATCACAACAAGTATCCAGGGCCTAAGGGGTCTTTGTCCAGAGGGACTAAATGAAGTTTCAAGCCTCATTGGGCTTGAAGAGTTCTAGGGAACTAGAGGAGTTCCAAGCTTCTGGGCTTGAAGAGTTCTTAGTGAATCAAGTTCCAAGGTCAGCCGGCCTTGAAGGAATCTTAGTGATTCAGGGTGCTGACCTTCCTTAGTGGAAATCCTGTTAGTTGAAAGCAGAAGAGTGGATTAGGAGCTTGAGTCTCTGAACCACTTAAAATCCCTTGTGTCATTTACTTTATGTCATTTATATTATGTACCTAACTGCTATGTATGTATTAACTGCTTACAACTTAACTAACTCTAAGAACAATGTATGTATAATTAGGAATATATCAATGAAGGGGATCTTTTACTTATTCCATTGTGCTTGAAAAGATTCTTATGTTTGTCATATACTAATTCATTAGCAATACAAAATAAAAGAGAAAAGAATTTGAAAATTAAAAGGATCTATTCAACCCCCCCCCCCCTTCTAGATCTATTGTGTGCCTATTGGGAACTAACACTAAGCATGCTCAAACTTATTTTCAGAGGTTCCAATCATGCACATAAACTTTATAAACACATTGATGACAATTCCCGATCAAAGTTACAAGATTTTATGAGGATTTCTATAATCTACAATACTTGAAATTAAAAGCATAAAACAAGAATTTTACCTCCCAAGAAGTTGAATTACTACTCTTTGCAACTCTAAGATTCCTCCTTACTCCACAATCAACTCACACTTTCAACTTAGAGTTCAACAGACAACACACAACAACTAGAAAATGAAAAATGGAGCTGTCATTTATAGAATATTAGTTGTCTGGTTAATGGCTTTACATTAAGGTTTGAATTCATGAGGTAGAAGGAGAAACCAATGGTTAAGGAAGAGTTGGCTAACCACTCTTCCTCAACCATCATCATTGTAAGACCCCAACTTTTATGAATAAAGATTAATTTCTCACGAAATATATTTTTAAATATTATGGTGTGGATATAATATAATGTTATAGTTGTGGGTAATATTTATAAATTATGCAAAGTAAGCAAGTGGTTATATAATATTCGATTGGTTGGGGAATATTCATTTTAACAGAGAATATTCGTACTATGGCATAATCATTGGTGGACCCCACAACGGAAGTATTGTCGTAATAAGAAAACGACAGAATTATCTTTTTATAAAAATAACGGCGAAAGTGTTACCGTTAAAACTGTTGAACTACCCGGTAGTAAAAGTACAGTAATACGCATGCACGGTATTGGTTATTGATGCTTACGTGAGAAGTCACTCAGTTAAACTCAATTATTGCTACAGTAATTGTTGCATCATATCTCTCATATTATTGATTCAATTATTGTCATAGTATCATCTGCATAATATGTTATATTATTAAATCAATAATTAAGACGACAAAGTTATTTATATTATTAAATTTCAATATTTATAATGTTTAAAAGTTCTGTCAAGGAGAGGTTTGGTCATCTAATTGCACGCCAATAAGGAGAAATCCTTATCGGAAAGCCCCCTCTTTCCTAGGAATGACTTGGTTGTTAAATATTGTGAGTTATAATATTAATGATGAATAAGTTCGTGTTGATTAAAGATGAATTTGATAGTTCCATTGTGTTGGGATTATTAGTGTTAGTGGAAATCAACATTTATTTTGATATTAATTGATGTCTGGAAGTTATATTGACCAATCGGGTAATTAACAGGATAAATGAGCATTTAATTGCTATTAATTCACATGATTATAACTATTTATTCACATGTATGATTCACATTCTTGTACTATTAGGGGAGGTGGTACAAGATTGATAATACTTGTATGACTAAGTTAAAAAAGGAGGTATAGATGGAGGTACAATACTGTAATTCGTATTTTCACATGATTATAACTGTTGATTCACATGATTGAACTATTGATTCCCATTATTTACTATTAGGAGAGGTGGTGAAATTTTGATAATACTTGCAGGACTAAATTAAAAATGAAAAAAAAGTTGGAGGTATTGTACTGTAATATTTCGAGCCCCAAAACGTGCAATTATCGAAACTATATTTCCCTATAAATAGAAGATCATTCTTCTTTCATTTCTCACCAATTCACTAAAGCTATAGAGCAATTATTATAGAGAGAAATTATAGAGAGAAAGAAGAAGAGAAGTCTGCTACCTCTCTACCCAAAAGATCCAGCTTTCTTTCTAAGGTAAGGGGTATTATTTCTTTCGTATTCATGAAGAGAGCTTCATTATTCCATTCTTTATTATTATGTTGGAATAACTCGCTCTATGCGAAGTCAAACATACATGGTGAAATTCTTACATTATTCCATTCTTTATTATTATGTTGGAATAACTTTGCTCTATGCAAAAGTACCGCATACATGGTGAAATTCTTCTGTTATTCTATTCTTTATTATTCTGTTTGAATATCCTGTCTGTGCAGATTACGCTAGACCTGGTTCCATTCTTTATTATTCTGTTGGAATAACCTGTCTGTGCGGTCTATCGCATGCATGGTGAATTCTTTGTCATCCCATTCTTTATTATTCTATTGGAATATCCTGTATGTGCGGATTACGCTAGACCTAGTTCTATTCTTTATTATTCCGTTGGAATAACTCATCTGCTTGGCTCCTACATCACATGCATGGTGAATTCTTCATTTATTCCATTCTTTATTATTCTATTGCAATATCCCGTGCATGCGGATTACGCATGACCGGTTCCATTCTTTATTATTCATTGGAATAACTTTTGCCTATGTGGATTATCACATGCATGGTGAATGATCCTTCGTATTCATTCCTTATTAAATTATGGAAATGATCTGTCTACGTGGATTACCGCATGGCGGGTGAAAATCCATTTACAGTTTCATATATTCTATGATACTCATTTAGTTAAAGTTTTGGCTTCTATAGTCCATGAAATTAGTAGAATATCCTGGATATTTGTGCTTCATCTGGTATCTTTTCATGGAAATATTCTTCTGAGCATTCTTGAATTTTACTCCACAAAGCAGTATCATGTTGACAATTTGGACTTAATTGATTTCAAGATAAATTAACTTATAAATCTTTAAAATTTATTCTTGAACTTGTTTTATTGAATTATTATATCATTGTCATCATCCTCATGCTTATATTGTGATGAAAGTCATCTTTGGCTTATGTGCATAGATGGACTTGGTATGATTATGACCAGGGATTATTCGTTATAATCATGACCTGTAATGTTATAAATGATGTGGTAAAAGTCCTCAATAGCCTGTAGTGCATTGATGGACAGTTTTTGGTATGATTATGACCGAGGATTATTCAAAGATAGTCATGACCATTGATGATTTAATGAATATCCTTGGCCCGTAGTGCAGGGATGACTTGATGATGTGGTTTATTTATTAAGCTGAGTCTCAGCAATAAAAATTGATGAAAACATTTTAAATCATAGAAGATAGTAGATATCATGCTCTATTTAACTCTTCTAATGGATTGTTTATTCTGCTGTAGTTAAACTTGATGTCTATTGTATTTTATCAGTTTAACATTATTGAAGACTAATGATAATTTATTCTGCATTATCTTAGTCATAATATTTCTTACTGGGCTAGTTGAGCTCACCCTTTCTTTCACCGTTTCTCTTGAAAATGAGAATGAAGCCGGACTAGTCGTGGAATGGAGTGATGGTCCGGATGATAGCATTAGTAGTCCTCACTATTCATTAAATAGTGTGACAATAAATGTAATGAGGACTCCATTGAGTGTGGATATTGTCTAGATGACAATATTCTTATTAAAACTCTTAGATTATGTTTTGTCGTATTTCACACGACTGTTATATAATTAAGTTGTATTTGAATTTTGTACCATGTATTTGGAGACTCAAGATGGGTGATGTATACCTATTTTGGGGGCGTCACACAAACCTTCTCGCCTTCCTAGCCTCCGTATCAACTTGATATGGAGTGAACCTAGCCAACTCATTAAACTTTACTAAGATACTCACTAGCATGTCCATGTTTCTCCTTTAATTCCAGAAACTTCACCTCCATCCTAGCCTGCATACTAGATTAAAAATAGTTTTCAAAAAACAAAGTTTTGAACCTAGCCCAAGTAACTACTCCTTCTCCTACCCTAGCTTGATTTGCTTCCCATCAAAAGTTCGCCTCCCCTTTGATCATATAGGTGGCAAAAGCGGTCTTTTGTCCCTCAGCTACCCTAGCTATTACAAACGCTTTTTCTATCTCCTTAACCCAAGTTTGGGCTTCAACAGGGTCAGTTGTCCCCTTGAATTCTGGTGGTCCTACAGCCTTAAAATCTTTGAAATTTGCCAAGTGATTGTCTGGCTGGTTTCCCGTGGCTGGTATTCCTTGTTGCATAGCCTGAGCTACCATGTTGGAAAAGTTTTGCATCGAGTCTTGTTGTTGTCCTTCAGCGTTGTTGACAGATTCTTCTGCCCTTTGATTTTGAGTTTGACGTCTTGGCGGCATTATCTAGTTAAATAAAATCATAATTATTCTTTATTCACTTACATTCTAAACCTTATCATATAAGTTTAATATATTAAACTTGTCTCATTAGTTAAACATAGATTCATATTCATTTAGCGAATACTTTACATAACATAGCACATACTGCTTTAAATATCAGCTACCCCTTTGTGACTACAAAAGTTGGGATTTACGGCTTTGACTCAAACAAAAGTTGAGAATATTACATTACAAAAACATACTTATCACATATATTACATTAAACATACCTATACAACAGAACCTATACTACCTATTCACTACGCCTTTTTCTTGATCTTAGACAACCTTTCGCCCGATGACCTTCCAACCCACAAATAAAACATGCACCTTGCTTATAGTCGGGACAATAAAGAGAGGTATGTCCCCCATAGCCGCAAATGTAACATATCTTTTTCCCTTTCCTGCATACACCTTCATGTTTCTTGTTACAGTTTGTACATTTTTCTATTTGGTTAAGGTTCCCTTGGTTGTTATCGGAGTTTCCTATATCGCGGTCTTTTATCTTTCTTTTCCCCTTCTTGCTCGGAGCTGCACATGCTTTGTTGCTTTTGGCTCCCATTTGATCAATTTGGATTTTAAGCTTATCTTATTCTTCCATTGTTTCTATTAATGCTTTTTGCAATTGACTATTTAACAACTTTTCTATTTCCTATAGCTTTTCTAGAGAAGAAACCTTGTTCCTCAGATTCTGCACCTCCATTGATGCTTGATCAGCTCAAACTTCAGTGTCCGAATCACTATCTATCAGTTCCATCATTTCTGGATCTGGTACTACATTTTCCACAATAACCACCTCATCCGAGTTGCTTTCAACATGAGCCTCTATTTCAGCTATTGGCTTCGATATTAGCTCGGGCGTATGGATTTGATCCTTCTTCAAGTTATAAGCATATAATAAGCCTTTTCCACCTGACATCTACACAAATAAATTGTCCTGATTAGCGTATAGTATATACACACAGCAAATAATAATTTTATATAGATTATCTTTTATTTTGTTTTACGATGAATTTATTCAATTCATCTCCTTATAAACTTTATATGAGTTATTTATATTTTCAACGTTTTCTTCTGTTCTAAGGTTATTGTGAGACCCCGAATTTTATGAAATGAAAGTATTCAATTTTCTTATAAATATTCTATTTGGTAAATAGTTAAATTGATAAAAGTTTAAAGTTAAGGGTGATATGTGAAAATTTTACAAAGTATGCAAGTTGTTATATTATATTCGTTTGGTCGAAGAATATTCTTTTTGTTGGGGAATATCCGTATGACGGCACAATCATTGGTAGACCCAACAATGGAAGTATTTTCGTATTTAGAAAATGACATAATTATCTTTTTATAAAAATAACGGCGAAAGTGTTACCGTTAAAACTGTGGAACTACTCGGTAGTAAAAGTACAGTAATATGCGTGGTTGCATAGTAGCACACGGTATTGATTATTGATGCTTATGTAAAAAGTCACTCAGTTATATTCAATTATTGTTATAATAATTGCTACATCATATCTCTCATATTGTTAATTCAATTATTGTCACAGTATCATCTGCATTATATGTTATATTACTAAATCAATAATTGAGACGGCAAAGTTATTCATATTATTATTTGCAATATTGACAATGTCTAGAAGTTCTGTCAAGGAGAGGTTTGGTCACCTAATTGCGCACCAATAAGGAGAAATCCTTATCGGAAAGCCCCCTCCTTCCTGGGAACGACCTGGTTGTTAAATATTGCGAATTATAATAATAATGAATAAATGTTATTAAAAATAGAATTTGAGTTCGGAGTTGAATTTGGAGACGCAGACGTGATATTTGAGTCCAGAACGATGAAATTAGTAGAAATAGACTATAAACACAAAATTTATCGGGGTTGACTTTTTGGTCAAAAAGTTAACAGTTGACTTTTTGGTCAAAAAATCAATAGTTGACTTTTTTGAAAAACGTCAAACTTCAAAATTTCAAAAACAAATTTTTTTATCAAAATAGTTTCATTGTGTTGGGATTATTAGTGTTAGTGGAAATCAACATTTATTTTGATATTAATTGATGTCTGGAAGTTATATTGACCAATCGGGTAATTAACCGGATAAATGAGCATTTAATTGCTATTAAGTCACATGATTATAACTATTTGTTCACATGTGTATACTATTGATTCACATTCTTGTACTATTAGGGGAGGTGGTGCAAGATTGATAATACTTGCATGACTAAGTTAAAAATGGAGGTATAGATGGAGGTACAATACTGTAATTCGTATTTTCACATGATTATAACTGTTGATTAACATGATTGAACTATTGATTCACATTATTTACTATTAGGGGAGGTGATGCAAGTTTGATAATACTTACAGGACTAAATTAAAAATGAAGAAAAAGAGGGAGGTATTATACTGTAATATTTCGAATCCCAAAACGTGCAATTATTGAAACTATATTTTTCTATAAATAGAAGCTCATTCTTCTTTCATTTCTCACCAATTCACTAAAGCTATTAAGCAATTATTATAGAGAGAAAGAAGAAGAGAAGTCTGTTACCTCACTATTCCAGTATCCAGTTTTCTTTTGAGGTAAGGGATATTATTATTATAGTAAGTGGTATTATTTCTTTCGTATTCATGAAGAGAGCTATTGTTATTCCATTCTTTATTATTATGTTGGAATAACCTGTCTAAGCGAAGTACCGCATACATGGTGAAATTCTTCTGTTATTCAATTCTTTATTATTCTGTTGGAATATCATGTCCGTGCGGATTACGCATGACCTGGTTCCATTCTTTATTATTCTGTTGGAATATCTTGTCTGTGCGTATTACGCATGACCTGGTTCCGTTCTTTATTATTCTGTTAGAATATCATGTCTGTACGGATTACACATGACTTGGTTCCATTATTTATTATTCTGTTGGAATAACCTATCTGTGCGGTCTATCGCATGCCTAGTGAATTCTTTTGTTATTCCATTCTTTATTATTATGTTGGAATAACCTGTCTACGCGGACTACCGCATGCATGGTGAATTCTTTTGTTATTCCATTCTTTATTATTCTGTTGGAATAACCTATCTATGTGGATTACCACATGCATGGTGAATGATCCTTTGTATTCATTTTTTATTAACTTGTGGAAATGATCTGTCTACGTGGATTACCGCATGGCGGGTGAAAATCCATTTGCAGTTTCGTAATTTTTCTGACCCTCAAAAATTCTGAAAAAATTTGAAATGATAGTTTGTTGAGTTTTCTAGATTGTGTCCAAAAATGGAGATTTTTGGATGTATAGATTAGGAGTTATGAATTTTATGGGAAAAGACTATTTTAAAAGTAAACCCTTATAACTCCTTGTGGTTAACTCCAAAATTGGTGAAATTTTTATTGAGAGTACATGTATATAACAGGATTATACCCTGTTAATTTCAGAATTTTTGGACAAAAGTACAATTTATGATAAATGTCTAAATATTTGGCAGTTTTGGCCATATAAAAAATAGTAAATGAATTTTAAAAATTCTGAGAAAAATATATGTTCAATATGGGACTATATTCTGTTAAATCCCAGAAAAGAAATATTTTTTGGACTGATTTGGTATTTTTCATAAAAATGAACTAGTTATGAGTAAATGAATTAAATATGTTATGTGAAGTAACAAAATTGGAAAATAGGATTTTTATAGTTTGGGAATCCTATATAGAGTATATGCAGATTTTTGATGAGGGATTTGATAGTTTGTGATGAAATCTTATGAGTATGGCATTTTTGAATGATTAAATGCATTATTTGGTAAAGTGTAAACAATTAAAATTGTTTATAAGTTTAAGAAGTGATTAAAATATTGTTATAATATTAATAATATTAGATTATGAGTTTATTAAGTGATTGATAATATTTGGATAAATTTAAAGTCTTTAATATTTATCCTTGTTTTCGTTTTATTAATGCTTATATCATTGTCATCATCCTCGTGCTTATATTATGATGAAAGTCATCTTTGGCTTACGTGCAAAGATGGACAGTTAATTATTGGTTTTACAGTTGAATATCTTTGGCTTATGTGCAAAGATGGACTGTTGATTATTGGTTTTACAGCTGTATATCTTTGGCTTACGTGCAAAGATAAACTATTGATTGATGAGTATCTTTGGCTTATGTGCATAGATGAACTGTTTATTGGTATGATTATGACCAGGGATCATTCGGTATAATCATGACCCGTAATGTTATATATGATGTGGTAAAAGTCCTCATTGGCCCGTAGTGCCTTGATGGACAGTTATTGGTATGATTATAACCAGGGATTATTCGGTATAATCATGACCATTAATGATTACATGAACATCCTTGGCCAGAAGTGCAGAGGATGATTCGATGATTTGATTATTTATTATCTTTGAGTCTCAAATGATAAAATATTGATTATACACTTTTAATTCATAAAAAATAGTAGATATCATGTTCTACTTGACTCTTCTAAAATACAGTTGTATGTCTTTGGCCTGTAGTGCAAAGAATAAATTGTTAATGAATATCTTTGGCCGTAATGCAAAGATGAATTTATTAGTATGATTATGAGCAGGAATTGTGATTTGGTATAACCATGATTTTTGATGTTTCAGGTGAAGATAGGTGATGAAAATTATCTTCGTCCTGGGTGCGAAGAGGAATTTAGAATCACAATTATGATTATGAGTTATTCATATGATTGTGGACATGAATTGTTGATTGATGTTACAGGGATAAAAAATTATTGATGGACTTTTAACATGGAGAAGATAATAGACCTAATGGTCTATTTGACTCTTCTAATGGATTGATCGTTCCGCTGCAACTATGGTTGAAAAGTTTTATCATCTACCATATGTTCTAAATCTCTGATTTATTATTGACGAAGGCTATTGATAATTTAATTATCTTTAGTCATGATATTCTTTATTGGGATATTTTTGCTCACCATTTGCTTCATAATTCCTTTCAGGTAATAAGAGTGTAGCTGGGTCGAGCGGGGATAACAGGAAAATAGTGTGATGGTCCGAGACTGTCGAAGTTTCTCAATACATTATAAAACGGCATGACATGCAATAGATAATTGTATTGAGGACCAAAGATGTGTGTGTCGTATTTTATACGTCACTTAATAATTGATTTTGGCGAACAACAATAGGGTGATGAGAACCCGAGTTTGAAAGCGTCAAAAGTGCACCTCATTAGAATGAATATGATAGTAATCTTCTCGTTCTTCTTTGGGATCTTAAAATATTTGCTCAGATTTATATGGCATTGTAACAATTTGAGTTTGATACCGCTCACGAGACAATATTGTATTAAAACTCACGACTTATCTATTATTAGTACTCTGCATTTACACGACCTCAACAATTAGATAAATGAAGTTTGTATTTAATTTTATAGAGTGATATCTGGCAACTCAGAATGGGTCGTGTGGACCTATTTTGGGGGCGTCACGGTTATAGCCTAAGGTTTATCCCACCTAAGGTTTCTAACCCTAAAGCTCTGATACCATGGTGTGACTTTCATGGTGCTTCCAACCATAGCACCTCACAAGGGTACTTTCACTGCCACACCGACCGCCTTCCTACTCCCCCTATAGAGAGTCTGACTTCAGTGCATTCTACACAAGGAAGTCACCAGCGAGAGGCTCGGGGCTCTTCGCAAATTCATGTGTATAGCTCTGATACCATGGTGTGACTTCCCCAAATTCAGGTACTTGAAACCCAAACTCGGTGCTTCACGATACCATTTCTATGAGCGGAATAATACTAATAATAATAATAATAATAATAATAATAATATAAATGCCCAACTTAATTTACATAAATATCAAAGTCTATTCCCAAGTACGTAACCTTTAATACATTCATTACATAACATGATAGATAATATATATCATTGTCTTAATAATATCAAACTATTACATAAGATAGCATTGAACTCATTCAGCAACCTTTCCTTTTCCCTTGTTCTTAGCATAGCCTTCAAGTTGTTCACACTTAGCTGAAAACATTTAAATTAAGCAAGGATGAGCATTTGAGTGTCCAGCAAGTAATAGCAACAATAAAAATTAGTTGAAAGAATTAAATGTTTTCTTTGAATGACACTTCTACAACGAATCAACAGTTATGAAGTAAGTTGAACCAATAATAACAATATATTAATTCTATATCAAATTTTTGAACTACGTACTGACTATAAATGGAGATTAGTCGACAGACTATGAACATTGTTTTTTTATTTTTGAAAAGGTTAAATGAACTTCATCTCAGAAACCGTCATAACTTACAAAGCACGGGGGTGATCAAATTGTTATGCCTCAGATTGATCAATACTACATGCAAGAACGATATTATCGTTCATCCGATCCACCTTTGCGCATAAAAGTTTTTCCATATACGGATGTTCATACTTAGTCGAAATTGAACCAAAATAATTTGGTGGGATAATAATAAAGTTCTATCTTGTTCAACAATATTTTTAAGTTTCGCTTAAATGATCATATAGCTTAGATACTTTTAAGTCAACGATACATAATGGAAATTAATAAGTATGTATCAACATGTGATTAAATACAATGATTATCTAAGTGAGGACACTTGATAACCATATTTAAAATTAACGAATGAATAAATATCCAAATTATACAATAATATCAGATCGATAAAAATAATGATCTTGATACATAATCGATAACAATAGAGTTAATATCCCGCACAATGATAATATAATTACGAAACTTTCTTACTTATGTCCATTGCATAAAGTAAATGCAAAGGTATGATACTTGTCTAATCTGCTACTTACTTATACATGAACTTAGTTTTATCTTTTATATAAGACCTATCATTAATAAGATCATTTATTCGATTAGAATAATATATCATATCACATAAGATCGCTATTTACAACAATTGACATAACCTAATCACATTTCATATATCGCTTTAGCGATCGTTGGATCGCAAATGTATACACATATCTAGTCAAATTATCTAAGTCCAGATCAATTTATGAAATATGTCGGTGTACCGACGGCTTTAAAAATGGTTTTATTAATTATCAAATATCATTTAATATTAAATTAATATCATTAATATTAAATTATTAATAAAATTATCCTTTAAATATTAAAAGTTATATTTTATAACTTAAAATATTTTTAAACACTTTATTTTCATTTTAAATGATTTTTATAATATTAAAATCATTTTAAATTTATTTATTTAATATAATTATTAAATAACTCTAATATCATTAATAGTAAATAATTAATGAAATTTAACTTTAAATATTGAAAGTTATATTTTATAACTTAAAATATTTTTAAACCCTTTATTTTCATTTAAAATGATTTTTCTAATATTAAAATCATTTTCAAATTAATTTATTTAATATAATTATTAAATAAATCTAATATAATTAATATTAAATAATTAATAAAATTTGCTTTAAAATATTAAAAGTTATATTTTATAACTTAAAATATTTTTAAATACCTTATTATCATTTAAAATGATTTTTAATATAATAAAATCATTTTTAATTAATTTATTTAATATATTTATTAAATAAATTAAATAGCAATAATATTTAAATAAATACTAATATTTATGAAAATATATCAAATTATTAAAAGTTAATTTTTATAACTTCAAATATTTTTTAAAATTATTTTTGTAATTTTCAGAAATTAAATTCTATTTTTAAATGATTTTTAGAAAATAAATTAATTAAAATTACAAAGTTTGTCGTTAAAGGTGCCTATAGTGACAAAACTGTCACTATAGGTGTTCTTCAGGAAACCCAGACATTCATAGGCAGTCACAAGGGTACTAGGTTTGACCATGAATAATTTTTCATATATGATGTTTCTGGGCTATCTGTTGATCACAGCTTGTAGAACTAATGTAACACTACATGATACAACAATAATTATGATCATACAACACATAACAAATGAGATCTGGGCATCCAAAGTGGCTGTCAAAGCTGTTCTTCATTTCTGGGTTACCCAGAAATGAAGAACAGTTCGAGTGTACATTTTTGGGCTTCCACAACTTGCAATCCATGTGTTGTTTTTGTGATCTTAAGGTTTCAGTGTGTAGACAACATATAAGGCTACAAATCTATTACATAAAATCAGCCTAACAACAACAAAATCACTAGATATTCTCCGGTCAAACCATGTCAGAGATAACATGCATACATTTTCTGGGTTACCCAGAAAACGGAAATCATGTTCGTCCTACCTACTTTGACCAGTCACCATGATCGACCTGTTTGATGTTTAGATGATATAAAGGCATGAATTTGTAGTACATATAACATACTACAATTATATTACAACAAAAAGAACAACACAACAAACAACCCGAAAGATCCAACGCTTGAATAAGTTGTCGGGCCTTTTCAGTAGTTTCGGGTTACCCGAAACGCCCGAATCATGGCTTTCGAACAACTTTTGACCATCAATATCTTACAATCTGTTCATGCTATGACCTTGAATCAAGTTCCAGAGTAAAGATCTCATAGCACACTACAATATCAAACATTTAAAACACCAAAACAATAAACATGCTGAGATCTAGAAGGTCTGACATTTGGTTGTCAGACCACATAAGAAAAATTTTCAGATTTTGTAAAACACTAGATCTGAGCTTATAGATGTTATGGATCTAACATCTATCAATCCAGATCATTGATTAACACCTTATACAACATGATTAAACATAAAAAACACCAGATCTAACATAGCATACATGATTAAAATTTTTGCTTAGGGTTTATACCTTCTATGAACAAGTCTTGAATCTAGCTTCTGATTTTTGTTATGAATGTTAGTGGGGCTTGAATTGGGGACTGAAAAACTATAGAAATTTGTGGGTTAGAGAGAGAGGGTCTTGGATGAGAGTTGTGCAAAAATAAGCTAATAAATGATTTTTTCTTCTCACTCCAATGTATATATAGTATGATATAATGCACATGGCTGATACATAATGGCTGATGTGCTGGAGATTTGTGTTATTTTATGTCACATGGTTGGTCAAGAGTTGGCCAACCACTCCAATTTGCCTAGATCTTCAAGTAAGCTCAAATAATACAAGAGGGGTATAATTATCATTAGCCTTATGATTTTAATGGTAAACATGTAACATGGCAAACCCTTAGGGTTTGATCATTAGGGTTTAACCCTTAAGGTTTAACCATAAGGTTTAGCACAAAAATTGTAGGATTTCTAATTAGGGTTTAAAATAGCAAAAATTAGTTTTTAAAAATGAAAAATTAGGATTTGTTAATTAGTTAGGTTTTCTAATTACATAGACTTGAAACTTAGGTTTAAGTATTCGCTAATTAATATTAAACTTGCTTAATTAGCGATTAGGGTTCCTATTTAGCAAATTAGGGTTTCTAGTTTAGTAATTAGGATTTCAAATTACTAGTTAGGGTTTTCAAAAATTAGGGTTTCCCTAATTAACAATTATAATTCTAACACTGGTTATTAATCACCTTAACACAATTTCTTATCACTCGTAAACTCCGATTTGAGTTTTAAATTAGGGTTTATCCCAGTAAAATTTAGGGTTTTGTCATGTTAAATTAAAACTATTCCACACTTTAACATTACACACATACAGTACATATTTATAGCACTAAAATATAATTAATATTATATTAATATTCTCATTCCTTGATCAAAATCCAAAATTAGGGTTTGGATTCCGTATCTGATTTATCTTTCATATATAACATTATTAATTAAGTTAAAAATGATTAACTTAATAAATTCATAAAATAAAATAATTATTATAATAATTCTATTAATCATTTCATGTATTATTTAAATAATATAATATCATATTTTTTATGAAAAATAAATAATAAAAACATTTCTACTATAAATTAATTATTATAAGAATATATTTCATAATGATCAATAATTCTAAAATAAAATTATTTAGAATTATTCATGTAATAAATATATTTTTATTTATCACATAAATTCATACGCTTTGACTTATACATATTCCCCATATTTATTTTAATAAATAAATAAAAATTTATACATAAAATTTACGATTTATTTATATAAAAAATCTTAGGTTATTACAGAATTCTTATAAGAGGAAAAGGATTTGACAACCCAAATTTTTATAAGTTATTAAAATAAGAATTTAATAATTAAAATTCTTATTGTGAGGTGTATATATTTTGAATTATGTATTTTGATGTTTAGAAATTAAATTTTTATAAGATTTAATAGTTGATTAAACTATAAAATAAAATAAAAAAAAATTAGTCACGAATCGTGCATAAAAGAGTAGTGCTAAACAAGAACGACTGATAGTGCTATTAAAGGAAATAAGTAATTTAGTGGCAAGGGAAATTAACCCCATAAATTAGTGCTAAATATACAACTGACATGTAGTTCTAAACATACACGACAAAGGCGTAGTGCTAAACAAGAACGACTGATGTATATTAAATATGAACGGATGACTTTCATCAAGTCAAGATGACACCCTACAGGCTATCTGCATTGATGAATTGAATATATATTATAGAGCAATATTATCAAATTTGAGGGTAAAACACCATAAGTAAAAACATAATATATCGCCGACGAAAATTGTCTACCAAAATCTGACCTATAGTTTTGATACCATGTAGCAATTAAAAAGACAATTATATTGAATGGTATTTCAATTACTAGTAAAAAATAATTGTCTTTGCATAGACATAACTTAACTTACACAACTTAGAAACTAAGATACTTAATACAAGATATATCAAATCTTCAATAATCTAGAAAATTCTAACAGTTTTGATCTTCAACTTTCGCCAAAAAATGTGAACAGATGCAAATAATAAAACTCGAGGAGAACAACATGATATGATGGAAAAGCTCATTGCACCTTAGACAGCAATGAGTTATAAGGCGGAAATTAATTGATGTTTTCTTTCACACACACTCGCAAAGTTGGTACTTGGTTGTTATAACAAGGCATTACATTAATCATACGGCAGGAGGAAGGTTCCTTCACCAAGAGAAATGAATTAAGAATGAGACTAAAATTCTCTCTAATAGACAATTTTTCCAATAATGATCAGCCTCCATAATGTCATCATAACAAATGCTGTAACAAATCCTCTTCAAGGAGGCAAATCACAAAGAAAGACCAAAATGGTGGCAAAACAGTTGATCTGCAGATTTGTAGTCTTTTGTTTGAGAAGTAATCTAAGGATTTCAACAATAAATGGGTAGGTGAACAATGATGAAACTACTAAAGAAGACAATCAGAACAAGGTATCAACGGACCTGCAGTGGTAAGAAAGAAAATAATCAGAACGCAACCCCCCGCCAGCGCAGTATATAATATCCAGATAAAGAATGCCCATTTTTATCTTATTGATTTTATTTAATATTAATTGAAACACCTAAAGAAAACAATAGAATAAATCATTAGATAGAAAAAGAACTATAAGTGATATCACTGTAATTTTAAAATTTAAGTTCTAAGAGATTTATTTTAAAGTTCCCGAAGGAAAAGATTAACAGATAGAAATTTATTTTAAAGTTCCCCAAGGAAAAGATTTACAGCCCGAAGAAGAAAAAAATTGATTAATGGTTTGTTTCTAATCTTAGTTTATGGTAAAGACAAATAGAATATAATGAAAGCAGCAAATTGGGATGCTCTTTAGTAAATAATCATATATTTAGTCCAGGAAGTGGATTAATGACGGATTATTAAAAATTCATATCAGATTGGGTATTAGAAGTTACCTGTTATACTGCTATACTGCTATAAACCAAAGCTTGGTTGTAGCCGTAGGTAATAACTGTAAAATAGAGCATCATATGCGGAATAGTTAGCTAAAAGAAATAGCATCATTTTGATTGAAAAAGTATGCATTTGATGGGCCCAAATCCTTATTCATCCAAAGATCTGTACAAAGTATGTGTATCAGCAGCGAAAGCTTAACAATAAATGCTTGAACTACACAAAGAACACCTGTTTCGTAGCAACAGACATGCATAATATAATTCTAAGCCTTTGTATCAAGCCACATTGTTAAGTCCAGGATCTAGATCTAAATATTGAGATGAGAAATTAGACATCAAACTAGCTTAGGTGAGGATCGAACTACATCAGAAAAAATATACTGCACTAACGGCATTTAATACCGATGTAGACTATAAGCGTGTTTTACTTAATTAATAGATAATAATAAGGAAGCTATTACAGAACTTAAAACATGATATGCAATTCAATATAAGAGTGTTCCCTTACACTCCCTTTTCTTTTCTTTTCTTCTTTTATTAAAGAAGAAATATTATAAAAGATAGGATACAAGAAATGGACACAAGACTCGTGAATAACACCACCAAACCCTTGAAAAGAGTACATTACTCTAATCTCTACACAACCCATAAAGGCTCCCATAGCAGAATTCCAAAAGGGAAGTAAAGAAAATAATCTTATCCCTTAATAGCTTAAAAGATAAGGAACTTCCACTAAACAATTATAGCATTACCCGCAATCCAAATTCCCCATAAAACTAAAAAGAAAGCATACTTCAATTGAATTTTGACATCCTTCTTGCTTTTAAATCCTCGAAACAAAAATAACAACAATTATTCCATCGAAGCAATGCACATCCACTCCTCTTCTGGAACCTCAAAGAGAGCGCTCCAAAAAACCCCAAGAAACAGGACTGCAGAAAAAATGAGCATCTATCTCATTACTTTGCTTGCAAACAAAACAACTTTCCAAGGATATCGCCTTATAGGGTCTCCAATCCTGATGGAGTTTAGTAGTGTTCAAATCTTTATAAAAGGATTGACCACATAAAAGCCTTGACTTAAGAGTGAGCACATAAAAGCCTTGACTTTGGAAGGACCGTGGCTTTCCAATGAAGCTAGTGGGAATGCAGTAGGAATAAATGAACAAGAAAAAGATATCCATTTGATCTAAAGTCTAAATGCACTTATCAAAGTAAGGGCCTAATTGAACAGATCGAGTAAAATAAACAAGATACAAATTCATTCAACTCCAAACCTGTGAGATTCATGAAGAAATAGAATTCTCAAATAAAAAAGTTCATGACACTGGAAATGAGAGCATTCAGTGGCAGTCAAAAAAAAAATTCACACTACTAGAAATTCGACATATAACGACGAGTTATAGCGACGGTCGGCACGGAACCGTCGCTATAGGGTGTCTATAGCAACGGTCGGCACGGAACCGTCGCTATAGGGTGTCTATAGCGACGGTCGACAAGAAACCGTCGGTATAGAGTTTTTTTCTAGATTAAACACTCCCACTTTCCCCTAAATCATTTCAGTATCTTCACTCTTTCTCTCTCGTTACAAACGAACGTGCAATAGTTAGGGTTTAGTGCAAAATTTTACTCTCGCCGAAACTACTCCCACTGGACTGCCTCTGCAACCTGATCGAGTGTGGGCAACGATTTATTGAACAATTCAAGAGTAGGGGCCTAATTGAACAGATCGAGTAAAATAAGCAAGATGCAAATTCATTCAACTCCAAACCTGTGAGATTCATGAAGGAATAGAATTCTCAAATAAAAAAGTTCATGACACTGGAAATGAGAGCATTCAGTGGCGCAGTCAGAAATTTTTTTCAAGTGTGGACAATGATTTATTGAACAGTTCAAGCAAGATAAACAAAATACAAATTCATTCAACTTCAAATATGAGATTCATGAATAAATAGAAATCTCAAGGAAAGAAATTCTCAGCACACTTCATGAAACTGCAAGTGAGAGCAGTCAATGGCGGCGGAGCCAGAAATTTGTTCAAGGTGAGCAAAGATTTATCGGTAGACAATTTAATCCCTAATTTAAGGTGGTCAACATTTGATATTAGTGCAATTTTTTTCAAAAACATGGTGGGTAATTTCTATAAATTGAGACTTCAAATTTTATCTTTCTTACAAAATTAATATTTTTACCATAAAAAAATCCCCCAAAATCATGGTGGACAGTCCACCTGGTTCAATGAGTAGATTCTCCCTTAGGAGTATTATGCAACAAAGAAATGTGAAACAAACAAATTAAAAGCTAGTGAATTGGTTATCTTCAACCCAAGAATTCTCCCAAATCAAATTCGATATCCCCAACCCCATTACTCAGATTCTTAACAAAAGAAGCATAACCTTAGGAAATGAATTTCCAAAGATGCTACATACCAAACTTGCTCATACTAATCTTTTACCAGAGGGAGAGAGATTCAAAAGAAATGTCCAAAATCATTTGCCACCAACCCATATTCTTAAGGACCAAAATACCTAGTCCCAAACTTCCATCTTGCTTGGATAGATCAATGTTACCTAGAACACGGGTCGTAAACTCATGAAACAGATATGCAAACGAAGTATGCTACATACGCTAAAACGTGGTACGGTAGGAGTAGTTCTATATAGGTGCTTATAATTAGTAATTCTTTTAGAATTTAAATGCCATAAAGCTAAATTTGAAAAAGACCTTTAGTTACATCAACCAATATTGTTCAGGAATACTCCCTTCATCCTCCAAAAAATGTCCTAAGTACATTTTGCACACAAACCAAGTAAAGTAAAGTACTAATATAGAGGAAAGAGTAGAAAAAGCCACCTCCTTTTGTCAATATTATTGTAACTAGCTATTAAAATTGATGTAGCTATGTAGGTTCTATGTGGTTGAATTCCTTTATAGTTCCTTCATCTACTGGGTCTGTCAGTAGATGAATTAACTATAAACTGCGGTATGCCCCTTAGCCATTGTATTTTTGGTTCTTCTTTATAAAACACACAAATTTAGCAACAAAAAAAAGAATAGAAAAAGTTTTAAGTTTATCCTTAGTGGCCCTTACAAAATAACATAAAATGATCAATTTTTCTTTTTTTTATATACTAGTGGACCTCATTAAATGACCTATTTTGTCTTTACTTCATGTACTTATTGCCATCCTTGACCAATTTTTTTTACCTTAGGTCATCATCCTTTTAAGGATGGAGGAAAAAGTTTAGAACAAATATTATAGAATCCAAATGCCCTACAGCTATATTTGAATAAGACCTCTAGTTACATCAATAAGTATTGTTCAAGAATAGTTTCGCACAAATGTTATGTTTGAGCATCCAATACCAATACTAAGTTAGAATATTGATATTTGTACAAGCAGAGGTAGAAAACAAAGAAATATTTGGTTTGCTAAATCTAATGTTCCAAAAAGTAAGAGTACCATAATTGGAAGCAGAAGTCACAAAACACTACACTTGCATAGCAACAAACATTGTCATCTCTAGGGACTAATTACTCCAAAATATATTATAATAGATAGTACAATACACATGCCTGACCAAAAACACCGACATAAGTGGATTCGCCAACTCCGTGTCAAAGGACAATGAATAATAAAATGCGCATGGGATTAACCTTTGTATACACATAACGCAAGCATCATGAGTTAATAAACATGGAATCCCTAGTTTATTACCACAAGTCATTTATATTGAACGGCTCTAGAACCAAAGACTACAAAACTCTAGCTTTTCAAATACAAGCTAGAGGAAAATGGGAATGAAATTAGCGCAGGATAAAAAAACAAAAACCAATTTGTCAGAATGAGATCCTCCATCGATGAGGGATACATCCACTCCTCTTCAAAACACCAAAATTCAACAAACCCCAATCAATGGAAACACAAAAGACAACGAGTCTCATAATTCTACTAGCACATATCACGGATGTTTGGAAATGAGGTATTGCTCAAGCTACTCTCATTTGCTTCCTTATTAAAGACATAAGCCACAATCTTTTTTTTTCTTTTTCTTTTTAAACTGTAGTTAATTTATAAGTTATAATAAAGATCAAGTGCAGCTGGTACAGCAAAACAAAACCAAATGATATGTCCTCAGGATACCTTTTACAGACGGAAAGAGGTGCTGCTGCAGGGTGAGCTCTGCATTCTATGACTGATGATCTGCCTTTTAAGAATGTCCCTTTGCAAGACCGGTTCTATAATATTCTGGAACGTGAAACCAAAGAACCAACCTCATTTTCTAGCTCAAGCTTAGATTCAGGTTTCCTACAGCTGAAAGTTCTAGTTTTAATAATGGAGACCTTACCTATTGAGGAGATGCAAATACCAGCATTCAGCTCCTTACAATAAGGAATTTATCCAAGGGTGAGATTCCTCTAAATATTCTGATGCTTCAAAATCTCTGCAAACAAACAGGGGCCGAGAAAGATACCAAACTGAAAGGGAAGAGAAAAACAACAGAACAGAAACTACAATTGATATCTAGTCCCCCCACCCAAAAAAAAAAGAGTAAAGCTAATATAAGTAGCAGCAACAACACTAAATCAATAAGAATAACGAGGAAAGGGGAAAAAATATGGAGACATACAGCAGACAGGAAAGGCAGGTAGAATAAGTTGAATCACAATGAGAAGCAGAAGTCTTGAGGAGTATGCCAGGAGTGACATAGATAAAGAGAATGGTAGAATGAAGCCATTAACAATTGCAAAAGAAATGATTCATACAAACAAGTGGTGATTTTTTGAAGAGAAAATAAAACATGATACAAGTAAACTATGAGAGGGGATTTTTAAATAGATTAACATTCACATTGGATTTTACCAAATGTGATAACATTGCAGATTTATACAGCACAGCAAAATGAAATTCAGATATATCAAGCCTGACTGACTGTAACATGAATTTTGTACATCTACAGCCATGGAAATGAATTTACAGGCAATATTTGTTTGTCATATGAATGGTCGTGATTAGGCATCACATAGCCCATAATCACATGAAGCTTTATCCCTCTGTGTCGATCGTATTATCACTGGAAGGCATCTGTCTTGTCTCTGACGTTGAAAGTCCCCTAGGATTAACTGAGTTCGCTTCTATGAGCCCTTCTGAAGACAAAGTTAAAGCAGCAGTTCCGGAGGATGACCCCAATAAACGCCGAAAAACTGGAGCATCAGCTGAATATTGTGCAGAGAGATCGTATGTGAAGACTCCCATGGGGTGGTCAAACTTGCAACTTGGACCAAATTTGCAGATCCCATATCGAGAATAGAAAATGCACAAAGGCTCCCCCTGTTGAAAATTGCACAGGTCGGTCAAAAAAAATCAGAAAACATAGAAACCATAAACACTAACCCTCCCCACCTGCCCCTCTTTATTTTCTGAAATTTCTCTGTATTCCAGAATAAATTGTAACAAATCTTTGAACTAGACTCAATGACTTACCGGCGGGTATTAGCATCCATGTAATGTCTCTTTCTTATGCTTAAGATTGGTTAAGACAAATTTACACCCATGTTTTATAGATTGGATTTTCTTTCAATTTTCTGTGCTTTTCTCATAATGAATTGAAACCCTCATTCCAATATGAGGAAGGTAAGGAAGTGAAATTCAAAAGACCCATGGTTGCACACAGAAAGAAAGGAATTAATAGTATTTACTATATTAGAAAGGTGGCATAGAGAACGAAACTAACAATTGCCAAATGGAGTTTGGTTAATGCACAAAGTATCACCGGTCTAAAGTTCCTTCAACTTCACTATGTCGCTAGGAATTTGCATTCAATATTTTAATTAAGTTTTATTTACAAATCCAATAAACCAATGGAGAAGAAGATGATGACGGTGATGATTATGTCTAACATAGCCAAAGTCTTAAAGAACCTTGCTCCAGACTCAATTTGTTTCTTGGATCATTTTTGTCTTGTATCACCATATAGAAGGAAACAATTTGAATACTATACATATGATACATGACTCTTAATGAATAACCTAACACTTTCATATCAAAATTGTCAAATAGGGATTGTTATGGGACAATATCATGACAGAACAATTAAGTTGTACCCCAGATGCATTCAAACTTAAAGAAACCTCCTCTTAGACAGTGCAGCAGCCAAGCCACTGTTACAAAAGAACGAGCTGTTCTCTTCCTCAGAAAATCTCTGATTCAATCAACTCCAACCCCTTCTCTCCTATTTCTGATTTCAAACCAAATTCTGAGATGGAAAATCTGGAGATTGAATCTCCCATGCCTCCTAATCCTCTTGTGGACAGACTCAAACATGTTGATGAAAGGGATGGCAGAGACCTTAAACAGAAAGCAAAGATGGGTAATGACAGTGCTAAAGCTTCCAAGAGGAGGAACAAAGGCCCTAGGGTTAACTCCCCCACCTAACTCCCTCTTTATCTATGACTATTTTTTGTTCTTATAATGTTAGGGGACTAAATAAAAAGCCAAAGCAGGCATATGTTAGAAATCTTTTGATTGACAACCATGTTTCCTTTGTTGGGCTTACTGAGACTAGAGTCAAAATGCACAAGGCTAGTAAAATTTCAAGGGCAATATTTGTAAAAATTGGAGCTGGAAGTTCAATTATGATCACCACCATAATGGTAGGGTCTGGGTGGGATGGGAATCCAAAAATATGGAAGGTGGATATTATTTTCATGTCCTCACGATTGATTCACTGCTATTCTTGATGAAAACTCTTGAGTATTTTGTTTCTATTGTATATGGAATGAACTCTATTACAGAAAGAAGACTTGTCTGGCATGACTTGCATATCTGTGCTACTAATTCTGTTTGGTGTAGACCTGTATTATGGGTGACTTTAGCACAATAAAAAATGTAAATGAAGCTGATGGGGGTGATACCAGCTAGGATTCTGGCAGGACTGATTTCAACGATTGTCTTGATGATATTGGGGTGGATGATATTAGAGCAAGTGACCCTCTCCACACTTGGTGGAACTGTCAGGACTCAAACCCTATCTACAGGAAGCTTGACAGAGCCCTTGGGAACTCTTCTTGGTTCAGCACTATGTCTGCATCTCAGGTCCATTTTGCTCCAAGAGAACTCTCAGATCACTGTCCTGTTTTCTTGGACACTGGCCTTCATCTACCGAAAATCAAAAAGCCTTTGCAGTTCTTCAACTATATGACTGAGTTGAATGGTTTCCTTTCAACAGTGCAGGAAGTTTGGCACTCTAACATATCTGGTAATCCTATGTTCATCCTGGCTGAAAAATTGAGGAAAACTAAAAGAGCTCTCATCTCTCTTAATGCCTCCATTGGGAATCTCAGTTTGAATGTGAAACTTAAACAAGATGAGCTTCATGTTATTCAGACATCCATTCAATCTAATCCATCCAACTCTGAACTGAGAGCACAGGAAAACACCTGTTCTAGCAGACTTTAGGGAGCTTTTGCTATGAAAGAATCCCTATTGCAACAAAAGTCTAGAGCTCTATGGCTTTCTCAAGGAGACAAAAACTAAGCTTTTTGCGAATGCCATAAAAATTGGTGGAACCAAAACAAAATTATGACAATCTAATATTCAGAGAGTTGCAGTTGAATACTTCCATGATCTTTTTGGAACCAACTCAAATACTTACCCTGGTCGTGATGAGTTTGCCCATTACATCACCAAACATATAAATGATCTGCAAGAAAATGCTCTTGAAGCTCCTATTCTGGATGATGAGGTCCTGTCTGTGCTCAAATCCATGAAGAAAAATAAAAGCCCTGACCCTGATGGATATAATGTAATTTTTTTCCACCACTGTCGGGACATCATTGGTACTAACTTCATTGCTGCTATCCAATACTTTTTCAACTCTGGTCATCTTCATGGAATCAATGCCATTGCAATTGCTCTGATTCCAAAGGTTGAAAACAAAACCCATATTCCATGTCGGATTTCAGACCTATATCTTGCTGCAATACTATATACAAGTGTATCTCCAAAATTCTTGCAAACAGACTCAAGAGGGTTCTTCCATCCCTTATTGATCGAGCACAATCAGCTTTTGTTCCTGGTAGAAGCATAAGTGATAACATTTTGTTGGCACAAGAACTCTTGAGGAACCATCACAGAAAATCTGGGCCAGCAAGATGTACCTTGAAGATTGACATTAGGAAGGCTTTTGACACGGTTAATTGGGAATTCTTATTTGACCTGCTGGAACTTCTAAGATTTCCTCCCAAATTTCTTGGATGGATTAAGGCATGCATCACCACTGTCATGTCCATGTCCTTTGTCAAGGTAAATGGTGCCCTTGGTGGCTATTTCAAGGGAGCTTGAGGGTTGAGGCAATGGGATCCCCTCTCTCCTTATCTCTTCGTGTTAACAATGAAAGCTCTATCTTTGATCATCCATTCAATCAGATTTCAAATACCATTGGAGAACAAAGGAGTGCAAGCTTACCCATCTGTGTTTTGCTGATGATCTAGAGATCTTTTGCCATGGTAATATACCCTCTGTGAGCATCATTCATTCTTGTATTCAATCCTTTTCTTTGTTCTCAGGTCTCATACCCAATGCTCAGAAAAGCCATTGTTTCTTATCTAATGTGGAGGATAGTGAAAAACTGAACATACTTGGCTTTTCGTTGGGAAACTTACCTATTAGATTTCTGGGTGTTCCCCTTATTTCCTCAAAACTGTCCCATAATGACGGTATGCCTCTTCTCCAGAGGATAACATCTAGAGCCACTTCATGAACTGCTAAATTTCTTGCATATTATGGGAAACTTCAACTCATAAATCTGTCTTATTTGCTATTCAGTCGTTTTGGTCTGCCCATTTTATATTGCCTAAATCTGTCATTCAATCTATTCAAAGCATTCTCAGCAACCTTCTCTTGAAAAATATGGAGCCAAAGTTTCATGGAAGGTAATCTCTCTTCCCCTAAAGGAAGGTGGTCTTGCAGTTAAAAACCTTGAGGACTGGAATAAAGCACTTATCCTTCACCACTTAGTTCGTGTCATACAGTTCTCTCCTACTTCACTCTGGGCTTCTTGGGTTCAAAGCAATGTGCTCAAACATTGCAATTTCTGGCATATGTCTATACTATCTGACTGTTCATGGATATGGAGACAGGTTCTAAAACTAAGACGTCTAGTTTTCCTTCACCTTACATATCATGTTGGTAGAGAAAACCATTTGTCTCTCGTATGACCCTTGGCTTAATGGTAGGGCTGTTTCACCCAGTGCCCACTTATTACTTAATTCTGGGTTACCCCCAAATGCCTCATTGTCTAGCATTATTCATGATCTTAGGTGGAATCTTCCACAGAGCAACCACCACGATGTTGCCCAGTTTCGTGATCTTTTCATGACTGCCCCATTCCCCTCTGGAAATGATGATTCAATCAAATGGGGTAATGCCGATATAAGGACCTTAAAAGCTAATCAGATATGGGATTCTATAAGGCACAGAGCAGGTACGGTGACCTATGCTCCAATAGTCATAAACACTATGTCCCTCATTACTCTTTCATTCTTTGGCTGGCAATGCATTAACAGTCCCCAACCTGTGAGCTACTCAGGGCACATTCCGACCACATTCATAGTTATTGCCCTCTTTGCAACTCAGCACTCGAAACATTGGAGCATCTGTTTTTCTCTTGTTCCTACTCCAGTGTAGTTATAACAGCAGTTATGGCAGTAGGGATTTGGTCAATTATCAGTGGATTTGGAAAATCTTATTGGTTTTATTGAGCAATTCCAAGGAAGGAAAATGCATCTTGAAAAAAGATCATTCTTGCAACAACTTTATACAAGATTTGGGGATCCCAAAATTCAAAAATTCATGAAGGCACTCTTATCCCTCCTCATGAACTGACAAAGGACATCACAAATCTGATAAAAGCCTGACTCTCAGTCTCAAGAAAATTCCAAATGCTGCCCAAAAATGTCATACTTTTCATAACTGGTTGTAACTTTGTTGTCCCCGGTTCACTACTATTGCACTTTGTTTATTCTAGTTGAATGTTTCACTTTAGTCTGATCCTCATTTGGCTCGTCTCTTAATGATCTTACTATAGTTTCTGGGGTATGCCCCTTAGCCTTTGTATTTATGTTTCTTTTATGCAAAAACAGATTTAGCAAAAATAAAAAAGAACGAGCTGTTGTACTACAATCAATTGATACATAATGTGATTGTTATTTTTTTTATCCAATTGTAACAAACAACCCTTTTCTTTAAAAAATGAAAGAAAAAAGAGAGAAAAAAATCAGATTATTTTATTGATGAAGTCTCATAAAATCAATGCATGTGGAGGAAAAGAAATCCTCCAAAAGAAAGCAAAGGAAATGAGCAATAAAACATTCAGGCATTAATGAAGCATCACCCTCCCAATCCCTCTGAAGGTATGACAATAGCAACAACTTTTCTTCTACTTTAAAGCTCAACTAACATTTCCTGGACATTGTACTGGAGATATCAGAAAGATCGTGATACATGAAAACTCCGTAAGTCTTGTAACTGATTTAAAAAAATAGCTTCCGTCTTCTTTTTTTCGATGCCATTTCAGTACCAGCATCTTCTAGAAATTATATCTTAAATTCAAAATTGATAAATACCTAAAGTCTCTCAAATGAATTTACTGGTAAAAGTTTTGAAAAATGGTCAAGGACCTATTGACACAACATTTCTTTTAAGTTCTCTAAAGCAACATAAAGCAGCATCTATTGAAGTTGACCAGCCTCTTTGAGATGTTAGTTTTTTTTTCTTTTTTACTTTTTTCCCCTTTTCCCCTCCAAAGCAACATAAAGCCAACAGATAGAAGAAGCTGGTCATCTTCAACATGAATATGCATCTTTCAAGATATTTCTATATTTTTTCATGGAGTGTCCAATAATTTTTTCTTAGTGCTGCATATCTTATTTCCTTTCTGAAACTGTTTAGATTTCCCATCCACCTATCATTTATCCTTTTCTTCTATACTACAAGATAACAACTCTTTTTATATATATTCAGAAAAATAACTGCTTTAGAAATTTGGGACAAAAATCATTTATATTACAAAAAATTCCAAGACAAATGATTAATTGTAAGCTTTTACAAGAGTAAAGAGAAAAAGATATCTAACTACCGGCCCTCAAAAAATTATTCACAAACACAGGAAAGCATAAACAGAACTTGGTAAAGTATGAAGCACTAACATGTTACAAGTAAAACTTGTAAATACACAACTTACCGGGCGTAAAGGAAGACCTATCGGGCTCAATACACAGTCTGGTGCAGGAATTAGTCTCTCTCTGGGATGATGGTACCTGCAAACCGCACCAAACTTACAGTCTCCTGTTTTCATGTAAAATTGGCATTCAGCCTGACCAGGTCTCTCAGGGAATACATTCTCCCTCGGCAATGCATAATATCCTACAGGTATAGAGCCAGAACGGTATGAAGAATATGTTCCTGGCGATCCTTCATTAGTTGCTTCACTCTGGCGTGAAGTACCATATATTTGGCTGTTTCCAGTTGTTTGATGTTGCTCAGCAGAGGTAATTGAACCCAGCTGACCCTAAAGAGAAATTCTTTGTATGAAATTATGCATTCAGAAGAGTGCAAACAAATTAAAGAATCTTTACTAACAGTTGACATAAAAACTTATGAAGGTCCAGTAACTTTCAGTGTCAAAATAATCAAATTTAGTGAAAAATCTTCCAACACAACCAGCTCATGCTTCTATGGCCATAGACATATTTGGTCGATTTACAGAATGAAAAAGAGCCTGACCTATGACTCCCCCAAATCCCTGTACTTGCTACAGCGAATCTGATGATCACTTTTCTTATTTTAATCTTAAGTTTTAGATACTCTATATTTTTATATATCCAAGATTCATAGCATTAATAATAGGATTGTTCTTAGATATGTCTTTATAGAGATACCTCTTCATATTGATATTTATTATATATTTGAAGTTCACAATATTAATAACAAACTTATTCTTGGAACAGAGAAACCTTGCTGCTAAATATTTGTACGTACAAAGCTCACAATGTTATTGTAACGCCCCCAAACCCTGTCTATCTTAAGTTTGGTGCGTCACGAGTTCTTCTCATTCTATACATACATTCATATATCCTTACGATATAACTAAAACTCCAAAATATAACATTTTATTTCTTCAAATCCCAGATTCTATTACCTTAAAATCTTTAATACATTACAAATAATGATAAATTATTCTTTTCCTTATTACAAGTGTGACTTTCATCCGCCACAATAGATACATAAAAATTCTAACAATTAAATTACAAGTCTCGGCTTGATCTTCTCTCTAGTTTTCAATGGATCCTTCAGTTGTTCCTATTTTTGCTGAAAATATTTTTATTTTAAAAAAGTGTGAACATTCGATTGATCAGCAAGTTCTAGCATTTGAATAACAACAAAATCAAGAATCAAATATTCTTTTCTTTAAAAACTTCAATAGCTGAACAGGGTTATGAAGCAGCTCGAATAACAGGAATAAATCTAATTCCTATCATTTTAAAACACTAATAACATCTATTTCCTCATATATATTAACAACAATATATTCTTTAACACTTCTACGACTTAACACATCCTACACGACAATATATGTGAAAAGAATCACCCTTTCGATATACATTTACAAAACACAATACATAGCACACATCGAGTTCGCAAAAGGTTATCAATGTAGTAAACTGAGTGGCTCCCCACCTAAAATTAATGAATTAGATTCTCATCTCACCTACACTGTCTTTCACAGTGAGTTAGATCGGTTACTAGCTTATCTTAAACCTCTGCCCATAACAAAGGAGTCGTTTAACGCAAATACTGCACATCAACGATAAAAAAGTACGATTGTACAAACAACTTAACCAAAATTATCATCTTTACCTTTGTTTTGCTGAAATAATCACAGACGCAGTCCTTACACAATTCATGTTTAAGCAGAACTCTTACAACTTAACAATTCAATCGTAGAACAGTTCATCTCCTAAAACACATAAGTAGAAACAATTGGCACACAGCACAATTTATGATACATATCTTGCACAAACATAACACATTTGCACATAGATTATAGCTTACTCAGCTCCAACGTTTGAGTAAGTTAAGGAAACTAGCATTCAATTCAAAATATGAATGAAGTTAAAAAAACTTGCCTTTAAGTACAGCTTACGGTTTACGCTATACTGCTCGTCGAAATTCCTATACATCACATAAGGATAATATATCAATTAGTTACGTAAGATCGTTAAGTATCGGCTTATGTTAACTTTATATATTTACTTTTATGTCTGTGTTATTAAACTCGGATCCCTTTCCTTGTTCATTATGTTCGTTATCATTCATTATGACTTTCTAGTCTTTTCAACGTTACGACATTTGAAGATGTCACAACCCTTATTACCAGCTTCCATAATAATTTATATTATCTTCTCCTTCTTTCTAGCATAACTGTCCAAATCATTAAAATCATAACGTTCATTAAGTTAATTATCGTTCATTACGACTATCCGACAATTGATTGTCATACCTCATTATCATTTCTAAATGTCTAGGTCATACAATCTTTTGTATGCTGAGAACAATCGTCCGACACGAATACTATGCGTTCATAGCTTTTAGGCGTTTTACGTTTACATTTCTTAACCTTTTTATCAATGTAAAATCATTAACTTAAGTTTATAACATCTTTTTTTTAAAGTTTTACACATTGTTCATAATCATTTTATACTTTCCTTAAGTTCTGAGCAATTAAAAGCTCATTTCTAGGCCTTGCCCTGCACCGACACTGTGGCGCCGGGATGCAGTTCAAAACCGGCGTTATACCAAGAGACGAGATGCTTCGACCTCGGCCGTGTTTGTGGCGCTGGCTTTCTAGGCTTGTCCGGCGTTGATGCGCCAGGCCTTCAACTCAAATTTTTTTTATCAAGTGTTGAGCTATTCTCCCAGCTCCTACTTCCGCACCTCGTAACTTTCTCACCCGATATCGGAATGAGTTCGTTCTTAAGGCGTTGGAAAGCTTATAACACCCTCTTCAAATTCCCCAGGGCAAAATAATTTTCCCGAGTTTCTAACAAGCCTTAATCTTGGCTCAAAAGTCCTCCCTCGCTCAGTTTTTCAACTTTGTGTTTATCGTTCGTTCGCCCGTAAGTTACTCATCCGAACCCGGAATGAGTTCGTTCTTGAGTCCACGACTCAAATTTTCAATATTTTCTAACATTCTTATGAAACCCTAATTGTTTAGGTTCATTATTTGGCATTACAATTTCGTCCGGAAATCATAACGAACTACATTTTCAACATTTAACATCTTTTACTAAAATTTTCGCCATAATTTCATTATAGACTAATTTTAATCCGTTCGAAAGGGAACATTTACACAACTTAACCACATCTAATATCTCCTAACCAAACATATAGCAATTAGTGATACACAATGGTTTTAAACTTATCCATCAACAACAAGCTCTAAGATGGTTTTCAATTTGTCCATCAACAACTCGTTCTTCGTTCGTTCTTCATTGTTCTTCGTTTTTTAATCGTTATTTAGATTACGATTCCACTTTAACATGCATATTAGTGTTTTAAGTCCATTAATTCTTCTTTATTTCACCAAAACATTCATATAATTCATATAAATCCTCCAACTACCAAATCACTTCATATAATATATGAAAGCTTAAAAGAAATAGATGAAAATAAGATTCAAGTTCTTATTACTTACATATTTCTATGGTTAAATCATATGATTCATCATTTATATCATCTTATACTTCCATTTTATTAAGCTATTTATATCATCTTATACTTCCATTTTATTAAGCTATGTGATTATACATAATATACTAAAAGAAAAATGGATTAAAAACTAGGTTATGATATTACCATTCTTCTTTACTTAAACTTGTTAGGTGATTAGCATGCTAATCTTCTTTTTTCTCTTGACAAAGCTTGCTAACTGCTAGCTTTTCTATTCCTTTCTCCTCCCAAATCCAAACCCTCTCACTTTCTCTCTCAATATTATGCTTGCTTTTGAATGTGTTGGTGAAAAATAAACTAACACATTCAAGTGTAATGTCATAGCTTTTATAGAAAAGCAAGACTTAGGGTAGAAAGGTCATTAAGACAACTTTGCTAACCCTTACGAATTGGTCACTTGGCCTTGAATCTCTTGTGGTCAAAACGCTCAAGTTTCCCAATCTTACAAACCATCCCCTAGTTAACTATCACCAACTAACCCTAGTTGAGTTAAAATGATGAAACCAACTTTTGTGTAATCCTTTTAACTATTCACACCTCCTTAACTTTACCTGATATTTGCTTAACCTAACCTCACCTAACTAACCATGGTTAAATGCCAACTCGTGTATGGTTAGTTGGTGGGAAAGTAAAAAAATCTAGCCACTTTTGTTGACTTGTTGACTTGACTTTGACTTTCGTATTCCTACAGTATAATTTTCGTATTATATGCGTATTGTACTCCGTTTTATTTCCGTATTATACGTCATATTATTATCGTATTCTGCTCGTATAATAATTCGTATTATACTTGTATTATTCTTCTTATTATACTCGAATAGTAATTCATATTATACCAAGTATTCTTTTCTTTAATCTTCTTAAATTCAATACACAGCCGAAAAATTGCATTTCCCGTTCTTCAAATTTTATTTGATATTCCATCTTTCCTCGTCATTCTAACATTAGCGCGTTCTTCAAAAAATAGAAAAATTGAAAAACATTTTTCATTTAATACTGTTTTCGGCGACGTTTTCCCAAAATATAGTTAAACGATCGAAAAGTCCATAAAAAAATTTATCGCTTTTATTTAATCCGATTTCTGCACATTTTTCGAGAAAAACTTGTATTGGCTAATACGACTTTTCACAACATATTACCGGCAGATCCTGAAACAGAATGTTGTTACGACATACCAATCTCTCTAACAGACTTAGGTTATTCAAACCCTTAGAGTTTAACCCTTGGGTTTCGTCGAATGAATAGTGTCTATTTCGTCTTTTTCGAAATTTTTTATTTTTGTCTTCAAAATTCTTACTCGTTTAATCTTGCACATAACCAAAATCCTAACGTTTAATAATCATCTTAAGTCATAATAAGACTTTTAAACACATAAAACATAATATTATCAATAAAAGCTTACTTTATTAAATAATATTTCTTTAAACTTAACTTACAAGACTATCCGATTTTTCGGGACATTACAGTTATTCAATAACCTCATTCAGATGTATAGTTTTGTATCAATATTGTATTAATGTTTGCAAATTCTAAATTATGTCAAAGTAAATACACAACATTTGATGATAATAATATGATATTATTGATATAAGATTCGGTTACATGATTTGCTTGTTCTTATTACAAAATTCATTATGGCTACAACAAAATGACAAACGATTATATAAAACATGTAAACTAGTCTACGCATTTCTTCTTTCCCTTCTTCTTAGAGCCAGAGCTCTCGAGTCTATCCTCTTTAGATGCAAATGGGAATTTATTTGCAAGAGTGAGCAAAGTTGCTCAACAAGTCTAAACACTTGGCATATAAGTGAACTCACACCGATATGGATTTAAATGAATCATAGCTCAACAAATGATATCACGATTGTTTTAACATAGCAAAGTTGAGTGGTAATTAAATCAAGAACTAATGTTCGTCCGTCTTTTAACTTAGAACCATACAATGGATATCTATAGGGGATTAACCTAATAACATCCTATGTTATGCATAACATACACTACACTGGACTACTCAAGAACAGTGGTTAAATCTGTTACCCGACACATCATATTTACCCCAATGAATAAGGGTGGTTCATCTTAGTTTGCTTTACATGCAGAGGTCGCCCCAAAACAATTTGGTTTGACTAAATAGCTCATATAAAGAATTATAACAATTCAGTACTTCACGAATAAACATTCATTTTTTAAGTTATGCTGAAACTAGTAGCAATAGCTTCATTTAAGAATTTATAACACATTGCACAAAGTGCATAAATATCATATAAAATTGGTAATATAAATTTGGGTAGAAGACTTGCCTTGATGCGTATTTATAGTTAAACAATAAGCTTAACTTGTTTCGTACATCCAGATTAGTTTATCGCCTAATTATACTTTACAAGTCATATATATATATATATATATATATATATATATATATATATATATATATATATATATATATATATATGTGTGTGTGTGTGTGTGTGTGTGTGTGTGTGTGAGTGTGTGTGTGTGTGTGTGTGTGTGCATGATATGACTATTTTCATAGGCGGCATAAGCCCCAAAACAATTTGGCTCATAATTTCTTGTTTTAACCAAGTGAAACATGATCCCATAAGCATTGCAAAGCTAAGCCACCATGTTTTACCATTCTATAACATCTAATAACAAAATCATAAACCTACTTATACATAAATCCATGATTTTACTCCAGAATATTTGAAATAATTTAAACATTTTAAACTAGTGTTTTTTATCTTTTCTACTCTATACTTGTTTTAAGTTGAGCATGATTACAACTAAGGATTATCATACCTTGCTCTAAACATAAATTGAATTGAGCATGGATGAATCAAAATTAAGCATAATAACAACTAAGATTCTACTTCTTTGAGTGCAAGCTTTACGTTTCTTAAAAATGCAAGACTTTAGCTTTCCTTCTCTCAATTATCTGATTATAGTAATTACCTTTTGTTTTTGTGAATTGGTGAAGATTTATTAAGAATGAGAGTTGTATTTATAGGACTTCCTAAGTTACGGTATTTAGGACCTTAAGCCACCCCACCATTGCTAGTCACCATAGTGAGTCACAAGTTTCATAATCACACTTGGTGGCTTGGTGCATATAAGCTTTCTTAAATGGCCATAATGACCCTCCTTTCTCTACACCACAAATGGCTTCCCACTTGGTTAGGCTCCTAGTTAGTTTAACTAGGTTTTCTTTCCTAGTTCGGTTACTCCAACTAGTTAGCCGTAATCCATGACTTCAACTTTTTCGTATTTCTATCAGATAATTTTTGTATTATTAATATTATCGTACCATTCTCGTATTCTACTCGTATAATATTTCGTATTATACTCGAATTAGTGAATAGTGATTTCGTATTTAGGTTTTAACCCTTAGGTTTATTCTCTTTAATCAATTCTAGGTTTTAACAAGTGTTAAGGTTGGATACTTGAACCAAAACACAATCAAACAAATAAAAATCACATAATACAATTTTAAAGCATAATTCAATCTTCAGTATTCATATAAAGTTGGATTACAAATTCTTAGAAGTTCGGAACATTACATTCACCCCTCCTTAAAAGAATTTCATCCCCGAAATTACAGTAAAATACTAATTAAACAAATGTGGGTAGTTTTACTTTATTTTATCTTTAAGCTCCCACGTAGCTTCTTCTATGGACTGATTTCCCCACAACACCTTAACTGAAGGTATTATTTTATTTCTTAATACTTGCTCTTTCCTAGCAATAATTTGAATAAGAACCTCTTCGTAACGTAGGTCCTTCTCGACCTGAATTGGTTGCTAACTAATGGCATGTTTGTACACTGGTTTATAGGGACGCAATACTAAAACATGAAATACATTATGTATATGTTCTAGTTCTGGATGTAAAGGCTACTTCATAAGCCGCCTCACTTATTCTCCTTAAAATCTCGAATGGCCCTATAGACCTCGGACTTAATTTTCCCTTTTTTCCAAAACGAATCTTCCCTTTCCAAAGGGATACTTTCAAGAAGACATGACTCCCGACTTCAAAGTCTCTTTTCTTCCTATGCAGATCTGCATATCTCTTTTGTCACTCCTAGGCAGCTCGTAACCTTAATTGTATCGTTCGAACTACCTTCGCCGTCTGCTGAACCAGTTCCGGCCCAAGCATTTGTCGTTCCCGGTCCCAACACAGGTGTTCTACACTTCCTCCTGTATAAGGCTTCGTAAGGTGGCATTCCAATACTAGCATGGTAGCTATTGTTGTATGAGAACTCCACCAAAGGTAAGTGGTCTTCTCAACTTCCTTCAAAGTCCATCATGCATGCTCTAAGCATATCTTTCAGCGTTTGAATTGTTCTTTCGCTTTGTCTATCAGTTTGCGGATGATAAGCCGTACTTAGTCTCAACTGCGTTCCCAGATGCTCTTGTAGACCTCTCCAGAAGTTCGATGTGAGTCATGGCTCTCGATCAGACACAATTGAAATTGGAACCCCATGTCTAGAGACTATCTCCTTAATATATAGCTTGGCTAATCGATCTAGGGTGAACTTGATCTTGATTGGTAAGAAGTGAGCAGACTTGGTTAGTCGGTCCACTATTACCCAAATTGCATTATGACCCTTCTGTGTGGTTGGAAGTCCTACTACAAAATCCATTGTAATATACTCCCATTTCCACTCTGGAATTTCCAACGGTTATAACAACCCGCTTGGCCTTTGATGTTCTGCCTTAACTTACTGGCAGGTTAAACATCTACTAACGAATTAAACTACCTCCCTCCCTCTTCATGTTTGGCCACCAGAAATGTTTTGACTTACGTCCTTGTACATTTTGGTGCTACCTGGGTGGACTGAAAACTTAGTACTATGTGCTTCTAACATAATCTCTTCTTTCAACTCTTGTACCGAAGGTACCCATATTCTGGATTCGAATCTTAAGATTTCATCCTTATCTATCTTGAATTTGTTGCCTACATTCTCGGTTATCTTTTTTTTCAATTTCTCATATCCTTCATCTTTCTCTTGAATCTCCTTTATTTTCCCAATAAAGTCGAATTATCTTTCATTACAAATAATTTCCTAGTTGAAACTGAAAGAACTCTCACCTCAATTTCAAGTCTAGAAAATTCTTTAAGCAACTCATCATGAGTTGTTAATACCATCAGTTTCTCCTGATGTTTCCTGCTTAATGCATCTGCAACGACGTTGGCTTTCCCTGAATGATATAAGATTTCACAATCATAATCTTTTATCAATTCCAGCCACCGTCTTTGTCTCATATTTAACTCTCGCTGGTGAAAATATACTTCAAACTCTTGTGATCAGTATATATTTCACATTTTTCTCCATATAAGTAATGCCTCCATATCTTCAAAGCAAATACTACCGCTGCTAATTCCAGATCATGAGTAAGATACCTTATCTCATAATCCTTCAATTGGCGAGAAGCATAAGCGATTACTTTTCCGTGTTGCATCAAAACACAACCTAAACTTTTATGTGAGGCATCACTATAGACTACAAGGCTTCCACTATTAGATGGTAAGGATAACACTGGCGCCATGCTTAATCTTTTCTTCAGCTCTTGGAAGCTTTCTTCACATTTGTTTGTCTAGACATATTTCACTGTCTTACTTGTTAAGTTGGTTAACGGAGTCGTTATCTTCGAAAAATTTTGAATGAACCGTCTGTAATACCCCGCTAAACCCAAGAAACTTCTTACTTCAGTTGGTGTCTTTGGTTGCTCCCAATTCACCATAGCTACAATCATTGACAGATCCACCGCAATTCTATTTTTGTCTATCACATGACCTAAAAACTGAACTTTCACTAACCAGAACTCACATTTTGAATACTTAGCGTAGAGTTGTTCCTTCCTTAGGGTTTCTAGTACACTTCTCAAGTGTTCAGCATGTTCCTCTAGTGTTTTCGAATATATCAAGATATCATCGATGAACACTACTACATACTTGCCTAAGCATGATCTAAAAATCTTATTCATTAAATCCATTAATGTTGCCGATGCATTCGTTAATCCAAAGGACATTACCAAGAATTCATAATGTCCATAGCGTGTTCGAAACGCAGTCTTCGGCACATCTTCGCTTCTCACTTTTATTTGATGATAACCCGACCGTAGATCGATCTTCAAAAAATATTCCGCTCTTTTTAATTGATCAAACAAGTCATCTACCTTAGGTAATGGATACTAATTCTTTATGGTCAACTTATTAAGTTCACGATAATCGACACATAATCTCAAAGTTTTATCCTTCTTTTTGACAAACAACACTGGCGTTCCCAGTGGAGAAACACTAGGTTGAATGTACTTCTTATCCAATAATTCTTGCAAGTGTACCATCAATTCTTTCATCTCCACAGGGGCCATCCTATATGGAGCCTTCGAAACTGGCGCTGTCCCAAGTGCCAAGTCGATAATAAACTCAATCTCCCTATCTGGTGGTGGAAGACCAGGTAAATCATCAAGAAACACATCCGCGAATTCCCTTACAATCGATATTTGGTCAATCTTTAACCCTTTCCTTTAGGTATCTACGATATGAGCCAAATAACCTTTACATCCTTTACCAAGTAGTCTCTTTGCTTGCATTGCTGATAAACAACGAGATTTCCTTGGTAACTGGTTTCGTTGAACACGACCTTAGACTTCGATGCTGTCAAAAGGTTTACACACTTCGATTGGAAATCAATCATCGCATTATGATTGGTTAACCAACCCATTCCCAAAATGACATCGAATTCCCCCAACTAATTAGGAATAAGATCTACTCTCAACTCAAACCCTTTAATCACTATGCAACATTCCCTAAGTACATGCTTAACATGTATTATTTCTCTATTAGCAATTTCTATATTCAAAGGAAAATCTAAGTTTTCTCTAGGCATATATAATTTCTTAGTAAATTCATGCGAAATATAAGAGCAAGTAGCACCCGAGTCAAATAACACAAGCATTTATGGTATTGATCGGAATGATACTTGACACTACGTCTTGAGATCCAATTGCATCTCTCACCGTCATATTAAAGGTCCTCGCCTTGCTCCTTCCTCCGACTTCTCCTCCTTTCTTCGGGCACATTTTGGCCAGATGTCCCTGCTCCCCACAGTTGAAGCATCCACTTTTCTTTGTAGTTGGGCAATTCGTTGCAAAGTGCCCTCCTTGATCACAATTAAAACAAACATTCTTTCCCTTAAAGCACTCCCCCACATGGCCTTCGCCGCATATTTTGCATGCCTCTTTCTTTTTATATTCACTTTCCTTGGTGGTTCCACTATTAGTGTCACTCCATTTTCTTTTATTCTTATTCCCTCTTGAATTATTTTCTCCCTTAGGGTTTCCACCCTCAGTTTTGTTCTTCTTGAACTTAGATAAACGCCTCATTTCCTCCCTTTGCTATTATGGCTTTCTCTAGAACTTGAGTGAAGGTTTCTAGTTGGAATAAGGTCACTTTAGTACTTAACCAGGGCTTCAGCACTTCTTCGAATCTTCTAGCCTTCCTTTCCTCCGTATCAACTTGATGCTGAGCGAATCATTAAACTTAGAAGCATATTAGGGCACGGTCATGTCCCTTGCTTTAATTCTAGGAACTGGACTTCCATCCGATTCTGCATACTCTTCGAGAAATAGTTCTGAACCTTTCCCACGCCATAACTCCTTCTCCGGCTCTATTTTGGTTGACTTCCCACCAAAAGTTAGCCTCTTCTTTCATTAGATAGGTGGCGAAAATCTTTTTCTGATCCTCACCAACCCCAACTATTGTGAATGCTTTCTCTATTGCCTTAATCCAACCTTGAGCTTCTATTGGCTCCAAGGTTCCTTTGAATTCCGGTGGTCCTACATTTTTAAAGTCTTTAAAAGTAACTTGGTTTGGTTGGGGTGCGTGGTTTAAAGGTCGATTCTCTAGGGCTCCTAGTAACATATTGACAATTTGTTGCATAGGATTTTCAGGAGCTTGAACCTCACTCGGTGTTTGTTCTATACTACTACTTGCAGATGCTTGCGTTCTTCTAGTGCCATTTATCTATAATTAAAAGGGAAAAAAACATTAAAAAATATTTCAAGACACATTTCATAAACAAACTTTATATTAATAAGTTTTTCACATTACATTATCCGGGTTATAACATAGCAAAGCTGAGTGGTAATTAAACCAACGTCTTTCGACTTAGAACCATACAGTGGATATAGGGGATCAACCTAATGACATCCTATGTATGCATAACACACACTACACTGGACTACTCATGAACAGTGTTTAAATCGGTTACCCGACACATCATATTTACCCTAATGAATAAGGGTTGTTCATCTGAGTTTACTTTACACGCAGAGGTCGGCCCAAAACAATTTGGTTTGACTAAATAGCTCATCTAAAGAATTATAACAATTCAGTATGATAAAACTGAGAATAGTCTACGCATTTCTTCTTTCCCTTCTTCTTAGAGCCAGAGCTCTCGGGTCTATCCTCTTTAGCTGCAAATGGGGATTTATTTGCAAGAGTGAGCAAAGTTGCTCAACAAGTCTAAACACTCTGTGAACTCACACCAATATGGATTTAAATGAATCATAACTCAACAAAAGATATCACGATTGTTTTAACATAATAAAGCTGAGTGGTAGTTAAACCAAGAACTAATGTTCGTCCGTCTTTCGACTTAGAACCATACAATGGATATATGGGATCAACCTAATGACATCCTATGTTATGCATAACATACACTACACTGGACAACTCATGAACAGTGTTTAAATCGGTTACCCTTAGTCAAAATATCAACAAACTGATGTTCTGTTTTGACAAAAGGTAAGCAAATAAGACCACTAATTAACTTTTCTTTGATGAAGTGACTGTCAATCTCAACGTGTTTCATTCTATCGTATTGTACTGGGTCGTTTGCAATACTAATGTCTTCCTTATTTTCACAAAATAACTGCATAAGCCTTTTAGTTGTAACACCCAAATCTTCGAACGAGGTTCGAAGCACATTAGTTCACATATACCTAATAAGGCGATAGCTCGATATTCAGCCTTAGCACTAAATCTTTCTACCACGGACTGTTTCTTACTACGCCAAGTAACAAGATTACCTCCAACAAATGAACAGTAACCTGATATAGAACGGCGATCCTCTATAGAGTCAGCCCAATCCGAGTCGGAAAAAACTTCAACTCTCATATGACCATGTGATGCGAACAATAAACCTTTTCCAGGAGCAGACTTGAGATACCTCAAAATTCTGTAAACAATTTTCATGTGACAATGTCGAGGATCGTGCATATATTGACTCACTATTCCCACAGCATAAGATATATCAGGTCTAGTATGAGAAAGATATATCAATTGATATCTTTTTCTATCAACCGTAGGTCCTATGCCACCTACTAGATGATGATTAACTTCAATAGGAGAATCAGTATGCTTACATCCCAACATGCCAATTTCTGTTAAAAAATCAAGAACATACTTCCTTTGAGATAGAAAAATCCCACTGGGAGATCTTGCAACTTTAATACCAAGGAAATATTTAAAAGGACCAATAACTTTGATCTCAAACTCTTTGACCAGACTCACTTTGAGATTAACTATCTCTTCTCTATTATCCCCTATCACCACAATGTCATCAACATAAATAATAAGAATGGTAATCTTACATTTTATCTGTTTGACAAATAAAGTATGATTTGTTCGACTCTGCTTGTACACAAATCTTATCATTGCTTTGTGGAATCTACCAAACCAGGCTCTGGGAGATTGCTTCAAACCATATAAAGCCTTTCGCAGTTCACAAACCTTACCCTCGGTGACAGATTGAACAAAACCAAATGGTATTTCCATGTATACTTCCTCCTCCAAGTCACCATGAACGAATACATTTTTCACATTGAATTGTTGAATATCCCAGTCAAAGTTTGTTGCACATGAGATTATGGTACGAGCAAAGTTCATCTTCGCCACAGAAGCAAATGTCTCCTGGTAATCAATTACATGGGTTTGAGGATACCCTTTTGCAACTAGCCTGGCTTTGAGTCTCTCAACTGTCCCATCTGGCTTCTGTTTGACTGTATATACCTATTTGCAACCAACTGGTTTTTTTCCGTAAGGAAGAGTAACTAGTTCCCATGCATCATTCTTTTTCAGGACATTCATCTGCTCAATCATAGCCTGTTTCTAATTCTCATGACTAATTGCTTCTCTCCACCCCTGAGGAACAGATATTAAAGACAAGGAAAAAACAAAGGAGTGGTAGGATGCCGATAATTTATTATAGGCTAAGAAATTAGAGATAGGATGTTGAGTACAAGATCTAACCCATTTTCTAAGAGCAATAGGAATGTCAGTATCATCAGAAGAACAAATAGGATTAGGATTCTCACCGTTAGCATTATCAAGACTAGGTTCGGAGCAAGATTAGTGTAGTGGTGCAGAAATGGTGACCTTATTCTTGCCTCTTCAAACATAGGTCCTAAACTCAGGCTCATTCTCATTCTCATTCTCATTCTATCTAGCACATGACTCTTGTAACTGTAACTCCTCCTGTGTAGAATTATCAGAAACAACAGGAATAGGAGAAGATGGAATAGTAGAACTTGTAATACTAGCCTCAGAACGAAGCTTCTCCTCATCAATAACATCCTCCACCTGAGGAGAAGGTGAAGAAGAATAAAAAGGTTCAAATTCCCAAAAAGTTACATCCCAAGTGAAAATACTTTGTGAGAAGGAGGATGATAACATTTATAACTTTTTTGGGTTGGAGAATAATCAATGAAAACACACCTAAGAGCCTTGGGATCTAATTTTCGCCGAGTGGGAGATTTATCATGAACATAGCACACACAACCAAAAACTCAAGGCGAAGGAGAAGGACTGGTCGTGTGTTGGAGAAAAGAGATGGGACTTTTGTTCCCAAGAATTCGAAAAGGAAGGCGGTTTATAAGAAATGCAGCAGTCAGAACTGCATCTCCCCATAGAAATTTAGGGGTGCTCATGGTGAACATAAGAGTGCGGGCAACCTTTAATACGTGTCAATTTTTCCTTTCCGCTACTCCATTTTGTTCTGGAGTTTTGACACAAGAGGTTTGAAGAATGATGTCATGCTTAGAAAGGTAAGATGCAAAAGCATTACTATTACTATATTCACGATCATTATCACTATGGAGAATTTTGACTTTAGCTTCAAATTGGGTTTGAATCATTCCTAAAAAAAACCAAACGCCTCATTTTTGGAACGAAGAAGATAAATCCAAGTGACACGGGAATGACAATCAATAAAGGTAACAAACCATCCATAACCAGAAGGGGAAACAACCCGAGAGGGTCCCCACACATCAGCATGTATAATAGCAAAAGATTCAGAATGTCGACTGTTAATAGCAGAATAAATAGAACGTTTGTGTTTTCCCAATTCACAAGGTTCACACAATAACTGAGTTTTATTACATTGTTTAACTAAAGATGAAAATAAAGACTAATACAGAAAAAGAGGGATGTCCCAAATGTTGATGCCATTGATGGAGAGAGGTCAGGCTAGTGTCAGAAGTAGACTAAAGGGCCTAAGTAGAGAACATGTTAGACGAGGGAACATCTAAATAATAAAGACCACCAACTGTACTACCACTGTCAATCATCTGCCCCGTCACCAAGTTCTAAAAAACACAATGAGTTCGGAAAAAAGTTATTGAACAGTGTAAGGATTCAGAAAGATGTTGGACAGATAATAAATTTGCAGTAAATGAAGGAATATGAAGAACAAAAGATAATGTCAATGAAGGAGTACAAACTCCAGAACCATTCCTAGAGATCATCAGTTACTCGAAACTTGTCTTTTTCAGAACAATGTTTATATGAAGTAAAGAGGGTGGAGGACCCAATCATATGCTCGGACGCACCTATGTCAATGATCCAACTAGAGCAAGTTGATGAAACATTAAAAGTACAAGACTGTATACCTGACTAGGCATAATGAGAAGTAGATTTGAAATAGAATTTCTGAAAAGCCTCAGGAGTGAGTTTAGTAGTGTCTGAAGCATTGGACGTATCAACAAGTGTTGTAGTAGTCACATAGGCCTAATAACCACATTCACGACTACTACCAAACCGACCCTCTCGCCCTTTAGGACGTCCATGAAGCTTGAAACAACGATCCCTAATATGGTTCTTTCCCCCACAGTAATCACATTCGCAGGATTCCTTATCAACATGAGACTGAATAGTGGAGCCAAACTTAGAATACGAAGCAACCATGGCTGATCGATCAACAGAATATAGAACCATCACCCGACGCCTACTTTCCTCTTGTTGGACTCTAGCATGAGCCTCTCGCAGTGATGGAAAAGGTGTCTGACCAATCAACTATGCTCGAACTTAACAAAATCTATATTCAAACCGGCCAAGAAATCCACAACTGTATCTTCACTCACAAACTTTTGATAAGCAACTGCATCTTCTAGACATTTAGCCGAAAAAACCAGATAATGATCAAGCTCCTGCCAAAGTGCATTAATTTCTACAAAATATTGTGCCACTGACTTCTCCCCTTGACCCAACTCACGGATTCGTTTACGGATATCATATGCCTTAGACATATCACCAGAAACAGAGAAGGTTTGAGAGATAGCCTCCCAAAATTCATATGCAGTGTCTAAGAACATGTAACTACTCCGCATGCTGGGTTCCATTGAGTTAAAAAGTTATGTTTTCACCATAGAGTTATCCGATTTCCATTCTTCCTGGGCCACACCTGCTTGTGTAGGTATGGTTGTTGTAAATTGATGAAATGTTGCATCCGGTTAGCTTCAATTGACATACGGCATGCTTGAGATCAAGCAAGATAATTATTTCCATCCAACTTAAATGGTCTAAGAACCAAAACAGAGTTGAGATGATTTCTAACCAACTGCTCATTATTTGTTTCAGTAGTACTAGCACTATTAACGGAACTAGATTCTGCCATGGTGAGATAATAGGAGCAACAAGAATCCAAGGATAATTTAAAGGCTAAAAAAAACTGGCAGCGAGTTATTCCAAAAAACCAAAGTAGTGCAGTTGATTGTACTAAACCTTAGAACCACTCTTATGTTAGCCCACTTCAATTAGCAGTAAAGAAAGCTTATGTATATGGCAAAGAGTGCAGAAGAATTAGAAATATAACAGTAACAATAAGCAACGAATGCTACTTACAGAGAAACAATGAGTAAGCCTCCAAGACCACTGTAGAAGGCAAGAGAAGAGAGAATCAACCACCCTGAAAGAAGTTGCGTCGGTAAAGAGTCGCCGAAAATTTCTCACGCGCCGGCAGAAGGAGGCGGTTGGTGTCGACAGAAGGAGGCGTGTGGCATCGGCAGCAGGCACGTGAGGGCGCGAGGGTCAGTGGGTGTCGAAGATGATTTTCTGGTGGTGGTCGCCCGGCAGTGTAGAAGCCTAATATGGCCTCAATTTCTCAATACAAGCTGGTCTTGCTAGGTTTCTGAAGGAAAATATGAATAGCAGCGAGATAGCTTCTGTTAATGGAACGAGGCTTTAATACCATGATAAAACTAAGAATAGTTTATTTCATTGAAGTTAATTCTTTCTATTACATAGATTGATATATATACACAAGTATCCTAAATACAGTTATGATAATTCCTAAATTACAGTAATGTGTACACACTGATTATGAAAACTACAATTATATTATATCTATGTCATATCTCTTCACGAATAAACGGTCGTTTCTTAAGTTATGTTGAAACTAGTAGCAATAACTTCATTCAAGAATTTATAACACGTTGCACAACGTGCATAAATATCATATAAAAATGGTAATATAAATTTGGGTAAAAGACTTACCTCGATGTGTATTTATATTTAAACAATAAGCTTAACTTATTTCGTAAATCACTAAATCCTACACAATTTTAAGTGTATACGCGGATTAGTTTATCGTCTAATTATACTTTATAAGTCTTATATATACGTGTGTGATACGACTATTTTCATAGGCGGCATAAGCCCCAAAACAATTTGGTTCATAATTTATTGTTTTAACCAAGTGAAACATGATCCCATAAGCATTGCAAAGCTAAGCAATCATGTTTTGCCATTCTATAACATCAAATAACAAAATCATAAACCTACTTATACATAAATCCATGATTTTACTTGAGAATATTTGAAATAATTTAAACATTGTTTTGAGTTGAGCATGATAACAACTAAGGATCATCATACCTTTACTCTAAACATAAATTGAATTGAGCATGGTAACTACTATGATTATGCATATTTCTACTCTATATATGAATCAAAATTAAGCATAATAACAACTAAGATTCTACCTCACGGAGTGCAAGCTTTTACGCTTCTTAAAGACACAAGACTTTAGCTTTCCTTCTCTCAATTATCTCATTATAGTAATTACTCTTTGTTTTTGTGAATTGGTGAGGATTTATTAATAATGAGAGTTGTATTTATAGGACTTCCTAAGTTATAGTATTTAGAAAATTAAGCCACCCCACCATGGCTAGTCACCATAATGAGTCACAAGTTTTATCATCACACTTAGTGAGTCACCGAGTCTAGTCACTCATATGCCACAACTCACCACACAATTCCTTGCAACAAAACAAAGAAGCAAAGTCTCATTTGCCAACTAATTAATAAAGGAAAAACTTGTACATACATAAGCTATATGCATATAAGCTTTCCTAAATGGCCATAATGGCCATTCTTTCTCTACACCATAAATGGCTTCCCACTTGGTTAGGCTACTAGTTAGTTTAACTAGGTTTTCTTTCCCTAGTTCGATTACTCCAACTAGTTAGTTAGCCGTAATCGTTGACTTTGACTTTTTCGTATTTCTATTGTATAATTTTCGTATTATAATCGTTTTAGTCTCGTGTTCTACTCATATTAGTGAATGGATTTCGTATTTAGGTTTTAACCCTTAGGTTTATCTCCTTAATCAATTTTAACATGTGTTAAGGTTGGATACTTGGACCAAAACATAAAATCAAACACATAATACAATTTTAAAGCATAATTCAATCTTTATTATTCATATAAAGTTGGATTTCAAATTGTTATAAGTTCGGAACATTAAATGACCAAGTCACACTGTCTCATTGGAGATTGGAGATCAGAATGATTGCAGTTACTAAATGCACACATTTTTATTTTGGAGTTACTCATGTTGGTAAACTTCTATTTTTCAGTGTACTACGACGTGAAGTCTTACAGAAAGGATTTTGTGATAAACTCAAAGGAATTTCATTGTATCCATGTGCTCAAGGCAGAGAACGTCTCCTTGTTAGAGCATCCAACCCAAAACCATATCCTAATGGTTGAAGTAGTCCAAACCCCTATATATTAACTTGAAAGCTTTATTTTACCAACGTGGAACAAGTTCTCCCACATCCTCTATCACAGGCGACCCCAATTCACGCACTAAGCCCAGACAAAAGAGAACAGAACAGAACAGACTCAGTAACAGACATTGAAACGGGATTCAGACATGGCATAATTAATTGCTCTAAACGTCGGGTTCAAAAATGAGAGATTGTATCAATCACAGATTTTCAGATTGGGTACAAAGTTCAAACAGACAGAAAGAGATTGCAAATATTCAGATATAGGAAAGGTGAGCATTGTTAAAGCAAGAAAGATCGACAATCCTGAAATAGCCAATGATAAGAGGCAAACCCCCAACCAATCATCCTCCGAAAAATGAATGCCTTTTCATTGACTACTTTTAGAATGAGTAAGAAAGAGGGAGAAAAGACAAGAATCCTTGAGAAATGAGCGGAGCTAATGATTGGTAAAGAAGTCGGAGGCCGAATTTGCTTCATGTTACTTTGTGCCATAGAGAGTAAGTATCCAAGAGTAACCTGCAACAACTTTTGCACCAGAGGCAACTTCTTTGAAACCAGATTCCAAATCCACGTACCCCCAACCCGACCACTGACAGATTGGATGCCAACCAGCCAAATGCTCTCATTTCTCCTCAACTCTCAACCAAAGGGAGTGACGCATAAACCTTCCTTGGGCATTAAGATAACCCTACTGGAAGCCCAAAAAGGAAAAGAAAATAAATGTAAACTAGACAAGCAAAACTAGAACAAAGCATATTTTCCCCGGCCCAAGAGAAATACACACCCTTCCAACTCTCTAACCGCTTGAGAATGAGCTGAATTACCAAATCCCAGAGAAACTGATGATGAATCATGTAGACAAACTCAAGAAAGAATAAGATTAAAGAAGACAGTTTAGAATTCAACTCAACCTTCAAATGGGGTCAATGAGAAAGCGTATGTGGTTGGCATTCAAATTGATGCTGAATGGTCCAAGTATAGGCTAATGGAAATTGCAAGAGATAGTTTTATTAATGTTTATGGATAAATAATAAATTCATTGTAATGATTCTTTTAAATATAGTAGGTAGTAATTAGGAATATAGGTTCATTAGGTTCACTAGGTTGTTTAAGTATTTTAGGTATCAAATTTACCAAGTACAAAGTTTAGGTAACTGCATTTTTTTTCTTTATTAGGATACTTATTTCTTACTAGTATTCGATTTTACTTGGTCCCTATTATTAGAGTTTATTTGGTCTATAAGTTTTAGGTTTTCTATGCAAGTATCGTAATCCCTGCATACGTAGAGTTGAATTATTTGAGATAAAGTTGTGTTCTTTTGTATATTTCTATTGATTTCTTGCGAGAATATGTTTCTCCTTCACCCTTCTTTCTTCCTCCTTTATCCCTTCTCTAATCCTTCTAAGCCTTGTATCAAGCCTCAATCTCATATTAGTATTATTCAACACTACCTTCTATTGATGGGATTATATAACTTTATGTAGAACTAAAAAAAATGAATTCTAATATTATTTAGCGACTTAGGTAACCAAATTTATTAAGGAAACAGACTAATAATTACTAATCTAAAGTAATCTACCTATTATAAATAAAACATCTGCAATAACTACAATTAATTTATCCTAAACTGTGTTACTCAGACTCGGATGGAGTGTCCGGTTGGACACAGTATCCGACACGGGTACTTCTCAATTTTGCCGATTTTTTACACTAAAGTGAAGTATCCAAGTGAAGTATCCAATTTTTGGACACGGTGTCGGACACGGGTACTTCAGGGCAAAGTGAAGAGTCCGAGTAACACAGATCCTAAATACTAATACAAAATAATTATCAAATAGACTCTTGAAATTTCCATTAGCCGTCTTGTTCCATTTCACGTCATTAATAACCTAGACTACTAATAATTGTGTACTATAAGTAAGACAATAATTTATGCACAAAATATAATATCAAAATACTTAACAACTAAACTCTTACAATTCCCAATAGCCTTCTTGGCATCATTCTCCATTTCATTTGAGAAAACTCATCCACGAGTTTTGAAGGAATAATGAAGGGACACATGAACAAAGATCTATCCGTCACTGAACCTTAAATTTCCAATTTCCATCTCAATTATTATAATTTTTGATAATATAAAGATAAAATGGACAACTTCAAAGAAGTTTGAGACGGCTACACACTATCTGTCTAAATGAGCATCAGCATTATGCAGGCTCACAAACTTCCTAATTCAAATTTGTATTTCCAAATTAAACTAAATAATAATATTTCCGAGCAAATATAGATATCCTAAATCCCTACTGATGATTAAAGTACATAAATTACATCAATTATTTTCACATTAAACATAATAAAACTATAAAAAATCTCTTCTTTGCTCTTGACTTAGGGTCCCCTTTAGAAGGTGGTTTAGGTTGGTCTCAAATACCAATATGGTACGCAAATCTCATTTATAATAATCTCACACCAAACAATTACAATAAATCACTAACCATAAGATAATAAAGTACATCACTATCTATAATACTCCAAAACAACTTTTCTAATCTTAATTAGATAATAACATAACTATCAAAGTTGTAAATTAATTAAACAAAAAAATTTAGAACATTTTTATTATTTCAACGGGCTTTTAAAGCCTCTTACATTGGTTCAACCCATAGTTGTTACAGCGCCATGGCTAGACACAACGGTAGTTGACCGCCAGGACGCCTAGGCGATAAGATGCCCACTATGGCGTTCATATGGCGACAAGTCGTTAACAATGTGCAATTTATATATTTGTTTATTTTACTTCAAAAGTATATTGAACAATAAAATTTAATATACATTAAAACTCAAAACATCACAACTAACACTAACTATGAAATACAATTAAAAACACAATTTTATTAATACTTCACAAATTCAAAAATAAAACAATTGACATTGAAAACTGATGATTAAAATGCATCAATTATTTTCACATTAAACATAATAAAACTTCCCGATAATAAGTATAAAAAATCTCTTCTTTGCTCTTGACTTGGTATCCCCATCAAAAGTTGGTTTAGGTAGGCCTCAAATACCAATATGGCCCCATACAAGAGTTTTAGGGCAAAGGATACAAAACTCACAAAACAAATCTCATGCAAATCTCAATTATAATTATCCCACACCAATCAATTACAATAACTAACTAACCATGAGATAATAAAGTACATCACTATCTATAATACTCCTAAACAACTTTTCTAACCTAAATTGGATTATATTGTTCAACTGCACATGAGCTTCAGGCCTCAACCTGAACTTGGCCCTCAGTAAAGGCAGTTTAGTGTAGCCTCACTTTAATGTTATAGGATTATTACTTACGCTTCTTAAGGCCCAATTTCAGATTAATAAGATTACAAGAATACAAACAAAAACTCCAACAATGGCAATTGAGATTATATTTTGGATTGGAGGTAGTATTATTTTACACATTCAAAATAACTCTACTATATTCAGCACAACAGTGACTAAGAATCGCATATTAGACCCTAAATGAAACCTCAATCATACAATCCCATCCACTGATGCCTTCAACGTTTTCTCATTCATTTATCTCATCTTTTGTTGGTAAGTGACGCCTTCAAGAGGTTAATTTCAACAGTAGAAGGTTTTTATTATGTCATCTGCCCCAAGTTCAAATTAAAATTTTCCAACAGGCATCACAAGTATCTAAACAGTCGGTAAAAGCAATTCAGAAAAAGTTAAAGCGTTTATTTATTTATTTATTTTCTTCTGAAAAACAAGAACAGCGGTAAAGAGAAGTCTTACATTGTATGCCTTCCATCCTTGAACTGATACAACTCCCTGAGGTAGAATCAAAGGAGCATAACTTGATGGGCTTTGCCAACGTGAACTTGGAATAAAAGATGCTCTAGACAATGGCCAATTTGTTAGTCCACCTGGGTATGACTGCTGACCAGGAGTTGTTGGAGTATGTCCCGTAGGATAAACTGGAGAACCACGAAATGAGACCATCATATTAGATGGTTGTGGGTGATGGAACTTGCAAGTGCCACCAAATTTGCATTGTCCAGTTCTCAAATAGTAAGCACATTCAATTTCGTTCTATGGGCAAAAGAGAGGAAACTATAATCAGAACATGAAATTTCAGTGTACTTAAGAAGCATATTAGCCTAACAAAGTAAGAGATACAATGCCAAAATGTCTCGCCCAGGAGGTGAGAAGAGTTGAGAACAAAGTGTGAACAGGTGCACATGGATGCGGTTTTTGTTTTGTACTTTTTTTCTCTTTGATATTTTGTACTTCGCAAGAGGTTTGTTCTATTTTAGTTTTATAGCTATTGCTCATGACATTTTAAAGAGGATTGACATTTTGCAATTTCAGCTGATTATTGTCAAGTGATTCTTTTTTTTGTGTCTAGATGTAAAGCAGTACAGATTTTTGTTATTCCAGAAGAATATGATAACCGATTCACTTCGTCAATTACTTTAATGGGTATTGACTTTTCTTGTACTTGATTTTGTCATTCTATGAATATCTCTGACTCATGGATTTTCCTCGTAAAGACATACTATAAATTATCAACAACACATGACTATTTTATATTAGCAAAATTATGCAGATCAAATTGTGTCCTTCCAAATTTTATTGCTTCCTTTTGATATAATATAGCATTATTTATTACATAACCTCCCATATCCATAGTGTATTTTCCAAAATTCACCATTTTGGCACTCATTACTTAATCATTCTTAAACATATGTTCAAGATATAAAACAACCAACCAGGATGTACATTGCAATAAAATATGAAGGAAAGGAAAATGAGAAGCATAGTTTTGTGAAGCATTTGTGCCACGTTTCTATGAATATGTATTTCAAAACTAATTTTTTTTACATAAATAAATTAAATAATTAAGAAAAGAAGAGGGAAAACTAAACGTCCAAACCGGTCGAAGAGGATAGCCCAAGACATTGAGTGGCACTCTTCCAGCAATCCCAGCTTTGTCTCTAGGATGATGAAACTTGCACGTCGCTCCAAATTTGCAAGTTCCCGTCTTTAAGTAGTACTGGAAAGAGTTCAAACAATTTAATATAAAAAGTGAACCAGATCTAAATTGATGAAATAAAGCTCATACAGGCAATACAAAGAAGTCTTCAACAGATTTAAAACTACAAAACAATCACACTCAACAAAATAAAATGAACTTTATATTTAATTAAAAAATTGAAAAAAAATAATTTGAGATTTAGATGTAAGGAGTTACGAACACCAATAAAATCCAGGTGTTTGCTACTCATCTAAAAATAAAAAAGCAAAAGTAAAATGCCTCCTCTTTGACATTCGGTAATCAACATTCAAATAATAAGGATGCATAAAATCAAACATTATACAGAAGCATGTGCTACAAAATTGTATTCCCCGCATAAATATACACTAGTAAAACAGCTCTCGCATATTAGCCATCATTTCCTAGACCAGCCCTCTAAAGAACAAGAAGGAAAAATCATAAAAGCGGCTTGTCCATAAACATGTCTACTACTTAGATAAATTACCCTGAGAGCCGAAACACTTGCATAGTAGTTGGTAAAGCATGAAACACATTGTTGCACTCATCTTCTAAAAGCTAAAACTTTTGAATTAACTAGTGAATAAACATGATATCAAAGCTCTCAATTAGTATTGTCTTGCATTCTAAACTACTTGCTTACATTTTGTTCCCTTGTTATATTAGTACCAAGAGCAGTCTGCAGAGCTTGTGCATTGTGATGGGAATTGTAATGCCTTAGGTTCAAACCTACTGGCTTACATTTGGTTTCCCCAATATCTTATTGTGTGCCCTATAATGCTCCTTAATTCATCTCTTCCAAGCAAGGGTTGCATGTGAGGAGTTATAAACTATGTTATATATTGGTCAATACATTCTTACAGATTTAAGCTTTTAAAGAACCTTGTAACTTAACAGTAGCCTAATGAAATGCTTCTTTCTAACCATTCATTTGCAAACACTGGATAGGAAATGTACAAAACCATTAAGATCATTCTTATATCTTCCAGGGAAATAAAGAGTTAAAAAAGAATGAGTTACTTTTATAAGAAAATGACTGAAAATAAGTACATGCCTGACATTCAAGTTGTCCAATTCTTTCAGGATACTCTCCTTTCATCCTTGCAGTGGCAATAGCCTGTATCAACGTAAGAAAATAAATCATTAATTTATGAAAAAGAAGATTGGAACAATGGAAGAGGTGGAATTCATGAAACTAGTAGTTGTAATTTGATGATCCAGGATCCTATAGAACAAGCCAAACTGTATTGACATGCATACATGTGAAAGGAAGTAATTGTATCGAATTATCTGCATAAGAAATAAGCATCTCTAAGTAAGCACTCAATAACGATTGGGACAAGAATTTAATCATTTATAATTTTGATTCAAAGAAAAAATGAAAGTCAGGAGATTGAAAAGTTATGAGATTGGGTAGGCTCCAATAAGACAAGCCAAATATAACCTTAGTAGCAAGAGGATGAGAGAATGGTATTCACAAGCTTGCATAAAAATTGCTGCATTACTCTGGGTCACATTAGATAATGCATGGCATATGACTATGGTTTCAGAAGAAGCATGTGCATAGCAGCATGCTTTTCGCATGTAGGTATTTGTTTGTGTATACATGTATACATCAGTTTCCTAGAACCACAATATTAGAGAGAGATTAAGACTTTGGGAAATTAGAAAGATGAAATGGCAGAGATTAACTGAGAATGGTAAAGAAAAAAAATAGTGAAGCAAAAGACTTAATTAGAATTCCTTATCAAAAAATAACTTTAATAAGTTCTAACAAGAGAAGTATGCTATAACGTGAGGGTCCAGCTCAAATGTCAGCACATTTGTAGAACTTCCACAAAAATAAAGCTTTGAAGAATCCGTCACCATTCACCAAACTCACTTGACAATTTACAAACACTCACTCATATAATAATGAACTCTGAATTTAAATTAACTTTCCAACCAGCTGCAGGATTTACCAGTTTCCTGTTAGTAGGATGATTAAATCGGCATGTCGCCCCAAATCTACATAGACCTGTTCTAATGTAATAAGAACAATCAGGCTCTCCTTCACGCACAGGATAATTTCCGGATTCCATTGCCTCCCTTGATCTCAAATTCATCTGCCACAGTGCATCTGAAACATCATTGGAACAGGCAGTTGACTGAGTTAGAAATTTCAGAACACCAAAATGTGACAGTTTTAATATGCAAGCGTGCATACTCATTATCTAAGTAACACCACCGAGTGTGTGTGTTTGCACACTCGTGAATATTATTATCCAAGTAATTTTCTGTAAATAAGAAATTGACTACTTGGTGGTAACAATCATATAAGTATAATAGAAAATATTGAAAAACTAATAAAAAAGGTAATTAATTTAAAAGATAATAACAATACGAGCATAAAAAAAACAAAGACCCATTGATATATTTAAATAAAAACTCCATCTTTTACATAAGAGAAATAAAACTAAATAGAAATTTAGGTGAAATACAATCATCAAATATAAATCATTTTACATGTCATGATCGAAAAAAATGCTAGAGGCACAAATCTTGGAAAGGTCAATTGCATAGTTAGATGCTAAAAATATGATCAATTTGCACAGTTTTCAGTATCTCAAAACTTCATATTGGGTTGTCGTTGCACTGTTCTCAAGATAACACATAAAATGGGACTGAAACAATTAAAGGCCGCCTAAGTTATCAAAGCTACATCACGTTTACCATCGATCACACCCAAAATACGACCAGTTCAAACACATGAAAAAACCCAAATTCAAACTAAAATCGCAGTTCAAAAATTCATATATACATGAATATAGGAGAGGTTTATATTACCTTCATCCAAGGAAGAAGGGCCCTCGGTCACGGTCGCTCGGGACATCGGAATTCCGGTATCGAAGTCCATATACAAACTTCCATCACCAACGCGTAACGCAAGCAAACCACGCCGGAACTCCCATTGATTAAATGCGGAGAGAGATACTTCAAAAAGAAATGGAAACTGAGAGAAGAGAGATAAAGTTCTGAGAGAGAATTGGAAGAGCACTTCTCCTCTCCACAAAAACGAGGGGTAGGGAGAGAATTAAAACACACCAGTCATCAGTTTTGCTTTTTCACGCCCGCGTTTGTGCTAATAATAACGTCTAAAATTCCTCTCCTACTCACCAGCTTATTCAACAACCCTACTCGCTGTATCTTTGCCACAAGTGTCACCACATACTCCTTTTCTTTTTCTCCCTTTTTTTTGGTGAAAATAATTAAAAAATTAACATTCATCCTACTAACTATAACTAATTATCATGGAACGCACATTCCCTTTTTTCTTAACACAAGCTTACTAAACCCGTGCGAAGCACGGAAATCATAAATAATAATTTATAATATTGTTAAAGAGTTAAATGTATTTTGTATTTTCTAAGTGTATCGTATTTTGTATATTATGTCATATATTTTAAAACATGACCGATGAGTAGATTTTATACTTATAATTTGGGTACTCTTAACTTAATTATTTTGTAAGTTCTTAAGTATTTTTAGTTTTTAAGTATTTTTAATTCATTTTTATGCATTTTAGTATTTTTTTTATGTAGGAATCGAGTTTTGAGATGAGAAATGTGACAACCCAAATTCGAGTACCTTTAAACTTTAGATATGATGATCCACGATACTAAACATAAACATACATATCCATGCATTCATACTAATAGGAATGTAATTACTAGCTATTTGTTAGGCCACGCCGTTCAGAAAGAGGCCTAAAGCCAAATCCCAAATATCTAGGATGAAGTGGACGAGAAGATCGTGGCAGTTGAGAGTTTTACGTTGTAGTTGAGAGTTTTACGTGTCTTTCCATTATTGCATGTTGTTTTCGTTAGTTATGCTCTGTTTTACGTGTGTTTAAGTTTCCCTTGTATTTCGGTTTGTTGGTACATGGTTTTGCTTATTTAAGCAGCCAATGCCTTTGTTATAGATCAGAAAGTATTTTGCAGTCAAATTGGGTACTTTTCTCACCCGAGGAGAAAATCATTTTTCATTCACCTTTGTGTATTTGTTGGGACTTATCAATTGGCATCAGAGCCATGGCAACCAATAAGGAACGTCTTGAGCAGTTGGAGGAGGGGCTACATCGGATGGAGCTTGGCATGGCGGACAGGCTTCGGCTTGTGGAAGAAACTCTCAACCGCCTCTCTAAAGTGTTACTCGCAAAACCGGAAAACCCCAACCCCGATAACCATCATCAGGAAGGAAACCATCACCGAGAAGGTAACGACGGAGGAAGGCTGGTGGTGTCTTCCAAAACAGCAAAGCTTGAATTTCCCCGATTTTTAGGGGATGATCCGACTGAATGGTTCAATCGTGTGAACCAATTTTTTGAATTCCAGAATACTCCTGCAGCACAAAAAGTATCCTTAGCCTCTTACCACTTGGAAGGCGAGGCTAACTAGTGGTGGTAGTGGATTCGCAGAACATTTCGGGACGAAGGTTGCGTGATTTCATGGGAGAAATTTGAGGAAGAACTTTGGGCTCGCTTCGGACCATCGGAGTGTGAGGACTTCAACGAAGCTTTCTCCCGAGTTAAACAGTTAGGGACTTTGAGAGACTACCAGCGCGAGTTTGAAAAACTCGGCAACAGAGTCCAAGGATGAACTCAAAAAGCATTGGTGGGGACATTCATGGGTGGCTTGAAGGCTGAAATAGCGGATGGGATTCGGATGTTTAAGCCACAGTCACTCAAAGAGACCATTAACTTGGCACGAATGAAGGACAACCAACTAGCACGACAAAGAAAGTTCATGCGGCTACCACCTGCGAGAGCTCCGTTAGTTCTTCCACAAGACACTCGTGTAGCTCCTACTACACCTACGAGACCCATTAAACGTTTGTCTTGGGAGGAAATGCAGAGGAAGATAGCACAAGGGCTATGTTTCAACTACGATGAACGTTTTACAGCAGGCCATAGATGTCGAACACCGTAGCTATTACTCTTGGCGGGGCATGCGAATAACGGTGAGGACATTACTGAACAACAAACACCGAAAGATGACCACGGGGGAGAGGTCGCAGAAGTACAAGAACCTGAAGTTGAACCTGAAATCACGTTACACGAATTGATCGGATGGACTGCCCCAAGAACAATGCGTATGACAGCAACGATGGGTTCCCTCGAAGTTGTGGTACTGATCGACAGTGGGTCAACACACAACTTCATTAGTGATCGTCTGGCAAGCATGCTACGATTACCAGTGGTACCAACAGAAACATTTACTGCTCGGGTTGCAAATGGCGAGCGTTTGAAGTGTCAAGGGCATTTTGATAAGGTAATGGTAAATTTACAAGGAACTAAGTTTTATCTCACCCTCTTCTCGCTGCCGTTATCAGGTTTTGATCTTGTGCTTGGCATTCAATGGCTGGAAATGTTGGGTTCTATGGTTTGTAATTGGAAGCAATCAACCATGGAATTCATTTGGGATAATCAAGTCCGACAATTGCAGGGGATAAGCAAGCAAGCCATTCAGGAGGCTACCTTGAAAGAAATAACAAAAGACTGCCGAAGAGACCATGCGTTGTTTGCAGTAAGCGTTTGTCCAACCACAGAAGCCGCATCACAAGAGAAAATCGACGTCATGAAAAAGCAAGATGTGCTACGGATATTGCACGAATATAAGGACGTGTTCATGGAACCCTCGTGTGTACCACTAGTGCACGAGGTAGATCACTGCATTACACTTAAAGAAGGCACTGAACCGATTAATGTACGACCCTATTGATATGCCCATTTTCAAAAAGAGGAGATCGAAAAGCAAGTTCAAGAGATGCTAAACTCTGGGCTCATTCGTCCTAGCACCAACCCATTTTCTTCGCCAGTTTTGCTAGTAAAGAAAAAAGATAGAAGTTGGCGATTTTTCACGGACTACCGCGTGCTTAATATCGCCACCATCAAAGACCGTTTCCCTATTCCAACGGTGGACGACATGCTCGATGAATTATATGGCGCCTCTTATTTTACAAAGTTGGATCTACGGGCCGGATATCATCAAGTAAGAGTAAATTCTTCCGATATTTCTAAGACTACTTTTCGTTCTTATAATGGCCATTACGAATATCTTGTAATGCCTTTTGGCCTTTGTAATGCACCCTTTAATTTCAGGCCATTATGAACTCTATATTTCGACCTTACCTTCGAAAATTCATCTTAGTTTTTTTTGATGATATTCTCGTATATAGTTCAACTTGGGAAAAACATGTAAATCATGTTGACCAAACCTTAGAAATCTTGAGGTAGCATAAATTTTTTGCTAAGGCAAGCAAGTGTATATTCGGCCAGCAAGAATTGGAGTATCTGGGGCATATCCTCACGCCTCAAGGAGTAAAAGTTGATGACAAAAAAATTGCAGCCATGCTTGCTTGGCCCCGACCTACTAATATTTTTGAATTACATGGTTTTTTAGGCTTAACAGGGTATTACAGGAAGTTCGTTCAGAATTATGGCATCATCGCAAAACCTCTTACCCACTTACTCAAGAAGCGAAAATTTGGATGGAATGACGATGCCGAAACAGCTTTCTCAGCTCTTAAAGAAGCAATGACCACCACTCCCATTTTGGCGATGCCCAATTTTAATGATTCATTCACCATTGAAACTGATGCCTCAGGAGACGGGATTGGCGCAGTTTTATCGCAACAAGGCAAGCCCATTGCATTTATGAGTCGAGCACTGGGGGTTACAAAAAAATCTTGGTCAACTTATTCCAAGGAATTGCTGGCAATTTTGGAGGCTATACGCTTGTGGCATCCTTATTTATTGGGAAAAAAGTTTTTTATCGTCACTGACCAACGCAGCCCGAAGTATTTTTTGGAGCAGCGTGTGGCAACACCTGAGCAACAGAAGTGGGTAGTCAAATTGATAGGCTACGACTATGAAATTATTTTTCGTCCAGGCCGTAACTGTAACGCCCCAGAAAATCGAACCTTTGTAAATACTTTTAATAATGAATAAAATAATATTATTTATTATTATTAGGTATTGATAAGATGATTGTCGTTTTATAACCTAGAAATGTCGGAACGTCGTAGTATTTTAACTACGTAAGAGAATTAAAGTGTTTGAATTTCTAAGACGAAAATAAAAGCTTTCCGAGAAATTTTTCGAAAAACTCTATTCATCAATTTCTGCTCGGGAATTATTTTTGAACTTTCGAGAAATACGTAACGTTATAATATCAAGGTGATATCGATTATGTAATAATAATCTAGGTATGGAAAACGTAATATTTCGCATGTGGACCTAATTTGGGAACGTTAGGTTTATTAAGTGTAAAGGAAGAAAGTTGTGATCGTATAATGTGTATACATTGTATGAAGTAATGAATGTAAGTATAATACGACGTATTGTACTATTTTGTATGAAGAATGAGAAACGTATATTAAGAATTAATATACAAGCTAGCATACGAAGATTATACGTGGGGTATAAATGTTAAGTTGTTTAATTAAAGGTAATGGACTTGTAGGATTATTAACCTAATAGTATAAGTCCAATAGAAGTGACAATCAAGCCCAAGTGTTTGATAAGTCATGAGTCCAAATTATGGAAGTATAAGCCCAATAAGGAATTAGCTTGATTAGTTAACAAGCCCAATGACTAAGCCATGATCCATGGGGCAAACCAAGGGTGAAATGGGTAGACTTGATGGGCAAACATTTTGTTTGGTGCCCAAGTGTTGTGATGAGTAAGAAAGGGAAGTGGCTAGCAAGTTAACTTAGTTGTAAGGTAATGAATAGTAAGGAGGTGGAATGAGGAGGTGGATTAAAGGAGGTGGGATGTTTAAAGTCCATAATGCCCTAGCTTTGGAATGCCTATAAATACCAAGCCTCATTTCATTTATTGGTTGTTATTTTATCCAACACTTTCCTCTCAAAGATAAGCTACTTAATTGGTAGAGAGAATAAGCACTTTTAAGTCAAAGCTTCCTTTGTTAGATTTTCCAAGAAGAAGAAGTTAGACATCAAAGGTAATGATCTTGTGTCCAATATTCTTCCATCTCTATCATAATAGGATGATAAGAGAAGTGTAATTAATGAACATGTATGCTAAGAACATATAAGAATTAAGTTATGAATGGACTTAAGCCGAATAAGTTGAATAAGCAACTTGAACTCTAATAAGTTGTTAGAATCATGAAGAACTTATCATATGTTGTCATATGATGTTAGTATGTTGAATATAGTATGAGAACATTGATTGATGGACTTAAGTTCATAGTAAGTCATAAGCATAGAAATTTGTAGTTCATAAGTTAAATAAGTCATTGACTTATGAGAATAAGTCAAAACCTACTTTGATTATAAGTTGGTGTAATAAGTAACTTGTAATGATCATATGTTGGTTGAAATCCATTTAGAATTATTAAGAATGTAGTTTTGCCGGAATTCACACGATTGGACGATTATCGTCAAATTTGTGAAATTCTCGGAATGAAAGTCATATTTTGTGTTTGAAGTCGGAAACATTGGTTTTTGATGGAGACAAGTCATATTTGGCATTCTAGAGTTGCGGACTCAAAAATGACCGAATTTCGACTTAGAACGAAGAAACGAGCATTGAACGTTCACGGACGTTTACCGTTTTCGTTAAAAATGAACTCATAGGTGAAATTTTAGCAAACGAAGTCAAATAGATAAAATTCTTGCATGAATGCATAGAGTATGTAATCTGTAAACCGTAGGCTTTTAAACGTGCCAATTCGGACTTATAACGAAGAAGTTATGAGTCCGGGAATTTCGTAAAATTTTCAAACTTTGCAAACTATCTGAGGCACAGAGTTCGCATCACGCTGCGCGACTCATTAAACCTTAAAGCCCGTAGCCATGCATGAGGTCAAAACTAAGATATCTGCTAACTCAAGGCGTCATAGTCATGAGATGAAGAACTAACTAAGCAGCCCGCATTTTCATGTTCAAGGCCGACATCGCTAACTCAAACTAATGCAAGATGAAGAGATGTTATGGGTGGCGTGAAATATAAATACAACCCTAGGCAATGGACAGTGAAGAATTATTACAAGTACAGAATGAAAGGGAACTTTATAGTAATGAACTAAGGTGTTAATATAACATTGTTAAGGCATTGTTAGACACTTAATGTATGATGATTAGAGGTTAATAATCAATTGAACGTGAACATAATGTGAATAACGTAATGAAAAGCCGGAAACCATAATAACAGATCTAAGTCAGGATTTAGATTGAGATGAAGGGTAGACATATTAGTATACATACTTGATTATATATGACCTAATGTGGTACGTTATATGATCATGTATTGTAGAAACGTAGAGACTTAAAGTGTACGTGTGTTAATCAGTAAGCAGGCGCTGAGGGCAAGTATTCTAACCCTTATTCCAATTCAGTCTGGATAAGCTTTTTAATTCATGTATTCTTTCGCATGAAGTCTTGAATGATGAAGTCTAAGCCAATTCTTTCGGCTAGACTTATATTATGATTTTTTCAAGCATGATTTATGTTTATCGAGTTATATTAGTATGGTTTTCAATCGAAGACCAAGTATGTTAAAATGCTTTTGTCGTTTAACGACAGGCACGTGAGGTTACCGCAACTTAAACGTATACACGTTTAATGAATGTAGTGTTGATCAACATAGATTACTATGGTCTGATCACCCGGAAGTGCTCGTAAGCTATGCTGGACTTACGGACTTAGTGTCGGGTTGTCCTTTTCAAAAGAAATTATGAACTGCTCATAGTCTTGAGCCTTAGTTGATATTCTATTGAATATTGTTGTTGGAAAAAACGTTTTGAATGAAAAGAAGTGCCATTTTGAATTATCAATAGTACTTCATAACTATTGTTCAGTTACTGAAGATATATGAGTTCTATGTTTCAAGCATGTTGTTTATTAGAATTGTAGTACTTGCTGAGCTATTCATGCTCACTCTTGCTTGAACCATATGAACACAGCCAAGATCGAGCGGACCGAAGGCTCAGGCAAGGATAAGGGCAAGGCGAAGACAAACCCTTAGATTACTTATGTAATAGAATAGTTGAATGTTTGTAATATATTGAATATTATGATAAGAACAAACGAATGGGTTACAAAGAGCCTGGGAAATGTAATATTATTTTGGATATATAGAAGTTATATTAGTCCTTTTGAGACTATTCAATTGAATGAATGAATGGTAGTACCATGTAGCACCATCTGTTGGGTTGGAAGAGACCCGGATTTGGGGGCGTCATAGGTTGGTATCAAAGCATTAGGTTATAAAACTTAAGGGGGGATTAAAAACCTTAAGTCATAACCTTAAGAGAGGTCAAAGAAGTAAAAGAAGAAAGTAACCTTATAAAAATATGCATTATGATTATGTTATGTGTTTTTATTATTTTACTAACGTGTACTAATCAACTTAATTATTTTGTGTAGATGTCAGGAGAAATAGAATGTTTGTAGATGGTCATGCCATTAGTGAAGAATTGGTGAACCAAGTAGAGGTTATACCGAACCCCATAGCGGCAGAACCTGAAGTTGTGGTTATTGAGTCTAGAGACTCAGATAATGCTGACTATATGTCAGTATTCGACGGGATGATAGAGGAGGAAGTAGAGACAGTGTCCTTTAATCCAGTGGCTATAGCAGCGGAGATAGCTCCTGGGGGGTTGATGATGTCTCTTTTCATGTCAGTGTTGGATAGAAATATCCATTACTGTCAAGAAGTCAAGGAGCTGAAAGCAGAGCTCCAAATGGTTATAGAGGATAAGACTGATGTCGAGTCCATGTGGGAGCAGGAACATGACGAGAGGATTTTGGCTAAGGACAAAGTCCATGATTTAAAGCACGAGGTCTTTGAGCTCAAGGAGGAGCTAAAGACCAAGGTGCAGAAGATAGGGAGGATGTCATATATCTATAGGAGTTCTCATACAGATTTCCAGCAGCAAGTAGCTGGATATCCTGTGGAGGTGGGGCAAACACGGCATACTATTAGCCGTGATATCATTGTCGGTCTTGCCAAGGCAGATTTCGAGAATGCCTTGAGGCAGATGTAGACTAGTAGTAGTTAGAGTAGTATGTAAATATTTTGTAAGTAGTAGTGACGTAAAGCCTTCTTTGTATAGTAAATGGTAGTCTTTTATAAATCCCAATTTTTATAAAGAAATAGCAGGAAAGTAATGTAATCAGCTTAGGCTGTGTATGTAACCGATGTAGTATTATACTACGAAGAATGAATATAAGTCCTTTTTATGGAAAGCAATGAGTTATGGATGTTGGAGTTATTGTTTAATATTAAATGATAACTAATAAAGGAAGGAATAATAACGAAATGTGTTTATTGTATCAGCAAAATGCCGCCAAGAATAGTGCAACTTAATCAAGATGCGAGCGTAAATCAATTGGAGGGAGGTCCGATTAATCCGATGCAGGAGTTGTTAATCTAATAACAGCTGCCTTTAATAGAACAAGGGCTAATATCCCCGTAAATCCAGGAATAGCACGAGCTACTACCTTTAAGGATTTCAAGAGCGTGGGTCCGCCGGAGTTCAAAGGAACTACGGACCCTATTGAAGCCCAAACGTGGGTTAAGGAGATAGAGAAGACATTTGTAATAGCAAATATCGATGAGGCCCAAAAGGTTGCCTTTATGCGACCTATATGATGAAGGAGAGGCCAACTTTTGGTGGGAAGCCAATCGAAGCTAGGGTTGGGATAACAAATCGGCGTGGGATAGGTTCAAGGAGATATTCTTTGAGAACTACTTTCCCAAGAGCATGCAAGGAGGATGGAGATCACGGTTTACGGAGTTGAAACAAGGGACATAGATTTGTTTCCCAATATGCCGCCAAGTTTAATGAATCGGCAAGGTTCGTTCCACATCAAGTGGATCTTGAGGTGAGGAAAGCGCGATGGTTCGAAAGGTATTGAAACCCTGGCTCTATAACCGTGCATATCGGTGTTCCAAAGTACTTCTTTTGGGACCGTTTTAGAGAAGGCGATAATCGCCAAAGGTGGTAGCGAGGCGTTGAGCCAGTACCACAAAGATAAGAAGAGTAAGGGGAAAGTAGATGGGAGAGTAAAGATCGAGGGAGCCAGTGGTAGTGGCGAGGGTAAGAAGAGGAAGGTATTTAGCTCTGGGAATACCAAAGTGAAGCAAGGAGACCCGAAGAGAAGAATGGAGGCCTGCAAGACCTGTGGGAAGACTCACTTAGGAGTCTGTCTGAAGGGAAAGGCCGTCTGTTACAACTGTGGATAGGAGGGGCATATTGCGCCTAATTGTCCAAATCCAAAGAAGAACCATGGATGCTTTGTGTGTGGATCAACTGACCACATGGCAAAGAACTGCCCGAAGAAGGGGACGGATGGGAATCGAGGCGCTAATAGCGGTAAGTTAGCTATTAGTGGACCAGCGCAGCCGGGTAGGCCGATGGGTCGTACCTTTAACATGATAGTCCAAGATGCAGTCGCATCAGGGGACGTTGTCGCAGGTATTATTTCGATCAACGATATCAATGCGTACGTGTTGTTTGATTCGGGTGCTACTTGTTCGTTTATAGCATGCGATTTTGCTAGACGATTAGGATTACTTCCCGAAAAGTTGCCAATACCTTTAAATATTAAGGTAGCAAATGAAGAAATAATTCCTGTTAAATATGTTTATAAGAGTTGTTGTGTAGATATACGGGGTTGTAAATTATCGGTAGATTTGTTACCGATAAAGTAAGGAGAATTTGATGTAATTCTCGGAATGGATTGGTTAGTGAACCATGGGGCAATTATAGATTATCAAAATAAATGTGTGAACATTAAGACGTTAGAACAACCTCGGGTAGTATTTTACGGGAATAGATCGCCGGGACGTTCGTGTTGTCTAACCATGACACAAACTAGGAAATTCTCGAGAGGAATGCGTGGGTTATTTGTGTCATGTTGTTGATACTAGAGAGTGGTAGCAACCATGGAACAAATACCGTAGTGAGAGAATTCACCGATGTATTTACGAGTGAATTGCCGGACTTCCAATTTGGATAGGAGAGACGAGTTTGTGATAGACATTGTGCGGGTGAGCGACACCTTAGCTTCCGTGGCACCGTATCGTATGGTGCCAAAGGAGATGAAAGAGTTGATGGTGCAGTTGCAAGAACTGTTAGACAGGAGTAAAATCTTTTTAAAAGTTATTCGTTTTATTAGATTATAAATAGAATATATTATATTTTATTGAAAACCAATCTGGACCATCCGTTTAAAGTAAATCGATCTGGACCGTTCATGGATTGGTTACTATTCAGTCCATTCTTCTATAAATAGAAGCTCATTCCTTCATTATTTCTTATGAATTCACTGAAACTCTAGAGAGAGAGTAACCGTAGAGAATTATTCTTCTATCTTGGCGTATTTCTTTAGCGTTTAAGAAAGCTTTGAGCGTGAGGCAAGTTTCTTCAAGTATATCCCCGCCTCTACCGGTTCTGAGTACTCTTCTTTATAAGGTAAGGGGTATTATTTTTTCATATTCATGAAGAGAACTTCAGTTATTCCATTCTTTATTATTCTGTTGGAATAACCTGTATACGCTGATCTACCCTACACTTGGTAAAATTCTTCTCATTATTCCATTATTTATTATTACTCACTGGAATAACTTTTGTCTATCTGAAGTCCGCATACATGGTGAAATTCTGCTGTTATTCCATTCTTTATTATTACATTGGAATATCATATACTGTGTGTTTTTCTGGACCGGTTCCGCTTTTATTATTACATTGGAATATCCTCGTTTATGCGTTTTTACACCTTTAATTCAGTTCCGTTATTTATTATTCTCATTGGACTAACTCGCCTATGCAATCACCGCATGCATGGTGATTTCATTGTTATTCCATTCTTTATTATTACATTGGAATATCCTATCGGTCGTATTATGCCCGACCGGTTAAGTTATTTATTATTCCGCCGGATAACTTTTCCCATGCAATCTGCGTGCGGCATGGTGATTTTTTTTGTTATTCCATTCTTTATTATACTCGGTTGGTTAAAGTTTTGACTTTTATACTCTATGAAATTAGTGGAATATCCTTGATATTTGCGCTTCATCCAAAGATCTTTTCATGGAAATATTCTTCCGAGCATTCTTGAATTTTACTCTACAAGGAAGTATCATGTTGACAATTTGGGCGTTATTAGTTCCCTGAATAAATTAATTCTTGAACTTGTTTTATTGAATTCTTATATCATTGTCATCATCCTCATATTTATATTTTTTTGAAAGTCATCTCGACGACGACAGTAGTGCATAGATGGACTTGGTATGATTATGACCAGGATTATTCAAAGGTAATCATAACCGTAATGTTACAAATGATGTGATAAAAGTCCTCATTGGCCCGTAGTGCATTGATGGACAGTTGTTGGCATGATCATGACCATTGATGAATACACAAATATCCTTGGTCCCGTAGTGCATGGATAAATTGTGGTTGTGATACTAATGAATATCCTTGGCCGTAGTGCAGGGATGATGTGGATTATTTATTAAGCTGAGTCCCAGCTGATAAAAGTGATGAAAACCTTTTAAATCATAAAAGATAGTAGATTTTATTCTCTCTTGACTCTTTTAATGGATTGCATGTTCATTGCAGCTTAAACTTGATGTCTAATGTATTTTATCAGTTTAACATTGTTGAACACTAATGATAATTTATTCTGCATTATCTTAGTCATAATATTTCTTACTGGGCTAGTTGAGCTCACCCTTTCTTTCACTGTTCTCTCCAGGAAATGAGAACATAGCCGGGACTAGTCGGGGAACGGAGTGATGGTCCAGATGATAGTATTAGTAGTCCTCACTATTCTGTTAAATAGTGTGTTAATAAATGTAATGAGGACTTATTCTGAGAGTGGATATTGTCTAGAAGACAATGTTTGTATTAAAACTCACAGCTTTCTTGTTGTATATTAAAGATTGTATTTGTATTCTGTACCATGTATTTGGCGACTCAAAATAGGTGATGTATACCTATTTTGGGGGCATCACAGTTGGTATCAAAGCTTAGGGATATGATCCCTGGCTGAGATGTGAGACAAGAACTAGGAGGGGAGAGACGGGGAATTCCTTCGGTAGTATGACCTACTTAAGTTTATTTGATATTTAATTGGTTGGTCAGAGTATAGGGATTATATGTGATATGTTAATTAACCCTTGTTTTGTGGCAGTATTTGAAAATGGCATCCGAGAATGTTGAGAACATCAATGGAGCACAGGAGACCGTTGAGTCTCCACAGATCAATAATTAGGATAATGTGCATCAGGAAGGCGACAATCCTAATGCAAACAACAACACTGACCAAATGATGAACGATGGAATGTTCCGAGGCTTCATGCAATTCATGCAACATCAGGCGAGAGCGGCTCCTGTCCAAAATGCAGGTGGAAACACTGGCAAATCTCGGACGGCACCGCCAAATAGTTCAAGGAGCTGGGACCACTGGAGTTTTTTGGAGAGCCAAAACCACTTAAGGCGGAGACGTGGATAAAGTAGATCAACAAGATATTTGATGTCTTGGGATGCTCCGAGGAGCAAAAGGTTCCCTTTACCACCTTTATGTTGCGCGCGAGGCGTATTATTGGTGGGAATCAGAAGCGTGCACTCAACTCGCCAGATGAAGATGTCTTGGGAGAAGTTCCAAGAACTGTTCAACGACAAGTACTTTCACAAAAGTATTCGTCACATGAAAGAGGTAGAGTTCATTAAACTGGAACAAAACAACATGACCGTGTTGCAGTATGAAGCCAAGTTTGCCGAGTTGTCCTGGTTTGCATCCCACTTGGTTGATAATGAGGAGAGAATGACGTGAATGTTTCTAAGAGGTTTGAATCCCGAGATACGTCAATATCTTATCTCTCATAAACTGTGTTTGTATTTAGATGTTGTTAATAGGGCTCAGTTATTGGAGCGCGATAATGAGTCAACCCAACCAAAAGAGAGCAGCCGACAAAATGATAATACCAGTGATAACAGTCATCAAAGCGGTGACAATAAGCGTGGAGGAATCAACGCCGTAAATGGTAACCACTTTGGTGGTAATCATGGCCAAAGCAATAAGAATGGACATTTCAAGAAGAGGAGATTCAACAATGATGGAAAGACGTCGAAGATCAAAGACCGTTGTTAAGGAAGGAGAACGACCACCTATCATATGCTTCAAATGCGGAGGGGAGGGACACATCAATCCAAACTGCACGATGCCGTCCAAAGCATGTTATAATTGTGGAAGAGAAAGTCACCTAGCCCAATTTTGTCGTTCACCGAAGACAAGTTCAGCTAGGATAGAGGCACCAAAGGACGCCCCAGAAAAGTCAAAGTCAGTAGTGCAAGGGGGAGCGTTTGTCGTGACCTCCCAGAAAGCAAGGAACCCGAATGAGGTCATCACGGGTAAGCTTATCATAAACTCTAGCGAAGTATATACCGTATTTGATACCAGTTCTACGCATTCCTTTATTTCTCCTACTTGCGCTCAATGTTTAAATTTGACTCCGGAGAAATTAGACTTTGACTTATCTGTTGAAACTCCGTTGGGAGAAACCTTCATTACATCCACTATTTATAAGTCTTGTTTGGTTCAAATTGGTACCCTCACATTACCTGTCGATCTTATTTCATTGAAAATACTTGCATTTGACGTAATTCTAGGGATTGATTGGTTAACTACTCATCATGCAAAAATTGATTGTTTTGTAAGGTTGTTAGCTTTCATATTCCTAATCAACCTATTATGCGAATTCAAGCAACCAAACCATTAAAATCAATCACTGTCATCTCAAGCCATAAAGCTATTCGTTTATTGAAAAATAGATGTCAAGCTTTCTTAGCTCATGTCACGGATCTAAATAAAAATACGTCAGTTTTGAATGATATTTCTATTGTTAATGAATTTCCTGACGTATTTCCTGAAGAACTTCTTGGCCTACCCCCAGAGTGTGAAATTAAATTTTGTATCGACTTTGAACCCGGTACAAAACCCATTTCCAAAGCCCCATATCGAATGGCTCCTATTGAACTTCAGGGGTTAAAGACCCAACTGCAGGAATTGTTAGACATTGGCTTTATTCATTCTAGTACTTCTCCTTGGGGTGCTCCTGTTCTATTCGTGAAGAAGAAAGATGGGAGTATGCGACTTTGTATTGATTATCGGGAGTTGAATCATGTCACCATCAAAAATAGGTACCCATTGCCACGTATTGATGACCTATTTGACCAATTGCAAGGCGCCAAAATCTTTTCAAAGATTGATCTTCGTTCTGGATATCACCAATTGAAGATTAGAACCGATGACATTCCAAAGACAACTTTTAGAACTCGGTATGGGCATTATGAATTCCTAGTCATGTCTTTTCAATTGACTAATGCTCCTACTGCCTTCATGGATATGATGAACCGAGTATTCAAGGAATATTTGGATCACTTTATGGTCGTCTTTATTGATGACATCCTTATTTATTCCAAAAGCCGTGAAGATCATGAAAACACTTGAGGTCGATACTTCAAAAGCTTCGTGAATATAAGCTTTATGCCAAGTTGAAGAAATGCGAGTTCTAGCTTGAGGAGGTAGCATTCCTTGGGCACGTGGTATCAAGTCATGGAATATCTGTTGACCCGGCAAAAATTGAAGCCATTCAAAGTTTGGGAACAACCTAAATCGATGATCAAGTCACGTAGCTTTCTTAACTTTGGTTATTTATTATCGGAGATTCGTGGAAGGCTTTTATCGAATCGCTACTCCATTAACTCAAATGACTCGGAAGATACAAAAGTTCGGTTGGAGCGAAGAATGTGAGAAGAGTTTTCAAGAACTCAAGAGTAGACTCATTTAAAGACTTTGTTACGACAATACCATCCTGCTCGGGAGGGATTTATCATCTCTGATGATGCTTGAGGCAAAGGGTTGGGATGTGTTCTTATGCAACATGGGAAAGTCATAGCCTTATGCCTCAAGACAACTCAAAGAATATGAGAGGAATTATCCTACTCATGATCTAGAGTTGGCAGCTGTTGTCTTCGCACTTAAAATTTGGAGGCATTACTTGTATGAGGGGAAAGTGGAGATCTTTACGGGTCATAAAAGCCTCAAATATTTCTTCACTCAAAAGGAACTCAACATGCGATAGCGACGTTGGCTTGAACTATTGAAAGATTATGATCATACCATCCAATACCATCCTGGAAAAGCGAACGTGGTAGCTGACGTATTGAGTAGAAGATCATATGCGGTTACGAGTGCGATATTGTCAATGCAAAGGCCCATTTTGTATGACTTGCAAAGGATGGAGATAGAGATAAAGACTCCAGGGACCCAAGTGATGATGGCGAATATACGAGTGGAACCTACTTTAATCGATAAAGTTAAAGCTGCTCAAGCTATAGACCTGGAGCTGATGCATATGAGGAAGAAAGTACAAGAAGGTGCTATGCCGGAAGTAAGAATTGATGAAGAAGGAATACTTCGAGTCAACTCCAGACTTTGTGTTCCTAACGACCTTGAGTTAAAGTATAAAATCATGATGGAGGCGCACAACACACCATTTGCAATCCATCCTGGGAGTACTAAAATGTATCATGATCTTCGACATACATTTTGGTGGGGCAATATGAAGAGAGAGATAGCGCTGTTTATCTCAAGGTGTCTAACGTGGCAACGAGTCAAGGTGGAACATCAAGTACCAAAAGGTCCATTGCAACCACTTAAAATTCTAGAATGGAAGTGGGAGCACATTACCATGGATTTCGTTACTGGTCTTCCTAAGGTTTCTCAAGGCATAGGTGCAATTTGGGTCATTGTTGATAGATTGACCAAGTCCGCTCATTTCTTACCTATCTGAAAACTTATACACTTGAATGTCTTGCTCAGTATGTACATAAACGAGGTTGTAAGATTGCATGGTATGCCAAGTATCTATAGTTTACGATCGAGACCCAAGATTCACTTCACGATTTTGGGTTAGTTTACAAAAAGCTATGGGCGCTATGGGCGCGATTTACGATTTAGTTGACATATCATCCTCGATTTGGATGGACAATCGAAAGGACTATTCAAACTCTTGAAGATTTATTAAGACTCTGTGTCCTTGACTTCAGGGAAGTTGGGACAAGTTCTTACTATTGGTGGAGTTTTCCTACAACAACAGTTATCAAGCAAGCATTGGCATGGCTCCATTCGAAGCGTTGTATGGAAGAAAGTGTCGCTTCTCGGTATCTTTGGGATGAGGTGGGTGAAGCAACGTTGTTGGGATCGGAGTTGATGCGTATGACTACGGAAAAGATTCAAACGATCCGATAACGTATAAAAACCTCACAAGACTGACAAAAGAGTTATGCTGATCTTCATCGAAAGGACATGGAATTCGATATTTGAGATCATGTGTTGTTATGTGTTTCTCCATGGAAAGGAGTTACGAGATTTAGAAAGAGAGGAAAGCTCAATCCTCGATTCATTGGCCTATTTTTAATCCTCAATTGGGTAAGGACTGTAGCCTATAGACTCGATTTACCGCCAAGTATGTCTCGTGTTCATAAAGTTTTTCATATATCCATGTTACGTAAATATGTGAAAGACCCAAACCACATTATTGAGTTAGAACCGGACGAAATAACGGAAGATTTAACGTATGAAGAGGTTCCTGTTCAAATCTTGGATAAGAAGGAACATATTCTACGTTCCAAGGTTATACCTCAAGTCATAGTTTTATGGAGGAACCACGATGTTGAGGAAATGACCTGGGATTTAGAATTTGAAATGAAATCAAGGTATCCTTACCTCTTCGACATACCAGGTACGTACCCTAATTTCGAGGGCGAAATTTCATAAGAAGGAGAGATTGTAAGACTCCAACTTTTATGAATAAAGATGAATTTTCTATAATTATCATTTTTAAATATTATGGAATGAATTTGATATAATGTTATAGTTGTGGGTAATATTTAGAAATTTTGCAAAGTACGCAAGTTGTTTATAATATTCGATTGGTCGGGGAATATTTGTACGACGGCACAATCATTGGTGGACCCCACAACAGAATTATTGTCGGATTGAGAAAACGACAAAAATATTTTTATGAAATAACGATGGAAGTTTTACCGTTAACTGTTGAAACACCCGATGTTAAAAGTACAGGAATACGCGTGGTTGCATAGTAGCACACTGTATTGATTATTGATGCTTACGTGAGAAGTCATTCAGTTTTATTCAATTATTGTCGATATTTTATATATTATTAAATCAATAATTGAGATGACAGAGTTATTAATATTATTATTTGCATTATTAACGATGTCTAGATGTTCTGTCAAGGAAAGGTTTGGTCACCTAATTGCGCGCCAATAGGGAGAAATTCTTATTGGAAAGCCCCCTCTTTCTTGGGAATGACCTGGTCGATTAATAATGTGAATAATAATAATGATGATGAAGTTTTGTTTTATTAGTATTACTAATGTAATAAAACAGAAAAGCTTTTTATATAAAACAGAATACTTTTATAAAGTTATTCGTTTTATTAGGCTAATAATAAAATCTTTTTATATAAAACAGAATACTTTTATAAAGTTATCTATTTTATTAGACAATAATTAGATTATATTATATTTTATTATGCAAAGTATTTATATAGTGCATGCATAATATTTGTATAGTAAAATCTTTTTAAAAGTTATTCGATTTATTAGATTATAAATAGAATATATTATATTTTATTGAAAACCAATCTGACCCATCCGCTTAAAGTAAATCGATCTGGACCGTTCATGGATTGGTTACTATTCACCCATTCTTCTATAAATAAGAAGCTCATTCCTTCATTATTTCTTACGAATTTCCTGAAACTCTAGAGAGAGAAACTGTAGAGAGAATTATTCTTCTATCTTGAGCGTATTTCTTTAGCGTTTAAGAAAGCTTTGAGCGTGGTGCAAGTTTCTTCAAGTATATCCCAAATTGGTACCGTGAGTACTCTTCTTTATAAGGTAAGGGATATTATTTTTTTCATATTCATGAAGAGAACCTCTGCTTATTCCATTCTTTATTATTCATTGGAATAACTTTGTACGCCATGGTCTACCCTATACTTGGTGAAATTCTTCATTATTCCATTATTTATTATTCTCATTGAATATCACATGCATGCGTTTTTTACCGGACTTGGTTTCGTTATTTATTATTCATTGGACTAACTCACATACATGCGATGTACCGCATGCATGGTGATTTCGTTGTTATTCCATTATTTATTATTACTGTTGGAATATCCTGCCGGTGCGTATTATCATACCGACCGGTTCCGTTATTTATTATTCTCGTTGAATAACTTTGTCCATGCAATCTTCGCATGCATGGTGATTTTTTTTGTTATTCCATTCTTTATTATACTCAGTTGGTTAAAGTTTTGACTTTTATACTCCATGAAATTAGTGGAATATCCTTGATATTTGCGCTTCATCCAGTATCTTTTCATGGAAATATTCTTCTGAGCATTCTTGAATTTTACACTACAAAGAAGTATCATGTTGACAATTTGGACGTTATTAGTTCCTGAATAAATTAATTCTTGAACTTGTTTTATTGAATTCTTATATCATTGTCATCATCCTCATATTTATATTTTTTTTGAAAGTCATCTGTGACCTGTAGTGCATAGATGGACTTGGTATGATTATGACCAGGGATTATTCAGTGTAATCATAACCGTAATGTTACAAATGATGTGATAAAAGTCCTCATTGGCCCGTAGTGCATTGATGGACAGTTGTTGGCATGATCATGACCATTGATGAATACACAAATATCCTTGGTCCCGTAGTGCATGGATAAATTGTGGTTGTGATACTAATGAATATCCTTGGCCGTAGTGCAGGGATGATGTGGATTATTTATTAAGCTGAGTCCCATTGATAAAAGTGATGAAAACCTTTTAAATCATAAAAGATAGTAGATTTTATTCTCTACTTGACTCTTTTAATGGATTGCATGTTCCGCTGCAGTTAAACTTGATGTCTAATGTATTTTATCAGTTTAACATTGTTGAACACTAATGATAATTTATTCTGCATTATCTTAGTCATAATATTTCTTACTGGGCTAGTTGAGCTCACCCTTTCTTTCACTGTTCTCTCCAGGAAATGAGAACATAGCCGGGACTAGTCGGGGAACGGAGTGATGGTCCAGATGATAGTATTAGTAGTCCTCACTATTCTCATTAAATAAATATGTTAATAAATGTAATGAGGACTTATTACGAGAGTGGATATTGTCTAGAAGACAATGTTTGTATTAAAACTCACAGCTTTCTTGTTGTATATTAAAGATTGTATTTGTATTCTGTACCATGTATTTGGCAACTCAGAATAGGTGATGTATACCTATTTTGGGGGCGTAACACAAAAGATCTTGCTGAACACCTTAGATTAGTGTTGGAGACACTAAGAAAGGAGAAGTTGTATGCGAAATTCACTAAGTGTGAATTTTGGTTGGAGAAGGTACAATTTTTAGGTCATGTTAGTGACCATGAGGGGATTTCAGTAGATCCAGCGAAGGTAGAAGCCGTGATGAATTTGGAACAGTCGAAAACGCCGACTGAGGTGCGGAGTTTCCTAGGGTTAGCGGGTTACTATCGAAGATTCATCCAGGATTTTTCGAAGATAGCTACTCCGTTGACTAACTTAACAAAGAAGATGGTGAAATACGCTTGGACTGACAAGTGCGAGGACAATTTTCAAGAACTAAAGAAGAGATTGAGTGAAGCGCTTTGTTTGTCGTTGCTTGGATGACACGAAAATTTAGTAGTTTATAGCGATGCTTCAGATAGAGGACTTGGTTGCGTGCTCATGCAAAGATGGCAAGGTCATTGCGTATGCATCTAGGCAGTTGAAGGATTATGAGAAAGTTTACCCTACTCATGATCTGGAACTGGCCCAGATAGTTTTTTCTCTAAAGATATGGAGACATTATCTTTATGGAGAAAAATGTGAGATATACACGGACCACAAGAGTCTAAAATATATCTTCACACAGAAGGAGTTGAATATGAGGCAAGAGGAGATGGCTGGAGTTGATAAAGGATTACGACTATGAAATCCTGTATCACCCTGGAAAAGCCAATGTAGTTGCCAACGCCTTAAGTAGGAAGGGTCGGGAAAAGTTGTCTTTGTTGACGGCTCAAACTGAGTTGATAACAGAGATGGCTAGGATGGAGTTGGAAGTGAAGCTGCCAAGTGAAGGAGGACAAATGTTGTTTGCGACGGAGATGCAATCTACCATCGTAGAGAGAGTTAAAGAGGTACAACTCAAAACGGATGAGTGCGACTGGGTAAAGGAGCGGCTAGCCAATGAAAAAGATACTAAGTACAGTCTTGATAATGAGGGATTATTGAGATTTAAAGGAAGAATTTGGGTTCCGAATGAGACGAAATTAAAGGAGTAGGTGTTGCAAAAGGCTCATAGTTCCAGGTTTTCGATTCATCCTTGTAGCACTAAGATGTATCAAGATCTTCGACAGAGTTTCTGGTGGCCGAACATGAAGAGAGAGATCGCCGAATATGTGAGTAGGTTCTTGACTTGTCAGAGAGTTAAGGCCGAACATCAACAACCTAGTGTCTTGCTACAGTCATTAGAAATTCTGGAGTGGAAATGGGAGAATATCACGATGGATTTTGTGGTGGGACTTCCGACTACTCAGAAGGGGTATGATGCGATTTGGGTAATAGTAGACCGGTTGACGAAGTTGGCTCACTTTTTACCAATTAGGGTCAAGTATAACTTAGACCAATTAGCTAGACTCTATATTAAAGAAATAATCTCTAGACATGGGGTGCCAGTATCGATTGTGTCAGATCGTGACCCACGATTCACATCAAACTTTTGGAGGAGTCTATAAGAGCAGTTAGGAACGCAATTGAATTTGAGTACAGCGTATCATCCATAAACAGATGGACAGAGCGAGAGGACAATTCAGACGTTAGAAGATATGATGAGATCTTGTGTCATTGATTTCAAGGGTAGTTGGGATGATCATCTACCATTAGTGGAGTTTGCGTATAACAACAGTTATCATGCAAGCATAGGTATACCGCCTTACGAAGCTTTGTATGGGAGGAAATGCAGAACGCCACTGTATTGGGATGAGGTAGGAGAACGTCGATTGTTGGGACCAGAGTTAGTACAACAGACAACGGACATTGTCAAGAAGATACAAATGCGTCTTCTAGCAGCTCAAGACAGACAAAAGAATTTTACAGATCCGCATAAAGAGAATCGGGAGTTTGAAGTAGGTTCGTACGTATTCCTAAAAGTATCTCCCTGGAAAGGAAAGATACATTTTGGGAAGAAGGGAAAGTTAAGTCCAAGGTTCATAGGACCTTTTAAGGTATTAAAACGGGTGGGTGAGGTAGCTTATATGATAGCATTACCTCCAGACCTAGAACGAATACATAATGTATTTCACGTGTCAGGTATTCACGTCCCTATAAGCGGATTATAAGCACGTGATAGAATATGAGCATATTCATATCGAGAAGGACTTAACGTATGAGGAAACACCGATTCAAATTGTTGATAGAAAAGAACAAGTTCTGCGAAATAAAGTTATACCTTCTGTGAAGGTGATATGGAAGAACCACGATGCAGAAGAAGCAACGTGGGAGTTAGAAGAAATGATGAAAAAGAATTACCCTCAATTATTTGTGTAATTTTTTTTATATAACGAGATTCTGGGGACAGAATCCTTATAAGGGGGAGAGAATGTAACACCCCAGAAAATCGAACCTTTGTAAATACTTTTAATAATGAATAAAATAATATTATTTATTATTATTGGGTATTTATAAGATGATTGTCGTTTTATAACCTAGAAACGTCGGAACGTCGTAGTATTTTAAGTACGTGAGAGAATTAAACTGTTTGAATTTCTAAGACGAAAATAAAAGCTTTCAGAGAAATTTTCTAAAAAACACTATTCATCGATTTCTGCTCGGGAATTATTTTTGAACTTTCGAGAAATATGTAACGTTATAATATCAAGGTGATATAGATTATGTAATAATAATCTAGGTATGGAAAACGTAATATTTCGTATGTGGACCTAATTTGGGAACGTTAGGTTTATTAAGTGTAAAGGATGAAAGTTGTGATCGTATAATGTGTATACATTGTATGAAGTAATGAATGTAAGTATAATACAACGTATTGTACTATTATGTATGAAGAATGAGATAACGTATATTAAGAATTAATATACGAGCTAGCATATACAGATTATACATGGGGTATAAATGTTAAGTTGTTTAATTAAAGGTAATGGACTTGTAGGATTATTAACCTAATAGTATAAGTCCAATAGAAGTGACAATCAAGCCCAAGTGTTTGATAAGTCATGAGTCCAAATTATGGAAGTATAAGCCCAATAAGGAATTAGCTTGATTAGTTAACAAGCCCAATAACTAAGCCATGATCCATGGGGCAAACCAAGGGTGAAATGGGTAGACTTAATGGGCAAACATTTTGTTTATTGCCCAAGTGTTGTGATGAGCAAGAAAGGGAAGTGGCTATCAAGTTAACTTAGTTGTAAGGTAATGAATAATAAGGAGGTGGAATGAGGAGGTGGATTAAAGGAGGTGGGATGTTTAAAGTCCATAATGCCCTAGCTTTGGAATGCCTATAAATACCAAGCCTCATTTCATTTGTTGGTTTTTATTTCATCCAACACTTTCCTCTCAAAGATAAGCTACTTAATTGGTAGAGAGAATAAGCACTTTTAAGTTAAAGCTTCCTTTGTTAGATTTTCCAAGAAGAAGAAGTTAGACATCAAAGGTAATGATCTTGTGTCCAATATTCTTCCATCTCTATCATAATAGGATGATAAGAGAAGTGTAATTAATGAACATGTATGCTAAGAACATGTAAGAATTAAGTTATGAATGGACTTAAGCCGAATAAGTTGAATAAGCAACTTGAACTCTAATAAGTTGTTAGAATCATGAAGAACTTATCATATGTTATCATATGATGTTAGTATGTTGAATATAGTATGAGAACATTGATTGATGGACTTAAGTTCATAGTAAGTCATAAGCATAGAAATTTATAGTTCATAAGTTAAATAAGTCATTGACTTATGAGAATAAGTCAAAACCTACTTTGATTATAAGTTGGTGTAATAATTAACTTTTAATGATCATATGTTGGTTGAAATCCATTTAGAATCATTAAGAATGTAGTTTTGCCGGAATTCACACGATTGGACGATTATCGTCGAATTCGTGAAATTCTCGGAATGAAAGTCGTATTTTGTGTTTGAAGTCAGAAATGTTAGTTTTTGATGGAGACAAGTCATATTTGGCATTATAGAGTTGCAGACTCGAAAATGACCAAATTCCGACTTAGAACAAAGAAACGAGCGTTGAACGTTCACGGACGTTTATCGTTTTTGTTAAAAATGAACTCATATGTGAAATTTTAGCAAACGAAGTCAAATAGATAAAATTCTTGCATGAACGCATAGAGTATGTAATTTTTGAACCGTAGGCTTTTGAACGAGCCAATTCGGACTTATAACGAAGAAGTTATGAGTTCGGGAGTTTCGTAAAATTTTCAAACTTTACAAACTATCTGAGGCACGCAGTCACGGCGCATGTATGTGCGACTCACAACCTTAAAGCACTTGCACCGCAACATGAGGTCGAAATCGAGCATATCGTTAACTTATTACTTGTGCCGCGAGATGAAAGAACTAATCGTATGACGGCAGCTGCCATGTTCGGAGGCCGACATCGCTAACTCGCTTTCGCGCCAGATATGAGATGAAGGGTTATGGGTGGCACCGCAGCGCCAACCCTAGGCAATGGACAGTGAAGAATTATTACAAGTACAGAATGAAAGGGAACTTTATAGTAATGAACTAAGGTGTTAATATAACATTGTTAAGGCATTGTTAGACACTTAATGTATGATGATTAGAGGTTAATAATCAATTGAATGTAAACGTAATGTGAATAACGTAATGAAAAGCCGGAAGCCATAATAACAGATCTAAGTCAGGATTTAGATTGAGATGAAGGGTAAGATATATTAGTATACATACTTGATTATATATGACCTAATGTGGTACGTTATATGATCATGTATTGTAGAAACGTAGAGACTTAAAGTGTACGTGTGTTAATCAGTAAGCAGACACTGAAGGCAAGTATTCTAACCCTTGTTCCAGTTTAGTCTGGACAAGCTTTTAATTCATGTATTCTTTCGCATGAAGTATTGAATGATGAAGTCTAAGCCAATTCTTTCGGCTAGACTTATATTATGATTTTGTCAAGCATGATTTATGTTTACCGAGTTATATTGGTATGGTTTTCAATCGAAAACCAAGTATGCTAAAATGTTTTTGTCGTTTAACGACAGGCACGTGAGGGTGCCACAACTTAAACGTATACACGTTTAATGAATGTAGTGTTGTTCAACATAGAGTACTATGGGCTGATCACCCAAAAGTGCTCGTAAGCTATGCCGGACTTACGGACTTAGTGCCGGGTTGTCCTTTTGAAAAGAAATTATGAACTGCTCATAGTCTTGAGCCTTAGTTGATATTCTATTGAATATTGTTGTTGGAAAACGTTTTGAATGAAAAGAAGTGCTATTTTGAATTATCAATAGTACTTCGTAACTATTGTTCAGTTACTGAAGATATATGAGTTCTATGTTTCAAGCATGTTGTTTATTAGAATTGTAGTACTTGCTGAGCTAGTCATGCTCACTCTTGCTTGAACCATATGAACACAACCAAGATCGAGTGGACCGAAGGCTCAGGCAAGGATAAGGGCAAGGCGAAGACAAACCCTTAAATTACTTATGTAATAGAATAGTTGAATGTCTATAATATATTGAATATTATGACAAGAACAAACGAATGGGTTGCAAAGAACCTGGGAAATGTAATATTATTTTGGATATATAGAAGTTATATTAGTCCTTTTGAGACTATTCAATTGAATGAATGAATGAATGGTAGTACTGTGTAGCACCATCTGTTGGGTTGGAAGAGACCCGGATTTGGGGGCGTCATAGTAACAATTCAGCTGCAGATGCCCTTTCACGCAAGCCTCACAGCCCAATCCTTTATCACCTACACGTGGCCTCTATTCCCATGTGGGATGAGATTAAAAGAGCTTACGAAGGGGATTCTTATATACAGTCTGTAGATCAGAAGGCCAGAGATCAAACTGAGGGGCACTACTCACAATGCCAAGGGCTCTTGTTATTCAAAGGACGAGTGGTTATTCCTTCCCATGAGGTGCTACGGACCAAACTCATACATGAGGCTCACGACACAAAAATTGGGGGGCACTCCGGAGTGTTGCGGACGTTCAAGAGGATAGCTCAACAATTTTATTGGCCTAAAATGTACCATGAAGTCCACGAGTATGTTAAGCGATGCGAAGTCTGCCAGAAAATGAAGTCTAACACACTTCCCCCTGCGGGACTCCTGCAACCGTTGCCCATTCCTTGCCAAGTCTGGGATGATATCACTCTCGACTTCATTGAAGGTTTGCCAACATCCCACGACAAGAATGCAATTTTGGTAGTTGTTGACAGGTTAAGTAAATTCGCACACTTCTTGACGCTAACTCATCCTTTTACTGCTAAAGGAGTGGTTGAAAAATTTGTTGAAGGGGTTGTTAAATTACATGGACTTCCCAGATCGATCATTCGTGATCGGGACCCTATTTTTATTAGCAGATTTTGGCAAGAATTCTTCCAAATGTCAGGTACTAAGTTAAAACTCAGCTCCTCCTACCATCCACAAATTGACGGATAGACGGAAGTGGTCAACCATTGTGTCAAACAGTATCTCCGCTGTTTTGTTCATCAATGGCCACATAAATGGAGTACCTACATTCCATGGGCGTAATCAGGTACAATCGACGTACCACGCATCTACTTGGAATGACCCCATTCCGAGGCGTTGTATGGTCCCTTGCCTCCTCCACTTCCCATGTACCATAACAAACTTTCTCTTACATGCGGCATGAAGTGGACCAGAGTCTCATATCTAGAAGCGAGTTGTTATGACAACTTAAAATCAATTGGAGACTTCTAGCAATCGTGTGAAGCAAATAGCGGATCGCAAGAGACGAGATGTAACTTTTTGAAGTAAAGCGATATGGTGTTTCTTAAGTTACACCCCTATCGACAGCATTCCGTGTTCAAATGTGCCAATCGAAGCTCGCTCACCGATTTTATGGACCATATGCGATCTTAGAGAAATTGGAGCGGTTGCATATAAACTTTAGTTGCCGAGAGGAGCTCAAGCGTTCATCCTGCTTTCCACGTTTCCTTGTTAAAAAAATTTTGGGCGACATGGTGGAGGCCTCTAAGGAATTGCCGCCAAATGACCAATGAAGGTGTAGCTAAATTGGAACCCCAAAAATTCTGGGACACTCATTTGGGTCAAAAGAGGACATAAATTTGAAGAAGAAATCCTAGTCCAAGTAGAAGCATTTACCAAAGAGAGGAAGCCACATGGGAGCCAACCCAAACTTTGCTTGAGCAATTTCCATCAGTGGACCTTGCGGACAAGCGTCCACTAGAGGGGGGGGGGGAGTATTGTTAGGCCACGCCATTCAGAAAGAGGCCTAAAGACAAATCCCAAATATCTAGGATGAAGTGGACGAGATGATCGTGGCAGTTGAGAGTTTTACGTCGTAGTTGAGAGTTTTACGTGTCTTTCCATTATTGCATGTTGTTTTCGTTAGTTATGCTCTGTTTTACGTGTGTTTAAGTTTCCCTTGTATTTTGGTTTGTTGGTACATGGTTTTGCTTATTTAAGCAGCCAATGCCTTTGTTATAGATCAGAAAGTATTTTGCAGTCAAATTGGGTACTTTTCTGACCCGAAGAGAAAATCATTTTTCATTCACCTGTGTATTTGTTGGGACTTATCAAACTCGCGCTGGTAGTCCCTCAAAGTCCCTAACTGTTTAACTCGGGAGAGACAATCCTATTATTACATTCTCATATTCTAAGACCTTTAAATCATTGAAACATGATAATTAACATAGTAATTATTTAAAACTAACCTATCTATTACAGATAGGATCCGTATCCCCTTAAGCATTCAACTTTCCTTCGTCCTTGTCCTTTTCGAGACCTCCTATATGCTCAGTTTTTGCTAAAAATATTTAACTTTAAGAAAGAATGAGCATTTACATACCCAACAAGTATAACAGTTGCATATAAAACAACATAATCAAGCATCATACTTTCATACTTTTAAATCTTCATCAACTGAACAAAAGTTCTGAAGAGATCTCAAATGACAAGAAATTACTTCCTTTGTTTTTAAAGCATATTTTTTAAAACGGCGTACTTACTTTAGCTGAGCGGTCATAAGACCTCGAACTTTCATTTTCATTTCAAAAGGGTTTGAACAACTATTCCGCTATAAACTATCATGACTCACGAGTACGTTGGGTGATCAACCCAGTGTACCCTGTATTAATCAATATTACATGGAAAACAACTTAATTTGCGTTCTTCCGTCACTCGACATTTCATGTCGACAACATAAAATATTTTCCCCCAGTAGTAGGGTTTTTCATTCTCAGACTGAATATGTACCAAATAGAAATTAGTTTGAAGACTTTACATAAACTTAATGACGATTCAAAAGATCTTATTTCAATCATTGAAAAGTTAAACATGTGTCTAACCAATACAAATGGCATTGACATACTTCTTAAACAGTTCATGCATATCAAAACTTGAAAACTTGAACATTGTATGTGTTATAGCAAAACTTTAAAAATTTGATGCATTATAGCATAGCTGAACACTTGTATAACCAACAAAGAGTGTGTATAAGTTTGGAATTTACACAATATCCAATTATTTTATAAAACATAGCATACATACGAATTATTCATAAGAGTGTAAATTTACATTCTTAAAAACTACATTCAAAATAAAAAGTTGAATGGAGTTAGAATACTTGCCTCAAGCGTCTTCTATACTTTAGCGTTAATCGCCCTTTGTAAGTCTTACACATTCAATGCATATAAATATACTAATTAGCCACGTATAAATGTCACCCATGGTTTACATTAACTTTATTCCATATTTTATAATGTCTGTCTCATAAGAATCGGAACACTATTTGAGTTCATTAACATTCGACTTGGCGTTTCGATGTTCGTACATCGTACTCCTGACTTTTCTAATCTGAACGCCTAACCGACATGCCATTGCGTATGATTAACACGTCTAATACATCTACCATTTCTTTGCTTACATTCCTGTAGACTATATTTCCAAAGTTCAAGTTTTAGAACTTGGAAATACTAGTCAAACATGGCTCGGTACCACAATGGTCAAAAGAAACCATCATGGTTTGCTTCATATTACACAATAGTCCTAAAGATGTCTATTTTAGACCTTGATCTCCACCTCAACTCTCAAAACTTAAATAATGAAAGTTGTAGGTCTACTCCTTATCTTTCTGGATCATTCGTACGAAAGCGATGTGTCTAATTTACTAAAGGACGTCTAAACTCTTTAACCTTTTGTAGAACCAGCACGAACAACTCTCAAATTGCCCTATATTCAGAGCCGACGACTCTCATTCTGCAGATCCAGTGTTGTTGGCTCTCAAAACCAAAATTTTGATTTGGTATGGTTTGAACACACTTACTTTGACACATCATAACTTACTTGTCTGATATCGAAATGAGCTCGTTCTTGCGTCTATTTCTTCCTTGTAACAAATTCTTCAAATCCCCCAGACAGAAATTTTTGTGTAAGTCTCTAACTTGTCGGGAAATTGGCTCAAAACTCTTCCCGAAGCCATTTTTCACCGGAAGACGTTTTAAATGTCGAATTTTCTAATCATCTTAACTTGTTCATCTAAAGTCGGATTGAAATCATTCTTGAGCCCACGACTCACATATTCACCCAACCACATATCTCCCGAAAAGAAATAATTTTTCAGAGACATCAACTACCCAAAAACTTGATCCAAAAATAGTATTAAGCTAGGGTTTCCTTATTTGACACCCTTTTACGAAAAAATTCACGGAAACTTCGTTATAACGTATATTTCCTTCATTCCACTTGGAATATTTCCACAACTTAATTAGCCATGATTTCATCTATTGAAATCATATCACAACATATACACAAACACATATAAAGTTCGTTTATAGTCCTTTATTATCTTGTTCTCCATCCTCATGCTTGGGCTTAAGTTTTATTCTTTGACTTGCTTGACATACATATTTAAGGTGATTTAACAAGGTTACTCTTTCATAACCACCTTCTAACTTCAAGATCATTTGTGACGCCCCCAAATTCGAGTACTTCATTCACACAGGATTTAGTGTTCACTAATCAAAATATACACATCTAACTACCCATAATATAGGATAACATTAATAACTTAATAAGCTTAAACAATAATCCTTCCCATAAAAGGGTTACAAAAATCTCAACAAATCATAGGTTATCTAACCTTTATTACATCATTCAATTGCGGAAATAAAACATATAACTGAATAAGTCTCATCACATAAATGCAATATAACAAGTTTTTATCACTTGCTCATCTTGCTTTTGCCCTTACTAGTGAATGACTCATCGGCTCTTTCAACATTAGCTGCAATGATTTATGCAAGAGTGAGCAAATGATTGCCCACAAGATACAACAACAATAATAGCAGAAGAATAATTAATGGATAAAACTCAACTGGATAATTTAATCTTTCTATCAATGGAAACAAAACTGGAATCTCAATATGAACTCGGCTTTTGAGTCAAGGATAGAATACAAGTTCAAAAGTACATCTGAGGGTCCCAAGACTATGAACTACGTCCTAGGTTGTCAAGTATCTCTACTTAAACCTTTAACAGTCATAAGACTATATGGACCTTTCTTCTCGTACTTAGGGGATCAGTCATTCGTACCATATATTATGCACAAACATCTTAACGCTATTGTGTAATAATCCCCTATAATAGGGTTGTTCATCTCAACTTTGACATTCAAGTCCGCACCAAAGGAGATTTGGTTTGGATTAACTTCAAAGGTTATTTAGAGTTCAACGTTCATCAACTAAGGATTAGTTGAATCAATAAAGAATTGCTAACGTTATTGTTTTCACATGATAAAATCTCAAAAATATTGGAAAACAATAACTTCAAATGAATAAAGCTCAAACATTGGGATATTACTTCAATAGGAATAGAAAGCTTTAAACTACATAAGCATTTGTATACATTCATAATGTAAGACCCCAACTTTTTATGAATAAAGATTTAATTTTCTCTAAATATTATTTTGAATAATAAGGTGTTGATTTGATATAATGCTATAGTTATGGGTGATATGTGAAAATTTTGCAAATTAAGTTGTCATAAAATATTCGTTTTGTCGGGGAATATTCTTTTTATCAGGGAATATTCGTACGCCAACACAATTATTGGTGGACCTCACAACGGAATAACTGTCGGATATAGAAAGTGACAAAAATAACCTTTTCATAAAATAAAGGTAAAACTTTTACTGTTAAAGTATTGAAATACTTGGTGATAAAAGTATAGTAATACGCGTTGCTGCACAGTAGCACACAGTATTGCACAATATCTTTGATTATTGATGCTTACGTAAGAATTCACTCACTTTCATTCAATAATTGCAGTATTAGTTGCTACATAGTATCTCATATTATTGTTTCAATAATTGTCACAGTATCATCTACATAATATTTTATATTATTAAATTAATAATTGATACGACACATTTATTCATATTATTATTTTCATTATTGATAATGTCTAAAAAGTTCTGTCGAGGAAAGGGGTTAGGTTATTTAATTGCGCGCTAATAAGGATAAATCCTTATCGGAAAGCCCCCTCTTTCCTGAGAATGATTTGGTTGTCAATATTGTGAGTTATAATATTATTGATGAATAATTGTTGAAAGATTAAAAATGTGTTGATTGAAGATAAAGTGATTTGTTGTCAATATTTATTCAATCTTTGATATAAATAAGAGGTTTGTTATGAGACGTTTGTTGTAAGTTTGGTTTATTCTATGGGACCCATAGGTCATCATCTAAGAGTCACTTTCTTCAATAGTACTTGCCTTTACCAGACGTCAAACCACTTGTTGTTTCACATTACAAGCATTAAACCACTTGCCTTTTCACATTACCAGTCGTTAAGCCACTTGCCTCTTCACATTGCAAGGGCTAAGCTAGAAATCTTTTATAAATAAAATCTTATTTCTTCTTTCATTCTCACCAATTCACTAAGAATCACAAGAGAAAACTATAGAGAGAGAATCAGAGAGAGAAAAGAAGAGTATTCTTCTACAACACTATTACAATCTTCTACTAAGGTAAGGGGTATTATTTCTTTCGTATTCGTAAAAGATGTTATATTCTTTCATATTAGTTCGTAATATTACTTCATACTCTTAAGGGTTGTCATTATATTCCTTATTAATCTGAGGGTATAACATGTCTACGCGGATTACCGCATGCCTAGTGAATAACCTTTCGTATTCATTCTTTATTAAGTTATGGAAATGATCTGTCTACGCAGATTACCGCATGAAGGGTGAAAATCGATTTGCAGTTTCTTGTATTATTTCATTTCATATTCCTAAATTTAAACTTACTATGGTAAGTATTGCTTCTATAGTTCCTAAATGATTATAAATTCCTTGAGGTTTGCGCTTCATCTAATATCATTTTATTGGAATATTGGTCTTAACTTTCTTATTAAATTTCAATATTTTCATTTGGGATACTATTCACAGGGTACTATTCACTCAGGTTACTATTGAAATACCTGGTGATAAAAGTACAGTAATACGCGTTGCTGCATAGTAGCACATAGTATTGCACAATATCTCTGATTATTGATGCTTACGTAAGAATTCACTCACCTTCATTCAATAATTACAACAGTAGTTGCTGCATAGTATCTCATATTATTGATTTAATTATTGTCACAGTATCATTTGCATAATATTTTATATTATTAAATTAATAATTGAGACGACATAATTATTCATATTATTATTTTCATTATTAACAACGTCTAGGAAGTTCTGTCGAGGAAAGGGGTTAGTGTGACGCCCCCAAATTCGAACCTCCACTTGGTCACTCGAATTCGGTTCATCACGTGCTCAAAGTATTACCATAATAACTAAAATCATACATTCACAACGGAAAATCTAAATTAGAATAATGTACAATGATTTGTTATAATTATTCCCCCAAGTCTCGCAACCTACAATACTCAATAGATTACATAATAGTATCGAATAAAGACCTATTACATAATTCTACTTAAGTTTAAACATAGTTTGCAAATAGTCTTAACATAACATAATAGTTTTTAAAAATAAAGGAACAAGCTAGTCGGTAGCCTTGCCCTTTCCCTAGTCTATTCCAGAGACACCTTTCTGTTCCTCCTTAACTGAAAGTTTTTAAATAAGCAAGGATGAGCACAAATTGCCCAGCAAGTAATATACAACAAGGGTGTAGGATATAATATCACAAGGTTTGAAATATCGAAGTGTCATTTCTAGGATAGTTCAAAGTGTCAGAATAACATCATGGATAAGGAATATCAACAATTCTTGGAATAAGAACAACAATTCTATATAAATCAACAGATATATATGAATTCAAGGACTAACAATGTATCCAACTGGATAAGTAATTTATACTGAGCAATCACTAAGGACCATTGAACTTCTACTAGAGTTACCAATATTAAACTGATAACCCAAAAATATCAAGTACTATAGATGATCAGTCTACAATACTTTACGTTATGCATAACACCACAATAATATTCATTCATGTGTTGGGGTTTCCAACGACATACACTCCCCTTACCAAAAGGGTTGTCCAACTCAATTTTCAAGATTTCTGCACCAATCAATTGGCTTGGACAACTTTTATAAACATGCATATAGTCTAGTCGAATCAAATGGCATCGAATCTTTAACAATATTCAAGAACATTACTAAGTTCAACATGAATAATAACTTTCACAAGGGTTTAAGCATATTAACTCATTTAAGCGAGAAATTAATATAATTTGTATTCAAATAGATAAGTTTACGGTATTTGCAAGACCCCAAATTTTATGAAATACAAGTATTCAATTTTATTACAATTATTATTTTATTTTGTAAATGGTTAAATTGATAAAAGGTTAAAGTTAAGGGTGATATGTGAAATTTTTTTGCAAAGTAAGCAAGTTGTTATAAAATATTTGTTTGGTCGGGGAATATTCTTTTTGTAGGGGAATATCCGTACGATGGCACAATCATTGGTGGACCCCACAATGGAAGTATTGTCGTAGTTAGAAAACGACAAAATTATATTTTTATAAAAATAAAGGCGAAAGTGTACCGTTAAAACTGTTGAACTACCCGGTAGTAAAAGTACGATGTCTACGCGTTGTTGCGTAGTAGCACACGGTATTGATTATTGATGCTTACGTGAAGAAGTCACTCGCGGTACTCAATTATTACTACGATAATTGTTTGCATCATATCTCTTATATTATTGATTCAATTATTGTCACAGTATCATCTGTATAATATGTAATATTATTAAATCAATAATTGAGACGGCAAAATTATTTATATTATTATTTGCAATAATGACAATGTCTAGAAGTTCTGTCAAGGAGAGGTTTGGTCACTTAATTGCGCTCCGATAAAGAGAAATCCTTATCAGAAAGCCCCCTCTTTCCTGGGAACGACCTGGTTGTTAAATATTATAAATTATAATATTAATGATGAATAAGTTCGTGTTGATTAAAGATGAAATTAATAGTTCCATTGTGTTGGAATTATTAGTGTTAGTGAAAATTGACATTTATTTCGATAATAATTGATGTATGGAGGTTATATTGACCAATCGGGTAATTAACTTGATAAATGAGCAATTAATTGCTATTAATTCACATGCTTATAACTATTTGTTCACATGTGTGTATTATTGATTCACATTCATTTACTATTAGGGGAGTTGGTGCAAGATTGATAATACTTGCATGACTAAATTAAAAATGGAGGTATAGATGAAGGTACTATACTATAATTATTTTTTTCACATGTTTAGAACTATTGAGTCACATGATTTACTATTGATTCACATGATTTACTATTAGGGGAGGTGGTGCAAGTTTGATAATACTTGTAGGACTAAATTAAAAATAAAGAAAAAGAGGAAGGTATTATACTGTAATATTTTGAGCCCCAAAACGTGCAATTATCGAAACTATATTTTCCTATAAATAGAAGCTCATTCCTTCATTATTTTTCACCAATTTACTATAGCTATAGAGCAATTATTATAGAGAGAAATTATAGAGAAAAGAAGAAGAAAGTCTCACACCTCACTATTCCAAAGATCCAATCTTCTTTTGAGGTAAGGGGTATTATTCTTTCGTATTCATGACGAGAGTTATTTTCTTTCAATACTTGTAAGGGTTTTTATTCCATTCTTTATTATTATATTGGAATAACCTATCTATGCAAAGTACCGCATACATGGTGAAATTCTTCTGTTATTCCATTCTTTATTATTACATTGTTGAATAACTTTTTCGCATGCGCGATCTATCGTGCACTGGTGAATTACATGTGTTATTCCATTCTTAATTATTCATTGGAATAACTTTGCCTATGTGGATTACAGATGCATGGTGAATGATCCTTCGTATTCATTCTTTATTAAATTGTGGAAATGATTTGTCTACGTGGATTACCGCATGGCGGGTGAAAATCCATTCACAGTTTCGTATATTCAATTATACTCGTCTGAGATATCATTTCTTTTGTACTCATCATGGAATATCATTTTCATTGGTATTTTTTTTACAAGTTACTATTCACGGGTAACTATTCATCCGGTTACTATTCACTCTGGTATTATTCACTCGGGTATTCGGGGTACTTTTTGTGACGCCCCCAAAATAGGTCCACACAACCCATTCTGAATCGCCATATATCACACTATAAAAATCAAATACAAACTTTATTTATTCAACTGTTGAACTGTCGTGCAGAATACGACCACAGTTAAACTGTGAGTTTTAATACAAATGTATATAACTCTCATGGTGCCTCGACCACAACCTTACAATGGTACTTTACATAAAAAAGTACACCAAAAACTGCTTTTAGAGATTAAAATCTTCTAGAAGTGCTCAAGGAAACCTTCGTATACATGGGAGGCCATGCGTCTAGGTTATGATAGATATTATATACCCACAGAATTATCCTTGGTTGACCCAATAGACCCCAAAGAAAAACGAGAAGATTACTATCATGTTCTTTCCAATGGTGAGTCTTCTCTCACATATAACTATCTCCACCGCTCCTCAAGAATTGAAAATTATATTTCAACCAAACTCCAAGATCATATAGGTAGTGCTCGTAGATATACTCAACAAGTGGATGTGCACAACCTTGTCTTATGATAACACGAGGTTGTATGTCATTAGACATCTTGTATGATAGTGGAAAAACACCTTTCCAAAGTTGGGTTCACTCACCCTATTCGGGTTCACCAAAATTAAATATCAAATGACGTATACAATACGACACACTTATCTAATGTTCTCAATAAAATTATTTCCATAATATTTAGGGAGAACCTCAACAGCTATAGACCACCGTTCTATTCTCCTCATACCCCCGCTTCGACCCAAATTTACACTCTTATTACCCGAAAGAAATTGTGAAGCAAAAGGGTGAGCACAACTAGCCCAAAAAAGAATATCATGACTAAAGATAATTTACATCATCAATAACCTTCATCAAGAATAAATCGTAGATTTAGAACATATGGTAGATGATAAAACTTTTCAACCATAGTTGCAGCTTGAACGAGCAATCCATTAAAGAGTCAAATAGACCATCGTGTCTATTATCTTCTCCATGTTAAAAGTCCACCAATAATGTTTTATCCCTGTAACATCAATCAACAATTCCTGTCCACAATCATTTGAATAACTCATAATCATAATTATGATTCTAAATTCCTCTTCGCACCCAGGACGAAGATAATTTTCATCACCTATCTTCACCTGAAACATCAAAAATCATGATTATACCAAATCATAATTCCTGCTCATAATCATACTAATAAATTCATCTTTGCACTACAGCCAAAGATATGCATTAACAATTCATCTTTGTATTACTGGCCAAAGAAATACAACTGTATTTTAGAAGAGTCAAGTAGAGCATGATATCTACTATCTTTTATGAATTAAAAGTTTATAATCAATATTTTATCGCTGAAACTCAGCTTAATAAATAATCCACATCATCGAATCATCCCTGCACTATGACCAAGGATATTCATGTAATCATCAATGGTTTTGATTATACCGAATAATCCCTGGTTATAATCATACCAATAACTGTCCATCAATGCACTACGAGCCAATGAGGACTTTTACCACATCATCTATAACATTACGGGTCATGATTATACCGAATGATCCCTGGTCATAATCATACCAATAAATAGTTCGTCTATGCACATAAGCCAAAGATACTCATCAATCAATAGTTCATCTTTGCACGTAAGCCAAAATATACAACTATAAAACCAATAATCAACAGTCCATCTTTGCACGTAAGCCAAAGATGACTTTCATCATAATATAAGCATAAAGATGATGACAATGATATAAGCATTAATCAAACAAAATCAAGGATAAATATTAAAGTCTTTAAATTTATCTAGAGTTTAAAAAAATATCCAAATTATCAACATGATACTGCTTTGTAGAGTAAAATTCGAGAATAATATTCATGTACCAAAAATAATTTGGACAGAAAAGAAATATATTTTTCGAGTAAATAGTACCCCATGAATAGTACCCTATGAATAGTACTTCGGGAATAGTACCTCGTGAATAGTACCCCAACATGAAAAGTACCCCAAATACCCGAGTGAATAATATTCGTGAATAGTAACTTAGTGAATAAGAACTTCGTGAATAGTACTCCAACACCGAAAAGTGCCCAATAATACCGAGTGAATAATACTAGAGTGAATAGTAATCGGGTGAATAGTAACTCATGAATAGTAACTCATAAAAAAAATACCAAAGAAAATGATATTCCATGATTTAGTACAAAAGAAATGATATCTCATACGAGTATAATAGAATATACTGGCTATGAAATGGATTTTCACCCACCATGCAGTAATCCACGTGAGATGCATCATTTTCACAATTTAATAAAGAATGAATACGAAGGATAATTCACCATGCATATGGTAATCCACATAGACATGTTATTCCAACCAAATAATAAAGAATGGAATAACAGAAGAATTCACCATGCATGCAGTAGTCCGCGTAGAAAGGTTATTCCAACAGAATAATAAAGAATGGAATATCAGAAGAATTCACCGAGCATGCGATAGACCATTACGCATGTGTTATTCTAACGAATAATAATAAAGAATGGAACTAGGTCATGCGTAATTACGCATGCACATGATATTCCAAATGTAATAATAAAGAACGGAACCAGTCATCACGTAATTACATGCACGCATGTGATATTCCAAATGTAATAATAAAGAAGATGGAATAACAATGAAATTCACCGTGCATGCGATAGACCACATAGGCGAGTTATTCCAATGTAATAATAAGGAATGGAATAATGTAAGAATTTCACCATGTATGCGGTACTTCGCATAGATAGGTTATTCCAACATAACAATAAAGAATGGAATAACAATAGCTCTCTTCATGAATACGAAAGAAATAATACCCCTTACTACAATAATAATATCCCTTACCTCAGAAGAAAATTGGATACTAGAATAGTGAAGTAGCAGACTTCTCTTCTTCTTTCTCTCTATAATTTCTCTCTATAATAATTGCTTTATAGCTTTAGTGAATTAGTGAAAAATAATGAAGGAATGAGCTTCTATTTATAGAAAAATATAGTTTCCATAATTGCACATTTTAGGGCTCGAAATATTACAGTATAATTCCTTCCTCTTTTCCTTCATTTTTAATTTAGTCCTGCAAGTATTATCAAACTTGCACCACCTCCCCTAATAGTAAATCATGTGAATCAATAGTAAATCATGTGAATCAATAGTTTTAGACATGTGAAAATACGAATTATAGTATAGTACCTCCATCTATACCTCCATTTTTAACTTAGTCATGCAAGTATTATCAATCTTGCACCAACTTCCCTAATAGTAAATAAATGTGAATCAATAGTACACACATGTGAACAAATAGTTATAATCATGTGAATCAATAACAATTAATTGCTTATTTATCCGATTAATTACCCGATTGGTCAATATAACCTCCAGACATCAATTATTATCGAAATAAATGTCAATTTTCACTAACACTAATAATTCCCACACAATGGAACTATCAATTTCATCTTTAATCAACACGAACTTATTCATCATTAATATTATAATTCACAATATTTAACAACCAAGTCATTCCCAGGAAAAAGCTGGGCTTTTCGATAAGGATTTCTCCTTATTGGCGCGTAATTAGGTGACCAAACCTCTCCTTGACAGAACTTCTAGACATTGTCAATATTGTAAATAATAATATGAATAACTTTGCCGTCTCAATTATTGATTTAATAATATAACATATTTTGCAGATGATACTGTGACAATAATTGAATCAATAATATGAGAGATATGATGCAACAATTACTTTAGCAATAATTGAGTATAACTGAGTGACTTCTTACGTAAGCATCAATAATCAATACTATGTGCTACTACGCAATCACGCGTATTACTGTACTTTTACTACATGGTAGTTCAAATGTTTTAACGGTAACACTTTCGCCGTTATTTTTATAAAAAGATAATTATGTCATTTTCTTATTACTACAATACTTCCATTGTGGGGTCCACCAATGATTGTGTCGTCGTACAAATATTCCCTGTTAAAACGAATATTTCCCGACCAATTGAATATTATATAACAACTTGCTTACTTTGCAAAATTTATAAATATTACCCATAACTATAACATTATATCAAATCCACACCATAATATTAAAAAAAATATTTCGAGAAATTTAAATATTTAATCATAAAATTTGGGGTCTCACAATCTCCCCTTCTTATGAAATTTTGCCCTTGAAATTTACGTACGTACCTGGTATTCGATGAGATGAGAATACCTTGCTTTCTTTTCGGATTATACCTTCCCGGTTATATCCTCTGTATCATGATTTTTTCATTGCTCATCTCCTATATTTCAGATATCATTCTAGAATATATCTTCAAAACAAAGGTTAATTGATATATCACAAATTATTAACTTATCAAGTAAAAAATTTTGGTTTAGGTAAGTCACACACTAGCGAAGTATATTACTCATCTCTCCCCTCCTAGTTCTAGACTCATATCTCAGATAGCGACCATATCCTTAAGCTCTGATACCATTTGTGACGCCCCCAAAATAGGTCCACACAACCCATTCTGAATCTCCAGATATCACATTATAAAAATCAAATACAAACTTTATTTATACAACTGTTGAACTGTCGTGCAGCATACGACCACAGTTAAACTGTGAGTTTTAATACAAATATATGTAACTCTCATGGTGTCTCGACCACAACCTTACAATGGTACTTTACATAAAAGTACAGTCAAAAACTGTTTTTGAAATTAAAATCTTTGGAAAGTGCTCAAGGAAACCTTCGTACATGGGAGGCCATGCGTCTAGGTTATGATAGATATCATATGCCCACAGAATTATCCTTGGTTGACCCAATAGACCCCAAAGTAAAATGAGAAGATTACTATCATGTTCTTTCCAATGGCGAGTCTTCTCTTGACATACAACTATCTCCACTGTCTACAATTGAAAATTATATTTCAACCAAACTCCAAGATCATATAGGTAGTGCTCGTAGATATACTCAGCAAGTGGATGTGCACAACCCTGTCTTATGATAACACGAGGTTGTATATCATTAGACATCTTGTATGATAGTGGCAAAACACCCTTCCAAAGTTAGGTTCACCTCACCCAATTCGGTTCACCAAAATTAAATATCAAATGACGTATACAACATGACACACTTATCTAAAGTTCTTAATAAAATTATTTCTATACTATTTAGGGAGAACCTCAACAACTATAGACCACCGTTTATATTCTCCTTACCTACCTCTTCTAACCCAACTACACTCTTATTACACGAAAATAATTGTGAAGCAAAAAGGGGTGAGCACAACTAGCCCAGTAAAGAATATCATGACTAAAGATAATTTACATCATCAATAACCTTCATCAGTAATAAATCAGAGATTTAGAACATATGGTAGATGATAAAACTTTTCAACCATAGTTACAGCGGAACGAGCAATCCATTAAAAGAGTCAAATAGACCATCAGGTCTATTATCTTCTCCATGTTAAAAGTCCACCAATAATGTTTTATCCCTGTAACATCAATCAACAATTCCTGTCCACAATCATATGAATAACTCATAATCATAATTATGATTCTAAATTCTTCGTCGCACCCAGGACGAAGATAATTTTTATCACCTATCTTCACCTAAAATATCAAAAATCATGGTTATACCAAATCACAATTCCTGCTCATAATCATACTAATAAATTCATCTTTGCACTACAACCAAAGATATTCATTAACAATTCATCTTTGTACTACAGGCCAAAGACATACAACTGTATTTTAGAAGAGTCAAGTAGAGCATGATATCTACTATCTTTTATGAATTAAAAGTTTATAATCAATATTTTATCGCTGAAACTCAGCTTAATAAATAATCCACATCATCGAATCATCCCTGCACTACGGCCAAGGATATTCATGTATTCATCAATGGTCATGATTATACCGAATAATCCCTGGTTATAATCATACCAATAACTGTCCATCAATGCACTATGGGCCAATGAGGACTTTTACCACATCATCTATAACATTACGGGTCATGATTATACCGAATGATCCCTGGTCATAATCATACCAATAAACAGTTCATCTATGCACATAAGCCAAAGATACTCATCAATCAATAGTTCATCTTTGCACGTAAGCCAAAGATATATACGATCAGAAACCAATAATCAATAGTCCATCTTTACATGTAAGCCAAAGATATACAACTGTAAAACCAATAATCAACAGTCCATCTTTGCACGTAAGCCAAAGATATACAACTATAAAACAAATAATCAACAGTCCATCTTTTCACGTAAGCCAAAGATGACTTTTATCATAATATAAGCATGAGGATGATGACAATGATATAAGCATTAATCAAACAAAATCAAGGATAAATATTAAAGACTTTAAATTTATGTAGTGTTTAAAAAAAATATCCAAATTATCAACATGATACTGCTTTGTAGAGTAAAATTCAAGAATAATTTTCATGTACCAAAAATAATTTGGACAGAAAAGAAATATATTTTTTAGGTAAATAGTACCCTGTGAATAGTACCTTATGAATAGTAATTTGGAAATAGTACCTCGTGAATAGTCAGGTGAATAGTAATTTGGGTAAATAGTAATTGTTAGTTCTCGAAGGCACAATAGATATCTAGAAGGGGGGGTTGAATAGATAATTAAAAACTTTTCTTTTAAATGGGTTAGAATGATTGTGATTAATGCACAGCAGAATGAGTATATGATAAACCTTCTTTTAGATATCTTGAGTTAATGAGAGTAAGGCAGTTATGAAAGTTATAGCAGTTATAGAAGACACAACTGTTTTAAGTGGTTCAGAGCACTTAAAGCTCCTAATCTACTCTTCTACTCCTTGAGTAGGGAATCCACTAAGGATGTCTGTTACACTTCTTGAATCTCACAGATTCCTTCTGCACCAAAGCCAGCTAGGCACTTCTTAGTTCACTCTTGAACTCTTCAAGTCCAGCAGACATGGTTCTTCACAGTTCACTTAGAACTCTTCAAGTCCTTTAGACTTGAAACTTCTCACTTCAGTTGATTGGTTGTTGTTGAGATTGTGATTGGTGCTACTCAGTTGCTATTAAGCACTTGTTTGAAGGAACTGAGTAGCTGAGCAAGATTTCTCTTTTTCTCATATCGTAGAGTTGAGCGTTGAGTGTTCTTACACATTTTTGTTCAATGCTTGCCTATCTTTCTCATCTGTCTGTGTTCTGTATATATGTGATCTTGAAATCTATCCGTTGAAGCCTTTTGAAGAAGCATTAAATGGGTTTGACCTTTTTGAACTTTGATGGATACTTTTCTGCACATCCTCTGAATTTCACTCTGGCCCACTGACACATCAGACTGCTTTCTCACCTAACACCTGAAAAGGTGTTTTCCTCTACCCAATGGTCCTTTTCTTAGCTTCTTGAATACGTTCCTTTTGATCAATACTAAGGATATCTTTTGTACCGTTGGGACTGTTGAGTGCTTCAACGTTCAAAACCTATTCCACATTTGTTGGAATTTATCTTCAAACAAAAGTTAGGGCTCGATGCTTCTGACACAAGGCAGATGACACTCTACTATCCATATCGCAGTGTCTTGTCATATTGGTGTTTGTTCTTAAGAAAACACTACGATTTGTCGCAAGGATTTGCACACTACGATCTTTTCACACGACGATCATCACTTGCTCGTCTTGCAGACTCAACGTTTCCAAGAGCACACTACGATCTCTGAGTTAGCTTCGGCAAATGTCTGGACCACTCTACGATTTCTGAAGAGGTCCTTCAAGGCAAATACACTGCGATCTTCTAAGCTCTACGATCTTGCCTTGACTTTTGCAATCTGTTGATCAGCTTGATAGACTACGATTCCTGTTGAAGCCTATCTATACGTTTCATGATAGATCAACCTAACATCTTTGATCTCTTTATCTATGCATTTGTTTTATAGAATGATTAACACTTAAAAAGCTAAGATCAACCTAACAAATTTGATCTATCACTAAGTCCTTGTACATATATTCTTTTAAGAACTTTACATATAATCATGATCATTTACTTTAAACATCAAATCAAGATATGCATTCTTCTAACAATCTCCCCCTATTTGATGTTGACATAACCAAGGAGATTTGTTGTTATGATTATTAAATTTTATATGCAGTTGCAGCAAAGTAAACATGACTTAGTATTTTAGTGAGCAGCTAAAATTTCTTGAGAATAAGCATGAATTTATTGATGTATGAAGACCGATATTACATTTAAGTTTGACTACATCAATACAACTTAAAACTCAACTTATCTCTATTTCTTCGGCCTTTTGCTTCTTAGAGGATTTACATATTCCCCAACTCTCCTCTTTCTGCTTGCTTCATCGCTTCTGGCCAAATCTTCCAGCTCACTTGGACTTAGTCTAGGATTGTGATCATGCCTATTCATGAATGCAGGATCTCTAATTGGCATTCTTAGGCATGTTATTGTCACCTCATGAGAATTGGTAGTTTGCCCTAGACTCCTTAATGGTTAAGCCATTAAAACTTCCTGTTGATTAGCTCATTGAGCCTGATGGCCGGATCATGGAGTCTGCTGAGTGATTTGCCTTACAGGTGGGTTCCTCGAGGCTTGAGTTTGGAATTTTCCTCTGCCTCTGCCCTTGCCTCCCTGACCTCCCTGATCTCCTTTTCCTTTATTCTCCCCCTTTATGTCAGCATCAAGGGTTCGAATGTCTTTGGAGAGGCGAGTGACTCCTTGGACAAGCTCGTTGAGTTGACTCTGAGTTTGAGCAATGTCCTCATGATTTTCTTGGATCAAGGAATCAGAACGAGTTTCACGTCGTTGAAGAATGTTGAGAACAGTTTCTGTCTGCTGCATTTGACCCATGAAGAAGTCTTGAAAATCTTTGATTGTAGTTTGAAGACTTTTGATGCTCTGTATCATTAGATTGTTCTGAGATTCTTGAGTTTTCTGTAATATCAAGACAACATCCCAATGCTTTTTAGCTGCAAGAAAGTGAATATCGTCCCTGTCTTTTATGCTTTGAAGCATTTCTTTGATGATTTCTTTGAGCATTTTAGAGAGCTTGGGAGATTGTTTGCAGCATTGATCATTGATGATAATCTCAGCTGAATAAGTGCAGTATGATCTTTAAGACTCTCGTCGAGTTCCTTGATCACTTTCACTGACATTGCTGACAAATTAGCCTTTGTGGATAGTTCTGACAGGAGTTCATTTAGATGAGGGATTTATGAGGGAGGTGGTGTGCTTTTGAATTGATCTTGCAATGAGTAGAAGGCAAGATCAAGATTGAAATATTCATTATGGGATGAGGAGGGAATATCTGATGGAGGGGCCCGAGTTTAGATGTTGAAGTTTGGTGACTCTACGATTTGAGGTGAAGACTCTACAATGGGGCTAGAGTCAATGATCGTAGAGTTGATAGGATGTGGGAGCATTAGGGAGTTGATCTTATTTGGTTCTTCAGTTACAGAATTTTGGGATTCTACAACTGGAAATTGATTCAATGGATGAAGAGTCACTTCCAACCATCGTGGGAATTCATAAAATTGATTAAATGAGGATGATGGCAAGTGATTAACTCTGAAAAGAGTTGGGATAGATAGTACCTCAAGTTTGTTCTTTGAGGAAGAATTATTGGTGAGAAGCTTCTTGGCAAAATTGAATCTCCCTGGGAATCCATTAGCTAGCACTGAGATGGCCAGATACTCTTTGAAACTCTAGAACATGTGATCCCAAGAGTTCAGAATTTGAGCTTGGTGGAAAGGCATCATAGGTAGATATGCAAACAGTTGTTCATAGTTGGCTCTTCAGTGCCCATCAATGCCCACAACTATAATCTCTACCTCATCACCTTCATCCTCTTTTCTGCTTTCATTGGAGGATTCCGTTATCTCAATGGCCTCATGATGTTCTTGCACAGGTTCTTCTTCATTTCTTTCCAGAACCTCTTCTACTGTCATAGAGATGTCACGAGCCTCCCCCTCACCGTGATCATCTTCTTGTATTATCAATAGCTCCCCCTCTACTGGGGCACTTTCTATAATGGGAGTTTCAGCCATCTCCCCCTCAATAGGTGTATCCTCTATCATCAGATGTTCAGGTGTCTCCTCCTCAGTTTGAGATTTGACTATTTGGTTTTCATTTGCTGGTTCCTTTTCAGCAGTCAATTCTTTGTCTTCCCTCTTTAGTGCTTTCTCATTGACAAGAATATATTTCTTGACCAGTTTCCTTCTTGGCTTTTTAGGCTGAGCCACGTCCTTAGGACTCTCTTCAGTTCTATCCTTCTGATCAGCCAAAATGTTTGTTGCAGCTACTTCCTTGTTTGGTCTGGTCTCTACGATTGGCAGAGACTCTACGATCGAAGAGATTGATGGTCTTTTGGTCTTGTGGCTGATTTTATTCTTCTTCAGTAGTTGAGATATGGTAGCTCTATCTTCTTCTGCCTCAGCCTGCTGTTGCTTCCTTCTTAGGATCCTTAGAGTCTCAATGTCTGAGGACTCTATGGGCTTATCAGTAGTGGATCCTTGAGGTTCTTCTGTAGTTCTGGCTTTCAGCTTACTTTTCCCTTTGCTTTTTCTGATTAAGGCAATGGGTTCTTCCTGGTTAGCTTTTTCTTCTTCAGTTTCTTTGACAACTGACATGTTTCCTGGCACTCCTGATTCCTTTATTTCACCAGTTCTTCCACTAGATTCAGACATCATCCTCACATTTTCAGTTGGATTCCTTTTCCAGTTCACAAATAGTTGTTGGGTCATTCAACGATTTGGATTGATGGCTTCACCTTCATCATCCTCAATTAAGTCACCAAGAGCAGCTTGTAGGATAATGCTTATGAATAGCCCATAGAGCATTTTTTGAGAACTCTTCGTCTTCTTTGAGCTGATTAACCACTTCCTAATCCATTCAAGTAATAGAGCCCCATAGTTAAGTTGTATTCCATAACATATGGCAGTCATGAGCTTGAGTTGTACCTCATTCACAGAGTCATGACCTGAGCTCTTGCAACATATACATTTTCCAACAATATCAGCTAGAAATTCGTACCTCTATGGAAACTCCTTCTTCTTGTATCCTTTGACAGAGGGAGATTTCTTGTGGTGTATCTTTTTGAGACCCTTATGGAAGTCTATGCCATCTATGGATGGATACCCTTCAGATTTGAGACCTAGGGATAGATTGATGTCCTCAGCCTTTAGTCTGATTTTGACGTTCCTGACTTTCGCAGTGATGGTGTTGTTTTCAAATACCCCGTTATTGTAGAATTCTTTTACCAGCTTTGGGTAGATCAATGTTTCTGTACCCAAGGCTTCTTCGAGACCTGCCTTCTTTAGTAGCGACAAAGTCTTGTGAAATTGGGGTTCTACTATTTTGAACTCGTCAAAGCAGAGTCTGTAGCCGGAGATAACACTGGAAGCTGCCATTGATTTTCTTGTAGGAGGTGAGACTGACTGATCTTTCTACTGATTTAGGGTTTCTGCTTGAGAGAGGAAGAGAGAGATGATCTTTCGAACTTCAGATTTCAAAAAGACGATTTTAATTTGTACTTGTAACTTCCCTCTCTATTTTGCTTGGTGGAACAGGCGTCGAATTTTGCTTGGCTCTATGAATTTGACAGAGAAGGATTGTACTGAATTGCACTTAACTCTTTCTGAGCTAATGTATTCTTCAGTAGGACTACGATCGTTGAGATGGTCCTTGGAATCATCGAGTCTGTTCTACCATTATTGAGTCTGTATAGTAGTCGTCGTGTCTGAGCTGCAAACATAGAGTCTGAATTGCGATCGTTGAGTTTGACTGTCAATCGTAGAGTCTGATCAAGTCCTCGTGATGAACCTTTTTGACTTAGCATTCTTCTCAGTTTAAGGTAGCTCAGGAAGGGCCAACCTCATTGAATGAATCAAGGGTTAGGTTTGTCCCTGAGGTACTTATCAGAGAGATTGCCTTGTTTGAGACTTTGTTCATCATAGGGTGCTCCTTTGGTTTTGATGTAACTCTTGCTATCATTGAGTCTACACCGTGATCGTTGAGTCTTCACTGCGATCGTTGTCATTGTATGACACTTTGGTTCTACGATCGTGGTCTTCCTTTGATCATGTCTATGATTTCAAACATAGCCTTTAAACCTGTATGGTTAGCACATACTAGAGCATATTTTTCATGGTTGTAAGTTAAGCATGCCTAGCTCACTTATTAACTTGTTAAATCTAGATTCATCTAGAGGCTTTGTAACGACATCAGCGAGTTAATTTTCAGTTGGGATATATTGTAAAGATATAGTTCCATTTTGCACATGATCCCTAATGAAGTGATACCTTATTTCTATATACTTAGTCCTAGAATGCATGACAGGATTATGAGTTATAGAAATTGCACTTGTGTTATCACAGTGAATAGGAATGGATTTAAATTCAAACCCATAATCTGCTAGTTGATTTTTCATCCATAAGATCTGAGCACAACAACTACTGCTGCGAGAATGTATTCAACCTTCCGCAATTGAAGTAGACACCTAATTTTGCTTCTTGCTAAACCAGACACAAGTCTTTTTCCTAGCAATTGACAAAAGCATCATCGGTACTTTTTCTATCAATTTTGCACCGCAAAATTAGCATCTGTATCCCCCGTTAGCTCAAATGAGGACTCCTTGGGATACCAAAGCCCCAAGTGGGGTGTACCTTTGAGATATCTGAAAATCCTCTTTACAGCAGATAAATGAGATTTTTTAGGATTAGCCTAAAATCTAGCACAAATGCATGTTGCAAACATTATATCTGGTTTACTGCCAGTTAGATATAAAAGAGAGCCAATCATACCTCTGTATTGAGTTATATCAATACTTTTACCTTTTCATCTTTGTCAAGCTTGGTTGCAGGAGCAATTGGGGTTTTCATAGGAGAGGCTGACTTCATGCCATACTTCTTAAGTAAGTCTTTGATGTACTTGGCTTGGTTGATGAAGATTCCTTCATCAGTCTGCTTTACTTGCAGTCCAAGGAAGAAGTTCAGTTCACCCATCATGCTCATTTCAAACTTGCTCTGCATAAGCTTGGAGAATCTCTTGCATAGCTTTTCATCAGTAGATCCAAAGATAATATCATCAACATATATTTGAACTAATAGGACTTTGTCTTTGCGCTTTCTAAGAAATAGTGTGGTATCTACTCTACCTCTAGTGAATCCATTTTCAATAAGAAAGTTAGTCAGTGTTTCATACCATGCTCTAGGTGTTTGTTTAAGACCATATAAGGCTTTGTCTAATCTAAAGACATAATTAGAATGAGATGGATTGATGAAACCTGGAGGCTACTCTACATAAACTTCTTCTTGAAGTTCTCCATTCAAAAATGCACTCTTGACATCCATCTGAAAGACCTTGAATTTCATGTGAGCAGCAAAGGCAAGAAATATTCTGATGGCTTCTAGTCTGGCAACATGTGCAAATGTCTCATCGTAGTCAATGCCTTCTTCCTGAGAGTAGCCCTTGGCCACTAGTCTTACTTTGTTCTTGGTGATGACTCCATCTTCATCCATCTTGTTTCTGAAAACCCACTTGGTTCCAATTACAGGATGGTTCTTTGGTCTTGGAACCAATCCCCATACTTTGCTTCTCTCGAACTGATTAAGTTCTTCTTGCATGGCCTCTATCCAGCTGGAGTCTTCCATAGCATCCTCTATCTTCCTTGGTTCTATTGAGATAGGAAGCTTAGATAGAAGCATTCATTTTGAGTAGCTGCTCTTGTTTTGACTCTTGCATTTGGATCTCCAATGATTAGATCTTGAGTGTGATCTCTTGCCCATCTGCTTCCTGTTGGGACATCAGTTCTTATGCCTTCTTGTCTTAGATCTTTAAGATCTATTTCTTCTTCTTGATGTGGAGGTTCATTGTCTGGCATAGGCCTCTCTACGATCTTATTCCCTTGCTCAACGATTTCTCTGTCTGGTACTATGATCGTAGTGTTGAGCTCGACGACCTCGTTCATAGTGTCTGAACTGTTAGTCGCAGTATCTTGAGGCATTGTTTTGTCTAAGTCTGTTTCATCAAAGATGATGTGAATCGAGACTTCAACACTCAGTGTCTTCTTGTTGAACACTCTGTAGGCCTTGCTGTCTGTTGCATATCCAAGAAAGATTCCTTCGTCTAATTTTGGTTGAAACTTTGTCAAGTATTGCTTTTCATTGTTAAGAATGTAGCATGCACAACCGAAGACATGAAAGTAGCTGACACTAGGTTTTCTTCCTTTCCACAGTTTATAGGGAGTCTTCATAATCGTAGAGTGTATGAGTGATCTGTTCTGAGTATAACAAGCAGTGTTGATCGCTTCGCCTGTAAGTACTCAAAGCAGATGAGTCATCAGCCGCTAGTAGAGTCCTTCCAGCCTCTATTAATGTCCTGTTCTTTCTCTCTACAACTCCATTTTGTTGAGGAGTTCGTGGAGCTGAGAAGTTGTGACTAATGCCATTGTTTGTGCAGAATTGGTCCATTTCTGAGAAGTCGAATTCTCTACCATGATCACTCCTTATAGCCTTGATTTTCTCTCCTTTCTCGTTCATCATAAACTTGAACATTTTGATCAGCTGGAAACTTGTCTCATCTTTTGAGGTTAGAAAGAACACCCATGCAAATCTGGTGAAGTCATCGACTACGACCAGAGAGTATCTCTTTCCTCCAAGGCTCGTTGTTGGAATTGGCCCAAAAAGATCCATGTGTAGCAGCTGCAAAGGCTTGTCAATTGAATTGACAGTTTTGCTCTTGAATGTGCTTCTGGTCTGTTTCCCAAGTTGACAGGCATTGCACGGCCTTTCTTTAATGAAGTTGAACTTAGGTAGGCCTGCAACTAGATCTTTTGAAACTAATTTTGACATGCTTTTGAAGTTGAGATGAGACAGTCTTCGATGCCATAGCCAGCTCATTTCTTCAGATGCTTTAGCCATAAAGCATATTGTCTCGTCTGAGCTCAATTTTCCAAGATTTACTGTGTAGACATTTCCTTCTCTTGTTCCGGTTAGCTTTACAGTAGATGTCTTCAGGTCTCGGACATGACATTGATTGTTGAGAAATGTTACTTGATGACCCTTGTCGCAGAGTTGGCTGATGCTTAGAAGATTGTGTTGTAGTCCTTCCACATAGGCCACTTTGCTGAAGGATACCACACCATTTCCAGCTGAGCCATAGCCTCTTGTCTTGCCAAAGCCATTATCTCCAAAGATGACCGAGGGACCCTCTCCTTCTCTATGTAGTTAGACAGAAGGGCTTTGTTCCCAGTCATGTGTCTTGAACATCCATTATCCAGATACCAGGTTGTGTTCGTGGAGCTCTTTTCTTGAGGTAACATTAAACCTTCATTTTGGTACCCATACTTGCATGGGTCCTACTATGTTAGTACCCTTGGGGACCCAAATCTGCTTGATTTTGTGTCTCACATGCATGGAATTATAATAACACTTTGCAGCCTTGTGGCCAACTCTGTAGCACACAGAACATTTGATATGATGCATGTTTGTGTGTGTGTGAAAGTTCTTCCTCCATTTAGACTTTTGTGGGTTATTGGTCATCCTCCTGCTAGACTGATATTCCTTTTTCCATGTGTTCTCTTGTTTCATTATTTGTGAGGAGTGTATCTTACTTCTACTGTATCTTCCTGGTTGGTTCGTAGAGTTGATTTTATTGGACTCTATGATCCTTCGAGGTTGATGATTAGTAGCTAGATTACTCTTCTCTTTTTTGAAACCTAGACCAGCATGAGATCCCTTACTCCTGGGAATATGAATTGAATCAGCTGGGCAGGGTTTGACAGGCTCATCCTTCTGTGAGGATTTCACAAATATAATACCTCTACTGAAACCTGAAGCATTACCAGTGCTAGTTTCCTTTGCTTTTTCCACACATGACTCTGAGGTAGATTCCCCAAAGCCTAACCCTGTTCTATCAAAGACACTTCTCTGGTTAGAGATTAAGGAGTCCATGGATGAAGAGGATTTATTCCATGTAGAGACTGTCTTTTCTAGATCCTCAATCTTAGAGGTTAGACTAGACTCTCTTTGTGCACTAAGCTCATTTGCCTGTCTTAAGAGCTTATTCTCAGCTTCAAACTTGGAGAGAGAATCAAGATCTTTGAGAAGGGTCATTCCAGCCTTCTCTTGGACTTTTTCTTTCTCCTTTTGAAGAAGTGAATAGTCTTTAGACGTAACTCTAAACCACTTCATGTATTGGTGCGTATCGATGTTATCTTGAGTGTAATGCGCTTCTAAGGTCATCAATATCTACATCGGAGAGTTGAAGTCAAAACCTCATCGATACTTACTTCATGCATGTTGGAGTTCTGTTTGTCCCTTGCATTTTTGGCCATCAGGCAGAGATTAGCCATTTGAGGATCTTCATCGTCTCCAGATTCTGGAGTTGAGTCATTATCAGAGTCACTCCACGATCTTCAACTACAAGGCCTTTTTCTTTCTTTACTGGCCTTTTGTTGCCTTTGTATTCCTTCTTTGCATGTGATTTCTTCTTGAGTTCTTCTCTGAGAGGTTTGTTGCAGTTGGCAATGAAGTGACCAGGTTTCTTGCAAAGTGTAGCAAGGTCATTCATTTGCTCCCCGGTCGTTGAAGTTGCTAACTTTCTTTGGCTTGCTGGTTTTGCCTTGTCGCATGAATCTTCTTAGTCTTTTAACCAGCATTGCAAAGTCCTCATCATCATCTTCATCGTAGTTAGAGTCAACTTCAGTGTTAACTTTGGAGGAGTTTTCAGTTACTTAGAGAGCAACACTTTTATCCTTCTTTCTTCCTTCAGACAGGATTTCTGCTCGTTGAGTCAGCTCCAGTTCGTATGTGAGAAGGTTGCCATACAACTATTGGACAATCATTTCATGTAGATTCTTCGATTCTCTAATTGCAGTGGTTTTGTGATAACCCAGGATTTCGAATAATCCAAAATTTGTTAATAATTTTTTTTAATTAATATTAATATTAATTACCAATTTTGTGACGAGTATCTGTGATACGAGTCTCGAGAATTAGTCAATTTGTGTATTGACTGAGAAAATAGAGTAGAGTTGTGCTTAATAACTTTAGAAACCCTAACCCTAAATTCTGTATAGGGATTTGATAGAAAATACAATTAAAATAATTGTATTGTTGATTATGTGTTTGAACTGTATAGAAATGTTGATCAATGGTTGACTGGATAAGGTTTAATATTAATAAACCTTAATAAGGGATTTAAAACCCTAATTAGGCAACCCTAATTTTTATTAGCATGCCTAAAGTATTCATTAAACTTAAATATGGTTAGAAATCTCTAATTATATTTTTGTATGGTAACTTTCTATTTTAGAAACCCTAATTTTTGGGTTATAAATTATAATGTACAAATTTGACCCTTAGTACTAAATTAGCAATTTTAATTAGGATAAAATAGTCCTAATTAGGAAATAATGATTCATGATTGGGAAATTACAAAATAATTAGGAAGCCCTAATTATAATTTAGAAATCAAAATTTTCTATTTTAAAATTTAATTAGAAAATTTTTGAAATCCAAGTTGCTAAATATTTGAGGGTTAAAAACCTAAACCCTAAACCTTATTGTCCAAACCCTAAACCCTAAGGGTTTGTGTATTGGACAAGAATGCCATTAAATATATTTATCAAATGTCAAAAATACCCTTTTTACATTTTAAATGAGCTAACTTGCAAAATTGGTAAAATCTTTAGTTGTTCACCTAACCATTTGACTTGGTGACTCTAGAAATTCAGCAAATCAGCAGCCAAAAATCGTCCAAATGATCAGATCTAGCAACTTAGCATTATATATAAGTTTAGAGAGAGAAAAGTGGCCAAAAGTTGCTAATTTTTACTCTAGCTCTCACCAACTCTTTCTCATACTAGAACCCACGAAATTTGATAGTAAATCAGTCCTAATACCAGCCTCAATATCAATCATAAACAGATTGGAGAGCCAAGATCGAAAATTATTCAAGATAAGGTATAATCCTATTTTTATTTTTGATCTTTGTTGCTTGAGAAATTTTTGTGTTTATGTGTTTAAGATATTGCTAGAAGATGTTTTTAGTTGATCTATGTTGATATAACACGGATCCATAACATCAAATGGCTTTAAAATGGTGTTTTTCAAAAACTGTCAAGAACAAAATCTGTGGTCTGACAACCTAATGTCAGGCGCCACAGATCGTTACTCGTTTGTTGTTTTTGTTGTTTAAAAGCTTTAAGTTGTATCCTGGTAAGAGGTCTTTAATCAGTAGTTGGTATTATCGTTAAATGATGTCCGGATCGGGGAGTTATTAACGGTCAAAATCCGTTGACCGGGATTGACCGAGTGACTTTTGGGCGTATTTCCGTAACGTTGAAATCAATGTCTGACAAGATTTTGTAGTGTCCGGATCTGTCAGTTTGTTTAGTGTTTGATGTTGTTTATTAGTACATCCTATAGCTGGTTATGTGTACTACAGATCCGGGTCCTTATATCTTTTATAACGTCTACAGATCAATCGTGAAAGGTGGTCAAAGTAGACCACCCGATCTGTTCTTTAACTTTATGGCAAACCCAGAAACAGTTAGAACAACTGTTCTGACATACTTTGACCATATGTTTCATGTTGATTCGGTTGTTTATAAACAAATTTGTTGCTTTAGTATTGTTCACTGACACATGGACTACATGTTCAAACTTTTATATCACATAAACAATGAACCGAAAGCGAAATAATTGAGCTTCAATATGGCAACTCGAATCGCTCATGCCTGTAAAATTCCTGTGTCACGTTGTCGGTGATTTTAGGGGCTTGAATCTTGATGGTGTTGAGTGATATCACCTTGATTGTTGTTGATTCTTGTAGTGTTACATAAACCCTACAAGATCGTGGCTTAAAGATTTCCCGTAAACTGCTTGGATCGAGAATGGCAAGTGGTCAACCCATTTAATTCTGTAATCTGGTCTCGACAAGACCAAGAACACCAAAGGCGACAAAGAAGTGTCGCTAAAGACCATTAGCGACGGTTTAATTAATTAATTTTCTAATATTCCGGAAATTAATAAAAACTAGAAATAAATTCTAAAAATTACTAAAATGGTTTTAAAAATTATTTTAAATTATGAAAAATAATTTCAATTAATTGAATATTTTTCTTTAATATTTATAATTATTTAAATATTAAAGGTATTTAATTTATTTAATTAGTGTATTAAATAAATTAGAGAAAAATGATTTAATATTATAAAAATCATTTTAAATAAGAAAAATGTATTTAAAAATATTTTGAGTTATAAAATGTAACTTTTAATATTTTTGGAGAATTTTCATTAAATATTTAATATTAATGATATTAGATTTATTTGATTATTAAATTAAATAAATAAGATAAAATGATTTAAATGATTTAAAAATCATTGTTATTGAGAATAAAGTGTTAGAAAATATTTTAAATTATAAAATATAATTTTCAATATTTTTGGAGAATTTTCATTAATAAATTAATATTAATGATATTTGATTTATTTAATTATGATATTAAATAAATGAATTAAAAATGATTTTATTGATTTAAAAATCATTTAACAATGAGAAAAATAGTTTAAAAATATTTTAAGTTATAATTAATGACTTTTAATATTTAGATGATAATTTCATTAATATTTATATATTAATGGTGGTGGATTTAAAAATGATTTTAATTACTTTAAAAATCATTTAAGTGGAATATTGTTGATTTAAAAATATCTTAAGTTATTGATGATAACTTTAATATTTTGACAAGTATGTTATTAATATTTTAATATTATTAAATATTAATAATGATAAGATTATCTCGATAATTAAATCATTTAAAAATGATTCCGATGTGTGAAAAATTATTATAAATTATAATAATTGCTTGATAATTATTAAAAGCTTCCGAAAAATATTATAATTGATAATTGACTTATCTAAATTAATATTGAAGCTTAGAGACCAAGTTTAATGGACAATCAATGTGTTAATTGTTTGGATAGGTGACCGTAATTAATCGAGAATGGACCAAAGTCCAACCGCATCGGGTATAGTTAGACTTGTTATGTGTTTATATAGGTTATAAACACTGATGTGGCTATGTGATAATATGCCTAGGAGAAGTTTGACTGTGAACTACAGTGTTACATGTTATGAATAATTGTGCTAATTGTAAGACCGATATTATTGGTTATAGGTCTTTCGAAAGCAGATAAGTATTTTGTGTAGTCAGAATCACGGAAGAGGCAAGTTTCCTAACTCAACCTTGAGTTAAATTTATTCAATTATTATAATGGTTAATTATTGCTAATTACACCACATCCAGGGAATTTATTGTTGATTATTCACAGTTAGTGCATGCTTAATAATTCAAATTGAATTATTGATTCGTAAATATATATTTGTAGAATAACCGTTTGTTGGATATTCATATCTCAAGAAGTTAGAATTGACAATACGAGATAATTCTGCTTATTATCAAATTATACTTGAGAAATGTCTTAGCTAATTATTCGGCTGATTTAATATTAGTTAGAACTTGATAAGTTCGAGAAGAGAATTCAATTATTATTGATAGATCGATGCCAATTATTTCTGCTAAGATCGAGAAGTAAATAGAATTTGAAATCACAATATTTAGTTGTTAAATCAAAATCTTGATTCTAGATCGAGAAGAACAACCTTTTATAAAAAGGAATATCATTAAATCGTATATTCGATCATTCTTGTGACTTAAATATTATGCATAATATAGGGTATAATAAGTTTGATCACTTGTTATACTTGCAGAGGGTATGATTTAATCTTTACTATTATCTCGATACACTGGGTATATCAAAGTATAACTTTGATAGTTACTCGAGAAGAGAAGTTCAAGATCCAATGGATCGCTCAAGATAAATCTGGAAAAAAAACATTCCACTTTGATATTTCAGTAGAATTGATTTTTGATTATTCATTAGAATATCGTAGAAACTTTGAAAGCGTTGTAATCTTTCATCATTGAATTATTGTGTTGATTAAAAACGAGAAGACTTGTTATTGAATAACAATTTGTTCAATATTTCAAAGTTCCCGAACTTTGGTTTCATTCTATCAAAATAGATAGTCTGGTGATTTGAATACTTATACATTTATTGTATGTATTAACTGCATGGCAAATTTGTTGCTCACCCTTGCTAAATAAAATATTTCAAATTAGGGACGAAGTTGCGAGGAGGTCTTGTGAAAGCAGAACAAAAAGGCAAAGGCGTAGTTATAAATTAGTTATGTTAAACATATTTAATATGTTGTATTGTAAACCCTTTTTATATAGCAAAAGGGTATGTTTGTAAAGTTAAGGTTAATGAACCTGGGTGATGTATTATTAGTAAACTCTGATAAAATCTTATGAAAGTTACTATCTATATATATTATGGGTAGTTAAATGTTAATTATAGTGTGAATCCTGAACACCAAACTCGGGGGTCAGGTAACCCGGATTTGGGGGCGTCACAGGTTTTGGCATCCCACTTGCTTGGCAAGGCTCTCATGAACTTTATAATTAGATCTTTATTTGGATAGATCTTTCCGTAGGCTCGTAGAGAGTTAAGCAGAACATTAAATCTTTCATAGGTGGCAGTAACGTTCTCTCCTTGAACGTGAGCAAACATCTCATATTGCTGAGCCAAGAGAGATTGTTTGTTTTCTCTGACTTCTTCTGTTCCTTCATGCATAATGAGCAGTGCTTCCCAAACCTCTTTTGCTGTTTTGCTGTTGACCACGTTTTCAAATAGATCATCTTCTAAAGAATGGAACAAGATGTTTTTGGCCTTTTTGTCGAGCTAGACAGCTCTCTTCTCATTATCTGTCCATTCTTCTTTGACCTTGATCTGTACTCTGTTTGGGTCATCTGTAGTTGGTGCAAGTTTTGTAGGAACATGGGCCCATTCTGAATAGTTTCAAATAGATCTTCATCTATTGAATCCATGTAAGCTTTCATCCTAACCTTCCAGTTAGCAAATTTATCTTTGTTGCACATAGGTGGCTTGCTGCCTCCTCCAGTTTTTGATTCGCTTGGTAAGTGTGCCATTGGATCTACTCAAGCTTTGTAAGCTGTGTTATAGAACCTGCTCTGATAGCAATTGTTAGTTCCCAGAGGCACAATAGATATCTAGAAGGGGGGTTTAATAGATAATTAAAAACTTTTCTTTTAAATGGGTTAGAATGATTGTGATTAATGCACAGCGGAATGAGTATATGATAAACCTTCTTTTAGATATCTTGAGTTAATGAGAGTAAGGCAGTTATGACAGTTATAGCAGTTATAGAAGACTCAGCTGTTTTAAGTGGTTGAGAGCACTTAAAGCTCCTAATCCACTCTTCTACTCCTTGAGTAAGGAATCCACTAAGGATGTCTGTTACACATCTTGAATCTCACAGATTACTTCTAGACCAGCAGTATAGGCACTTCTTAGTTCACTCTTGAACTCTTCAAGTCCAGTAGACTTGGTTCTTCACAGTTCACTTAGAACTCTTCAAGTCCTTCAGACTTGAAACTTTTCACTTCAGTTGATTGGTTGTTGTTGAGATCGTGATTGGTGCTACTCAGTTGCTATTAAGCACTTGTTTGAAGGAACTGAGTAGCTGAGAAAGCTTTCTCTTTTTCTCAGATCGTAGAGTTGAGCGTTGAGTGTTCTTGCACATTTTTGTTCAATGCTTGCTTATCTTTCTCATCTGTCTGTGTTCTGTATATATGTGATCTTGAAATCTATCCATTGAAGCCTTTTGAAGAAGCATTAAATGCGTTTGACCTTTCTGAACTTTGATGGAGACTTTTCTGCACATCTTTTGAATTTCACTCTAGCCCACTGACACATCAGACTGCTTTCTCACCTAACACCTAAAAAGGTGTTTTCCTCTGCCCAATGGTCCTTTTCTTAGCTTCTTGAATACATGTCGGACCTTTTTCACTTGTTCTTTCAAACAAATCTCACATTAACATGAGAACACCAAAGAACAAGTAACGAAAAGGGACACTAAAAAATCCCGACGTCAACAGGTGGCGACTCTGCTGGGGACTCCAGTAAGAGGGCTTAAGCCGCTATTACAAGCTTTTCAAAACTGTTATATGCTTGTGTGTGAAAGTTACATTTACATTTATGATGAATGTGTACGAATGCATTTTACTTACTGCACTATACTATATCTATCTGTGATATTAGTGCTTCACACATGTCATTATTTTCATAAACAGTGAGACACGTTGTATGTGAATGTATGTTGTGTGGTTCCCCCACCAGCAGGCTATCCTGTCGTTGTTTGATTACTAGAATTGTAGGAAGAATAATTCCAATGGGGCTCAAGAAAGGCACCACCCAGATTCGCTCCAGTTGAAAGACCGGATTAACTTCCCATCAATTAGATTGTTGTTGCCTCTTTTATAATTCTAATAAAAGAGCTCTAACTCATGCAAGCATACACGAGTCAACAAGTAATACAGAGTAAGTAGAGTATCGATTCCACAGAGAAAGTTGTTAAATTTAAACTATCCTGCATCAATTAACTCACCAAATTTATATGCATAGACTTATGACTAAAAGTGTTGAATTAAACTAATTGTGAATAACAACTGAAAATAAGAATAATAAGGAAATAAATATAATTTAAAAATAATGGGATCCTAAGTTCATTTAATATTTCATTCAATCGCCACTATCATGCAAGAAGTGTTCACATATCATAGGAAAATAGCCAAGAGCACGAATAGAGTTATAACCATTTTTCAATGCACTATAACATACTTACACATTATCTACAGATGTTAGACTCTATGTAATCACCAATACAACCAAAATTACTATATGTTTATGTGAAATTGCAATTATATTGATTTTAAGCCGAAGCCCTTATTCTAGCTCATACGGTGAAACAGTATATGTCTATCTGGTTCACAAAATACGCAAGCCATTATAACAGCCCCATATTCACATGATATCATGATTACAATCCATATTTATATGTTCATTGTCAATTCCATACAAATACTGAAACGAATGGTGATCAAGCATTCATACATGTAAAACAACCATGACAGATATTCCATATGATATGTAAAACATCTCTAGCATTTAAGCGTACAACCAAACTACATATTAAAATCCGTTAGAATCCCATAATGGAGTTTAGTTCATGACTGAACCAAAAGATATTATGGGATCAACGCTAACCATGATCAATAAACAAACAATTGAAGTAAGAAAGATAGAACGATCAAACCCCATCGCTGGATTGAAACCAATGATCAACTATTAAATCCTCATAGAGATCCAATAGATAATAATCAAAATCCACAATGATAGAGAATTCCAAGAAGAAGTAGAGAAGTAGACGTTTTGGCTTCGTTCTACGTTAGAATCTCTCCCAAGGTGTAAACCCTAGTTTCTATGAAAAGAATACGCTAAAAATTATTCAGTGTGTGTCTGACACTAGTCAGAATCGTTTAAAAACCCATTACACATCATTTAATTAAGAATTAAAAATAAAAAAATTACAAGATCAAGATCGCACGCCGCCGCGCGCCTCTATATAGCTTCTCGGTCTCGCATACTGCGAGACTTACAGAATGTTTGCTTTTGTCCAACCCAAGATCTCTCATGGTAGCGTGTCTCCTGCTACACCGCAAGAACTTGCAGTCGATCGGTGTCCGGCGGTACTCATGCGCGTAGCAGCGCTCCCAATCATTATATGCTTGCGCGGCTTGCACTATGCAGGCTCTGGCTCTTGATTTGTTTCTGTTCTGCTGCTGCTGCTATTTGTTCTTTAATTGCTTGATCACCTTGCTCCATTTCACATCCATGCTATGCACATCCTCGTTTGTGCCTCACCTTCACACATCCATTAGCTTCGGGCCTCTATTACCACCAAAATTAAGCCAATTCATGTACTTATTCATCAAAAGGAGTTTTAAGTAAATGCAATGTGAAATAACGTGAAATGCTACTAAAACACAATAAAATGTACTTAAGCTGGACACAATTCACATGAATTGGTATGCAATAAATAGGTTAAAATACCACTTATCAATTACGATGATCTGGGAACCTTCATGCCAAAAAGCCACGAGAGTAAACCTAGGATAGGTCAGCCTCTGATAAACCAAACGCGAAGTGAAGTCTCTTCATACTTTCCCATTTAAATTACTTGTAATTTCAATTACTTGTCAATCTCAATGTAATGGAAAATATGAAGAAATATGCGTACATGCATATTAAAACCTACCATGCTATAAACCACTTGCATACATTTTACAGGATAATATTCCTAAAATGGATACATCACATAGCATGTAACATTTATACATTCCCTAAGGCTAAACTACGTAAATCTTTTTGTAGGGAAGCAATTGATCCCGTTTCCCGTTCAAAGACCAAAAGGGCATTAAGCCCACAGTCAGACATGGATAAAAATGTCCAACCTGATCCAACTTCTGTCTCTCGCGAAGAGTTCAAAAAATTAAGCTATCAAATGACAGAGTTTGCTGTTATGCTCAAAGAACTGCACCAATCTATTTAGGGTCCACAAATACCCATCCACACAGAATCCTCTACACATGGAGGAATCCAGCGCCAAACAATGCCCACTCAACCAGAGTCATCCATGCCAGGGGGCAGTCAGGGTATTGGAAAAAAGATGGAAACCCATATACCTAAACCTCATTCTAATAAAGAAATCACAAATCTCAGGGATGATCGAGAAACTGGGGATATAAGAAAGAAAGTCCAACAAATGGAGGAGACCATCTGGTCAATCAAAGGGACTGGGAACTATGGGAGTGTCACCTATTCAGATCTTTGCATATTCCTAGGGGCTCGCTATCTTGCCAAATTTAAAGTTCCAGAATTTAAAAAGTACAATGGGGAAGGTGATCCCTATACACACCTGAAAGTGTACATTGGCGAACTGGAATCTTATACTGAAGATGAAAGCCTCAGAATGCAGATTTTTTAAAAGAGTCTCACTGGAGAGGCTAAAGCCTGGTATGTCCGACTTGACAATGCCAAAATCCACAACTGGGAAGAATTGGTCCACGCCTTTCTAAATCAGTACAATTTTCTGTCACAAATGGCACCTGATCGATACCAAGTGACTAAAGTCAAAAATTAAAGTATTGAATCTTTTCGAGAATATGCCCAAAGGTGGAGACATCTAGCAGCGCAAGTCATTCCATCAATGATAGAAACTGAGATGGTAATGACGTTTATTGACATCCAAGAGGCTCTGTACTACGAGAGGGTCCTAGCAGACATAGGAAAGCCATTCTCAAAAATGATCAAACACGACGAAATGGCAGAGATAGGCCTGAAGGCAGACAAGATTAAAGACTTCACTGCCTTAGAAGTAGTCACCAAGAATATACAGACTGGCAAGTATGCGAACGATCCCAAGGGTGTACCCGATAAAGGCAATAAAGATTTATTCCTTGTTGTACAGGGGCAAGCTAGGAGACCAACCTACAGTCCCCCCATTTGGAAAATGCAAGACAACTTATTGTCTCAACAACAGGCTGCGTTCCACCAATACCTAGATAGGAAAAGAAAATTTGAGAGAACAGAAAATTGGAAGTTCATTCCACTAGGCGATTCCCTTGAAAATGTGTTGGCGATATTAATGGATCATAAGAAAATTACCGAATTGGCTCCACCTCTGGAACAAGGGAGCAAAAGATATAATCCAAGCCAGAAACATGATTACCACGCAGGGTCTCCAGAACACGATACAGAAGATTGTTGGTCCTTAAAACATAAAATTCAAAATCTGATTAAAAGTGGCAGTATTGTGGTTCAGCAACCTGATAAACAGAATGTCAACACCAACCTTGCGTTGCAGCATGATACGAGGGAAGTAAACATGTTCAGGTCAGAAAGTGCTAAAAGGCATCTGATTCATAAGATAGAATGTGATGCCCCCAAAATAGGTATACATCACCCATTTTGAGTCGTCAATAACATAATACAAAAACAACTACAACTTTATTAATACAACATGAAAACTGTGAGTTTAAATACAAATATTGCCGTGTAGACAATATTCACACCCAAATAAGTCCTCATTATAATTATTGGTACATTATTTTACAAAAAATAGTGAGGACTACTAAAACAACTTTCTAGAACCATCATTCCACACCCCGACTAGAACTCGCTACATTCTCGCCTCCTGAGAAGAACAATGGAACAAAAAGGAAAAGGGTGAGCTCAACTAGCCTAGTAAAGAATATTATGACTAAGATAATATAGAACAAATTATCGTTAGTCTTCAACAGGGAAAAATCTGATAACATACAATAGACAACAAGTTTCAGATCAATATTCGCAGCGAAAATAATAATTCATAGAAGAGTTATGTAGAGAATGAAATCTACTATAATCTATGAATTTAAAAGTCCATCATCAATATTTTATCCCTGTAACATCAACCAATATTCATCTTAATCAAATATTCATCTTTGCACTACAGGCCAAAGATATTCATCAGTAAGTCATGTTCATCTCAATACATGTACATCTTTGCACTACGGGCCAAAGATATTCATAAGAAAATCAACCATCTTTGCACTACAGGCCAAAGATATTCAGTAATACCATCATTTAGGACTGAGGATGATGAAAAATATTTTAAAGAAAACGAATCCAGTGAAACAAAAGAACAAGTATTATGGATTCGTACTTTAAACAATCCGAGTTCAAAAATACTTCATAAATAATCATAGTGAAGTAAAATTCAAGAATGATCAAAACATGGATACAATCAAAGCTAGTATCAAAATTTAATTTTTCTGTGAATGGTGTCGTATTCGTGAATAGTGCCGTATACGTGAATAGTAACCCCGACACTAAAAGACAAGAATTTCACAAGAAAAATCTTACCAATATTCCGGCATAATGATATTAGAAGAAATAATATCATTTTAAAAAAAAATATCCCTTACCTCGAAAAGACAGTACTTCTGACTGGAATACTGGATATAGTGCTGAAGGGAACTTGCACCGTATGTGGATCAGATGTTGGGAAATTCTTTATCGTCTTGACATTCCAGATACCGTTGGGCATTGTAGATGGCATGATATCTTGTTGGATACCAGAAACACGAGTTTTTAGATTTGATATCTATGAGCTGACTCCTACATTGGAGGAGTATGAGCACTTCCTTGATTTGTCCTTGGATCAGCCTTATGCTATGATTGCTGTCGGTGATATGAGCCAGTAGTTTAAAACCCTAACGGGCTTACGACGCAGAGTTATTATGGACGAGATTACCTCAGGCCATGTGGTGTCCTTCTATTTCTTGATTGACCGATTTGGGTCACTAAACAGCTATCTACGACATTCAGGGGATTTCAGCCTTACTGAGGATGAGTGGCAGGTTTCCCGCGTAGATATTTTATTGATGTGCATCGTGGCCTATTTGTGCATGCCATTATACATGGACCATCTGGACATTGGTCTGATTACAGTAGTTTGTGCTCTCAGGGATGGTTGCACTATCTTGCCCATGATATTTGCGGAGACCTTGAGGTCAGCCAGCTTTTGCCATACCCATCCTATGGGGTTTTTTAGAGGGACTGTTGTCTTGTTATATGTGTGGTTTATGACACATTTGAGACCGATTGGCACCTTTAGACGTCATGGGTACTTCTTTACTCATGAGATAGCCATGTCTTATTCTTTTCGGTCGACTAAATGTACAGATGTAGCATCCTTGTAGGCTTTTTTGTCAGTAATGAAGGATCCATTTGTGATCTTGCCTTATTCAGTACTCAGCTCTCCTTATAGCTTTATTACTCACGCTATTGGCATGGACTATTTATTCCTGGCTGGTTTGAGAGGGGTGATCATTTATCATCTACTGGCTATCATGGGATAGTTTAACTAGTTTTAGGATATTCACCCCTCTAACAGAGCCTTGGGTCAGCGATTATCATCTCGGTTTTTGTTAACAAATGACTTGACCAGGACTTATGATTGTTGGACTCGTCGAGAGAGTGCTGATTTTTTGACTAGTCACCTGGGTCGCTCTCTAGAGTATTCTGCATTACTGGAGGAAGGTATTGAATCGAATATGGTTGTTCACTTAGAACCAAATATTGATTATGATGATGAGGACCCTATAGAGGACCCTGATTCTCCTACCGAGGACGAACTATTTGCTGGTTTGATAGAAGCTCCAGTTGATTATTCCCTCAGAATTCCCACTGCTATGGCTCCACCTTTTGTAGAGTATTTAGAGCAGAGGTTACATCTGATGACATTTGAAAGGGATCAGTCTAGGGTTCTGATATTGACAGCTCTTTCTGGTCAAGATGCTTCTTTTACTGGGAGAGATGACACTCGAGCTAGTCGGGATACCGCTTTTGTTGAGCGAGATGAGGCTCGAGCTACTCGGGATGCTTCCATTGCTGATAACACTGCAATTAGAACCCACACGGCTAGCATTGTTGCAGATATGAGTGCATTCATAGAGGATCATGGTAGCACTATGCAGATGGCTGTGGATCTTCTGGCTCGTATAGAGACATTAATGCAGAAGCTTATAGATTCACCTCCATCTTTTGAGAGGGATGCCATGTTGGACTTGTTATCCCGTGTATCTACAAGTTTATAAAATAGCTTTCATTTTCCTATATAGACAAGGTTAGTCATTTTTATCATATACATTATACATTGTATATATCAAATAATATTATATGGCAAGGAAATATATTTTGATTCACTTCCCTTTTAGATATATATTTTCACTTGCTTGATAGTTGCCATTTTCTTTATGACTTGCCATGTTGATGTGTCTTGTATTTCTCCTTGATGGATTGACATTGAGATGTCCTAGGATCTCTTAGAATGGGTCGTTTGTGACACCCCTAAATCCAGGTACTTCATTTCCACTAGATTTGGTGTTCACTTGATAAAAACATGCATATCTAACTACCCAAACATAATGAAGTTTAATAATAAACCTTCCCATTAAAGGGTTACATCAATAAATCCAACAAAATCTCCCAGGTTATGTAACCTTTAATTATAAACATCATATGCGTAAAATTAAATAAATACATAATCAGATTAAAATAAAGTTCAACAATATAATAGTCAACAGTATTACAAGCTAGTCTTTAAAACTTGCTTATCTTCCCTTTCCCTTTACTGGTTGTAGGTTCATCAACCTTCTCAACTTTAGTTGTAATGTTTATATAAGCAAGAGTGAGCAAACAAAGCTCACTTAAAATGACAATGAATAAATATCACGTCAATTTCCAAATAAATAGGCTCACTAGAAAATGAATAAGGTACTTCATCAATAATAATAATCAGGAACACAATCTAAAATATATAACTGAGGGTCAAAAGATCACGAACTATGTCCATAGTTAGAAGTGTTCTTTCAACTTATATAAGGACTCCTCGTACTTAGGGGGATCAGCCCTTCGTACAATGTATTGTGCACAAACATTTTAACGCTATGCGTAAATTATCCCCTATAATTGGGTTGTTCATCTCAGCATTTAGAATACGAGTCCGTACCAAAGTAAGTTTGGGTTGGATAGGTTTCAAGGTAATTTAGAGTTTACGAACATCAACTAAGGATTAGGTGAATAAAAATGTGATAACATTATGCTATAGAATAAATCATAAGTGAATCAACATTGTATACTAAGGTCATGCTTTAGGAATAATCTAAGAGCATAAACATTGAATAACGTAACATACCTTGCTTGAACAATATTAAGCTAAGGTTATTTAGAATTGAGTATTGAGCATGCATAACAAATAGTAAATTGAATGACAAAACTTGTTCAATAGCAGTGTATCAGAATTTAGAGACCTACATGCTAAACAATAAGTTAAATATTAGAAAGACTGGCTCAACATCAAAAGGTAAGATTTAGGAACTTGCACAATATAAATAGAGTTACGAAACTTGCACAAAGAAGTTTAGGTTTAGAAAACTTACTCAAATAAAGTTTAGAGTTAGGAAAACTTGCCTTGTGTATGAGCTAAACCGTAACAATTCGATTCACAGTATCCTATACATATGTCATCATGACATAATTAGTTACTACTGATACTCTGTATGCACATAATTGTGTCTATTTCATGTATGACTTGATTTTTAACCACATAATCAAATTACACAAGAAAATTCGTTTACTACTAACAATATACTCATTCATAGCACTATAATACCACATTTAACAAAATCACATTTTTTTAACAGTCATAATATTGCATCATATTAACTATTACAAACTCTGTGTACAAGAAAATAATTTTACGGGCCTTATCATTAACCCATACTTGGCGCCACTTCGGTTTTGAACCGAGGTTCACGTTGTAGTATGGCTGCTACTTGGCCCATGAAGAAGAGTGGTGAATGATTTTGGCCGAGGCGGCAATTACGAAACTCGTGAGATCCCGAATTTTATGAAATAAAAGTATTCAATTTTTTTATTTTGGTAAATAGTTAAATTTATAAATGTTTAAAGTTAAGGGTGATATTTGAAAATTTTGCAAAGTAAGCAAGTTATTATAAAATATTCGTTGTGTTTGGAAATATTCGATTCGTCGGGGAATATTCATTTTAACAGGGAATATTCGTATGATGGCACAATCATTGGTGAACCTCACAACGAAAATATTGTCGTAGTTAGAAAACGACAGAAATATTTTTTTATAAAAATAACGACGAAAGTATTACCGTTAAAACTGTTGAACTACCCGGTAGTAAAAGTATAGTAATACGCGTGGTTGCATAGTAGCACACAGTATTGATTATTGATGCTTACGTAAGAAGTCACTCAGTTATACTCAATTATTGTTATATTAATTGCTGCATCATATCTCTCATATTATTGATTCTATTATTGTCACAGTATCATCTGCATAATATGTTATATTATTAAATCAATAATTGATACGACAAAGTTATTCATATTATTATTTGCAATATTGACAATGTCTAGAAGTTCTGTCAAGGAGAGGTTTGGTCACCTAATTGTGAGCCAATAAGGAGAAATCCTTATCGGAAAGCCCCCTCTTTCCTGGGAACGACCTAGTTGTTAAATATTGTGAGTTATAATATTAATGATGAATAAGTTCATGTTGATTAAAGATGAAATTGATAGTTCCATTGTGTTGGGATTTTTAGTGTTAGTGGAAATCGACATTTATTTCGATAATAATTGATGTCTGGAAGTTATATTGACCAATCGGGTAATTAATCGGATAAATGAGTAATTAATTGCTATTAATTCACATGATTATAACTATTTGTTCACATGTGTGTACTATTGATTCACATTCATGTACTATTAGGGGAGGTGGTTCAAGATTGATAATACTTGCATGACTAAGTTAAAAATGGAGATATAGATGGAGGTACTATACTGTAATTCGTATTTTCACATGTATAGAACTATTGATTCACATGATTTACTATTAGGGGAGATGGTACAAGTTTGATAATACTTGCAGGACTAAATTAAAAATGAAGGAAAAGAGGAAGGTATTATACTGTAATATTTTGAGCCCCAAAATGTGCATTTATCAAAATTATATTTTCCTATAAATAGAATCTCATTCCTTCATTATTTTTCACCAATTCACTAAAGCTATAGAGCAATTATTATAGAGAGAAAGAAGAAGAGAAGTCTACTACCTCACTATTCCAGTATCCAGTTTTCTTCTGAGGTAAGGGATATCATTATTGTGTAAGGGGTATTATTCTTTCGTATTCATGAAGAGAGTTATTTTCTTTCAATACTCGTAAGGGTTGTTATTCCATTCTTTATTATTATGTTGGAATAACTCAATATGCCTAAGTACCACATACATGGTGAAATTCTTCTATTATTCCATTCTTTATTATTTTATTGGAATAACTTTTATGCATGCGGTTTATCGCATGCACAGTGAATTCTCATTGTTATTCCATTCTTTATTATTCATTTGAATATCCCATCTGCATGCGGATTACGCATGACACAGTTCCATTCTTTATTATTCTGTTGAAATATCCCTTTGTCGCGGATTACGCATGGGTCGATTCCATTCTTTATTATTACATTTGGAATATCCATCTCATGCATGCGGATTACGCATGACCTGGTTCCATTATTTATTATTCTATTGGAATAACTTGTCTGTGCGGTCTATCGCATGCATGATGAATTCATCTATTATTACATTCTTTATTATAATGTTGGAATAACTTGTCTATGTGGATTACCGCATGCATGGTGAATGATCCTTCTTATTAATTCTTTATTAAATTATGGAAATGATCTGTCTACGTGGATTACCTCATGGCGGGTGAAAATCCATTTGCAGTTTCGTATATTCTATTATACTCGTATGAGATATCATTTCTTTTGTACTCGTCATGAATTTCATTTTCGTTGGTATTTTTTTATGAGTTACTATTCACGGGTTTACTATCACCAGTACAAAGTACTAAATAGACAACATATAAACCATAACTTTTTTTATAAAAACGTTGTGGTATTTTTTTCACAACGTTTGTAGAAAAAACGTTGTAGATATATATGTAAAAACGTTATCTATTTAAAATGGCAATTTTTTGGTTTTAACTAGATAACTTTTTAAAAAAAAACGTTGTCTATGAAGAAAAACACGGAGGTTAAAATTAATTGGGCAATCTTTATCAATGTAAAAACACTAAGTTTTCTCACTCTATCAGCCCTCGCCTCTCTTCCTTCTTCCTCATCCCTCCGCCTCCGCCCTCTCGTTTCTGCCGCCGCCTACTTCCGCCATCTATCCCCTACGGCGGCTACCATCCGAGGTTTCGCTACCCGCCAGCTCTCGCCTCTTTTGTGAGGTTTTTGATTTGTTTTGTTTAGGTCAAGACTGGAATGATGATGACTAAAAAGATATTGGCTAGGGCTTCTGACAAACCCCAATTGAGACCCGGTGAAAATCAGCCTCGTTTATCAACTCAATATCGCCCCCCAAGGTCTCTCTCTCTCTCCCTCTCTCTCTCTCTCTATATATATATGAATGTATGTATTGTATGCCTAATTTACTTGATCTGATTAGTTACTAACCATAACCCTTGGCTCTGACCTTGTTTTTTATCATAAATTTGGGTACAATGAGGAAATTTATGTTATCGATCTCAAAAAAGGAGAGGTTACCAAAGTTAGGGTTTCTAATCCTCCCCTGTGTCATTAGAGCTCTACTTCTGGTTATAGAAAAATTTGTTGTTTTCTTAGTTAAATAATCAAATTTTGTGGTGTAACTAAGTTCAATTTCTTTTTTGCAGGGTAATTTTAACTGTTTCCACATGGATCAGAATTGAAACAAGTGTTCAGGTTAATTAGGAACTCAATATAATATGATGGCCTGGTCTTAACATTTGCTGCCATTAGTACTAGCTTAAATTTTGAGATGAGTTGATTATTTAACTTATATCCATATTTACTATTTAAACTTTTATATGAGTTGGTTACTTAACACTACTATATACATGGTGGCATTGGAATTGGGTCTAGGTATAAAGGACAATGAAGCAGTAACTTGGAGAGAAAAGCTAGATCAGCTTTACGAAAGCTCATCACAGAGTTTTAGAGTTGTTGTACATGGATCTAAAGTATGTCATGCTCCTCTCCTTTTTTTCTTTTTACTTTCTCTAAGGTTTGTTGTAGGCTTCAATTACTTTTACCTTTAGGTTGTTTTCATGTATAAATATTAAGAAATTATGACATTTTGTAACAATATCTGAAAAGATGCTAATCTCGTGCAAAATCTGTTTGGCAAGATGTCCAGTTCTCTTATGTTTTGGAAACACTTGATTGTTCATGTCCTTTGTTTTTATAATGTTAAGCATGCCAAACTTTTCTTATCTCAAATCTCAACAACCTTGTCAATGTCAATGAGTCGTAAGTAAAAGGGGAAAAAAGTAATCGCCAATTTATGCTTCTTTACTTGGCCAATTAAGTCGTAACCATTCTTATTTTGATTCTTCATTTCTATTACTAAGAAAGATGTATGATTATTCTCAGGTTCTTGTCCAACAATAGATTGAAAGTTGTGAAAGTTGTTTTTAATTATATTGAAGACATGCATAAATCTTTGATTCATTTGCTAAAATAAAACTTTATGCCCGACCATTCCTCTATACTGTTGTAGTGGAATATGAAGCAGATGAGAAGCTGTTTTCTGCACATTATCAACCTCCTTCTGAAGAAATTCCTTTTGGTTACTTTCTTACTTTCTTGAATGGTTTGGGTTATTTTCAATTTTTAGGACTTTTGGATTCAAACAAGCTGAAGAAATGGTGGCCAACGAGACCGAATCAAGAATGAAGCACTTGCAGATTCTCCCACTTCGTACTCAAGATGAGGTTTGTTTTCATTTTCCCATGCACTTGTATTATGTATGGTTTTATACATTTTTGTAGCTTTTGTTGTTTTGTTTTTCCCAGACTTGTATTATGTATAGTTTTAAACCTTGAGATTGTAATGTCACATTGAAAATGTATCCTCTGATTTCGTGTCTAGTATCGCGATGTGAAAGGGAATTGGAATGATCTCGCAATGTATTCCCCGACACATTATCCAGACTCCTCCTTGCCCTTTGTCCAAATATCACTTCAAGTAATCCCAAGCAACATCTAATGTAAGTTTCTCTATTTTCCTTCTTGGTTTCATAAACTTATGATTGCATTCTATATTGTTGCGGTGTGGCATCCAATTTGCCACAACTCGATTACTCTTCTAGAACTCATGGATCATGAAATGATCAGATGTGATTCTCAGAAGCGCCCCGAATCACAAATGATCCGATTCGCTATTTCTATAATCATTGTGAAGATATATACACAAATTGTTTATACATTAAACATTATACACTATCCCCAAGGTCGAGTAACCATAACTTAAACACATTTCATAACTTATCTGACACATGATATTATCATCATACAAGACTATTACAAATCTAATCGCGTATATTAACTCTAAGTTTGGAATCAGCATTTAACTTTCCTCAGTATCCAAGCATTCGCCTTTTATCTGCAATGTTTATCATGATATAGCAAGGGTGAGCATGAAAGTTGCCCAAGTAAGTTTAAATACAATTTAAGGATATATCATGATTGAAAGAGTCTCAATAATAAAGTCGTTTATAATTCACAATGTAGTTGTGAATTAGCATGAACAAACCTTTGATCAACAAGTATTAAACATGAAAAATATATATCTGGACCAACTGGTAATGAAGGTGATCGACTTTTCATACCGACTTATACATACAAGATGTACAGAGTACAATTCTACATGGAAATCGATGAACGATTAACCATAAGCATATCTCGAATGAAACACTCTTAGTAGAGTTAAGAAAAACAAACTTGCTCGTTAAGATTGATTACCGATCGAAAAATAAGTTAGCTTTATTCAAGACCTAATACGATAATACCGATCTCCAAATATTAAAATAATATCATCACAAATATAAAATAACCTAAACACATTATCACATAATCACATACCATATAAACACATAAGACTTAACATCAAATCAGACTATTTAAGTCTAAGTTGAAACCGACACAATTCAATCATCCCGATGGTCAAATCGGACAATATCGAGTTTAAGTTTAATTAAACTCTACCTAAATAATTAACAATAATCTTAGATAATCATAGTATCAGTCAAAACATTTTTCATAAACTTGCAAAAATTTTCAGATAATTAATATCATTTAACAACATTTTTCAATCATTAATATTGTATTTAAATGAATTAAATACCACAATATTCTAATATCATTAATTTTTATTTAATATTAAATATTAATGAAACACATGTCATAATATTATAACATATTTGTAATATCTCAAAGTATTTTCAATACTTTATTATTTCCTTTAAATATTTTTAAAGTAATTAAACACATTAATCAATAACCGATATTAATATAAATACCACATTATTCCTTGATCATTAACATTTATTTAATATTAAATTTTAATGAAAATCATAACATAATATTATAATATCACAAAGTATTTTTAATATATTAAAATCATATTTCTATGATTTTTAAACAATCAAATTCATTATCCGATAATTGCTATAAATACTAAAACATTAATATTTTCATGACAAAATATCAAAAGTTATATTTTATAACTCAAAATATTTTTATAACACTTAAATCATTTTTATATGATTTTTAAAGAATTAATTCTATTTTTCCATAATTTATCTAATATATTCATTAAATATATTAACTACCATTAATAATAAATATTAATGAATTTCATCACAAAATATCGTAAGTCATCAAAATAACTTAAAATATTTTCTAACACCATAATATAATTTTTCATGATTTTTCATGAATTAAAACTATTTTTAAATAATTTATCTAATATTATAATTAAATAAATAAATACCATTTATATTCCAAAATATTAAATATTTTCTAAATATACTCCAAATAAATAAAAACTATTTTTCAGGCTTTAAAATAATTTTTTAGAATTTAATATGTATTTTTAATAATTTAAAAACCATTTATTTCTATTTATTTATTCAAATAATCTATTTTCCGAAAATAAGCGTCATAAAAGGGCCTATAAGCGACAAAACCGTCATATAGGTGTTCTTGAGCCCAAACCTGTAATTCCAAAGTAGCTATCAAGGTTCCATGTTTGACCACCTAATCATGTACTCAGACGAGTTTCGAAATGGGATATTGGTCGATTGTAGTATTCGTGCAAGACTATATAATAAAACAATTAGTTTCATCAAATAACATAACAACAAAGAGATCTAAGCAAGCAAAGTCACTGTCAGAGGCCTGCTGGGTTCTTTCTAGGTTTCCAGAATTAAAGGTATCTAGTTTGATTCACTCTAACTTAGCTTTCCATGCTCGATTAGTGTGATATAGTGATTCATTCTTGTAGATGCGATATCAGGCTACAATAATATACCAATAGGTCGACTTAACAACATCAAGAAAGCAAGATCTGGACCGGTCAAACTAGAGGTCGAGAGCTGTTCTTGAGAAATTCTGGGTTTCCCAGAAATTACTCAAAGCAGTTGGTCAAAGCTACTTTGACCTTGATTTTCTTCCATTCCAATTATGATCTAAGCGATCTGGTGACTTTAACATATAGTCTACATACCAGACTACAACAAACAAACTACAAATTAACCAAATGAGCAAATAACAGAAAGATCAAGTGCCTTTAAAAAACCTATCAGGCGATTTGGAAAAATCTGGGCTTACCCAAAAACAGAAATTGTGATCGGTCAACGATGTTTGACCATTCATATCTTTTGATCTAGAGATGATATGACTCTGATTCTTTTTGCAACTTAACGACCACATAACAGACTACATGTTACAAGCTTTAAACATCAAAAAAACTTAACAGGCTGAGATAGACAGCCTCTGACATTCGTTGTCAGAGAACAAAAAATGACATTTTCCAGATTTTGAAAAAACTTTAATTTCGAGCACTTTGATGTTATGGATCTAATATGTACCAACCCAGATTATCAATTGACACCCTATTACACAACTTTGAACAATCAATTTCAACAAATAACATAAAATCAAAGGATTTCTAAAATTAGGGTTTATACCTCATAAATGCTCAATTTTTGAATCTGATCTTTGGTGTTTGATCCTGGCAAGCTAAAGGCTGACTTTCGTTTTGTTTCTCACTCACTTTCACTCTCAAAATTCGGATGGAAGAGAGAAAATGGACTTGGCTCAAATGAAAAATAAAGTAAGCTTTGTCCTACTTTTAAAGCTCTTAGATTTTTAATCTATGGTCACAATTGATGCTAAGTGGCAATGAGATCTGATTTTTGAGAGATATAGGAACATGGCTAGCTTGGGGTTGGTTACCAACCATTTACTAGGGCTAGATCTACACTCCATCTCAATATAATATTAGAAAGGGTAGTTTGGTCTTTTGGCTCATAAAGTGCAAGGTAACTTGGTAATTTCACATAATCATTAGGTTTCAACCCTTAGGATTTTAAAAAATAACTTTCTAGGATTTCCAATTTAAGTTTTCAAAATAGAAAATTAATATTTCTAACTTATAATTAGGATTTGATAATTTCCTAATCCTAAATTAAGCTTGCCAATTAGGATTATTATTTCCTAATTAAATTTGCTAATTTAGCAATTAGGATCATAATTGGTCACTAGAGTTTATAACCCATTAATTAGGATTTTACATAGAAAATAATCTTTCAAATTTAGAAATTAGGTTTCCTAATTTAGATTAGGGTTTCCTAATTATAATAAAGTTTACTAATCTCATTCAAGCTTGCTAATTAGGGTTAAAGCTTCCTAATTAACATTACACTCTATAAGATAATAATTAGGTTTTCTCTAATTGCATGTTAGGGTTTCCTACATTAGAAATTAGGGCTTTCCAAATAAATCAATTAGGTTTATCCCTAATTACACTTACAATTAATAACATAGAAATTCTATACTTATCTTCAAGCTTACCACTTAGGGTTTTAACTTCCCGAATTAGGGTTACGGATTCTCGAACTGTAATTAGGGTTTGCCTAGCCGGTAATGGGGTTTTCTAGTAAGCACTTAGGGTTTCAAGTAATTCATTAGGTTTTCCTTAATAAATTTATAGTTAATGACGTTTGACCTTATACATAGCATTTGAATTTCCGATCTAGGGTTTTCAATATCTGAATTAGGGTTTCGGATTCCCGGAAATGAAACTAGGGTTTCCAGAACCGATTCTAGGATTTCTTATCAGACGTTAGGGTTTTCTAACTGAACGTTGACGTTCTTAATATAAACTTAGGGTTTGTCACAGATATAATTTATCTGGCCAACCAATGACCCTTAACCACGTTCTGAACACGTACATACATAATCATAAACACAGAACATATTCACATAAATCCTTAATCCTGAATAATTCACCTAAATCCTTCGCAGAATTTTGAAATCCTCAAAATTCCTTCCCAATAACATCAAACGCATACACTTATTTTCTATCTAGGTCTAATATTTGACTTTAAATCAATCATTTAAGATTTTAATAAATTGTCTAATTCTCGGGTTGTCACATTCACCCCTCCTTATACGAATTTCGTCCCTGAAATTCACCTTACACCTAACACCGTGCACCTTACACCATTCACACATATCACATGCTACCCAATACACCACTCACAAGAGTAAGAGGTTTCAAATTGTACTGAGGGGTCATATAGACCATGAACTACTGAGGTTTATAGGTATTACTACCCGCTACCTATTTCAATTAAGAAAAAGGTAATCTACCCCTTTATAAAGGTTAACAGTATGTTTACAATCACGAAGAAGGTAAACTACCATTACTAGTACTTTAGGTGATTAGCCTATCGTACTCTTATGTCATGCATAACGTATTAATTATGTTTAGCGAATATTTACGTTATAAGATTGGATTATTTATCCGAACAACATTGTTCACCTCAGTCTTATCATAGAATTCTGCACCAAACCAATTTGTTTCGGGAAATTTCTTTCAATGAACACTTAGAGTTTTCATAACATTAGTCTAGCTGAATCAAAGAGCATAAACTCATATAAATAATTCAATTCAATCGAATTATTTAGGTGTAGCCAAACCCCGTTGGCAAATTAAACTTTTTGAAAACATTTTTGAGAATGACGTCATGATGTCGTACTGTATTAACAGTCCGTTTGAGGATGCCGTCATTGTATGACTTTGTCATAACACATCATACAATAGTGGAATAACGACTTTAGGTCAAATTCACACTAAGTATTCCTATATTTACAACTCCATCACATTTTTATCATATCTGCACTGGGTTACATGGTACATGAGTGATAAATAAAATAACTTTTGATATTTCAAATCATTTGAGTCTAGCTGAAATAAGTAGCATAGACTGTACTTTAAACCGTTTCAAAAATGGTTACGAGTCTACATTTTTTTTAAAGGCACATAGTGCGTATTTAGCTTGATGTCAAAATTTTGAAGTTTAGCATAGCTAGGAGTTTTGGAAAACTTAATGCCTCCACTAATAATCATTTGCTTAACAATCTATCTGTTCCTGAAATCCTTAACACTCCATTCACGCACAACTATACCCAGTTCATAAAATCACACTTATGAGTTCATAAATTGCCACAATCATATGAGTTTAAGAACTTGTCCTAGTCGCATTTTTTGGCGTCCATTCATTTGAGGGGTTCATAAACATTTCATATAACTATGAGTCAAGAATGTCACATAAGTATAAGTTTTAAGAACTCGTACTTAACCTTATATTCTCTACCTATGACCTATCTATTTGTTATACACATGAGAAAGGAATCACCATCTTAACCTGTATATAGCAAATAGCGTGACACAAACATTTCAATGATTATCAATGCCAGAAACTAAGTGGTTTTTACACCAAGTACAATTCCCCGCCCATAACAAGGAATCATACAACTCAACTACTAACATGAGTCCTCAGTTGAAATCCCCACCTAATCTTAACCCCCTTTTCTATACGAATTTCATTTAATTCGTATTCATAATCCATAACTCTTTCATGAGTTTTCATAGTACCATTTCATAGTACAATTGATACACAGCATCTTGTTGTAGACTTTTTAATCATCAGATTGATTCTTTCCGGGTCAGGATAACCTTATCGATCATCACGGGTGATCTCATCGTATATATTACGATTCAATTTTATGACTTGATCGTTTTGTTTTACGATCTCCTATCACTGTACTTTTAGTCTTTTAGACTCTATCTATTCATCACTACTGTTCACCTTTATTATCAGAGTTAGGGAACTCCGTAACTTTATAACTCGCCGAGATTCGTCTTTGAATCTTACCGACACACTAACTCTATGTGAGTTAGATCTTATCCTAATCACTGCGGTTATTAGTCTAAGGTAACTCTACCCTAGGTTTATAACCAATAGCTTTGATACCAAATGTAGCGCCCCCGATTCGCCGTGGATCCGGTTCCCTATTTCTATAACTATTGCGAAAGATATAAACATAAATTGTTTATACATTAAACATTATACGCTATCCCCAAGGTCGAGTAACCATAACTTATACACATTTCATAACTTATCTGACACATGATATTATCATCATACAAGACTATTACAAATCTAATCGCCCATATTAACTCTAAGCTGGAACTGTCTTTAACTTTCCTTGTATCCGAAGCATTCGTCTTTATCTCGCAATGTTTTATCATGATATAGCAAGGTGAGCATGAAAGTTGCCCAAAGAAGTTTAAATACAATTTAAGGATATATCATGATTGAAAGAGTCTGAATAATAAGCTGGCTATAATTCACAATGTAGTTGTGAATTAACATGAACAAACCTTTGACTGAACAAGTATTAAACATAAATAATATATATCTGGACCAACTGGTAATGAAGGTGATCAGCCTTTCATACCTGACTTATACATACAAGATGTACAGAGTACAATTCTACATGGTAATCAGTAACGATTAACCATAAGCATGTCTGAATGAAACACTCTTAGTAAAGTTAAGAAAAACAAACTTGCCTGTTCCGTTGATTACCGATACGAAAAATAAGTTAGCTTTATCCAAGACCTAATACGTATAATCTGATCTCCAAATATTAGAATAATATCATCACAAGATATAAAATAACCTAAACACATTATCACATAATCTCGCTACCATATCAACACATAAGACTTAGCATCAAATCGCACTATTTAAGTCTAATTTGAAACCGACATAATTCAATCATCCCAACTCAAAATCGGACAATATCGAGTTTAAGTTCAATTAAACTCGCCTAAATAATTAACAATAATCTTAGATAATCATAGTATCACCAAAAAACATTTTTCATAAACTTGCAAAAAATTTTATAATTAATATCATTTAACAACATTTTTCAATCATTAATATTGTATTTAAATGAATTAAATACCACAATATTCTAATATCATTAATATTTATTTAATATTAAACATTAACGAAACACATGTCATAATATTATAACATATTTGTAATATCTCAAAGTATTTTCAATACTTTATTATTTCCTTTAAATGTTTTTAAAGTAATTAAAAACATTAATCAATAACTTATATTAATATAAATACCACATTATTCCTTGATCATTAACATTTATTTAATATTAAATTTTAATAAAAATCATAGCATAATATTATAATATAATTATAATATCACAAAGTATTTTTAATATCTTAAAATCATATTTCTATGATTTTTAAACAATCAAATTCATTATCCGATAATTGCAATAAATATTAAAACATTAATATTTTCATGACAAAATATCAAAAGTTATATTTTATAACTCAAAATATTTTTATAACACTTAAATCATTTTTATATGATTTTAAAAGCATTAATTCTATTCTTCCATAATTTATCTAATATATTCATTAAATATATTAACTACCATTAATAATAAATATTAATGAATTTCATCACAAAATATCAAAAGTCATCAAAAATAACTTAAAATATTTTCTAACACCATAATATAATTTTTCATGATTTTTCATGAATTAAAACTATTTTTAAATAATTTATCTAATATTATAATTAAATAAATAAATACCATTTATATTCCAAAAATATTAAATATTTTCAAAATATACTCCAAATAAATAAAAAACTATTTTTCAGGCTTTAAAATAATTTTTTAGAATTTAATATGTATTTTTAATAATTTAAAAACCATTTATTTCTATTTATTTATTCAAATAATCTATTTTCCGAAAATAAGCGTCGCTAAAGGGCCCTATAGCGACAAAACCGTCGCTATAGGTGTTCTTGAGCCCAAACCCAGAATTCCAGCAGTTATCAAGGTTCCATGTTTGACCACGAATCATGTACTCTGTATTGAGTTTCGGGGCTGGATATTGGTCAGATTGTGTAGTATTCGTGCAAGACTATATAATAAAACAATTAGTTTCATCAAATAACATAACAACAAAGAGATCTAAGCAAGCAAAGTCACTGTCAGAGGCCTGCTGGGTTCTTTCTAGGTTTCCAGAATTAAAGGTATCTAGTTTGATTCACTCTAACTTAGCTTTCCATGCTCGATTAGTGTGATATAGTGATTCATTCTTGTAGATGCGATATCAGGCTACAATAATATACCAATAGGTCGACTTAACAACATCAAGAAAGCAAGATCTGGACCGGTCATACTAGATGTCGAGAGCTGTTCTTGAGAAATTCTAGGTTTTCCAGAAATTACTCAAACCAGTTGGTCAAAGCTACTTTGACCTTGATTTTCTTCCATTCCAGTTATGATCTAAGCGATCTGGTGACTTTAACATGTAGTCTACATACCAGACTACAACAAACAAACAAAAAATTAACCAAATGAGCAAATAACAGCAAGATCAAGTGCCTTTAAAAAACCTGTTAGGTGATTTGGAAAAATCTGGGCTTGCCTAGAAACAGAAATTGTGATCGGTCAACGATGTTTGACCGTTCATATCTTTTGATCTAGAGATGATATGACTCTGATTCTTTTTGCTGCTTAAAGACCACATAACAAACTACATGTTACAAGCTTTAAACATCAAAAAAACTTAACAGGCTGAGATAGACAGCCTCTGACATTCGTTGTCAGAGAACAAAAAATGACATTTTCCAGATTTTGAAAAAACTTTAATTTCGAGCACTTTGATGTTATGGATCTAATATGTACCAACCCAGATTATCAATTGACACCCTATTACACAACTTTGAACAATCAATTGCAACAAATAACATAAATCAAAGGATTTCTAAAATTAGGGTTTATACCTCATAAATGTTCAATTTTTGAATCTAATCTTTGGTGTTTGATCCTGGCAAGCTAAAGGCTGACTTTCGTTTTGTTTCTCACTCACTTTTACTCTCAAAATTCGGATGGAAGAGAGAAAATGGACTTGGCTCAAATGAAAAATAAAGTATGCTTTGTCCTACTTTTAAAGATCTTAGATTTTTAATCTATGGTCGCAATTGATGCTAAGTGGCAATGAGATCTGATTTTTGAGAGATATAGGCACATGGCTAGCTTGGGGTTGGTTACCAACCATTTACTAGGGCTAGATCTACACTCCATCTCAATATAATATTAGAAAGGGTAGTTTGGTCTTTTGGCTCATAAAGTGCAAGGCAACTTGGTAATTTCACATAATCATTAGGTTTCAACCCTTAGGATTTTAAAAAATAACATTCTAGGATTTCCAATTTAAGTTTTCAAAAAAGAAAATTAATATTTCTAACTTATAATTAGGATTTGATAATTTCCTAATCCTATATTAAGCTTGCCAATTAGGATTATTATTTCCTAATTAAATTTGCTAATTTAGCAATTAGGATCATAATTGGTCACTAGAGTTTATAACCCATTAATTAGGATTTTACATAGAAAATAATCTTTCAAATTTAGAAATTAGGTTTCCTAATTTAGATTAGGGTTTCCTAATTACAATAAAGTTTACTAATCTCATTCAAGCTTGCTAATTAGGGTTAAGGCTTCCTAATTAACATTACACTCTATAAGCTAATAATTAGGTTTTCTCTAATTGCATGTTAGGGTTTCCTACATTAGAAATTAGGGCTTTCCAAATAAATCAATTAGGTTTATCCCTAATTACACTTACAATTAATAACATAGAAATTCTATACTTATCTTCAAGCTTACCACTTAGGGTTTTAACTTCCTAATTAGGGTTACTTGATTCTCGAATCGTAATTAGGGTTTCCCTAGCCGGTAATGGGGTTTTCTAGTAAGCACTTAGGGTTTCAAGTAATTCATTAGGTTTTCCCTAATAAATTTATAGTTAATGACGTTTGACTTTATACATAGCATTTGCATTCCCGATCTAGGGTTTTCAATATCCGAATTAGGGTTTTGGATTCCAGGAACTGAAACTAGGGTTTCCAAAACCGATTCTAGGATTTCTTATCAGAAGTTAGGGTTTTCTAACTGAACGTTGACGTTCTTAATATAAACTTAGGGTTTGTCACAGATATAATTTATCTGGTCAACCCATGACCCTTAACCACGTTCTGAACACATACATAATCATAAACACAGAACATATTCACATAAATCCTTAATCCTGAATAATTCACCTAAATCCTTCACAGAATTTTGAAATCCTCAAAATTCCTTCTCAATAACATCAAACGCATACACTTATTTTCTATCAAGGTCTAATATTTGACCTTAAATCAATCATTTAAGATTTTAATAAATTGTCTAATTCTCGGGTTGTCACAATTCCAATGCATAAGACCTGCCTTCTGAAGACAATAGTGATTGTGAGTTACAAAAAACAACAAATACTAAGCTACATCTTATGTACGGTGTTTATAATCAAACATGGTCATTGAAGAAATTAAGCTTGTGGGTTTGCTCACGCTTAGATGTGAGATTCTAAAGCACATAATATGTAGCTAATGGTTATGAAGTGAAATTAATTCTGGATTCTAAAATATGTAAAATTTGTTGCAAGCTTTATATTTAAATTTCCCTGGACTCAATGATCTCAATCTAATCTCGTGTAAAATTTTCATCACGATTACCTTTCCAAATAATGTATTAGTTTGTTTTTATTCTAAATCAATTTTTTGTGTTGCTTTTACCTCAAAGAGCTTGCTAATTCAAAGGTCCGAATCTGAAAGTGTGCATGCGTCAGGTGCCAAGATATGTTAATTGATACCATTCAAAATCGGGTAATATCTAAACCTTCTATTAATATTACGGTTCACTTGCTTATTCAAATGATGGCTTCTTTTCCAATTCCTACTTATCTCGATTTGCTAAAAATAAATAAGTTTGGGTTATGTTGTTAGGCTTTGGGAAAGCCATATAGGTTCCAATAACTCACTTCACTTTGGTGTTTGAAAACTAATATGTGAATCCTTTGTTGCAATTACCTACACATTGGATAAAGGACAAAACAAAACATTATTTTGTTCAATGTTTGATACCATTGCTCAAAATTTCAATATGATGTGAAGCCATAATTTGGTGATTCCTTTGTTTAAAGATATTTGAAGTGGATTCTACATAAAATGCAGTTCCCAGCTTTTGAAATGTTGCATTTTTGTGTTTTCTTGCAGTCTAGGATGACATGTGCTTCTTGAAATGCTTTTTCCTTTCAAGCGCTTGGTGATGGCTCCAAGAGAGTATGGGTCCCACATTATCTCAATCAACATGTAAATTTCGTGACAGTGAAAGCATTGGATAACATTCAATGAGCCCCATACTATTGATGTACAAGGCTATGATGTAGGTCTCCAAGCACCGTATGATGCTCCATTCTTCTTCACCTATTATGCAGTATCGAAACTCTGCAGAATCGAGCCTTACATAGTCGGTCACAATTTTCTACTTGCTCATGCAATCGCCACAGATATTTACGAAAAAAATACAAGGTAAAATATGATGAGATAACAATTGGTTCAATAATAATTGCATTCTCTTCGATATAAACTTGTTTAGCTCGGGGCACTTGGGAATAAATCACAACTAATGTGCTATTTTTCAAGGATATCGACTTACTTTTTGCTATTACAACCGAGATTGTTAACCATTTTTATTTGCTTATTTTACGTAAAAAGCAAAATGGATCGGTTTGGATAGCATTTTATTTTTTGGTATGAACCAAACAACAAAGTCTCACGAAGGACATAGAAGCAACACAACGAGCAATCGCTGCTTGCTTTCACTTGAAATGGGTAAGATAATTCACTTGTACTTGTGCGCTTTTTTGCATAACCAAAAAGAGGATTTTGGGGTATAGAGTAGTAAAAATCTATGGCAATATGTAACTAGTTTAGCATGGAAATTGAATGTCTTCTCTCATAATTATAACAAAAAATTAAGGAGCTACCCAGGTCTTTGACAAATCCTTATTCACTTCCATTGCACTGTATCCCTCTAGTAAATTTCAAATATCTTCGAGCATCATTCTCCCAAAAATTTCTTTAAACTTTTCTCGTGGAGATTTATTGGTATTGAATGCTTATGGTGAAACTTTTTTTACAAAGTGCAGTTTGTTGACCCTTTGATGTTTCTATATCGCCTATGCTTTCGTGTATTGTTCTTTGTTATTATTCTTTGAGTCTCAGATTGTGTCTCATCTTACATATATGTGGCAGTAAATCGGGTTTTACTGAGAATGTTTACTTAACCTTTCTCGAATGCATATGTCAGTCCATTCTAGCGAGTGCATAAACGTACATTGATGCATATGAACTACATAATGATACACTTGGGGCTTATGTAGTCTAACAACTTGTCAAAAGTATGTAACACCATAGTTTCTACCTAGTAATTTTTTTTTTATCTTGTTCCTTTTTGATATTGGATTGTTCTTGCAGCTCTTCAGTTTTATCTAGCCTCTTTTGTTTCCTACTTCTCTTAAGATTTTGTCCCTTTGTGTATCCATTTTGTTCTACGTTTCATTCAAAGGTGTTGATGGTGGATTAGATCAATAATAAAGCTCAAATAGCATCATGTGTAATCTCAAGCTTGTGCAGACCTACATGAACCAAGCTCAAAACCCAATTGAATGGAAATGGAACTATTGACTGTTCATCAGTTGGCATTGTTATCTTTCTGTTCTTGATAATGACATATTGTAATGCTTAGGTAGTAGCTTAATTTTGTGGATAGTTTGGTTTATTTTGTGGATTGAAAAGTGAATTTGAGATGTATATATGGATAGTTTGGTATATATTTTGTGGATATAGTAATTTGAAGCTGTAAATGAATGTATTATTGGGATGTATTTTGAATGGTTGATACATTTTGGCTATATATCATGGCATTAGCATATTATAGGTGCATTGGTAATATAGGTGAACCACATCCTTTTTTTTTCTATTTTTTTTATCTACAACATTTAAAAAACGTTGTCTGGTATACTAAACAACAATATTTTTTTATTTTTATCTACAACATTTAAAAAACATTGTCTTATATACTAAACAAAAACATTTTAAACCAAAAAACGTTGTGGAATCATACATTCTACAACGTTTTTAAGCATCTGCTAATTTTTTGAAACAAATCTACAACGTTTTTTCCTAAAAAACGTTGTGTATTGTGCTTAACTAAAACGTTTTAAAAATGTTGTGCAAGGGTATCAAATAGACAACACCCTTAACCACGACGTTTTTTAGACAGAAACCACAACATTTTTTCCGCGTTGTCTATTTACTGTTTAGTAGTAGTGTATTCACCAGGTTACTATTCACTCTAGTATTATTCACTCGGGTATTCGGGGCACTTTTCGTGTTGGAATACTATTCATGAGTTACTATTCACAGGTTACTATTCACCCAAATTACTATTCACCCGAATATTAGCAACTGAATGCAGTTGCTGATAGTCGTCGCATAAAATCTGGTCGCTGGGATGCACATCAGCGACCACTATTAGTGACCGATATATCTGTGACTGATATGAGCAACCGAAATGACAAATCGGTTAAGCTAAGCCGAAGTCGGATGGTCCAGGCCAAAGTGACAAGGTCCATATGGCGGCGACCATTATTATCGGCCGATCGCAAAAGATTATTTGATACCGATACCTCAATTGTTTAGCTAATAACTATCATTGATACGCATCGCGATCATTGATATGGAAAAAAATAAAAAATAGATTTTTGCTATTTTGCAGAATTCCCAAAAACCTGTACCTGCTTTATCCCAACACACATACACAACAAGATATATAGCATACACAATAATATAAACATCCATCGTCCACCAACACATACACCAAACTAGTATATAAACCTATAAAAACCAATATGAATTGAATAAATATAATAACATTTCAAAACATGTTTAAGTAACATACAAACATCCAAAGAATGAATATACAAGTACAAGCTTATACTATAACTACAAAACTGATCTAAAGCAGGTATCTCAAGCATCATCGCCTCCTTGATCACCCTGTAATTAACAATATAATAAAATAAGTTATAAATATAGTAACTATGTTGATACTGGTATATATTACGACAATACATACAACATATTAATTTTATACCTCGTCGCCATCCCCATGCTGTCGCTACTGCTTTAGCTAACTCCTCAAGACTCAGAGCCCCCAGATGCCCGCCCAGTATCTTTAGAAGATCTCGACATATAGCTCTCACACAGTCAGTCGAAGTATGAACAACTGGATGGCTCGATGACTTTGAAGACTGGGTAGAAGAGCAGCCTGAGCCACTGAAGGATGGGCGTCGTCGTTGTCCTTGAACTTTAATGTAGTTCTTCTTCACAACAGACACCCTCTCCCATAACTCTTGATCAATAGGCGGACGTGGAGTGCCTTCAGGATAGCGCTCATTCAATAAATGCTTATAAGTATCCTGTCATTATGTTAACGATTAAATAGTTAAAAATAAATTCTGTAAGCATTGATAAACAAGATCAAATTGTTAAAACTTATTACCTCTATCTGGATAGCATCAGGCAGACCATCACGGGTGGTCACGTACACATCCAGCAAATGGATAGGCTGACCTTGAGACTGAGACTCCTATACAAAAAATAGCATAATATTACTAAGTAAAATTGTGATATTTTCTAAAATTCATGATTGTAAACATATTAAAACTTGTAAATACGTACCCTGGTAGTGATATGCTACAATTGTGAAATATTGCCGCCCTTGTATGTTCCTTTAGCCTTTTCGTCATCGGGTACACCTGAGGATCTGTTGGTGGCGGCAGTCTTTCGTCTTTTCACCCAGCTCTCAGCTCTCCATTAGGCACACGTCTCAGCCCATATGGGCTGGGTGCACCACCAAGGGCTATGCTCGTGTATGTAATCCTCTCCCTGACCTGGATGGTCGATGTCGGCATTGTGAAGGGCTTTTTGTCTTTCTTTGTTCAAATTGTCGTTGGCGCGGACCGCGCACTTCTGACAGAATAATGTCTATATCACTGAAGCCTGCGTGTCCTCCCATCTATACAATTTCTGCAAATAAAACAACAATAATAACATTACTAAACAATTATCCTTTGAATATTATATTATCTGTCATAATTAAAAAAAACATACTTGAAATTCAGCCTAAATAGCATCCTTGTGGGCGATAGGTGTTCTCATACGTAATCACGGTGTGAGGCTAATTACAGAAACACAACTGTGATATGCACTTGACGATCTTATTATCTGAAAAATCACTATAATATACAACAATTTACATCAACGATAAGTAGATATATTAAAACAATTTACATCTAAGTTATAATACTTATGAACATTTTTCAAACTTATACTTATAATACTTAAAAAATATTTGCCAGAGTATCCCTTACAATATAGACTTGCCACATGCACGATGACATGCATATATGGACATTTCTATGCACGCGAGACACAAACCAAGAGAAATATACAAATTTTCAATACAATAAGGCCAAAACAATAACGATTGAATGCATATTAAAGCAGTAACAAATTCAGACCCATATACATTACCAATATAATACGAATCAAAACATTACCAATATACAATTATACATGAATTATGGATAAACTTAATTCCTAGTTATGTTTTATGTCATACTCATGTTCATGGTTTTGTTGATCTTGACGATCTTATTATCTGAAAAATCACTATAATATACAACAATTTACATCAACGATAAGTAGATATATTAAAGCAATTTACATCTAAGTTCTATATATCTTGTATAAATAAAATCTTAAATGCTTATATATAAATGATATATCTGGGGACGTCGTCTTTCGGGAGGAGGAGAATCTGAATAAGAACCCGATCATCCGGATTAGTAGGGGCCTCGGGCACATAATTAGGCCCCCTACCCAAGCCGCGCTTTTTCTGCGCTGCTTCAGAAGCCATCTATATATTACAAATTTCAAGATGTTATTATGAGTCATATTTGATTACACGTATATATGAAATAAACATGACAGTGATATAAATATGTATATATATGAATATAAAATGACAATAAATAAAAGTTTCATTTAAATAGTTTAGTACATAAACATGACAGTGATATAAACATGTATATATATGAATATAAAATGACAATAAACAAAAGTTGCATTTAAATAGTTTGGTACATAAACACGACAATGATATAAAAAATATGTAATGCTAAACATATATTTCATTTGTTCAAGTGTCAATGTCTGATTTGGAATCATCTTGTATACGTGTTGCAGATTTATAACCATCATCTGCTTCAGATTCAATGTTAGATTCAGTCAATAACTCTTCCTCCTCGGTATCAATGTCATCTGACATAAGTATTGACTCAGGATCTAATTCATGTGGTACATCTCCATAATCTAACTGGATTACTTCATTATCCTCCTCCACATTTCTTATAGTTTGACTATGAAGCATCTGCTCTTGGTAAATCTCACCATCAACTACTTCTACACGACTACACGCGGGAGTATGAATTACTACTTGCCAATCTGTAGGCGGTCTATCCCTTTTCCTAACAGGACTAGGAGTGTAGTATACTTGCACTGTTTGAGTTAGTAAAACAAATAGTTCGTTGGAGTACGCAGACCTATGGAGGTCAATATCGACGATTCCATGTCTGTCAACACGTATCCCTTTTTCTGAATCAAACCAACGACACTTGAATAAGTGAATATGACCCCAGTACGTGCCCTTGTACGACAACTCTACGATTTCCTCCAACTCCCCATAAAAGGCACGACCAAGCTCATTGTAACAATCTCTTTGGACACACACTCCAGAGTTCGTTGTTCTTTTACCGCGCCCATATGCCTTTGTATGAAATTCACAACAATTTATTTTGTAACCATTCATGATCGACTTGGTCCCCGTGCGGTCCCATAGCTAGGACTTGTACATTAGCTTTAATTGTTGATCCATGATCAAAGCCTACAAAAACTCCATCTTATTAAATGAAGTCATAGTTAACATGGAGTATATATATATATATATATATATATATATATATATATATATATATATATATATATATATATGTCGTGTCTTAAGAATTGAACTTACTTTGTCCTTTAGCCAAAGTGCAAATTTTTTATCACGATTGATTTGAATATCTTTATCAGTTATGCCGGATAGACCAAATACAGAGAGCCGACCATTTAGTTCAACATTTCCCCCATCATCATGTCTCGATACTCGATTGGCCTTTGTCAAGACTTCGTCCGGAAAATAGTCTGAGATAAACGTAGATATCTCATCGAAACTGTATGCCTCATATATCGACCCCTCGATATAAGATCTATTCTTCACCTTCCTCTTAAGGTTTCCCATCACCCTCTCGAAAAGGTACATCCATCTATATTGAACTGGACCACCAACATGAGCTTCATAGGGAAGATGGATTTGTAAATGCTCCATGGAGTCAAAAAAACCAGGTGGGAATATTTTTTCCAGTTTACACGTGATCTCTATGATGTTCTTCTCAAGTATAGACATGTCCTTATCATTTAATGATTTTGAACATAAGTCTTTGAAGAAATGACTAAGATCCGTCAAAGCATCCCATATTGGTATATCAAGCAGATCCCGAAATGCTATAGGCATGAGTCTCTCCATGAACACATGACAGTCATGACTCTTCATCCCTTGCAATTTCCCACCCGTAACACACCTTGCAATGTTTGACGCATATCCATCTGGTAGTTTCAGAGACTTAACCTATGTGCACACATCTTTAACTTGCTTTTTGGACAATGTGTACCTTGCATGCGGTTTGACAATCTTACCATTAAGAGATTCATAAAGTTCTAATCCAGGACGCTTACAAATATCTTTCATGTCGAAACGTGCCTTATCGTTATCTTTTGTCTTCCCCGTAACATTCATCACGATGTTAAACACATTGTCAAACACATTCTTCTCAATATGCATCACATCTAGATTATGACGAATCAAATTTGTAGACCAATAAGGCAGTTCCCAAAAGATGCTTCTCCGAACCCAGTTATGAGATTCGCCAAACCCATTTATTATGTTTGTGGCATCAATCTTACCAAATGGGATAACCGACAATCTCATCACACGATCTTGCATCTCCGTTCCCGACAATCGCGGTGCAGGCATATCATTGTCTACTTTCCCTTTCCTGAAGTGTTCTCTATTTCTTCAAAACGGGTGATCTACCGACAAGAACCGACGATGACAGTCAAACCAACAAGGCTTTCAACCTTTTGATAGATTAAACGACTTTGTATGCTCTATACAATACGGACAAGCCAACTTCCCGTGTGTACTCCATCCAGCTAACATACCATAAGCTGGGAAGTCACTTATAGTCCACATAACTACTGCCCTAAGGTTGAAATTTGTTTTCGTTGCAACATCCCAAGTCTGTACTCCATCCTCCGATAATACCTTCAACTCTTCTATAAGAGGTCTCAAGTAAACATCTAAGTTCTTTCCAGGACTCTTAGGACCAGGAACCACGAGTGAAAGAAACAAGTATAGTTGTTTTATACACATCTAAGAAGGCAAGTTGTATGGAGTAACAATCACAGGCCAACATGAGTACGGAACAGCTGAGTGGCCAAACGGATTGAAACCATCGGTGGACAATCCAAGCCTCACATTTCTAGTTTCCAATGCAAACCTGTGGATGTGCTAAGTTGAAATCTTTCCAAGCACCGCCCATCTACGGGATGATTTAGTTCTCCATCTTTAGCTGGAGATTTCGCATGCCTACTCATATGTTCAGCTGTTCTTGAAGACATGTACAATCTTTTTTGCTGATGTGTTATTGGAAAATACCTTAGAATCTTAAACGGTATACTTGATTTTTTTTTAGTCACACCCACTTTATTAGGCCTAAATCGATCATGACTGCAAAACGTGCACCTTATCATCTGTTCATTTTCCTTATAAAACAACATGCAATCGTTGGGACATGCATCGATCTTTTGGTATCCAAGACCTAACTTCTTCACCATTTTCTTACAAAAGTAATAGTTACCAGCCTTGTTGTTAAGTAATGTCGCCACTGCAGACAATGTATTGTGTTTGGTGTAACCATGCCACAATGGTTCGCTACCCTCGTCTAACAACTTAAAGAAGTCTTTGGCATCAGAATTCATAGGTTGATCTCTGCCTTGTTCCCAATCAAAATCTGGCCCTGCAATATCATGAACCATTTCATTCATTCGATGAGTACTACTGCCCGAATTGTGTACTTTTGTGATGCCACCATCTCTTCTCTACCCATGTGTCCACCAGCATTCTTCGTAATTTTTCATGAACCCAGAAACAAGTAAATGATAGTTTACATCTCTGTCCATATAATTTACATTCTTACACTTCAAACATGGACATCGTATCTGCGACTTACCATTCATACATTCCAGGTGACTATACGCAAACTCCAAAAACACTTGGCAACCAACTCTAAATTCAGTTGTAGCACCTATCTGGGCACTTGACTTTCGTCATGCCATCCAACTATGGTCTGAATAGAGGTCCATGATTCCACGGTACCTACTACAAACAACATGAGCTTATTAATCATATGACTTGAGCATACTTGAAACCATATGACTTGAGCATACTTGTAAGCATATGATTAACATTTAAGCATACTCAATGTTAACGAATGAATGTAAATTAAAGAAGTATGAGAAACTTTATATTATATCATGTTATTATATTTTAATTTATTTTAAATTTGTTTTTATTATTAATCGTAAGTGAATTCATAAGGTATTTCATTCATGCTAGCTTTATATCAGTAGTACATATTTGGTTGGTATTCGGATGCATTGAAATGTTTCTTCTTAAGAAAACTACCACCATCTAAGGCTTCACACCAAGAATTGAAGAGTCCATCTAAGGCCTCGGCTAACATGTTTTAAGATTATACCCCTCACGGTCCCTTTCTATAATCTTTTATATTTTGGGATAGTCACAACTTGGTTGAGCAATTTATAGCTTCTATAACATTTTGTAGCTTTATTCTTGTATACATAAGTGTTAAATACCCTTGTTTTTCTGTTATAGCCAAAACAGTCTCTTTATTAACCAAGTGTGTCTAGTTACCTTCTCTGTTGCACTAACAGTTCCCTAGCACTGTCTATTTTGGCTTAATAGCTTACCATGCTGACAACCAAGCTTGGCTTGGCCCCGTGAGGCTTGGCTAAGCTTGGCATGGCCTCGTGTGGCTTCGCGGCCCCAATCCCAAATTTCATCGGCTCCAATGTTCCCCTTAATAGGCTCTAGTGGATCACCAATATATTTATATCCAATTGATAAGCAGCACCCAGGCTCTCTATATAAACAGAACCCAATTACTGAAAATTACTAAAATTAAGCTACTCGCATATTCAGACAATTCAATTTCTCATTTTATTTCAATAATGGGCATAGCTTTCCTATAACCAAAAGCTATTATATATTTTAAACCTAAAATTGTTCACAATAAAATAGGTAAAAAAAATTCAACTACAAACTTATACTTATAATACTTATGAACATTTTTTCAAACTTATACTTATAATACTTAAAAAAAATTTGCCAGAGTCTCCCCTACAATATGGACTAGCCACATGCACGACGGCATGAATATATGGACATTTCTAGGCACCCAAGACACAAACCAAGAGAAATATACAAATTTCCAATATAATAAGACCAAAATAATAACGATTGAATGCAAATTAAAGTAGTAAAAAATTTAGACCCATATACATTACCAATATAATATCAATCAAAACATTACCAATATACAATTATACAGAATTTTAGTTTTAACAAACATACATTATAAATGAATTTTATAATTAACATCAACTAGCATATTTGATGTGAATTATGGATAAACTTCTTTGAACCTTCTTCTTGATTGAATTATGGATAAACTTAATTCCTAGTTATGTTTTATGTCATACTCATGTTCATGATATTGGATTGTTATAAGTATAATCATATATTCCAACCAAGGTTTAATCATAAATTGATTGTAGTTTCTTTTGGTTATAATCCATTCACCTGAGTATGAGTGAATTTATATTTTTAACTTAGTATGAGTATGGCTTATTATGTTTTTTCTTTTTGTGAAACCCACACTATGGTGAGAAGTAGATGCACATAATTGCATAGTGGTTTCGTTGATCTTGCTTTTGCAGAATACTTTGAGATTCTTGTTGTTTGTAATAACATATTTGGAGTACTGTTTTTATTTTTTAGTTGTTTAATTTAAGGTAGTAACAACTTATTAGAGGATATCTCTCATTATTAGTCTAATTTCCAACTAATTCTTGCATTCAATATGATAAATCCATATCCATCCCATTACTAACTTATAACCATTGTTTATACATGGACTATATTGTGTTAACGGATATATTGTTCTCTATTGTGGCAGGGGCAAAATCCTATGTTTCCTCACATATTAGGTCATGAAACCCGAGGGTATGAAATAAATGTTTCAATTTATATAAAGAAAATTCTATATATTCCCAATTTCAACACATATTAAAACACATATTCAGTATATTCCCAATTTCAACACATATTAAAACACATATTCAGTATATTAAACACATATTAACCCTAAAAATAATTTAACCTAAAAATTTCAGTAATCTCATAAAACTCTTTGCAACAATTTCAGTATATTCCCAATTTCAATAAGAAGCTATAAATTTCAGAAATCCCAAATTCAATAATCCCAAATTCATTTTCATTCATTCAAATCTCAGCTCTAAATTAACTCTTAAAACAAAAATTCCTAGAATAACAAACAACAAAAAACACATAAAGGAACATAGTGATTTGGAAAAGAACGAACAAACATAACAAACAACAAAAAACAAACAACCAAAAAAAGAAGAAGAATTTCTTACCTCTAAAATTAGTCTGATTTGGAGAAGATTGAACACTCGAATGAACACACGAAACCGGACTCCCTCTTCTCTTCTCCCCCTTCTCCCTCTTCTCCCTCTTCTGTCTCCCTCTTTTTTTTCTTTCTGCTGAATCGAACGAACGCTTGAGTCTGAATATGTTTTAGGAAATTCGCGACCGCTATTCGCGACCGCATGCAGTCGCAGATTTTTAATGATGTGGATGTGCCAGCGACCGAATGCGGTCGCTGATTGAGATTAGTCGCAAAAAAAACCGCGCCAGGGTTTCACACCAAATTTTTTGGGGGGAAATTCATATCGGCGACCGATCAGCAACCGCATACGGTCGCTGAAATTAAATAGCGACTAGAATTCATCACGGTTGCAGATAGCGATCGTTATTACTAATATCAGCGATCGGATAGGTGGTCGCTAAAATTATTGGTCGCAAATAGGCCTTTTTTGTAGTGAATTAAGTTTGTATTTGATTTATGTACCATGTTTTTGGTGACTCAAGATGGGTTATGTATACCTATTTTGGGGGTGTCATAGTTGGTATCAAAGCTTAGGGATATGATCCCTGGCTGAGATGTGAGACTAGAACTAGGAGGGGAGAGACGGGTAATTACTTCGTTAGTATGACCTACCTTAGTTTATTTGTTATTTAATTGGTCGGTCAGAATATAGATATAATATGTGGTATGTCAATTAACCCTTATTTTTAAACTATATTCTAGAATGATATCTGAAATACAGGAGATGAGAAATGGGAAAATCATGATAGAGAGGAAATAATCGAGAAGGTACAATCCGAAAAGAAAGCAAGGTATTCTCATCTCTTCGACATACCAGGTACGTACGTAAATTTTAAGGGCAAAATTTCATAAGGAGGGGAGATTGTGAGATCCCGAATTTTATGAAATAAAAGTATTTAATTTTTCTATTTTGGTAAATAGTTAAATTGATAAATGTTTAAAGTTAAGGGTGATATTTGAAAATTTTGCAAAGTAAGAAAGTTGTTATAAAATATTCATTGTGTCGGGGAATATTCGTTTTAACAGGAAATATTCGTACGATGGCACAATCATTGGTGAACCCCACAACGAAAGTATTATCGTAGTTAGAAAACGACAGAAATATCTTTTTATAAAAATAACGGCGAAAGTATTACCGTTAAAACTGTTGAACTACCCGGTAGTAAAAGTAAAGTAATACGCGTGGTTGCATAGTAGCACACGGTATTAATTATTGATGCTTACTTAAGAAGTCCCTCAGTTATACTCAATTATTGGTACAGTAATTGCTGCATCATATCTCTCATATTATTGATTCTATTATTGTCACAGTATCATCTGCATAATATGTTATATTATTAAATCAATAATTAAGACGACAAAGTAATTTATATTATTTTTTCAATATTGGCAATGTCTAGAAGTTCTGTCAAGGAGAGGTATGGTCACCTAATTGCGCGCCAATAAGGAGAAATCCTTATCGGAAAGCCCCCTCTTTCCTGGGAACGACCTGGTTGTTAAATATTGTGAGTTATAATATTAATGATGAATAAGTTCGTGTTGATTAAAGATGAAATTGATAGTTCCATTGTGTTTGGATTTTTAGTGTTAGTGGAAATCGACATTTATTTCGATAATAATTGATATCTGGAAGTTATATTGACCAATCGGGTAATTAATCGGATAAATGAGCAATTAATTGCTATTAATTCACATGATTATAACTATTTGTTCACATGTGTGTACTATTGGTTCACATTCATGTACTATTAGGGGAGGTGGTGCAAGATTGATAATACTTGCATGACTAAGTTAAAAATGGAGGTATAGATGGAGGTACTATATTGTAATTCGTATTTTCACATGTATAGAACTATTGATTCACATGATTGAACTATTGATTCACATGATTTACTATTAGGGGACATGGTGCAAGTTTGATAATACTTGCAGGACTAAATTAAAAATGAAAGAAAAAAGGAAGGTATTATACTGTAATATTTCGAGCCCCAAAATGTGCAATTATCGAAACTATATTTTCCTATAAATAGAAGCTCATTCCTTCATTATTTTTCATCAATTCACTAAAGCTATAGAGCAATTATTATAGGGAGAAATTATAGAGAGAGAGAGAAGAAGAGAAGTCTGTTACCTCACTATTCTAGTATCCAGTTTTCTTTTGAGGTAAGGGATATCATTATTGTGTAAGGGGTATTAATCTTTCGTATTCATGAAGAGAGTTATTTTCTTTCAATACTTGTAAGGGTTGTTATTTCATTTTTATTATTATGTTAGAATAACCTATCTATGCGAAGTACCGCATAAATGGTGAAATTCTTCTGTTATTCCATTCTTTATTATTCTGTTGGAATAACCTATCTGTGCGGTCTATCGCATGCCTGGTGAATCCTATTGTTATTCCATTCTTTATTATTATATTGGAATATCCTCATGCATGCAGATTACGCATGACCCGGTTTCATTCTTTATTATTACATTTGAATATATCTTTCATGCATGCGGATTACGCATGACACGGTTCCATTCTTTATTATTACTGTTGAATATTCTGCTACATCGCGAATTACGCATGACTGGTTCCATTATTTATTATTACATTGGAATAACTTGTTTGTGCGATCTATCGCATGCATGGTGAATTCTTCTGTTATTACATTCTTTATTATTCTGTTGAAATAACATGTCTATGTGGATTACCTCATGCATGGTGAATGATCCTTCGTATTCATTCTTTATGAAATTATGGAAATGATCTGTCTACGTGGATTACCGCATGGCGGGTGAAAATCCATTTGCAGTTTCGTATATTCTATTATACTCGTATGAGATATCATTTCTTTTGTACTCGTCATGGAATATCATTTTCTTTGGTATTTTTTTTATGAGTTACTATTCACGGGTTACTATTCACCCAGTTACTATTCACTCTAGTATTATTCACTCGGGTATTCAGGGGACTTTTCGTGTCAGAGTACTATTCATGAGTTACTATTCACCCAAATTACTATTCACCCGAATATTATTCACTCGGGTATTTGGGGTACTTTTCATGCTGGGGTACTATTCACGAGATACTATTCCTGAAATACTATTCATAGGGTACTATTGCGGGGTATTATTTACCCGAAAAATATATTTCTTTTCTATCCAAATTATTTTTGGTACATGAATATTATTCTTGAATTTTACTCCACAAAGTAGTATCATGTTGACAATTTGGATATTTTTAAACTCTGGATAAATTTAAAGTCTTTAATATTTATCTTTGATTTCGTTTGATTAATGCTTATATCATTGTCATCATCCTCATGCTTATATTGTGATGAAAGTCATCTTTTGCTTACTTGCATAGATGGACTGTTGGTTATTGGTCTTACAGTTGTATGTCTTTGGCCTGTAGTGCAAAGATGATCTGTTGTTGAATATCTTTGGCCTGTAGTGCAAAGATGATCTATTGTTTGATAGCTTTGGCCTACAGTGTAAAGATGGACATGTGTATGATATGATCATGACCACTAGTGGTACTAATGAATATCCTTGGTCATAGTGTAGAGATAATTCGATGATGTGATTAGCAGGATCATGACTATTAGTTAACAGTTGAATGTCTTTGGCCGTAGTGCTTTGACAGGCAATTGATTGGTATGATAATGACCATTGGTTTTATGGTTGAATATCTTTGGCCCGTAGTGCAAAGATAGACAATTGATTGATATGATCATTATTATTACATTTGAATATCATTAGCCTTTGGGATAAGGATATTGAGTAAACATTCTATTAAGCCTTTGTGGCAAGGAGAAACTGTTAATTTACATGATCATAAATATGAATTGTAGATTTAACTATAATCTTTAGTGGTTCAGGTGAAGACAGATGATGAGAGTTCTTTTTGTCTTCGATATAACAAAGAACTGTTGATGAGTATTACAGGAATGAAACATTAATGATGGACTTTTAATCTAGAGGAGATAGTAGACATTATGTTCTACTTGACTCTTCTAATGGATTGTTTATTCCGCTGCTGTTAAACTTGATGTTTATTGTATTTTATCAGTTTAACATTATTGAAGGCTAATGATAATTTATTCTGCATTATCTTAGTCATAATATTTCTTACTGGGCTAGTTGAGCTCACCCTTTTCTTTCATTGTTTTCTTCAGGAAATGAGAATATAGCTAGGACGAGTCGGGGAATGGAATGATGGTCCAGGATAAGTGGCTGTAGTAGTCTTCACTATTCTGTGAAATAATGTGATAATAATTGTAATGAGGACTCCATTGAAAGTGGATATTGTTTAGAAGGCAATATTCTTGTTTAAACTCTCAGCTATGTTTTGTCGTATATTACCTGATAGTTGTATAATTAAGTTTGTATTTGATTTATGTACCATGTTTTTGGCGACTCAAGATGGGTGATGTATACCTGTTTTGGGGACGTCACAAAACCAACCACACGAACAACAGAACAAAGCTATTTTGACTGTTTAACAACTAAATTAACACGTATAACTTATGCAATTTACACCTAACCTTTACCCATCATACATATACTATTTTAAAACAATTGAACAACAACTCCAGAAATTCTTGAATACCATGGTTTCATCATAAAACTCCATTATCGACATTATTTGATAAAATTAAACACTATAACCATGATTATACACCAAATTACCTCATTCAAAATACGTTCTTTTTATTTCATAACATATTAACCTATTCAAGGTTCAATTTCACAACTAGCTCGCAATCAAACATTGATTTTAGTACTCCTACAAGCCATTTTCATACATATATTTTCACTGTAAAAACCAATTTCTTTCTATTAAATGTGATTTAGCATACAAATCAACTACAATCATATATATATATATGGTAGTTATAATATCACAATCACAATATACGCGTAATTTATTACCAATCATAAAGAAACTTGAATTACATACAATTTTGTAAAAACTTTATACTATAGTCAAAAACACACTTAAAAATTATGTCGTAAAATATATATATGTACATATATATAATATTAAGGTTATAGATAATACCTTCTTCAGTAACATAAACACGCTTTCTTTTTACATTAATTACATGTGAAGTTTTGTTGGCAAAACTATAGTAACATGTTTATTTTCTATGCTTAGCATGATGTGAAAGCATTTCAAGCGCACGAATGATCAAATTATAAAAAATAAAATTCTAGTAAATTCAGTTAGGACATAAGACTTGTTTACATACTCAAATTGCATATAAGTCTTATGTCTCAACCTATGTTATTTTTTTTTATCATTTTTGCTATTGGGTGTATGCCTTACTTTACTGTCCAGAATTTTACTTATCCTTGATGTTTCAATAATATTGATTTTGGTTATGATGGATGTTTTATATGACATAGTTATATTGACAAACTTAATTTTTACTATGCACCATGGAATAAGGCTTTAAATTTTAAATTGTTTTGAAATATTAAGTCTATGTTACTGACTTAACTGTATATATAAGGCACCAAAATCGTTCAACTTTAGACACCCAGTTTGCCCTATGTGTTTCTCTTTGTTATTGACACTTATGTTATTGAAGATGAAATGGGGTTTTTGAAATCTGCCATGTCGAGGGTTGTGGGGATGATTCCGGAGAATTCCCTTGTAGGGTTGATCACTTTTGGGAGTTATGTGTCTGTTCATGAATTGGGGTTTGGCCAAATTCCTAAAATTAATGTCTTTACTGATAATATATTTTTTTTTATTTTTTTCTTGGGCAGATAATGTATATTTTGATGTTAAGAAAATTTCTCCAAAACATGGCTCAATTTGTTTGGCAATTTTTGATTTATGACAATGATTTCAATATATGTGTTGGTTTGTGCCACAGTTCTTTCTTAATTTCAGCTTTGAAAGTGTCATTTTACAACTTATGTATATTATATATATCTGAACAGTACATCTTTGTTGTAGCATTCTTGTTTCTCCCCTGTAATTTTGAAGTTTCTTCATTTCTTGCCATCTCTTAGTGGATTATAGTTATACTAATAGATAGGAATCTCCATCAGTGTTTTGCTGACCAGTGTTCTGACCCTTAAATTATTTATTTTTCAACTTCTGGGCCGAGTATTTAATATTTTTTGTGAGCATAATCCTGAACTTGCATGAGATAGACGTAGAACGGTTATGAGGCCTCCACAAGTTCTTCATGAAGGAAAAAAGAAAACTATTTTTGTCAACTTTATGGATCTCTGCAGAACGTATGGCTAGATATTTTAATGTCCTTATTTTCATTTAATACTGGACGACTTTTTGCTAGATTTCTGCATTTGGCTTATCACGTGTTCTGGTCTTCAAGATTTTATGTAATTTGACTTTTTGAATTGCCTGCTTGGCTTGTGGGTTGGCTTAAGTTACTTAGAAATGAATTTCTTTTCATTCTGTTGGCTGCATTGTCCATTATATGATTTAGTGTTAAATTTGTTTTCCTTCATCTTTTGTTTCTTTCACCAGAATGCATAGGCAGCCAGAGCATGTAATGACATTCTTGCTGGCTGAATTGGGTACAAGCGGGTCACTTGATGGACAACAAAGATTGGTAGTTAAGGGAAGATTTGCACCAAAAAAATTTAAAGGGATTTTGCCGCGATATGTCAGTAAGTTCCTTCCCTATATTATTACGTTATATGTGGAATCCCCATGATACTTGTCTCAAATGTTCTTTTGAGTTTATTTGAGTAGTTCCCTTGCTATCTTTTCTGTTTGGGTTCTCTAGGTTTTAACCATATGCCCAATATAAAGGTGAGAGTTAATCAAATGAATAGATCTTTTTGGTTAAGCTATTATCAAGAATTAAAGCAAATAAATGTTGAATATAAGATGTTGAAAATTTATCTCAAGTTCATCTGTGTTTGGTGGTCTGTCTTTTGCGTCTATGCTTGTTCTTTTTTGCATATTTCTTCTTTATCTCCTTTATAATTCTAGAATTTCTATTGATATGTTATGTGATTTCCATCAGACGAATATGATATTTGTAATGGCTGCAAAAGTCTATATACAATTCTTTCAAAGGAGAATCGTCTCTTCTTTCTTCGATGTGAGAAGGTATATTTCCAGTTGCACTGAATTTTCCCTTTACCTCCTTCTCCCTTGTGTTCACATTTATATCAGTCTCCCTATATGATTCCCTTGATATTTGGTGATATCTCATGATTTTGTTTGGATTCAAACTTCTTAGTTGAATGTTGTTTCATTACTTTCAATTGAGGAGAAAACAATGAAAAATTCTCATACTCTAGGCCACCTTTTCTTCTGCCTAGGCCCATGATGATCTAAATATTTTCCGACAATGTCTGATTTTTTTGAAATGACACAGAAATCTTAAATTTCCGAGGCCTTAAAATATTACAACCCTTGCTTCATTTGCTGAAGTTGAATGTACCATTTAATGTCTATATGCTCTTTCCTGAGGGATCGTCTTGTCTTTTGCCTTTGTGATCCAGCATTTGTTTTTTATTCACTAGATGACTTTGTCCATCCAATCTGACAGGATGATATTTTTTGAAGTTACTAATGAATATTATTTATGTGGCAGTGCATTATTTCTTAGAATATATTTATTTTTCTCATTTTTTAGGTTTATATGCATTTAAATAATTTTTCTGTCCATGGTTGCACTTCAGATATATTTGTAGCTTTTGAAATAAGAAAGTTGAACTTTTTGATATGCGGGGAGCAGGTGCTACTGAACCTACAATCGAAGACAATGTTCAAGTTCAAGTGACTTCAAGTAATCAGATGTCTTCTACATATAACTGAACTATTGTATTGTAATAATGAACGTAAAAATTATTAGTTTAGTAGTTTGGTATAATAATGATCATCATATTTTAAGGATGAATTATCCAACTATTATATTATAATTTTGTAATGTGACTGATTTTAAATGATGTATATAATATTTTTTTATGTTTTATTTTATATTGTTGCTATAAACAAAAGAAAAGGCTACATTTATATTGTTGCAAATCATAACAACTTTTGTTGCATAGAAAAAGCAAAAGACAACGTATAGTGTCGTTGCTAATTGACAACTTTCATTGCTCTCGAAAAATAATAAGCTTTGAATAGTATCGTTGCTAATTGATCATAATTATCCATAACAAAACCAATGGCAACGGAAAAATTTGTTGCAAATTAATATATGACCGGTTTATTTTGTACATTTAGCAACAAATATCGTTACCAAAAAGTACACAATTAGTAATGAAAATCAATTAAGGCAATAATTTCTATATTGGTAACGGAAAACTTCGTTGGCAAATAAAAAGATTCTTTTCGTTGCCAATTAGGCGTAATTTGCAACAAAAATTGTTTTTCAATAACAATTTCTTAATAAATTTGCTACACAATTTTTCGTTGCTAAATGATATTTTATTTTACACGAAAACAAAATTTCATTGCGAAATATATTACTTTCTACAACAGAAAAAAAATTCGTTGCTAGACAATTAGCAACGCTCATTGCTTAACGAAATGTCCAACGACTGGAAAATCGTTGCAAATGACATTTGGCAACAAAATTTTGCACATTTAGCAACGAAAACTGTTTGTTGCAAAATCACCATTTTTTGTAGTGTGCGGATGTCAAATAAGACTTTAAGATTTGTTAAGTCATAGTTTTATGTGATAAATGGTATATATTATTAGATTATAATCTTAATTAAGGAAAATCCTAATTATTAGAAACACTAATTACTAATTGAAAACCCTAATTGCTAAATTAGGAACCCTAATTACTAAATAAGAAAGTTTATTGATAATTAGGAAACCTTAATCCTAATGTTCAAGTCTAATATAATTAGAAAACCTAAACTAATTAAGAAACCCTAATTTATAATTTAGGAAACTAAAATTTATATTTTTAGCCTAATTAGAAAATCCTAGAAAATGTTTTTTTGCAAAACCTTAGGGTTAAACTCTAAGGGTTAAACCCTAATGGTTGGGGCAAATGTCAAGAATGCTATTAAATTTGGGAGAAAAAGGACCAAAATACTCTTATTGTATTTTTATGAGATAGCTTGCAAATCTTGCCAAAATATAGTTGGTGAACAACTCTAAGATACACCATGTGCTAAAAATTAACTCAAATTAGCCACATATATCAGCCAAGTTCATTTCATCATCTTATATATAGATCAAGAGAGAGAAAAGCTCAAAATTTAGTCTCATTTGCACACATACTCTCAACTAAGCCATTCTCTCTCTAACCCACGAATTTCTATAGCAGAACAGTCCCTTATTAAGTTTCTAAAACACCACAAGCAGATCAGGAACCCTAGATTCAAGTTTTGTTCAAAAGAGGTATAACCCTAACCAAGAAATCGGATCTCTAATGTTATGTTAGAAGTTATGTTTTTGTGTTTTAATATGTGGTATGAGGTGTAAATAAGTTATCTGGGTTGGTATATTGTAGATCTATAATATCTAGATGCACGAAATAGAAGATTTTTAAAATCTGGAAAACTTTGAAATGTTGTCTGACAATCAAATGTCAGATCTCATAGATTTGTGTCTATTAATGTTTTTAGTGTTTTAAAAGTTTGTACTTGTAGTATGTTATAAGGACTTTGATCTGGAACTAAAATCAAGCCTAGATCATGAGTAGATTGCAAGTTATGGGTGGTCAAATATCGTTGACCGGCCATGACTTAGCAAATTTTGGGTAACCCAGAACTTACCCAGAAAGCTCTGACAAGAAGTTTAGGGGATCTGATCTTTCAGTTGTTTGATGATTTGTTCTTGTTTTTGTATCTAAGTTGTAATATGTTATATGTACTGTAATGCCCCGAAATCGGTCTATTTTCACATTCGAATTCCATACGTCACGTTCCCATCTTCTTCCAAGCATAAATCATTATATAGCTAAATATAACAACATACATCCTCAAATCCTAGGTTCTAAAACCTTATAACCTCTTCCATTACAAAAAATGATAATTACATTATTCTTTACATCTTGTACAAGTGACTTTTATCCGCCACCAAGGATACATAATCATTCATTAAACTATTCTATAGTTTAATTCTATCATTCTATATTACAGGTCTTCGCTTGATCTTTACGCTCATTCATATAATGAATGGTACTTCTTCTGGATACCGATCATTTTGATCTTTATGGGATCCTTAAATTCTTCTAACATCGTTCGCTGAAAATGTTTTTATTTAAAGCAAGTGTGAGCATTCAATTGTCCAACAAGTCATAACAGTTGAACAAACAACTTTAAGAATTCAAACATTTTTAAGACTTCAATAACCGAACAAAGGTTATGAAGCAGCTTGAATAATAGGAATAATCTCGATTCCTATCATTTTAAAACATTAGTCACATTCACTTTGAAATACTTTCATTCTTTACTCTCTTTCATACACATTCTGTCTGGCTAGAATCAATAGCACAAACTTAAGAATAACAATTCATGTATAAACAGAACATGCTCATATTGAACAGTTCAATCACAGGATAGTTCACATTGTGGCACAAGGCCTCATACATTCTACCACCTTGTACAAATATCACACATTCACACATAGACAGAACTTCTCAAGTTCAACATCTGAGAAGTTTTAGAAACTAGCATTCATTTGAAATATGAATGAAGTTAGGAAACTTGCCTTTACGCATGATGACTACAACTTATAGTTTACTGTTTGAATCGCTCATTCCAATTCCTATGTAGCACATAAGGAAATAACACATACACCAATTAGTCATATACTTGACTTTCACATTGGTTTACTTAACTTTACTTCTTAGGGTTCACATTCTTGCAAACTAAGTTTAAGCGACCAACTTCCTTTACCGGTTAACGGCTTCATGACATACGAAGATCTCTTACTTAATACGTTTATCATCTTTATTGATTTACATTCTTATCTTCTTTTTATAACTCTCCTAGGACTCAGCGCACATCGCATCTCTGCTAGTAGTCCATATGGTACTCTGAGTTGTTTCGCACAAACAACCAACAAACAAGTTCCCGTCTCATCTACACTGCCCACATAGTGAGTTAGATCGGTTGCTATTTTTGTATATACCTTCGCTCTCTGAAGGAATTTTTTAGTCCAGCTCCCATATGTCAACCATCAAAGGTTACAATTATACTACAACCTAAATTTATCTTAACTTATCTGAACTATTAAACTATAATGTTCGTTAAGTTAATTTCTTATTCCTTATGGCTTTCTGGCAACTAAATGCCATACCTCAGTATTCATTTTTATCGTCCAAGTCATACATTCTTTTGTATACTCGGAACGATCATTCAATATTCATTATATGCATTTATAGTGTTAAGCATTTTATGTTACCTTATTCTTATCTTACAATGTACAGTCATTCGACTCGGAATGTCATCCAAGTTATAAACATTAACTCGGCTTGTTTTACGTTATACATACTTGTCTTTAATTCAGCTTCTTCACTGTTCAAAGGTTTAATCATTGGTCTTCATTATCTTACGGTCAAACCATATTGTTGCCTCTTTTTTTAGTTCTAATAAAAGAGCTCTAACTCATGCAAGCATACATGTGTCAACAAGTAATACAGAGTAAGTAGAGTATCGATCCCACAAAGAAAGTTGTTTAATTCAAACCACTATGCATCAACTAAATCACTATTTTTATATGTTTAAACTAAATATTATGATTGTGAATAACTCTAAATGCAAATAATAACTAAAACAAGAATAATAATGGAATAACTCAAGTCTGGAAATAATGGGATCCTAACTTCATTTAATACTTCATCTAATTACCACCATCATGCGAGAAAGTTCACATATCACAGGAAAGTAGCCAAGAGCACTAATATAGACATAGCCATTTTTCAATGTACTATGACCTACTTACATAGCATCCACATGCGATAGACACCATGTAATCATCAATATAAGCAAAATCACTATATGTCTATCTGAAATTGCAACCATATTGAATTTAAGTGCAAGCCCTTATTTTAACTCATACGGTGAAACAATATATGTCTATCTGGTTCACGAAATACACAAGCCATGCAAAATAGCCCCATATACGTATGCTATCATGATTACAATCCATACTCGCATGTTCATTTTCAATTCCATACAAGCACTTAAGACGAATAGTGATCAAGCATTCATGCATGCAAAACAACCATGATAGAAATTCCTTATGATATGTAAAACAGTCCAGCTATCAAGCACGCAATTAAACTATATATTAAAATCCGTTAGAATCCCATAATGGAGTTTAGTTCATGACTGAACCAAAAGCCATTATGGGATCAAAGCAATACATGGACAATAAACAAACAATTGAAAGAGAAAGTATAGAAACGATCAAACCTAATTGCTGAATTTAATCCACTAGTAACGTTCAAATTCTCATATAAACTCAGCAACAAAACAGTAGTCTTCCACAATGATTGAAAATCCAACGACGAAATAGAAAATATGAAGGTTAGGCTTCGTTCTACGTTGGAAAATCTCCCAAAGTGCAAACCCTAGTTACCAATATGAAAATACGTAAAAACTACTGAATGAATGATGCATATGACACTAGTAAGAATCGTTTTTTAATTAATTACAACCCATAAAATTAAAATTTAAAATAAATAAATTTCAAGAAGATCATATCATGACGCGATCGCCGCCCCTCCTTTGTAATCCTCATGGCAGTATGCGCTCTAAAAATCTGGTCCATCCGGTGTTCGCGCGCACGCGCCCCTCAAGCTCAGATAGTATGCGTGGCGTGGCTTCCTAATCTGCATTCTAATTTTGCTTCTGATTCTAGTTCTGCAGTATTGCTGTTGATACTGATTTGTTCTGCTGCTCATTCCTTTCATGCTTGGTTCCCTTGCTCCACTAGATCCTCACGCCATGCACCCATTAGCCTTATGCCATCTAATACCACCATATTAGGCCATTTCCTGCACTTTTACACCAAAAGAGTTCTCAGTACATGCAATGCGAAATAACATGAAATGCAACTAAAAATACATTAAAATGTACTTGAGATGGGCATAGTTCGCGTGAATTGATATCCAATAAGTAAGTATAAAACCCACTTATCAAATACCCCCAAACTTGAACTATTTCTTGCCCTCAAGCAATGCATATTATATAAACAATAAAAATGCAACTACAGTACTATGCAACTAAGCTATGATGCAACTAGTCTCACATTGTTCCAGCTCTAACAGAATTTTCAGTCCAAAATGCCTCAGCGAATTATCCAGATTCAAGAATACAAATTCAAACTGAACTATAGGCATAATGTCACACACTCAGATAATTCATAAATGCTATAGAGATGCTGTGTGTGTGTGTTGTGTTCACCAAAACTCGAATTAAGCAAAGAATACACATGCTAAACTACTCAAAACAGAAAATTGTAGCCTAAATCAAGACTCATGTATACTTATGCAACAAAGACTGTTTCAACATATCAACACAAACTAAGGTTCAACAATGGGCTTAACTGCTTTATTGCTACTCACGAGGGCAATTTTCACACTTTCCCGTGGTGTTTATTGCTATTTTTTTTTTTCACATGACTGTGCAATGCCTCATTCCATTAGGCGAACACTGCTACCCCTTAGCGAGCTTTCAACCAACGACTCCCATACCATAAAAGACCTTAGGGTGCTAGGTGTAGAGACAATCCCCTCGGGCATACTTACTCAAGTAGCCAGGGCCCCGAAATAAGACTAGCCACGTTATTGCTATTTGATTTTATTTTTTTTATTCATAGCATACCCATGTTTTCCCAAAGTTTGAATATCAGTGTTTTATGCAGTCTAAGTTCACTTTCCACATATTACTCTTTTTAAAATTACATTTTTTATCGAACAATGCAACACATAATTCTTATACCTACAAGTGATTGTGAACATTATCGTGCAAACCGAAAGCATTTAAACAGCAACATGAATTTCATCATGTAAAACATTATATCTCAGCTCATGTTATCTAATATACTCAAAAATCCTTCAAAATTCACTATCGTCATCGGCTAGACAAAATTTCCATAAGGCTAGAACTGTTAGACATGCAAACTAAAAATATACTAACACAAGTAATAATAACTAAAACTTAAAAATTTTCTGCAAATTTTATCTAACACATAAACATATAAAATTTAAACTAAACATGCAAATACTAAATGAACGTAACTAATCATGGAAAAACTACATGCAACTACACTATGACCCCCAATACCCCCAAACTTATAATATTGATTGTCCCAATGAATGAAGGTAAAGGGTGAAAGAGAACTCCCCTAATGATCAGCCGCACCACCCTCTTCAGGTGGTGAATCTGGTGGTGGATATGACACTGTTGTCCCAAACTGAGGCCACTAGAGTGTTGTTCCCTGTAGTGCAAAAGCCTCTGCCAAGGCCCTCGTGAGTCCCATAGCAAATGCTCTGAAATTATCTTACATGGCATCGACTTTTCGCTCCAACCTTCGGAGCTGGCGATCTACATGGGCAGAAGGTGCTTGCGTGGACGGGCCTGCCTCATCTATCTTGGAGGGCTGCTGTGATGGCTCTGGAAATGTGGGCTGGAGGATAAATCCTCTTCCTCGTGGGTGCGGTACGCCTCCTGCCCAATCCTCAAATTTTGCAATGGTGGCATGAGTTATGTCCTGGCTTGGGTATTGCATTTGTTCGTTGCCCTAGTTGGATCCCTGATGAGCACATAACATAGCTATCACTGATGCGTGTGGAATGCTCCCAGTGGTGCATCCTCGCAGATATCGCAGCATATTTTAATGGATGAGATGGCCAATGTCAATATATTTTCCTATGATTATGCCCCACAGAATAATTGCCCTCTCCACTGTGATCTCGTGCTGATGAGACGAAGGCACTAGCATGGCATAGATGAACAGATTCAACGCCTTTGCGTATCGGTTCAAGGCTGCGGCTAGGAATATGCGAGGCTGATTTGTGCCGGCTTTATACATCCATTTCGTGTCAGGCACGCACAACTCAGCAATAACCAACTCCAGGTCTGTTTTCATATGTGCACCAGTGCCCCAATTGGCAGCCCCTGTTGGCGGTGTATCAGTGAGTCTGAAAATGGTTTTGATGGCGAGAGGTCTATAGTCTATCTCGAAACCGCAAACCATAGAAATATCGTTCATGGTGATTTTGGCATTGGCATAAAACTCTCGAACTATGCTCATCAGAATGGGCGTGGGAGTGGCAGTCAGTCCACCCCAGCTTCTTTCACGGATCATATCACATAATTTCCCGTCTTGTCCTTCCGGCTTGAATCCCCTTTCTTTCATGAATGTCTTAGCTACAATTCGGTAGTACTCTTGTTGGGCTTCCAAACACAGAAATTTGTTGTGGTCGATAATGTCCTCCCCTTGACTGCCAGAGGAAGATGATGATGATGAAGAAGATGAAATGGAGCGATCTCGCTTAGGACCCATTTGCAGTGGATAGAGAAGGTGAAAATTTTCTTGAGATGGAGTGATAGCAGAAGCTTGGATTCTTCCCACACTGATTTCGCACAGCCCTCTCTTGAAACCCTAGTTTATATCAGTGGATGAGAGTGTAGGTTTGAGCTTTGAACATGGAGAGAATCGTGGATATGTGATGAGAGATGTACGGCTTCAATTTGTAACTGAAAGAGTGGGAGAGACGTGTGTTATTGAGACTGAGATGATTGCACTTCTGTTATGATTCAAATAAGGGCCCAAATAATCCCCAACATGTTTTTTAAAACATTTAAAACTGCCTCAGTCCGGTGTCACGCATGTGTACATGGTATTCAACGGTTCTTGTGCAGTGTGAATTATACTCTTTTTTCGACATACAACCTTGGTAGCAACGATTTGTCTCAGACATTTGAGCGGACATGATCCCGATATCTGCCGCTAATTTTCCATTCCAATCTGCATATCGTGATGGCTTCAATTGTAGATACCTACATAGATATTAATGCACACTGTTAAGGCATGAATTAATGACCAAATAAACTCTCACCTCTTTCAAACATTCTCAATGCAAATTCTACTACACACTTAATTATGCAAAACAAACACACTATCAAAAATGAAATAAAAAATGAACTAACCAAAACTAAATTAAAAAGAAAATAGAGATAGAAATAATGGGTTACCTCCCATCAAGCGCTAAGTTTTAGTCAATTAGCTTGACTATCTCTGAATCTCACGTCAAAGGAAGAATTGAGGTGACTTTCTGCCTGTCCACCTCACCCCTCACATTAATGTCTTTTACTTTTGACAATGGCTTGACCTCCAAATCTGAATTTTCACCAGTTACACACCTCAACGGTTCATAGTTCCCCGATTTCTGTACTTCATTATTTAGGCCCTGATCCACCAAATCAACCTGGAAACATTCCTCTTCATCTATTGGGAACTTCATGGCTTTGAAGACATTAAAAGTGACCTCTTGATCATGAACACGCATAACGAGTTCCCCTTTCTGCACATCTATCAAAGTCTTTCCTGTGGCTAAGAATGGTCTCCATAGTATGATTGGTATATTTTTATCTTCCTCGTAATCCAAAATGATGAAGTCAGCCGAAAAGATAAATTTGTCCACCTTTACCAACACATCTTCAACAATTCCCCGTGGATACGTGATGGATCTGTCAGCTAACTGCAAAGAAATGTTTGTCGGCCTTGGAGCCAGAAATCCCAATTGGTTGAATATTGACAAGGGCATCATATTTATACTTTCTCCGAGATCACATAAACATTTACTGAAGCTCATCTTCCCGATTGTGCAGAAAATTGTGAAGCTGCCCAGATCCTTCAACTTTGGAGGTAATTTCTCTTGAAGCACTGCACTGCATTCCTCTGTCAAGGCTACCATCTCAAACTCATCTAATGTCCTCTTCCTTAACAATATACCCTTCATGAACTTTGCATAGCTTGGCATTTGTTCCAATGCCTCGACAAAAGGTATGTTGATTTGCAGCTTTTTAAATACCTCCAGAAACTTGCTAAACTGCTTGTCTTCCCTCTGCTTATTTTGTAACGCCCCCATATCTATACTCCCACGGTATCTGATATGGTGTTTACAAAAAATCAACATAATGCTTTTAAATCTAAACACCCATGGTATCTGATTATAAGATTAAATTAAATAGAGGGACTAGCAGATATAATTCCTATAGATCCAAAATTCACAGTATCCCATAACAGATGTCAATTCTTAAAAGAACTTTTTCTGTGTTTGGATACCCTCACTTGGATATATGAACTGTATCTATGAATAGAGTCTATCTATCCGAAATTCAGAGTATCAGCAATAACATGAACAGTCCATATTACTAATACCCTCACCCAGATGTATAGTTTAAGCCAAACAAATTTATATTATCGTATCGATAGTAACTATCTATCCGAAATCCAGAGTATCAATAACAACATGAACAGTCCATGCTATTAATACCCCCACTCAGATAAATAGTTCCCAAGGATCTCAACTAGATTTGAAGAAGTCTAATTTTACATCTATGTATGTAAGAAAATTCGGTTGCGGAAATAAAGATGTTATATATATATATATCATAATATTAAGATTCGATTACATGATTCTAATAACGAGTTTTTATTACAAGGTATTCAAACAAACAAGAATAAAATCTAATCTATGTAGGGACGCTTCCCTTTATCTACTCCAGAAATTCCAGGATTACCATCTAAAACTGCAAAAGGAATAATTTGCAAGGGTGAGCTATGACATGCTCAGCAAGTTTTGTATTTATAACAATATAGGATTTGAAGAAATATAACAGTTTAAATTTCAACTGATAGTTGTACCATTTTTGGATTTCTAATTTGAACCATTTCTAGAATTTTCTTTATTTCTGTCAGTCACACAGACTTAAAAATTTTGTTCAGATATGAGATAGGGGATCAGCCTATTCAACATCTTAGGAGTATGTATATCATCCTATAGTGCTTAACATACACTAAAATTACTGTCAATATATGAATTGACCAAACTTCCATCCCTTACGGGATACCCAACTTCAGTATAAGATGTCTTACCAAAATAATTTGGTTTGACACAACAGTTTATGCTCAATAAACATTATCATATGAATAAACAATTCATTTCTTAGTTATGCTGAAGCTATAGCAATAACTTTACAATAAGAAGGTAATTCAATTGTAGGTGTAGTGTATTATATCAACAACTTATCAAGATAAAAATCTTGATCAATAAATAAACAAGGTTTAAGAAATTTGCTATATAAGATACTTAAGGATAGAGAACTTGCCTGAGCGTAGATCAGTCAAGTTATGCTATTCAAACGTTAATAAGTACCTACGATGTTCATATATATAAATCTAACACGTTAGTATCGATAACAATACTCAATTATAACACTTATATAATATCGGTTAGATTTAATAGAGTTTGGTGTTTAATACCTTTGATAAATGGACCAAATTTTATTTATAAAATTTAATTATAATTTAAAATACCTTTTTAGAAATTTTAAAGTATTTAAAACATTTATTTTGATTTTTAAATCATTTATTTCTATTTATAAGTAATTAATATTTACTTAAAATTTTACAAAAACATTGATTATAATTTTTAAGTAATTTATATTCATTTATTATAATTTTTAAATCATTAATAATATTTTTTCATAATTATTTAGTATTTAAAATAATTATTCTAATTTCTTTATTAATAAGTTAATTATTAATAATATCAAAATAATATAAATTAATTATTAAATTTATGTAAAAATATCGTAATTTATTTATAATATTTTAATATCATTTTAAAAACTGTTTTTATATTTATTTAAATTTATTTATTAATTATTTCTAATTTTTTATAATTTATTTTTAGAAAAATAATTTATATACACTACTAAAGCCCTTCAAAGGATGTAAAGTGTCACCAGTAGGTGTTCTTAAGTTTCACAGGCAATTGATTTGGTCATGGTAGGTATTTGGTTTGACCATTAATTATAAGGCTATTGTTAATGAGTTTTGGTTTGTTTAAGAGTTGATGTTTATAGTACTCATACAGTAGTATAACATGAAACAAAATTTAGACTTTAACCTACACATAACAAGAAGTTATAGAGGCTCAAAGTAATCATCGAGTCGTTTCTTGAGTTTCGGGTAACCCGAATGTAAGTCATGGTCGGTCAACGAATTTGTGGCTTATATATCTTCGATTCTGTGTATTTGATGTGTGTAATGTTTGTTGTAACATGTAGTATATATGTCAGGGTACATATATATAACATTAACATGAATCAAGCATAACTCTAAGGTCTCTAATTATGTTGGTCAAAGTACAGCCAGACGTTGTTCTTCATGTTCTTCAGTTTTCTAGAAAACCCAGAAAACTTAGTCATGCTCGGTCAATGGATTTTGACCATCAATTCCAGTAAACCTATATGTTGTTTGTTCCATTAAAAATTTTAGATATGTAGTACATATAACAGAGTATTGATCTATAACAAAAACTTACAAAAATAACAAACAGAAGACAATTAAACAGATTGGTCAAAGTAGCCGGTTCAACTTTTCTTGAGCTTTCTGGGTAACCCAGAAAACTACAATCTGTGAACGGTTAACCCACTTTGACTGCTTATAACTTGAAAACTATGGTTCAAATGAACCTGTTTTCTTTTCCAGATTAAAGACCTACTAACAGGCTACAAATACCAAACAATTACCAAACCAAAACATAAACACATATGAATCTATAAGCTCTGACATTCGACTGTTAAACTTAGTTTTCAAAATTTCCAGATTTCTTAAAACACTTAATTAAGGCATCTAGATGTTATGAAACATGTTCTACCAATCTAACATACTTTCTAACATACTAATACATAATTCTAAACATCTAAACAACAAATCTAATATAGGATCAAAGAGCTAATTATCAACTAGGGTTTGTACCTTTTCTTGAGCAAATTTTGATTCTAGCTTCTGATGTTGTTGCTGCTATCACCCAGGTTTGATTTGTTAGGTTTATAAGTGTATCTAGGCTTAGGAATTTCGTGAGTTTGCTTAGCCCTAAGGTTCCTATTTATAGAATTCTTCAACTTGGCTTTTTGGACATTTTTGAGCAACTTGCCTCTACAAAGATCTGATCTAATGACTATGGTAATGCTTGGGAGTTACAAGCATGTCACGTGCTACCTTGGAACTTGCAATGGTGACTCCTAACCTACTTATGAGCTAGTTAGGTTTGTTTAGTAGCTAAATTAGGCTTTAATCTTCACTAATCTTGATTAGGGTTTTGTTTCTAATGATAGGAATGTTAAGTAATGTTAATTAGTACCTAATTGAAGTTTTCTAACCATGATTAGGTGTTAAGATAATCTAATTAAGGTTTAATTAAATAATTAGGGTTTAATTTATAAATTAGGGTTAGGGTTTTGCTAATTAGGGTTATTAACCTAAATTCTCACTAATCCTGACAAGCCGACAAAGCGTTTTGTCAGTGTAAGAACGACAAAGCAACTTGTCAAAATAATTTTACCAAAAAGTCCGAATATGAAAAAAAAAAATTAAGCACGAGGTGTCAAGCACGACGTTTTTCGGACAAAAATTTATTTGGTTAAATTTGTAAAACCAAGTATATATTAACACATAACATATTCAGAACAAAGAAATTTTATTTATATAATGGGATTTTACACTTACGAGTCATATTAAGGTTTTGAGTTTTTACATATTTAATCTTTGCGGATACGGAACCCGAGGGTGAACTGGTGGTACTGAACTCATAGGCTTCTCAACTGAACTTGCTTTATCTTTCTCTTCATGCTGAATCTCAGAATTTTCCAGATTTTCTTTCTTATCAGTAAACTGCTCTGCCTCGCGCGGCCGTGCGGCTTCCTTAGTACAATTGGGCACGGGCGCGCGACTGTCAGTGTCTGTAATATTTTTCCCCGACCTCAATGTGATCGCTTGGCACTGTTCCTTCCCGTCTCTTCGTGGATTTGTCTCTATATTACTTAGCAATGAACCTTGGGGCCTGTTCTTAAGCATGCTCGCCATTTGTCCCATCTGAGTCTCCAAATTCTTAATAGCCACTACTTGACTTTTGATCATAACTTCCGTGTTTGCCATGTACTTCAACATCATCTCCTCCATTTCTGAATTCTTTTCTTGCTGAGGTGCAGCTGGAGTGTGATGTTGTTGTTGTTGAGAAAATCCCAGCGAAAACGGTGGTTTTGGTGTAAAATGTGGTTGAGATGGCTGTGACTGGAATTATTGGTTCGGCTAAAACTGATTCTGCTAATTCCCTTGGCTATTTGACCAACTGAAGTTTGGATGATTGCAATTGTTGGGGTGGTATGTGTTCTAAAATTGTCCTTGATCTTTCCTGTAATTACCCACATACTGTACCGACTCCGAGCTGATAGCACATTGATCCGTGGAGTGCAACCCTGCACAAATCTCATAGACGAAGGCAACTATTTTTGTCTTGCTTTCTGCCAATGTATTTATTTTCTTTTCCATAGCTTCCATCTGTGCCGACAACTGCGTAATAACGTCCACCTCCAACAAACCTGCAACCTTGGGCTGTGGCATCCGAGCTGTAGGATTCTGAAAATCATTTGCAGCCATAGTCTCGATAAGTGTATACGCCTCGTCATAGCTCTTTGCCCATAATGCCCCTCCTGCAGCTGCATCTACAATTGGTCTCGACTGCCATCCCAATCCATTGTAAAATGTGTTGATCACCATCCAATCTGGCATACCGTGATGTGGACACTTCCTCAGCATCTCTTTATATCTCTCCCATGCTTCATATAAGGACTCACCTATTGTTGCTCAAACTGAGAGATAGCCGTCCTCATCTTTGCAGTCTTAGCCATTGGGAAAAACTTGGTTATGAATTTCTGTGCTAAGTCCTCCCATATAGTGATTGACCCTGACGGCAAAGAATGTATCCAACTTCTCGCCTTATCCCTCAATGAGAATGGGAATAACCTAAGTCTGATAGCATCCTCCGTCACACCGTTGTATCTGAATGTATCATAAATCTCGATAAAACTCAACAGGTGTTCATTCAGATCATCCATAGCAGCACCCCCAAACTATACAGAATTCTGCACCATCTGAATAGTGCCCGGTTTAATCTCGAAAGTATTTGCTGCTATCGTCGGTCTGACTATGCTAGACTAAAGTCCATTAATATTCGACATGAAGTAGTCTCTTAGAGCCCGGTGCTCTTCTCTTTGCTCAATTCTCTGTTCTTCTGCCATACTAATTGTAGTACTCTCTAACTGAGCTTGCAAATTTCTCCACACACTTGCTTTCCAACCTCTTCCGTTAATGTTATCTTGCGCTGGTGTTAATTCTGAGTTGGATGATCGCGTGTGCATAAAAATCTACAAGTACCTAAAACCAAAACAAAAACAAAAATAGAAATGAGATAAGATAAGATTAGATTTGTCTAAGTCATACAATATAGCTTGAAATTGATGATAACTATTTAAATTTAAACGCCTTTCCCCAACAACGGCGCCAAAAACTTGTTGCCTCTTTTTTTAGTTCTAACAAAAGAACTCTAACTCATGCAAGCATACATGTGTCAACAAGTAATACAGAGTAAGTAGAGTATCGATCCCACAGAGAAAGTTGTTTAATTCAAACCACTATGCATCAACTAAATCACTATTTTTATATGTTTACACTAAATATTATGATTATGAATAACTCTAAATGCAAATAATAACTAAAACAAGAATAATAATGGAATAACTCAAGTCTGGAAATAATGGGATCCTAACTTCATTTAATACTTCATCTAATTACCGCCATCATGCGAGAAAGTTCACATATCACAGGAAAGTAGCCAAGAGTACTAATATAGACATAGCCATTTTTCAATGTACAATGAACTACTTACATAGCATCCACATGCGATAGACACCATGTAATCATCAATATAACCAAAATCACTATATGTCTATGTGAAATTGCAACCATATTGAATTTAAGCGCAAGCCCTTATTTTAACTCATACGGTGAAAAAATATATGTCTATCTGGTTCACGAAATACACAAGCCATGCAAAACAGCCCCATATACGTACGCTATCATGATTACAATCCATACACGCATGCTCATTTTCAATTCCATGTAAGCACTTAAGACGAATGGTGATCAAGCATTCATGCATGCAAAACAACCATGATAGAAATTCCTTATGATATATAAAATAGTCCAGCTATCAAGCACGCAATTAAACTACATATTAAATCTGTTAGAATCCCATGATGGAGTTTAGTTCATTACTGAACCAAAAGTCATTATGGGATCAAAGCAATACATGGACAATAAGCAAATAATTGAAAGAGAAAGGATAGAAATGATCAAACCCAATTGCTGAATACAATCCACTAGTAACGTTCAAATCCTCATATAAATCCAGCAACAAAACAGTAGTCTTCCACAATGATTGAAAATCCAACGACGAAATAGATAATATGAAGGTTAGGCTTCGTTCTACGTTGGAAAATCTCCCAAAATGTACACCCTAGTTACCAATATGAAAATACGTCAAAACTACTGAATGAATGATGCGTCTGACACCAGTCAGAATCGTTTTTTAATTAATTATAACCCTTAAAATTAAAAATTAAAATAAACAGCTCAGCAGCATAAGTCATAGAGCGCGCATCTTCAAAATCTGGTCCATCCGGGTGTTTCGCATGCGGTGTGGCGCCCTCAAGCTTCAATAGATAGCCATGCGGCTTCGCGATCTGCGATTCGGTTTTTCTTCCGATTACGGTTACGTAGTATTATTCATCGCTTCGATTTGTTCTGCTGCTCATTCCTTTCATGCTTGGTTTCCTTGCTCCACTAGATCCTCATGCCATGCACCCATTAGCCTTATGCCATCTAATACCACCATATTAGGCCATTTCCTGTACTTTTACACCAAAAGAGTTCTCAGTACATGCAATGCAAAATAACATGAAATGCAATTAAAAACACACTAAAATGTACTTGAGATATGCATTGTTCGCGTGAATTGATATCCAATAAGTAGGTATAAAACCCACTTATCACATACACGGGGTGTAGGTTCTACCTGTTTAATATTCGCGTACACTTAACCTTCACATTGGTTAAAGTGTTTAACGCTTACATTTCATTCTAGCATTCTCTACCCGACCCACATTCGGCTTTCATTACTCTTATTACCGTTCGCTACGGCTTTCTTGATAATTCATATCTTACTTACTACCTTCGTCAACGTCTAAGTCATACAACCAATGTATACTTAGAACGTTCGTCCGACGTGAATACGATTCACGAGAATCGTTTACGTATTCAACATTTACGTTACTTTTCTCTTAATTCTATTTAACCTTCATCCAAGGTTTTAATCGCTTTCATTCATTACTATCATCTGAACCCCATGTTCAATATTGTTTCTTAAATGTCAAAGCCATACGGTTCGTTGTATGTTAAGATCGATCGTTCATCACAACAGCGTTGTATTTACAACGTCTATACGCTTTACATTCATCTCTCATTACCATGACATAACATCGACAGATGGTGCTACACGGTACTCATAACTATACATTCATTCTATTGAAACGACATCAAAATGTGTGTATCAACGACATTCTTATTATATTAATAATATTACATCTCGTTCCCAGTTCTATAACCATTACATTCTTTGTTCATCACACTATAATATATACAACTTACTAGTTTATTAAAAGGTAAAGTAATCGTTCCTCTTCATCTTGCCTTTATCCTTGTCAGATTCCTCGGTCCATTCAGTCTTAGCTGCATTCATATGGTTCAAGAAAGAGTGAGCATAACAAGCTCAACAAGTACAACAATTTCTTTTAAACAACATGCTTGAAACATAGGAATCGTATATCTTTAATAACTGGATAATAGTTATGAAGTACTGTCAATAATTCAAAATAACATTTCTTTTCCTTTAAAACGTTTTACAATAATAATATTCAGTAAAACATCAATTCTGGCTCAAGACCATGAGCATTTCATAATTTCTTTAAAAAGGACAACCCGGCACTAAGTCCATAAGTTCGGCATATCTTACGAGCACTTCTTGGTGATCAGCCCATAGTACTTTATATTGATCAACACTACATCCTGTTAAACGTATGTACGTTTAAGTTTTGGCAACCTCACGTGCCAATCGAATTATTAATGAAAAATACATTTGTTTATTCATACTCAGGCTTACCTTGAATCCGTACCAAACAATTGGTGTAGGATAGCGTTAACAATTCTATATTTAAAGACATGTAAATAAATTAATCAACTCTTCAAGATTAGTCTAGCCGAGGTAAAACTGGCATCGACCCTTTAGTAAAACAGTTCATGCATCTCCTAACATGAATCACAGAAAACTTGGCAAACACGAAGGTTAGACAAGCGTTAAGAAAACTTGCCTTCAGCGTCTGCTATTGTAAAATTACTTTTCCTTTGAGTCTTTACAGTTTCTACAACACATAACCACATAACATATCACATTAGGTTATGAATTGAACATACATGGTTCCTAATGAATCTTACCCTTCTTCTCAATCTAATCCTGTATTAGATTTGTTATTATTGGTTCTGGTTTATCGTTATAACTTACATCGTTCTTACCAACTTCTTTCTCTTCTATAACTTAACTGAAATTATTTCATTAATACAACTCGTTTCAAGTTAATCATCCTTCTTCACGGCTTACTACCGTCCTTATGTTATTAAATCATTACTCGATCGTCATTTGGTTAAGTACGCATATTGCATACCGTTCACGTTCACATTCAATTGACTTATCTCCAACCTTTAGTATTATAGTTAAGGTTTATAATATCTTTTAATGATGTTACATTAGGTTTAGCATTGATATGATTCCTTATCATTAACTTGTTTCTCCTTTATATTCAAAACCTTTCCTTCTTTGTGTCACGTCGCGGCGTGACTTAGCAGTGTATATGGTCCGGACTTGGCGCTGCGGTGTGAGTCTCCTTTTCTATGGCCATGTTGTGGCGCCAGTTCGCAATGTACTCTATCTCGACCTCTTTTCAATGCGGGCCTTTGTGCACTGAGTCGCGCGTTATGCGCATGGACTCATGCCTTAGAAAAATTTGACAGATTTTCAACTTGGCAAAATTCCCGGACGCATAACTTCTTCATTATAAGTCCGAATTGGCTCTTTCAAAAGCCTAGGGTTCAAAAATTACATACTCTACGCATTCATGCAAGAATTTTATCTATTTGACTTCATTTGCTCAAAATTCACCTATTAGTCCATTTTTAACGAAAACGGTAAACGTTCGTGAACGTTCAACGCTCGTTTCTTCGTTCTAATTTGGAATTCAGTCATTCTCGAGTCCACAACTTTATAATGCCAAATAAGACTTGTCTCCATTGAAAACTAATGTTTCCAAGCTCAATAACAAAAAATTGACTTCTACTCCGTTAATTTTATGAATTCGACAAATATTGTCTAATCGTGTGAATTTCGGCGTAACTTCATTTCTTATGATTTGGTCATTATTTTAAATGGATTCAATCCATCATATTAACATCTTAATGTACATAATTCATTAACTTATAAACATGATAAGTTATTACTTGTTCTTTGTGAGTTTATAACTTATAAAATTATAAACTACTTATGACTTCCTTTCTCATGACTTATTATAGATTTAAGTCTTTTAACCACCATTCTTACTTCTTATTATCATATAATCTTATTAAAATACACATATGAGTAGTTCATATAAGGTCTTCATAATTTCATTACTTAATTAAGTTTGAATTACTTATTCATGACTTATACGGCTTAAGTCCATTAATCAATCATTCTTATCATTCCTTAGCATACATGTTCTACCACTATGCACCTCTCTAACAATGGAAGAGAAAGAGATTCATGGTTTAAGTTCTTACCCTTGATAATCACTTGACTAAGCTTTAATCTCCTTCTTGCTTCTTGAAATATGAAAGACTAGCTTTCTAGCTTTTCTAGCTTATTCTCACTTATTCTCTCTAACCAATAAGCTCTCAACTTGTTAGATGAAATGAACAACCAACAAAAATGAAAACCAAGCTCTCTATTTATAGGAGTTGTTAGGTTAGGGTATAATGGTCATAAAGTCACTCCACCTCCTTAATCACCTCCTTATTATTCCTTACCTAGGCATTAAGTTAACTTTCTCCTCACAACACTTGGCTATTAAGTATACTTGATCATCACACTTACTTAGTCATTAAGTATAATTGCTAGTCACCTAGCTTATCCATTACTTGCTCATCACAACTTTTACTTGTTCACCACATATAAGCACTTTACTTGCTTATCACGTTAATTACTTAGCTTATTCTTGTGGGCTTGCATTAATTTGTTTTTAGGCTTCTCATTCACAACCACTTGGGCTTGCTCAATAATTTACATTGGACTTAACATTACAATTATTTGGGCTTTAACACTAATTTGTATTGGGCTTTATTATTATCCCAATTGAACATTATAATTTCTTACTAAATCCTACAAGTCCATTACATTTGGCTTAAAGCCTTATAATGTATAATTTACGTATTAATCTCGTATTCTAACTCGTATACTTATTTAATATACGACATTCCATCATTCATACATGCTCGTATAATACCTCGTATTATACTCGTATTTATTACCTCGTACAATACTTAAGTATTATACAATCATTGCTTTAATTCATTATACACATTTAAATTCCTTCTCGAAACTCACTTTCCCTAACCGTTAGGTTGTAAGTCCGCAAGCGAAAAACTGCATTTGCCATAACTAAAATATTATAGGATATTCTATCTCACCTCGACATTCTATCATTACGTATTTCTCGGAAATTCAAAAATAATTCCCGAGCAGAAATGCGTGAATAGTGTTTTTCAGAAAATTTCTCGGAAAGCTTTTATTTTCGTCTTGGAAATTCAAACACTTTAATTCTACCACGTAGCCAAAATACTATGACATTCCGATATGTCTAGGTCATAGAACAACCTTCAAATAGCTTACTCCCATAATTAATTAATTAAATTCATTTAATCCACATAATCAAATAAAAATTTAATTCTCAAAAATCTAATTTTTTCTGGGGCGTTACAATTACATTAAATAGAGGGACTATCAGATATTATTCCCATAGATCCAAAATTCACAGTATCCCATGACAGATGTAAATTCTCAAGAGAACTATTATTATCGTGTTTGGATATCCTCACTTGGATATATGAATCAGATTCGTGACTAGAGTCTATTTATCCGAAATTCAGAGTATCAGTAAAAACATGAACAATCCATATTACTAATACCCTCACCCAGATGTATAGTCTATGCCATACGAATTTATACTATCGTATCGATAATAACTATCTATCTGAAATCCAGAGTTTCAATAACAACATGAACAGTCCATGCTATTAATACCCTCACTCAGATAAATAGTTCCCAAGGATCTCAACTAGATTCGAAGAAGTCTAATTTTACATCTATATATGTAAGAAAACACGGTTACAGAAATAAAAGATGTAATATATATCATAATATTAGGAATCGATTACATGATTCTCATAACGAGTTCTTATTACAAGGTATTCAAACAGACAAGAATATAATCTAATCTATGCAGGGACGCTTCCTTTTATCTACTCCAGATGTTCCAGGATTACCATCTAAAACTGCAAAGGGAATAATTTGCAAGGGTGAGCTATGACATGCTCAACAAGTTTTGTATTTTATAACAATATAGGATTTGAAGAAATATAACAATTTAAATTTCGACTGATAATTGTTACCATTTCTGGATTTCTATTTATTTCAACAATTTCTGGAATTTTTCTTTATTTATGTCAGTCACACAGACTTAGAAATTTTGTTCAAATGTGAGATAGGGGATCAGCCCATTCAACATCTTAGGAGTATGGATATCATCCTACCAGTGCTCAAAATACACTTAATGTCAATATTTTATTGACTAAATTTCAATCCCTTACGGGATACCCAACTCAGTATAAGATGTCTTACCAAAACAATATCGTTTAACATGACAGTTTATGCTCAATAAACAATATCATATGAATAAACAATTCATTTTTTTAGTTATGCTGAAGCTATAGCAATAACTGTACAGTAAAAAGGTAATTCAATTGTAGGTGTAGTATATTATATCAACAACATATCAAGATAAAAATCTTGTTTAATGAATAAACAGGTTTAAGAAATTTGCATAATGAAAAAAAAATAATTACGGGTTTAGGAAACTTGCGAAAGTAATAACTTGGGTATAGGAAACTTGCCTTGATGTTTAGTACACTAAACTATAAGCGTAACCTTGTTAAAATAACCCTACACAATCATATAGTACATAAGCGGTTAGATTCATCATTTTATATAACTTTATATGTTATATAATAACTTAACTTAACTATGTTCATAGGTGATATAAGCTTCTTAACAACCTAGCTCTTTTAAGCCCTTAAATTAGAGAGTCTCCAAGAAATTTTCAGCTTTGACATCCTTTACAAAAATTGCCATAACGTTTTTGTTTTAAAACATTTTGGGTGATTCTTGTGCCTACGCGCTCCTAACTTCCATATCTACAACTTTCTTAATCATACAAAAGCATATTACCATTTTAAAATTTCAAAAAATGGACAGAAATGTCAAAATTGTGATTTTGGTTCACAATTCTTCTTTTCATTTAGTAAAACATGATACTATGAGCATTAATTTGCTAGGATAACGTGTTCTTGTTAGGTTTGTAATATTCATGAATGTAATCAAATTGCACAAATTAAGCGAAAACATGGAAAATCAGAGTTTTAAAAAATTTTACAAACCATATACCTGGATCACCCTTTATGCGCAATTATTAATTAAACGAAAAGATAATGAACAAGAATCATACCTTTGAAGATTCGAGCTTCCTCAAGTACGAGTTCACCTCCAAATCCTTTCGCGTCCAACTTGAATCCACCGGGTTTGGTTCCTTCCTTTGATCAACGTTAGCCACCCAAATGTTTGGCCTCTAGAGGTGATCCACCAAGGAAGAAGAAGATTCAAGAAGATGGGTGGTTGGCTAAACCCTAGTTTTTATCTCTATAGAAAAAGAGTGTACTCTCCCAACTATTGAAATTACGTCTGTTGTGAAAAAGTCAACAACCACCTCACCCATAATAAGACTCCTCTTATTTATAGATGTAGGAAACCCTACTTAACAATTAAGGAATTGGGTTTTATTTAATTAATTAAGCTCCACAATCTTATTAGGGATAATTAATTAAACTCTTTTAATTAATTTGCCTCCTAATACTATGAGGATATTTGAGAGTACTTTTATTAATTAATTCCCAAACTCCTTTAGGAATTAAATAATAGTAATAATAATAAGACTCCTCTTATTAATTTATATCTAATATTTCCAAAATATTAAATAATAAATATTAAGCTATTTAATTTATTCTATCACCATAGATTAAATTAAATATACTTAACATATTATTACGATTATGTCATTAACTTCTTAAATAATTATTCTTCCTTTTATGGTGTGGCCCTTTAGCTTCTCCATATTAAACCGGTTGTGAATAAATCAATTAGAACAATTCTAATCTTATTTAAATAAATAAATTAAACTAATAATTTATTTAAATAATTAATATTTATTCTATAATAGGGATAAGCCTCCATAGCGATCAACGACTTTTCAGATAATATAGATTTCAACATTAATCATAAAAGAACTTTTGAGTAAATAGTTACCGTACAATTCAATCCTTCCACCATACAATGTCCCAATTAAATATAAGACATGGAATTACTGTCAAGTCTTATTTTATTTAATTATATGTATTTCGATCCTTAAATGCACAACTCCAAATAATGCAAATTAGAAACTCCTTTGTAATTTCATTCTGCCTTGGCCAAGGACTACTAGGTTGTCATTTATCGAATCACATAGGACATTTCTCTTCTTTTACTAGAAGTGGTAGATTCTTTATTGATCATACATTATCTCCATGTACAAGTTATTATACCCAAGCATTCCCTTTGATATACCCTAAGGGTCTTAAGAAATAAGTCAAAGTATAACTCATCATACACAAGATACTATGATGATCTCAAGTCCAAGGATCACTTGTACTACTATCACTACAGGAATTCCTATTAACAGGCAAGTAAAACTCTATTAGGTATTCCTTAGCGAGCCACGTTCAGTGAACTTATTCTCTAATAAGCACCTACATACTTGCTTTAGTGTCTCCACACAAATGATCATAAGATCAATCATCCTCATCCAATGAGCAAGTTAACGTATGTACCAATCTATCCTGATTCACTAATCCCCAATTTAGTAATCCAACGATTGGGAACTATTTTAGTTTTAAGCTTTCTAAGAATTTAGATCTCATTAGAATGATCATCATCATTATTCTAAAAGCATTACTTAAAACTATGGGTTTATCACATATTATAAAACAGCATCATGTAGATAATTAAAAACCTTTAATAAATTAATAATTTTTATTAATAAATGAATAAGATTGTTACAAAGTATATGCTTTATCATCAAACATGATTGTCTTGTGTGCATACTACTTTCAATCTCCCACTTGCACTAAAGCCAATCGTCATGGTATCTCATACCTTTCTTCTCTAAGTGACGATTATCCTATTATTGGATAAGCTTTAGTTAATGGATATTTAATGTTGTTCTTGAGAGTTCACTATCTCTATCATGATTTCCCATCTTTCAATGATTCCTATAATCAAATGAAAGTATCACAACATATGTTTAGATCCAAGATGAGACTTAGGAACTATTCCTAGTTCTGTAATGAACTTTTTATCCAAACAATCAACTTGTAGCTTCATTTATAGTTATATACTTTGTCTTTATCACTAAACCAGCAACTCTTTGCTGTTTGGAACTTTTTTAAATCACTGCACCACTGTTCAAGGTAACTCTTTACCTTAAAGTGGATTTTTTGTCGTCTTGGTCTGTCTAAAAAACTTGAGTTTGTTAAGCCCTCCAGTTTTCATTTAGACCCACCATAAATTTGATCACATCCTTAGTTCCAGTTAAAGTACTTTAAGATGTTTTTCACTGTCTTACAGTGATCTTCTCCAGAATATGACCGATCATCATCAGGTCTCGTATATTTCATTGCATACATGATAGTTACTCATGTGATCTATCTTTTTGGAGTCTTTGGGGACTATTATGAGAGATACACTTCATGACTCATCAACATGAGACATCTCTTGGAGTTTGCATCAAATGAATATACGTTCTTTGGGTTAAGTCGAGCATCATCTTTAATCTATCTATATAGATTTTATCGCCGATTAAGATACTCTTTCCAAATCATTCATGGAGGAATGTTTAGACAACTTTATCTTTATTGATTGTAGCATTAGTATGTCATTCCTTATCCATAGTATATCAACATATAATATTAGGAATGTCACGGTGCTCCCACTAACCCTTTTGTACACACTAGGTTCATTCTCGTTTTTGATAAAATCAAACTCTTTTGATTGTTTCATCAAAAGGAATGTTCCATTTTTGAGAAGCTTGTTTCAATCCACTTCTCTGAGTGTCTACAACTCTTACCTCATCGTATGCAACTGGATCATCATCTTCTATGATGCGTACCTCATTATCATCATCCATGATGAATCCATACCTCCCAGGTATCTTCAGTACTATTCCAGATTTATGATTCGGTTGTGGTACAATAGGTTTATCTACAAGTTCCTCTAAATTGAATTATAGTATTTTGTGGTTCTTGAACTCTTCAAGATCTATTATCCTCCCACTAGCCCCTTTAATGATAAACACTTTTATCTTAGAAGGTAGCGTGTTTCACAACAAACACCTTTTGCTAAGTAGGATTATAGAACATATACCCTAAACTTACTTTAGGATGTCCCATAAATCTACACTTGTCAAATCTTGTCCCAAGCTTATCCTTTGAAACCTTTTCACATAAGTTGGACAACCCCTTATCTTAACATACTTAAGATTAGGAATCCTCCCTGTCTATAACTTTTATAGAGTCTTGGGGCTGGATTTTGAGGTTACCTTTTCCGTAGATATACTGCCATTTCTAGGACATTATCCCAGAAGGATACTAGAATGTCGGTAAAATCATTATAGACTGCACCATGTCCAACAAGGTACCATTTTTCCTTTCAGATACATCAATCAATTATTGTGTATCAGGAGGCGTCCATTGTGAGAAAACCATTTGAGATGATTTAGAAACTCATTGCACAAGTATTTCTTCCTTGATCCGATCAAAGAATCCTAATACATTGCCAATTTATTTCATTTCTGAATTCTTTGAACCTTTCAAATAATTCACAATTGTATTTCAGCAAATACACACATTCAACTTTTTGAATGATCATCTCCTTTTTCTTATACTAGTTTGTTTAATTTGCAAAATAATTTTTCACGTAAGTCAAGTATACAAAATCCATTAAGTAATATTTCAGTTCTATACAAAACATTAATATTATAAATAGAACAACAATTGTTCTTAATTATAATACCAAAGATTTTATTTTCCAACAATAAAATGGAAATAATGTTTCCAACGAGAACTGGAATACAATAACAACTTATTGACTTAATAGATTTGCTCGTAGGCAGTGCTAAACTATAAGTTCCTATGGTTAATGCAACAACCTTTGCTTCATTTTTCACACATAAGATTACTTATCTTTGTTTAGCTTTCTACTTCTGCTTGGTCCCTTCATAAATCTATATTTATGATAACCAAAGTCGGTATCTAATACCCAATTAGAACCTTGACTTAAAGAAAAATTTATTTTAAATCATGAACAAATTTGTATTTGTAACCGAAACTTCACTAAGCTTCTTTTGGTTAGCCTCTGCAAGATGCTTCTTGCAGTTTTTCTCCAGTGTCCAGGCTTATTGTAGTCGAAGCAAACTCCTTCGCTATCCTCATCAGTTTTTGTTCTTATTATCCTTTGTTTACGCATTTTCTATTTACCTTCTTAGAATCATTCTTCTTTTAGAAGATCCTTTGGCTCCTACCAGTAAGACTTGGTCTTTCTTGGTTGGAAAGTGACTCTCAACATTTTTCAACATGTTAAGCAAATCAGCGAGGCTGACATCTAGCTTGTTCATATCAAAAATTCACAACAATTGTGAAAGGAGTCCGGGAGTAAGTGCAAGATCAAATCTTGGCTCAACTCTCCATCCATGACAAAACCTGTTGTCCTAATTGATCAATCAAATTGATAATGTTAAGGACTTTTATTTGTACTGTAGTATCATTGGTCATTCTAGATCGGAAGAGCTCCTTAGATATCTGATATCTATCAGTCCTACTTTCCTCACCATCAACTACTTGATGTGCATGAATATAGTAGGAGCATCCATAGTTTCATGCTGACGCTGTAGCTCATTACTCATAGATGCGAGAATAATGCATTGAGCCAACTGTGCATCATCTTGCCACTTTTAAAAGTAGCAATCTCTTCCTCAGAGGCATTGTCTGCACCCATTGCAGGGATAGGCATAATAAGGACATAAGATAGCTTTTCAGCCGTGAGAACTATTCTCAATTTCCTTAACCAATCCATTTAATTCGGTCCGATTAATTTAGCATCTAATATGCTTCGCAGTTATAGTAATTTAGACATTATAAAATTCTGTAAATGAATTTGTACTTAACAACATTTTAGCATACATTCTTTTATTAATTACCAAAATAAATTAGGTCTTGTTTTAAATTGGTATCTCCCACTATTTTCTTTAAACTATATTACCCTCACTTATATAGTTCGGCAAAATCTAATTAAAGATATGCTAGTGAGAATAAAGATCCTATTTCAAATGTATATAGCCTTGTGTGTGCACAACAAACTATATATAAATAAATAGGTAGACAACTCTTGTCAATTACATCGACTATGTAACTCCTTGTATTTTGCCTCTTAAATCATAATGGTCAAGTGTGTGCACATCCGAACTAAAATAATTTAAGTTAAGTCAGACCCAACATTTCCATATAAGTGAAGAGAAAACTACAGCCCTTGTGTGTGCAATAACAAAGCAAAGAATGTTCAATTCCTTATAAACATCATATGTAATAAAAACAACATCTTAAATATTTAATACTTGCCTTGTGTGTGCACAACAAACTCATATTAAATATTCAATACTCTATTGTTTCTATCATGCTTTATGCGCGTTCGATATTCCAAATATCTTTGAACGTTACAACTTAATATAAAATATTTGAGGGTTTGTTATTAATTTGTCTCATCTTGTTTAGCGCATATTTACATATATATATATAAAATACGCGTCATATTAATTAACATCTAAGCATGTTTGCATAATAATATATATATATATATATATATATATATATATATATATATATATATATATATATATATATATTATAAGCATGCACATATAGAATACTATATTCTACTCGGATTGATTATGGACTTTTATTCTAGTTTGGTTCACTAGAGCCACCAAGTGAACCAAAAGGTCAAACCCTGTGGGTGCAAGAATTAATATTTAAATATAACTATTACATTTAAACTCTAAGCTCCATTACAAATCGGGTCTTCAATCGCTCCTTTTTCTCCTTGATCTCTAATTTTTCAAAATTAATTCTAACTATTCTTATTACAAAACTATTTAAAATAAATAGAAACCTTGATCAGCAGTGATCGAAAGGAAAGTACATAGGAGGAGATAGAATTTACATTAAGAAAAATTAGAGAAGATTTAGGTGTGAGACCCATTTAATAAAATCCATACATTAATGCATCCAACTAAAATAAAACCCAATCACATTGGTCAATAGTCCATAATCAATCCCATTTATTATCATACACATCACCATATGCATTAATAAATAACATTCATCTCATGAATAATAAATATTCAATATATATATTGATATCATTTAATGGGCAAATTTAGTTAGTATAAACTCTAATTTTGAATTAAAATAAACTCCTTTATTTTAATCCAAATTTAAATCAAAATAAAACTATTTTATTTTAATTTATCCAATTTTGAATAAAATAAACTATTTTATTTTAATCAAAATCTTTAATCAAAATAAACTTCTTTATTTTAATTAATTAAGGAATCCAATTCCAAGTAAAAAAAACTCCTTTATTAAAGAAAACATGAATTTTCTTTCTATTCACAAATAAACTCATTTATTTTGAATAATATAAAATTTTATTTCATATCTAAATAAACTCCTTTATTTAAGGAAAGGTGATTCTTTTTCCTATTCACAAATAAACTCTTTTATTTTGAATAATATGAAATATTATTTCATATCTAAATAAACTCCTTTATTTAAGGAAACATTGAATCTAATTTTAACTCTAATTAGTTATCATAGAATCCAATTCCAACTCTAATTAGTTAGCATGAAATCTAATTTTAAAATTAAAATAAATTTTTTATTTTAATATTAAAATAAACCTTTTATTTTAAGATTAAAATAAACTTTTTATTTTAATTATAAAATAATTGAGGATATATATATATATATATATATATATATATATATATATATATATATATATATATATCTATCACTTGTAATTGCCTTAATGATTTACGTGAAAAGGAAATTAGTATATAATATAATATATAAATTGAAGAAAAATCTCCTGATTAGATAATACATGGACGGGGCCACGTGAATCACTTAATTAAGTTACAGGTGATAGGAAACTTATAGATATAACTAATCTAGTAAGTAATAATACATATATATATATATATATATAGAGTACGGATCCAGTCCGGGATCCCGGACTCTATAAAATACGGACCAATTTTTATTTTTTTTGAAACAACTAAAAAAAAATAAAATTATGGAACTGGAATTTTTACATAATACAGTGTTTTGGGTGTGATTTGGATGCCTATACCAAAATATACATCCGATAAATTGCATATTTTGGGTGTGATTATGGTCTCAGATTTTAGGACTCATCTCAAAGTCCTGACGAGGATCCTCAATGTGTGTGTATATATATATATATATATATATAATATCAATGAAATCATAATCCTGACTCCTTTGAATCCCATTATTTTCGTGAAGGACATATATTAGTGATAACATATTCACGTGATTCATGATTAGATATTCACGTGGTTATACTAGAAACTCAATATTCATCCTGAACATGCATTCCGTATGAAACTAAGAAATATTAAATCAATAACTTCAAAACACACGAAATTAGTGAAGCAGGCCACACGAATGGAATATTTTTTTTTAAAATAAATTTAATACAACAAATTATGCCCTTTTAAATTATTCTAAATATATATCAATATACATATCAAATTAAAACAATTAATAATTCGCATAAAAGTTTGGCTCTGATACCACTGTTAGGTTTGTAATATTCATGAACGTAATCAAATTGCACAAATAAAGCGAAAACGTGGAAAATCAGAGTTTTAAAAAATTTTACAAACTATATACCCGGATCACCCTTTATGCGCAATTATTAATTAAATGAAAAGATAATGAACAAGAATCATACCCTTGAAGATTCGAGCTTCCTTAGGTACGAGTTCACCTCCAAATTTTTTCGCGTCCAACTTGAATCCACCAGGTTTGGTTCCTTCTTTTGATCAACATTAGCCATCCAAATGTTTGGTGGCTCTAGAGGTGATCTACCAAGGAAGAAGAAGATTCAAGAAGATGGGTGATTGGCTAAACCCTAGTTTCTATCTCTATAGAAAAAGAGCGTACTCTCCCAACTATTGGAATTACGTCTGTTGTGAAAAAGTCAACAACCACCTCACCCATAATAAGACCCATCTTATTTATAGATGTAGGCAACCCTCCTTAACAATTAAAGAATTGAATTTTATTTAATTAATTAAGCTCCCTAATCTTATTAGGGATAATTAATTAAACTCTTTTAATTAATTTGCCTCCTAATACTATTAGGATATTTGAGAGTACTTTTATTAATTAATTCCCAAACTCCTTTAGGAATTAAATAATAATAATAGTAATAATAATAATAAGACTCCTCTTATTAATTTATATCTAATATTTCCAAAATATTAAATAATAAATATTAAGCTATTTAATTTATTCTATCACCATAGATTAAATTAAATATACTTAACTTATTATTACGATTATGCCATTAACTTCTTAAATAATTATTCTTCCTTTTATGGTGTGACCCTTTAGGTTCTTCATATTAAACCGGTTGTGAATAAATCAATTAGAACAATTCTAATCTTATTTAAATAAATAAATTAAACTAATAATTTATTTAAATAATTAATATTTATTCTATAATAGGGATAAGCCTCCCTAGCGATCAAATCGACTTTTCGGATAATATAGATTTCAACATTAATCATAAAAGAACTTTTGAGTAAATAGTTACCGTACAATTCAATCCTTCCACCATACAATGTCCCAATTAAATATAAGACATGGAATTACTGTCAAGTCTTATTTTATTTAATTATATGTATTTCGATCCTTAAATGCACAACTCCAAATAATGCAAATTAGAAACTCCTTTGTAATTTCATTCTGCCTTGGCCAAGGACTACTGGGTTGTCATTTATCGAATCACATAGGACATTTCTCTTCTTTTACTAGAAGTGGTAGATTCTTTATTGATCATACATTATCTCCATGTACAAGTTATTATACGCAAGCATACCCTTTGATATACCCTAAGGGTCTTAAGAAATAAGTCAAAGTATAACTCATCATACACAAGATACTATGATGATCTCAAGTCCAAGGATCACTTGTACTACTATCACTACAGGAATTCCTATTAACAGGCAAATAAAACTCCATTAGGTATTCCTTAGCGGGCCACATTCACTGAACTTATTGTCTAATAAGCACCTACATACTTGCTTTAGTGTCTCCACACAAATGATCATGAGATCAATCATCCTCATCCAATGAGCAAGCAACGTATGTACCAATCTATCCGGATTCACTAATTCCCAATTTAGTAATCCAATGATTGAGAACTATTTTAAATTTTAAGCTTTCTAAGAATTTAGATCTCATTAGAATGATCATCATCATTATTCTAAAAGCATTGCTTAAAACTATGAGTTTATCACATATTATAAAATAGCATCATGTAGATAATTAAAAGCCTTTAATAAATTAATACTTTTTATTAATAAATAAATAAGATTGTTACAAAGTATATGCTTTATCATCAAACATGATTGGCTTGTGTGCATACTACTTTCAGTTCTAACACTTAATAATATATCATAACATAAAAATAATAAAATAATAAACCTACTTATGTAAAATTTATGACTTTTGCTCAAGAATATACAAAGAACGCGAAGAACACGAAGAACGAAAAATCTAACATGGTAACGACTTATGTTCTTGAGCTTTTGGTTTTCATAATTAAAATATTTTGGGCATTATAACGGCTTGCATAGGTGATTATAAAGTCTTATAAAAGAAATAACATAAACTTAAATAATATTAGATTTGATCAAGAACACATGAAGAAACACGGAGTTGGAAAAATCCGAACATGGTAACGACTTGTGTTCTTGACATTTCTATTATACAATTACATAAATTAAACATAATAACGTCTTGCTCAAGAACTTACGAAGGACACGAAGTTGAAAATTCCGAACATGGTAACGACTTATGTTCTTGAGCTTATAGACTATAAAATGAAATAAAATCGAACATAACAATAACTAGAGATGTTACATATTGTAGTTGCTAGCTTTACTTCCAATTGCGTAGCGCTTTGATGCTTCGAAAGTAATTATTTTCTCACAATATCTCTCAGAATATAAATATAGAGTATTTTTGCTCTTGAATTCCTTGCGAATTGGTAGGAAATGAATGAATTTAGCTTACTATTTATAGAAAAACATAGTTTCACTAATTGCACGTTAGGGGCTTGGCTTATTATAGTTTGCACCCGGCTTATTACACTTTGGTACCTAGGTTAATTACACTTTAGTACCTAAGTTAATTACACTATTTACACTTTACACCTGGCTTATTACATTTTGGTACCTAAGTTAATTACACTTTAGTACCCAGCGTGTGCCAGGCGTGTACCAGCGTGTGCTAGGCGTGTGTCAGGCGTAAGCACGACAAAGCATCTTGTCAGTATAAGCATGACAAAACATTTTGTTAGTGTAAGCATGACAAAGCAGCTTGTCAAAACAAATATACCGAAAAGTCCATAGGCGGAAGAAAATTTTTTAAGCACGACGTTTTTCGGAGAAAATTTTTTATTGGACAATATGCCTTTTCACGACGTATTACTGCTATAACTTGAAATGGAAAGTCAATACGACGTATGGATCTCTCAAAAGAACTTAGGGTCAAAACCTAACTCGTATCGTTCTTTACGTGAATAATGTTTTTACGCAAACTTTCTCAGAAAATTTTTATTTTCGTCTTCAAAATTCTTAATTATTTATTCTTGCACGTAATAAAAATACTACAATATTATCACCATCCTAGGTCATAAAATGACATTTAAACACACAATACAAATAATATTTAAAAGTTAATTTTTAAACTAAGTGAATTTCTAGGTCGTTACAGTTATTATACGAAATCATTAAATTTTTGGAACTCACGTTTCCTAACCCTTAGGTTTTAAGTCCGCAGGCGAAAACTTCGTTTTTGCCATAACTGAAATATTATTGAATATTCCATTACGTCTTAGGATTATATCATTACGCGTTTCTCATAAATTCAAACTAAATCTCCGAACAGAAATGGATGAATAATGCCTATTTCGTCTTTTTCCCCAGAAATATTTTTGTTCCCGAAAAAATTTTATTTTCATCTTGAAAATTCTTACTCGTTCAGTCTATCTCGTGGCCAGAATCCTCCCGATTAATAATCATTCTACGTTCTAGAATGATTAATAAACACATAACACATAATAACATTAATAAAAATTCATTTTATTAATAACTAATTCTTTAACTCTTAAATTCTGGACAATCCGATTTTTCGGGTTGTCACATGGACTACATGTTTATGCCTTTAGATCACTAATACATCAAACATGTTGGATTTAGTGGACGGTCAAACCAGGCAGTAGGATCATGAAAACAGTTTTCTGGGTAACCTAGGAAACTTATGAACACGGCTTTTGACATGGTTTGACCAGACCAGATCTAGAGATTGTGTTGTTGTTAGACTGGTTTTATGTAATAGATATGTTCATTGACATGTTGGCTACAATCTGGAACCTTTCAATCACTAAAACATTACATGGATTGCATGTTGTGAAAGCCCAAAAGTGGCTACTCGAACTGTTCTTCATTTCTGGGTAACCCAAAAAATGATGAATAGCTCTGACAGTTTGTTCAAGGCCTTATATCTTCTTGATGTGTTATATCTGATCCAGAAATTGATATACACTTGTAGTATTACATCAATACTACAAGATTTGATCATTAGCTTGTCCAGAAACATCAAGATCTGAACATTATGTTTGGTCAAAGTAGGCATCTAAAACACTGCATATGAATGTTCTTGATGCTCAATAACCCTTTAGGCGACGATTTCTGTCGCTAAAGGCTATAGCGGCAGATTTATTAATTTTAATTAATTTAATTTCCAAAATTTAATTAAAAATAGAAAATAATTTTGAAGATTCCAAAAATAGTTTTAAATTTTTTTTAATCTATAAAATTAACTTTTAATAATTTGATAAGTTTTCATTAAAATTAATATTTATTTGAAAATTATTAATATTTAATTTATTTAATAAACGTATTAAATAAATTAATTAAAAATGATTTTATTATATTAAAAATCATTTTAAATGATAATAAAGTATTTAAAAATATTTTACTTTAGAAAACATAACTTTTAATATTTTAAGATAAATTTCATTAATTATTTAATATTAGTGATATTAGATTTATTTAATAATTATATTAAATAAATTAGTTAAAAATGATTTTAATATTATAAAAATCATTTTAAATGAAAATAAAGAGCTTAAAAATATTTTAAGTTATAAAACATAACTTTTAATATTTTAAGGAAAATTTTATTAATAATTTAATATCAATGATATTAAATTTACTTAATAATTATATTAAATAAATGATTTAAAAATGGTTTTATTAATTTAAAATTTATGTAAAAAAGGATATAAATGATTTAAAAATATTTTAAGTTATAATAAATGAATTTTAATATTTTGATAAATAATATATTAATATTTAAATATTAATGGTAATTATTTAAAAATGATTTTAAATGTTTTAAAAATCATTTAAGGGTAATAAGAAAACTTTTAAAAATATTTTGAGTTATTATAAATAACTTTAATATTTTAGTAATGGTTTCATTAATATTTTAATATTATTTAAATATTAATGATAATAGAATTATTTAGTATTTAAATCATTTAAAAATGATTCCAAAGTTTGAAAAATCATGATAAATTATAATAATTGTTTAAAAATTATTATAAGTCATTTAAAAATAAAATGATTGATACTTAAATTTTCCAGAATAATATTACAGTTACAAAATAGAGTTTTATTAGAAATAAACTCGATAATTACCCGATAAAGCTCTCGGTACACCGAATTAAGTCTGAAATTGATCCGAACCTATATAGGTTGACCTGATAAGTGTATGTTTATGTCCTAATAACTGATAAACACATGTGACAATGTACTTAAGCTATGTGATGAGGGCAAATAGCAGTACTGTGTGTTACAATATGTTATTCTAATCGAAAGAACAATCTTATGAATGATAGGTCATTGTATTAAAGATAGAACCAAGTCGTGTACTATAAGCAGCAGATCAGGTAAGTATCTGAACTAATCTTTTTCATTGTGCAAGTATCTAATCCTTTGTATTTACTTTATGCAATGGACACGTGTAAACAAGTATCTGAACTATTCTTTCATTGTGCAAGTATACTACCTTTGCATTTACTTTATGCAATGGACATGTGTAGGCAAGTGTCCTTACTTTTTGTATATACTTATGCAATGATTCTGTATAAGTAAGTCATTGAATTATATTCCTGTTGTACAAACTTCTTAACTATATTGTTATAGATCAAGATATATATTTTGTTTGTTAATTTCAAATATTGGTTATATAAGTGTCCTCACTTAGATAATTGTTGTACATGTTGATACACACTTATTGATTTCCAGTATGTATACATTAATTAAAAATCGTCTAAGTTATTGGTGTAGCGCCCCCAAATTCGGGTATCTTCCAACCCGACAGATGGTGCTATACTGTACTAACATTCATACATTCATTCAATTGAACAGCCTCCAAAGAATGAATATCTCTTCTATATTATAAAAATAATATTTACATTGTCCCAAGTTCTAAACCCATTACAAAGGTTCTATGTCATTAAATCAATAACATTACAACATTAACCTATACTATTACACAGACAACTTAACGATCTGCCTTAGCTTTTCCTTTATCCTTATTCGATCCTTCGGGACGTTCAGTCTTAGCTGCATTTATATGGTTCAAGCAAGAGTGAGCATAACTAGCTCAGCAAGTATGACAATTTCAATAAATAACATGCTTGACACATAAGAATCGTATATCTTCAATAACTGAACAATAGTTATGAAGTACTATTGATGAATCAAAATAGCATTTCATCTTTCTTTCAAAATGTTTTACAATAATAACAATATTCAGTAAAACATTCACTCCGGTCAGAGACCTTGACCATTTCATTCTTCTTTGAAAAGGACAACCCGTAACTAAGTTCGTAAGCCCGGTATTACTTACGAGCAGTTCTAGGGGATTAGCCTATTGTACTCTATGTTGATCAACACTACATTCATTAAATGTATGTACGTTTAATTGTGGCAACCTCACGTGCCTGTCGTTTTACCGACAAAATATTTGTTTAATATTTCAGTTTTCTTTTGAAAACCATATCAAGTAGTTTACAAAAGATAATAACATTTGATAATAGATGAATAAACTATCAATAATCCATTCAATATATCAAGTCTAGCAAAAAGAATTGGCTTTAACTGTTAGAGTTTATGCCCTAGAGGCCAATTATTTGATATAATTGCTTAACGTTTTGATATTATATTTGATTGAATAAATATATGATTTTATTATGGTTTTATTTACTGCGTAATATAATTGTTAACATAATAAAATTCCTTAGAATAGTGATACAAATTATATAGTTTCAAGTATGTGACTTGAACATGAGATTATATATTACCATTAGTATCGGTGTTCTTAAATGTCCCTTAATCGAGTATCATTGTTGATGGACAACAATGATGCATTGAGACTAATATGTGGATCGATCGATGACCAAATCTCATTGGTCATAAATATATGAGATATTAAGTCAATACATAGGTACATGTTAGAGAACGATGTCTTCGGATGTACCCACCATGAGAATTCTATATGGAGCATTATGCGAAGTGTCATTAGCAATTCTCATAGTGACAATGATGTAATGGTCCTCCGACCAAAAATCGCTATATTACTACACGAGAATTTATGTACTTTGATATCATCAAATGCCACCTTTAATAGGGTGGACTATAAAGGTGATTATTGGGTTCATCATTAATCGTGTGAGAAATATGAGTGATCTAGATGGAATTTAACCATCCTATATATTATGGGTGATATCCATAGGCCTCTTGATTGAGTAGGACTATGAAATGCATGGCCATGCTCAAATAGTGATTTGTTTCATATAGTCTACTCATTGATCAAGAAAACTTCAGATTAAATTATGAAGAGTATGACACATTCCATGACTCGAGTTTAATCTAGGATATTAAGGTTAAAAGGATTAAATTACATTGAAACATTGGTCACAAAAAGGTTGCATCGAATCATCGATCTTATTATTACTTGGGTAGCGATGATGCATTACTAGATGCTTAGCCAACGCTTATAATTTTATAATATGATCTTAAAATTATTGCCAACGTAATAATAACCTATAGGTCACACACATAGAACTTTATTTAAAGAGAATTAATTTAAATTTTAAGGATTTAAATATATTAATATGATTAATAGTATTTAAATCACGAATTTAAATTAAAAGGATAATTTGTATATATGTATATTAATTATGTAAGACTTAATTAAGAGATATATATATATATATATATATATATATATATAAATTTGGATTTTATAAAATTAGGTTTTGATTTGATTAATTCCTTTTAACTACTATATATATATATGATATATAGCAGCTACTTAGGGTAAGATATCATAATTGAAAACCCTAGCCGCTCTTAGAGAAAGACCAGAGAGAAAACAGTTTCAAAATCCATTCCTTTTGGTGGCTAGTATCGCAAGTCCTTCTTATTGCGAGAATCGTTCGACCGGTTAGATGCAGGCGTTAAATGTGGATACTTAGTAGAGGCACAATCAGTTTGTATTGCGTTAGAGATTCGAGGCGCAGTCGGTTTCAGATTCTCATTTTTTTTTGTTTATATCTGGTATAATATCTAAACCTCTGAATTAATTGATTTTTGCATGGATCCTGTTTTAGGGTTTCAGAAATTGCTTTATAATTTTAATTTCATTGTAAGCTTTAAATGTCAAGCCCAACAAGGGGTATCAAAGCTACTTCTGCGAAAAGATTAATTGATTACGTGTTTTAATTGTATTCGATATATATGATATATGATGATGCATATTTACTCGATATAAAATTGAATATATGATATTCCGTTGTATGTGTATTCTGGTAATATATATGATGATACTGTTAATCGTATCTTTAATCGATGGAATAACAATATAACTATTCTAATCGGATTAGAAGCATGAAGAATCGTTTTAATATGATTAATCGAATCTGAAATATATGATAAATTCTTGGTGTATCGTTATTCGCTTTTAATATGATTAAATCAAATCGAAATATATGATAAATTAAGGTGTCTTGTTATTCGTTTTAATGTGATTAAATCAAATCGGACATATATGATTTGTTATTATGGGTGTTTTGGTGGATTAAAATGTATGATTCTGAAACTGTTTCAGAGATTCGTATGGAAAAATTCTGCAATACAGAATGTAGTTCAAAAGGGCGCGCTTCGACTTCGCCAACCCACATTGGCCAATGAGAGACCCCACTGCACCTGATCGACGGCCACCGGACCACCGCGTGGGGAGAACCCCTTGGACCCCCTCGTCAGAAGGCATTGCGATGGTCGTGTCCCTATATTTTATATATAGTTTTCTTTAATTATATATAAATTGTTATGTGCTTATTGTGATATGCATGGTGCACAGTTATGGCCTTTTGACCCATAGGTTAGTGGTTTTTGGTTTTGAAATACGGCTTGCATGTCGTGCCTTTCTATAAATTCTAATGTAATATTCTCTTCTCATCTAAATCCCCTCGAATGTAACTCGAGGTTTCTTTATGTCATGTAATAATCTGTAATTGATGAAGATGTCAAGATGGAGAACACAATAGAAAGATGATGATGGAGAGGAGGCGATGCTAGAGGAAGATCCAAGGAAGTTATTTATTTTAAGATCTTTTACCACCTTAGATTGACCTTCAATCTTTCATTAGCTTGAAAAGATTGACAATGGATTGGGCCATAATCGCATGACACATTTAATTTTGCACTTTATTTATGCTTGTATGTGATATGATATGATTAATAATGTGCATGCTTAACAAGATTAAAATTGGTGAGATCTAAATTAATAAAATCCTCATTAAATTATTAAGTCTAAATCGATGCCTTCCAATGAATAACACTCATCAAGACCTTGATCAATAGATGTAGGTTTGCCAAAAGCAAAGTACCCTATTTATCTAGGTAAGATGCGATAGGATAATTGTGATATCCAAACTATTAAAATCATTGGGCCCGACTTAACTAAGTTATCTCAATAGGATTGTGGACTTAGAGGCATAGAGTTTGGTTGGTACCATTAGATGGACTAGAAACAAATGTTGTTTACCAAACTATCCAGAGTTATATATGATATAATTGACAAAGGGTTGTCTACCTAAATAATTATGTTTTGAGAGAATAGCCAAAGCTAACTTAAGGCATAATGAAATATGGATCTTGGCTCACTAGAAAGATTTAATAGAAAATGCTTTCCTAATTAATGGTGAGGGCTATTAATTTGAATAAAATAGTGGGAGGTATATTTTGAATGTACTATTATCAATTATATAATATCAACTCTGTAATTTGACTTATTATTGTTGCACTAATAAATTGTAGATATAAAATGGCAAACAACAACAACACAAATAGTCTTTCATTACGATCAGTCCTTGAAAAGGACAAGCTAAGTGGAATTAATTTCCTTGATCGGCATAGAACTTGAGGATTGTCCTCAAACAAGAGCGTAAGCTATATGTCCTTGATGGGCCCATTCCTGCAAAGACTACCGTCATCGCACTACGTCACGGAGCATAATGCTTACAAGAAGCATCAAGATGATGCTCGGATGTGAGTTGTGTCATGCTAGCAACCATGAACGCTTCGAGCTTGAAGCAATATGAGTTGATGGATGCTTATGAGATGATCGAGCATCTCAAGAAATTGTTCAAGGGCATGCTCGACAGAGAGGTATGATACAAGCAAGGCGTTGTATCACCGCAAAATGGGTGAACGTGATCCAGTTGGTCCACATGTCTTTGAAAATGATTGGGTATATTGAGTACCTTGATAGGTTGGGTTTTTCAATCACTCCGGCCCAAACCGACCTTGTTTTGCAATCTTTGAACAACAACTACTCTCAATTTGTTATGAACTATCTTATGAATGAAATTGAGAAACCCTTTACGAGTTGTTGAGCATGTTAAGAATCTGCCGAGAACAACATGAAAAAGGCGGGACCCGCTCCCATAATGATGGTACAAAAGGGGAATGCTAAGGGGAAATTGGAAAGGCAAGAAGAAGATAGGATCTAAATCTTTTCCAAACCCAATTCCAAAACCAAACAGCTTTTAAAACCTAAAGGTGGGGTGGCTAAAGAAGGTGAATGTCACTTCATGGAAAACACGGACAATCGGAAAAGGAATTGTCATGCTTATCTGGAAGAAGTGAAGAAAAGAAAAGGAAGTACGACTTCCGATTCGTATATATGTTATAGAAGTCAACTTATCTACTTCTACATCATGGGTATTGGATCTTTGGATGTGGTTCTCACATTTGTGTTAATGTCGTGGGGACTCAGAAGGAGTAGAACTTTAAGCGAAAGGAGAGGTTGACCTACGAGTTGGAAATAGAGCAAAAGTTCTTTGCCTTGCCGTAGGAACTTATCATTTATCTTTGCCCACTGGGCTAGTTTTAGAATTAGAAGATTGTTATTTTGTGCCTGCTATAAGAAAAAACATTATTTCTGTTTCTTGTTTGGACAAGAAAGGTTTTTCATTTATAATAAAGAATAATCGTTGTTTGTTTTACTTAAATGATATTTGTTATGGTGTTGCACAATTGTTTAACGGTCTCTATATTCTTGATTTAGAAATGCCTATCTATAACATAAATAAAAAACGATTTAAATCAAATGATTCAAATCCGACATATCTCTCTCGCATTTCGTTTAGGCCATATAAATGAGAAACGCATATCCAAACTCCATAAAGATGGGTTCTTGGATTCATTTGATTTTGAATCATATGAGAAATACGAGTCTTGTTTATTAGGCAAGATGACTAAAGCCCCTTTCACTGGACACAGTGAACGGGCTAGCGATGTATTGGGACTTATACATAGTGATGTATGTGGACCCATGAGTTCGTTAGTAAGAGGTAGGTTTTATTACTTCATTACATTTACTGATGACTTTAGTAGATATGGATATGTGTATCTTATGAGACACAAATCCGAATCCTTTGAAAAGTTCAAGGAATTCAAGAATGAAGTTCAAAACCAATTTGGCAAAAGCATAAAAGCCCTTCGATCCGATCGAGGAGGTGAATACTTAAGCCAAGACTTTGATGACCTTCTAAAGGAGTGTGGTATTATATCGAGCTCACTCCACCGAACACCGCAATGGAATGGTGTATCCGAGAGGAGGAATCGAACCTTGTTGGACATGGTAATGCATCAATGATGAGTCATGCAGATCTTCCAATAAGCTTCGGGGTCATGCCCTAGAGACAATTGCATTCACACTTAACCGTGTTCCTACAAAGACGGTTCGAAGACACCATATGAAATGTGGACCGGGAAGCGTCCTAGTATGTCGCTTCATGAAGATTTGGGGTTATGAGGCGTTCAGTAAACGCGTCTGAATTCGACAAGCTCGGACCCAAATCGATAAATGTAATTTTGTGGGATACCCAAAGGAAACAAAAGGGTATTATTTCTACAAACCTTCTTAGAACAAAGTGGTTGTTGCTCGAATCGGTATTTTTCTAGAAAGAGAATTTGTCTCTAAAGGAAACAAAGGAAGGAAAGTAGAACTCAAGAAATTCGAGAACCACAAAATATCATTGAACTCGACTTGGAACATGAGCGGAACCACAAGAAATTGTGGAAAGTGAACTCGCTCAAATTACACAAGTCATTCAGAGATCTGGTAGGACACGCCAAGAGCTCGAGAGATATTATGGATATCTTGTGACTCAAAAGCGGCGATGTGATGCTCATAGATTAAGATGAGCTGCTTCCTACCAAGAAGCTATGAATGGACCAGATTCTCGAGAAATGGCTTGAAGCCATGAAATCGAGATGGACTCCATGTATACTAACCAAGTATGGACTCTGGTTGATCCACCCTGAAGGTAAAACCAATCGGGTGCAAGTGGGTTTTCAAGAAGAAAACCGACATGGATGGTAATGTACAAACCTATAAAGGCCGATCGGGTAGCAAAAGGTTTCAAACAAATTCAAGGTGTTGACTATGATGAAACCTTCTCTCCGAAGGGCAATGGTTAAATCCATCGAGGATCTTACTTGCTATCATAGACTTTTTATGATTACGAAATCTAACGGATGAATGTCAAAATTGCTTTCCTTAACTAATTCTCCTTGAGGATGTGTATATGACACAACCCGAGGGTTTTGTCACTCAAAGGATCTTTGGAAAGGTATGTAAGTCTGCGGATCCATTTATGGATTGAAGCAAGCCTCTCGAGTTGGAATCTTCAATTTGATGAAGCGAGTCAAAGAATTTGGCTTTATTAAAAATAAAGATGAACCTTGTGTATATAAGAAGGTTAGTGGGAGTCACATTGTATTCCTAGTATTATATGTTGATGACATATTAATTATTGGGAATGACATTCCTTCCTTACAGGCTGTAAAAACATGGTTAGGAAAATGTTTCTCCATGAAAGATTTAAGCGATCTTTCGCCACATTTTAGGTATCAAGATCTATAGAGATAGATCAAGAAAATGCTCGGCCTAAGTCAAAGTACATATATTGATAAAGTGTTGAAACAGTTCAAATGCATGCAAGAGGCGAAAAGAGGAAACTTACCCGTGACTCATGGTGTAAAGATCTCTAAGGCCCAATGTCCTAAATCACAAGATGATGAGGAGGCGTATGAGAAAGATCCCTTATGCTTCTAAGAATTGGATCTATCATGTATGCAATGATATGTACTCGTCCGGATGTCTCGTATGCTTTTAGCATGACGAAGCGGTGATACCAATCGAATCTAGGTGAAGGTCATCGACAACAAATCGAGAATATCCTCAAGTACCGAAAAGGACTAAGGATTCATTCTTGGTATATGGAGGTGAAGACGAACTAGCGATAAAGGGTTACAGATGCTAGTTTCGGATCGACAATGATGACTATAAGTCTCGGTCGGGTTTTGTGTTTTGCCTTAATGGTGGTCTTTGTTAATGAAAAAGTTCAAGCAAGAGAGCGGTAGCTAATTTTACAACAGAGGTCGAGTATATTGTTTGTTTCTAGTGCGCCCAAGGAGGTCATGGGATTAAAAGTTCATCATTGAACTTGGTGTTGTTCCAACCATTGTTGATCCGGTTGCTTTCTATCTTTGTGATAATAATGGAGCCATTGCACAAAGCTAAGGAACCCGATCTCACCAACGATCTAAGCATATACTTAAAGTGGTACCATCTCATCCGTGAAATCATTGATAGAGGAGATGTACATATAGAAGAGTGCCAACAGATGAAAATGTTGCGGATCCACTAACCAAGGCTTTGTCGCAGCAGGCTAACACGACGGTCACACTAGTTCCATGGGTATTAGATACATGAGTGATTGGCTCTAGTGCAAGTGGGAGATCTGTTAGAGTTTATGCCCTAGAGGCCAATTATTTGATATAATTGCTTAACGTTTTGATATTATATTTGATTGAATAAATATATGATTTTATTATGGTTTTATTTATCGCGTAATATAATTGTTAACATAATAAAATTCCTTAGAATAGTGATACAAATTATATAGTTTCAAGTATGTGACTTGAACATGAGATTATATATTACCATTAGTATCGGTGTTCTTAAATGTCCTAGTCGAGTATCATTGTTGATGGGACAACAATGATGCATTGAGACTAGTATGTGGATCGATCGATGAATCAATCTCATTGGTCATAAATATATGAGATATTAAGTCAATGCATAAGTACATGTTAGAAACGATGTCTTTGATGGACCCACCATGAAAATTCTATATGGAGCATTATGCGAAGTGTCATTAGCAATTCTCATAGTGATAATGATGTAATGGTCCTCCGACCTAAAATCGCTATATTACTATACGAGAATTTATGTACTTTGATATCATCAAATGTCACCTTTAATAGGGTGGACTATAAAGGTGATTATTGGGCTCATCATTAATTGTGTGAGAAATATGAGTGATCTAGATGGAATTTAACCATCCTATATATTATGGGTGATATCCATAGGCCTCTTGATTGAGTAGGACTATGAAATGCATGGCCATGCTCAAATAGTGATTTATTTCATATAGTCTACTCATTGATCAAGAAAACTCAGATTAAATTATGAAGATTATGACACATTCCATGACTCAAGTTTAATCTAGGATATTAAGGTTAAAAGGATTAAATTACATTGAAACATTGGTCACAAAAAGGTTGCATCGAATCATCGATCTTATTATTACTTGGGTAGCAGTGATGCATTACTAGATGCCGCTTCACTATTTATAATTTTATAATATGATCTTAAAATTATTGCCAACGTAATAATAACCTATAAGGGTCACACACATGTAACGTTATTTAAAGGGAATTAATTTAAATTTTAAGGATTTAAATATATTAATATGATTAATAGTATTTAAATCACAATAATTTAAATTAAAAGGATAATTTATATATATGTATATTAATTAAGTAAGACTTAATTAAGATATATATATATATATATATATATATATATATAAATTTGGATTTTATAAAATTAGGTTTTGATTTGATTAATTCCTTTTAACTACTATATATATTATATATATAGACTACTTAGGGTAAGATATCATAATTGAAAACCTAAATTAGCTCTTCTTAGAGAGAGACTAGAGAAAAACAGTTTCAAAATCCATTCCTTTCTTGGTGGCTAGTACTGCAAGTCCTTCTTATTCCGGAATCGTTCGACCGGTTAGGGCATGCGGCGTTCGATGTGAATCTGTGAGAAAACGCAATCGGTTTGTATTGCGTTGGAGATTCGAGGCGCAGTCGGTTTCAGATTCTCGTTTTTTTTATTTATATCTGGTATAATCTCTAAACCTCTGAATTAATTGATTTTCGCATGGATCCTGTTTTAGGGTTTCAGAAATTGCTTTAAAATTTTAATTTCCGCTGTGCATTTCTGTGCCGAAGCCCAACATTAACTTCATTGTACATCAATTAATGCGTAAGGATATATGAACTTAAAAAACTTGTTCAGATTCAACTGAGATAAGAGTTAGTACTTGCCTTCAACATCTGCTATGGTATAATTACTTTATGTTCAAGTCTTTCAAGTCTCTACAATACATGATCACATAATGCCTCACATTAGGTCATATATAACCAAGTATGTATATGACTATATCTTACCCTTCATCGTAATCTAATTGTGTATTAGATTCAGTTACTATCTATTCCAGCTTATCATTATTCTTGCATTTATACTTGACTAGGTTATCTCAACCTTTATACAACATTCTTAAGGTTTAACATAGTTTTAACAATCTTACTTTATGTCCCATAAGTTGTGTTTACTTTTAAATCAATTAACTTTCTTTCTTTGTAATTAAAAACATTCATCATTATCTTTGTTCTAAGGCTGGTGCTGCTGCGCCGGCTTTATACCTACATCTCACGCTGCGGCACGAGTTAACAGTGGCATTGTCCCGGACATGGCGCTGCGACGCGAGTCCTTACTCAGTGGGCCGCGCTACGACGCCACTCTGCAGTAGGTCTTGTACTGTGCATGGCGCTGCGGCGCCATGATTTACACTATGGTTCGCGTTACGACGCGAGTTTCTAGTGTGCTAGGACAATGTTACGGCGCTGAGGCGCCATCATTTGGCCTAGGGTTGGCGCCGCGGCGCCAACTCTGTGTACCAAAAAATTTTTACAGACAATAAATTTTGTGAACTTCCCAGACGCATAATTTCTTCGTTATAAGTCCGAATTAGCTCGTTCAAAAGCCTACGGTTCACAAATTACATAATCTACGCGTTCATGCAAGAATTTTATCTATTTGACTGCGTTTGCTAAAAATTAACCTATTGGTTCATTTTTAACGTAAACGATAAACGTTCGTGAACGTTCAATGCTCGTTTCTTCGTTCTAAGTTGGAATTTGGTCATTTTCGAGTCTACAACTCTAGAATGCCAAATATGACTTGTCTCCATTGGAACAACGTTTTCGAGTTCAAACTCAAAATTTTACTTCTAATCCGAGAATTTCACGAATTCAACGATCATCGTCCAATCGTGTGATTTCCGGCAAATCTTCATTACTTATGATTTGTTCATTACTTTCATTGCATTCAATTCATTCTATGAACACATCAATATACCTAATACAACAACTTATTTTCTTTATTGGATTTTGACTTTATTCATCCATGAGCTTATAACTTATCAAGTTATAAACTACTTTTAGCTCCATTGATCATAACTTATGAAAGTTAAAGTCTTTTAATCACCATGCATATATGTTCTCACATATAGTTTAATTCATTTATATATAATACATATTCATACAAATTCTTTACTTTCATATGACTTCTTAAAATAAACTTATAACAAGTTCATATTACTTTTTCATAAGTTCATAACTTTTTCTAGTTTAAATGACTTATTACCAACTTATGTGGCTTAAGTTCATTGCTTACACATTCTTCTTACTTCTTAACATTCATGTTTCTTAATCCAACTTTTCTTATCAACCTATCATGATAGAGATATAAGATAAGTAGAGAAGAAGTCTTACTTTTGAAGTCTTGGTAAGTAGTCTTCTTCTTCTTCTTGCTTATGGAAGTAACTTATTTGTAACTTAATCTCCCTAACAATTAAGCACTTTGTAATTGTTTGGATTGTTTGAACAACTAACAAATGGCTTGCAAGCCTTCTCTATTTATAGAATTTCCAAGGTTAGGGTAGTTTAGTTAATAAACCAATCCCACCTCCTTAATTCACCTCCTTACTATTCATTAATTGGCTAGCACAAATCCTATCCCTTGCTTGGCCATTACTTCTTTTACATGGTCATTACATTAACTTAAGCACCACATTAACTTGGTCATTACTTCTAATACTTGGTCACCACTTATTATACTTGATAACCAAGATTAACCATAACAATATGGTTTGCCCCATGGGTCAATCAACTCATGGATTCTAGCTTGGGCTTAATTAACTTAACCTTTGGGCTTGCTTTAACAAACACTCACTTGCTTATTAATTCAATAGTTGGGCCTTACCATTTAACTCACTTGGGCTTGTACAAAATCCTAACCAATCTTTACAAGTCCAAAATCATTACTTAATACATATACATATTGTCTATATACTATTCTCGTATTATAATTCGTATAGAAATTTATTATATACGATAATCCATCCTTCATACAAACTCGTATAATACTTCGCATTATACTCGTTCTCATTACATTGTACAATACCTAAGTATCATACAATTAGTACTTACTTACTAATACTTCGCTTTCCTTAATATTCTCAAATTAAGTCCGCAAGCGAAATATTCCGTTTTCCATAACTAGATTATTATTACATAATCCGTCCTACCTTGATATTCTATCATTACGTATTTCTCAGAATTTCAAAAATAATTCCTGAGCAAATACCCATGAATAGTGTTTTTTAGAAAATTTCTCGAAAAACTTTCATTTTCGTCTTAGAAATTCAAACACTTTATTTCCTTCACATAGCTCAAGTACTACGACATTCCAACATCATTAGGTTATAAAATGACAACCATCTTGATATCACATAGAATATGATTTTATTATTATTTAATTTAGTAAAATCATTTTACAATAAAAATCCTAATTTCTTGGTCATTAAATCCTTCCCCCCTTATAAAGATTCTGTCCCTAGAATCTCGTCTTACTTTAATCAAATAGATGAGGAAAATTTTTCTTCATCTTTTTTTCTAATTCCCACGTTGCTTCTTCGGCATCGTGGTTCTTTCATAATACCTTTACTGATGGTATTACTTTGTTCCGCAGAACTTGTTCCTTTCTATCAATGATTTGAATCGGCGATTCTTCATATGTTAAGTCCTTCTCGATATGAATCGGCTCATATTCGATTACGTGCTTATAATCCGACTTATAAGGACGTAATACAGATACGTGAAACACGTTATGTATTCTTTCTAGGTCTGGAGGTAATGCTATCATATAAGCTACCTCTCCCATCCTTTTTAATACCTCAAAAGGTCCTGTAAACCTTGAAATTAACTTTCTTTTCTTTCCAAAACGTATCTTTTCTTTTCAGGGAGATATCTTTAGAAAAACATACGAGCCTACTTCAAACTCTCGATTTAATCTATGCGAGTCCGTATATTTCTTCTGTCTGTCTTGAGCTGTAACAAGACGCATCTGAATTAACTTTATTACATCTGCTGTCTGCTGCATCAATTCTGGTCCTAGCATCTGGCGTTCTCCCACTTCATCCCAATACAATGGTGTTCTGCACCTTCTTCCATACAAAGCTTCATAAGGCGACATGCCTATGCTTGCATGATAACTATTGTTATACTCAAACTCTACAAGTGGTAGGTGATCATCCCAACTACCCTTAAAATCCATGACGTAAGACCTCAACATGTCTTCTAACGTCTGAATTGTCCTCTCACTTTGCCCATCAGTTTGTGGATGATATGTTGTGCTTAACTTCAACTGTGTTCCCAGCTATTCTTGCAAACTTCTCCAAAAGTTCGATGTGAATCGTGGATCACGATCTGACACAATCGATCTGGTACTCCATGTCTGGAAATAATTTCCTTAACATAAAGTTTAGCTAACTGGTCTAAGTTATAATTGACCCTAATTGGTAAGAAGTGAGCCAATTTCGTCAACCGGTTTATTATTACCCAAATCGAATCATACCCTTTTGCCGTTGTTGGAAGTCCCACCACGAAGTCCATCATGATATGCTCCCACTTCCATTCTGGAATCTCCAATGACTGTAACAAGCCACTTGGTCTTTGATGTTTAGCTTTAACCTTTTGACAAGTTAAGCATCTACCCACGTATTCAGCTATTTCTCTCTTCATGTTCGGCCACCAAAAACTCTGTCTAAGGTCTTGATACATATTAGTGCTACCAGGATGTATCGAATACCTAGAACTATGAGCTTCTTGTAACACTTGCTCCTTTAATTCCGTCTCATTCAGAACCCAAATTCTTCCTTCAAATCTTAATAATCACTCTTTATCAAGACTATACTTAGTATCTTCCTTATCGGATACCCGCTTCTTCATTTGGTTACACTCGTCAGTCTTGAGTTGTACCTCCTTGACTCTTTCTACGATGGTAGATTGCATCTCCGTCGTAAAACGTACCTGCCTTGAATCACTTGGCATCTTCACTTCTATTTCTATTCTAGCCATCTCTGTTATTAACTCATTTTGAGTCGTTAACATAGACAATTTTTCCCGACCCTTCCTACTTATGGTGTCGACAACTACATTGGCTTTCGCAGGGTGATACAGGATTTCACAATCGTAATCCTTTATCAACTTTAGCCATCTTCTCTGTCTCATATTCAACTCCTTCTGAATGAAGATATACTTTAGACTCCTATGGTCCGTATATATCTCACATTTCTCCCAATAATGATAATGTCTCCATATTTTTAGGGCAAATACTACCGCGGCCAGTTCCAGATCATGAGTAGGATAAACTTTCTCATAATCCTTCAACTTGCTGTGATGCATACGCAATGACTTTGCCATGATGCATGAGAGCACAACCAAGTCCTCTATGCGAAGCATCGCTATAAACTACAAAATTTCCTATGTCATCGGGTAATGACAAGACAGGCGATTCACTTAATCTTTTCTTCAGTTCTCGAAAATTGTCTTCACATTTATCCGTCTATACGTATTTCACCGTCTTCCTTGTCACGTTAGTCAACGGGGTAGCTATCTTCAAAAAATCTTGGATAAATCTTCGATAGTATCCCGCTAACCTTAGGAAACTCTGCACCTCAGTCGGCGTTTTTGGTTGTTCCCAGCTCGACATGACCTAAAAATTGTACCTTCTCTAACCAAAATTCAAACTTAGTGAATTTTGTATATAACTTCTCCTTTCTTAGTGTCTCCAACACTAATCTTAAGTGTTCAGCATGATCTTCTGGCGTCTTAGAATAAACTAGAATATCATCGATAAACACAACGACGAACTTGTCCAAATATGATTTGAACACTCTGTTCATCATATCCATAAATGCAGCTGGTGCATTCGTCAACCCAAATGACATTACCAGAAACTCATAATGACCATAACGAGTCCTGAATGTTGTCTTTGGTATGTCCTCCTTCCTAACCTCCAATTGGTGATACCCCATCCGCAAATCTATCTTAGAAAAATACTTTGACCCTTTCAACTGATCAAAAAGATCATTGATCCTGGGCAATGGGTATTTATTCTTTATCATTAACTTGTTCAACTCTCGATAGTCGATAAAAAGCCTTAACGATCCGTCTTTCTTCTTGACAAATAATACCGGGGCGCCCCACGGGGAAACACTCGGTTGAATGTACTTCCTATCTAATAGTTCCTGTAATTGAACCATTAGCTCTTTCATTTCCACAGGCGCCATACGATACGGTGCCCTTGAGACTGGTGTCGCTCCTGGCACAATGTCTATTACGAATTCGATCTCTCTATCCGGTGGTAAACCCGGTAATTCACTTGGAAATACTACCATGAATTCGTTCACTATGGGTATTTGTTCCATGGTTAATCAACCAATCCATTCCGAGAATCACATCGAATTCTCCTAAATTTATCGGTATTAAATCTATCAATAATTTACAACCCCGTATATCTACGCAACAATTCCTATGAATATCTTTAACAGGAATTATCTCTTCATTTTCTACCTTAATAATCAAAGGTATAAGCAACTTTTCAGAAAGTAATTCTAATCGTCTAGCAAAATCACATGCTATAAACGAACAAGTAGCACCCGAATCAAGCACGTAAGCATTTATGTTATTGATTGGGATAATACCTGCAACTACATCCCCTGATGCCACCGCATCTTGGACAGTCATACTAAAGGTGTGGGCCATTGATCTACCCGGATGAGCTAGACCACTAATAGCTAACTTACCGCCATTAGTGCCCTTATTTCCATCTGTCCCCTTCTTTGGACAGTTCTTTGCTATGTGGTCAGTTGATCCACATACAAAACATCCATGGTTTTTCTTTGGATTGGGATAGTTAGGTGAAATATGCCCGTCATGTCCACAGTTATAACATATTGCCTTTCCTTTGAGACATACTCCTAAATAAGTCTTCCCACAGGTTTTACAGGCCTCCATCCTCCTTTTAGGATCCCCTTGCTTTACGCCGGTATTCCCAGAGTTAAAACCCTTCTTCTTTTGACCGTCGCCACTACCGCTGGCTCCCTCGGTCTTCATTCATCCCTCAACTTTACCCTTGTTTTTCTTATCTTTATGGTACTGGCTGAGAGCCTCATTCCCACCCTCGGCAATTATTACCTTCTCTAATATGGTTCCAAAGGAAGTACTTTGGAACACAGAAATTCGGCTATAGAGCCAGGGTTTCAAGCCCTGCTCAAATCGTCTAGCCTTTCTAACTTCAGTGTCCAATTGATGTGGAGCAAATCTTGCTAGTTCATTAAACTTGGCAGCATACTAGGGAACAGTCATATCCCCTTGTTTCAAATCAAGAAACCTCATCTCCATCCTCCCCTGCATACTCATGGGAAAGTAGTTCTCGAAGAAAATCTCCTTGAACCTTACCCATGTTAAATTTTCTATTCCGGCCCTAGCATGGTTTGCCTCCCACCAGAAATTGGCCTCCCCTTTCATCATATAGGTTACAAAAGCAACCTTTTGACCTTCTTCAACATTTGCTATAACAAATGCTTTCTCAATCTCTTTCACCTAAGTTTGGGCTTTTATAGGGTTCGTAGTTCCTTTGAACTCCGACGGACCGACACTTTTAAAATCCTTAAAAGTAGTAGCTCGTACTACCCCGGGATTTATAGGTACATTAGCCCCAGTTCTATTAAATGCAGCCATTAAAAGATTAACGAACTCTTGAATTGGATTAATCGGACCTCCCTCCGGTTGGTTAACATTAGAATCTTGATTTCGTTGTCTCCTTCTTGGCGGCATTTTGCTGTTAAGAAAACAACACGTCATTATTACTTTCTTCTTGTTGGTTAGTTATTATTTGTACTGAAACAATAACTCATAATCATTACTCAATATGTTCCATAAAAAGACTTATATTGATTCATAACTTGTAATATAACACTACATTATTTATATTACTCAGCCTTAGCTAATTACATTACCATCCCGCAATTGCTTTCCAAAAATTGGGATTTACAAAAGACTACCCTTGATATACAAAAGAGGGTTTTACGTCACTACTAGATACATAATATTTAAATATCTAATCTATTCTAGCTATAACTAGATTACATCTGCCGAATGGCATTCTCAAAATCTTTCTTGGCCCGACCGACAATAACATCCCTACTGATGGTATGTCGAGTCTGCCCTGCTTCCACTGGATATCCAGCTACTTGTTGCAGGAAGTCCACGTGAGAACTCCTATATATATAGGACATCCTCTCTAACTTCTGCTGTTTAGTCTTTAGCTCCTGCTTGAGCTCAAAGACTTCGTGTTTTAGCTCGTGGACCTTGTCCTTGGCCAAAACACGATCATCGTGTTCCTCTTACCACATACCCTCTATACTCAATTTGTCCTCCCGGATAACTTGGAGTTCCTCTTTCAACTCATTAACCTCTTGACAGTAGTGGACGTTTCTATCCAATACTGACATGAACAGTGCCTTCATTAACTCCCCCGTAGTCAACTCTTCTGTAGGTGGAACCTGATTAAAGGACATCACGTCCACCTCTTCCTCTAGCATGCCATCAAATATAGACATGTAGTCTAAATTGTTCGAGTCTCTAGACTCGATTATCACCACCTCTGGTTCTACTGCTACGGGATTGGGTAGTATCTCTACTCGATTAATCGAATCCTCGCTCACTACATGTATATCTCTATACATATCATTTTCTCCTGACATCTACGATAAAACAATATAGTTTGATTAGTACACGTCAGGACAATAATAAAAACACATAACATAATCTAATGCATTTTTATAAGGTTATCTTTCTTCTTTTACTTCTTTATTAAGGTTATAACTTAAGGTTCTAATTTCCCCCTTAAGTTTTATAACCTAGGCTTTGATACCAACCTGTAGCGCCCCCAAATATGGGTATCTTCTAACCCGACAGATGGTGCTATACTGTACTAACATTCATACATTCATTCAATTGAACAGCCTCAAAAGAACGAATATCTCTTCTATATTATCAAAATAATATTTACACTGTCCCAAGTTCTAAACCCATTACAAAGGTTCTTTGTCATAATATCAATAACATTACAACATTAACCTATACTATTACACAGATAGCTTAACGATCTGCCTTAGCTTTTCCTTTATCCTTATTCGATCCTTCGGGACGTTCAGTCTTAGCTGCATTTATATGGTTCAAGCAAGAGTGAGCATAACTAGCTCAGCAAGTATGACAATTTCAATAAATAACATGCTTGACACATAAGAATTGTATATCTTCAATAATCGAACAATAGTTTTGAAGTATTATTGATGAATCAAAATAGCACTTCATCTTTCTTTCAAAATGTTTTACAATAATAACAATATTCAGTAAAACATTCACTCCGGTCAGAGACCTTGAGCATTTCATTCTTCTTTAAAAAGGACAACCTGGAACTAAGTCCGTAAGCCCGGTATTACTTACGAGCACTTCTAGGCGATCAACCTATTGTACTCTATGTTGATCAACACTACATTCATTAAACGTATATACGTTTAATTGTGGCAACCTCATGTGCCTGTCGTTTTACCGACAAAATATTTGTTTAACATTTCAGTCTTCTTTTGAAAACCATATCAAGTAGTTTACAAAAGATAATAACATTTGATAATAGATGAATAGACTATCAATAATCCATTCAATATATCAAGTCTTGCAAAAAGAATTGGCTTTAACTTCATCGTACATCAATTCATGCGTAAGGATACATGAACTTCAAAAACTTGTTCAGATTGAACTGAGACAAGAGTTAGAATACTTGCCTTCAGCGCTTGCTACGATGTAATTACTTTATGTTCAAGTCTTTCAAGTCTCTACAATACATGGTCACATAATGCCTCACATTAGGTTATATATAACCAAGTATGTATATGACTATATCTTACCCTTCATCTCAATCTAATTGTGTATTAGATTCAGTTACTATCTGTTCCAGCTTATCATTATTCTTGCATTTATACTTAACTAGGTTATCTCAACCTTTATACAACATTCTTAAGGTTTAACATAGTTTTAACAATGTTACTTTATGTCCCTTAAGTTGTGTTTACTTTTAAATCAATTAACTTTCTTTCTTTGTAATTAAAAACATTCATCACTATCTTTGTTCTAAGGCTGGTGTTGCTGCGCTAGCTTTATACCTACATCTCGCATTATGTGTGAGTTAACAATGTGGCATTGTCCCCGATACATGGGTCATGGCATGAGTCCTTATTTCGGTCGGCCAGTCATGCCTTTCCTCTCAGATGGGTCTTGTATTGTGCATGGCGCTGTGGCGCCATGATTTACACTATGGTTCGTGCTACGGTGCGAGTTTCTAGTGTGCTCGGACAATGTTACGGCGCTGAGGCGCCATCATTTGGCCTAGGGTTGGCGCCGCAGTGCCAACTCTGTGCACCAGAAAAATTTTACAGACAATAAATTTTGTGAACTTCCCAAATGCATAATTTCTTCGTTATAAGTCCGAATTAGCTCGTTCAAAAGCCTACGGTTCACAAATTACATAATCTATGCGTTCATGCAAAAATTTTATCTATGTGACTTTGTTTGCTAAAAATTCACCTATTAGTTCATTTTTAACGTAAACGATAAACGTTCGTGAACGTTCAATGCTCGTTTCTTTGTTCTAAGTTAGAATTTGGTCATTTTCAAGTCCGCAACTCTAGAATGCCAAATATGACTTGTCTCCATTAGAAAACAATGTTTCCGAGTTCAAACTCAAAATTTAACTTCTATTCCGGGAATTTCACGAATTCGACGATCATCGTCCAATTGTGCGATTTCCGGTAAATCTTCATTACTTATGATTAGTTCATTACTTTCATTGCATTCAATTCATTCTATGAACACATCAATATACCTAATACAACAACTTATTTTCATTATTGGATTTTGACTTTATTCATCCATGAGCTTATAACTTATCAAGTTATAAACTACTTTTAGCTCCATTGATCATAACTTATGAAAGTTAAAGTCTTTTAATCACCATGCATATATGTTCTCACATATAGTTTCATTCATGTATATATAATACATATCCATACAAATTCTTTACTTTCATATTACTTCTTAAAATAAACTTAAAAAAAGTTCATATTACTTCTTCATAAGTTCATAACTTATGCTAGTTTAAATGACTTATTACCAACTTATGTGGCTTAAGTTCATTGCTTACACATTCTTCTTACTTCTTAACATTCATGTTCCTTAATCCAACTTTTCTTATCAACCTATCATGATATAGATAGAAGATAAGTAGAGAAGAAGTCTTACTTTTGAAGTCTTGGTAAGTAGTCTTTTTTTTCTTCTTCTTCTTGCTTATGGAAGTAACTTATTTGTAACTTAATCTCCCTAACAATTAAGCACTTTGTAATTATTTGGATTGTTTGAACAACTAACAAATGGCTTGCAAGCCTTCTCTATTTATAGAATTTCCAAGGTTAGGGTAGTTTAGTCAATAAACCAATCCCACCTCCTTAAGTCACCTCCTTATTATTCATTAATTGGCAAGCACAAATCCTATCCCTTGCTTGGCCATTACTTCTTTTACATGGTCATTACATTAACTTGAGCACCACATTAACTTGGTCATTACTTCTAACACTTGGTCACCACTTATTATACTTGATAACCAAGATTAACCATAACAATATGGTTTGCCCCATGGGTCAATCAACTCATGGATTCTAGCTTGGGCTTAATTAACTTAACCTTTGGGCTTGCTTTAACAAACACTCACTTGCTTATTAATTCAATAGTTGGGCCTTACCATTTAACTCACTTGGGCTTGTACAAAATCCTAACCAATCTTTTCAAGTCCCAAATCATTACTTAATACATATACATATTGTCTATGTATTATTCTCGTATTATAATTCGTATAGAAATTTATTATATATGATAATTCATCCTTCATACAAACTCGTATAATACTTCGCATTATACTCGTTCTCATTACATTGTACAATACCTAAGTATCATACAATTAGTACTTATTTACTAATACTTCGCTTTTCTTAATATTCTCAAATTAAGTCTGCAAGCGAAATATTATGTTTTCCATAACTAGATTATTATTACATAATCCGTCTTCCCCTGATATTCTATCATTACGTATTTCTCGGAATTTCAAAAATAATTCCCGAGCAAATACCCATAAATAGTGTTTTTCAAAAAATTTCCCGGAAAACTTTTATTTTCGTCTTAGAAATTCAAACATTTTAATTCCTTCACATAGCTCAAGTATTACGGCATTCCAACATCATTAGGTTATAAAATGACAACCATCTTGATATCACATAGAATATGATTTTATTATTATTTAATTTAGTAAAATCATTTTACAATAAAAATTCGAATTTCTCGGTCGTTACAATTGGACTCAACTAGACACAGATTTTAATATATCATTGAACATGATAAAACCTTATTGTTATCCAACCGAATTGTTTTGGTTCGGATTCCAGACTAAGTATGAACATCCCGAACATGGGGAAATTTTTGTTCGCCTAAGGCGGATATGCTGGACAAAAATATCGTTCAAACACGTAGTATTGATCAATACAGGGCATAACGAGCTGATCACCCTCTATGCCCCTAAGACATAACTGTTTGCAGATGAAGTTCTATAAAACCTTTTCAAAAATTGAAAACAAAGATCATAGTCTGTCAACTGATTCCCATTTATAGGCAGTACGTAGTTTCAAAAATTTGATGTAGAATTTATATGTTGTTTAAAATTGTTTCAACTTACTTCATAACTGTTGATTCGTTGTAGAAGTGTCGTTTAAAGAAAATATTTACTTCTTTCAGCTAAAGTTTATTATTTGCTATTACTTGTTGGACAACCAAATGCTCATTCTTGCTTTAAATCTAAATGTTTTCAGCTAAGCGTGATCAACCTAAAGGTTCTTCCAAGAACAAAAAGAAAGGAAAGCTGACAGAATAAGTTTAATGGTATCTTATGTAATAGTAAGACTTTATTAATACGATAATATTTATTATCTATCATGTAATGAATGTTTTAAAGGTTGTGAACCTGTGATTTAGACAACTCTAATATGTAAATTAAGTTTGATAGTTATATTATTATTATTATTATTATTATTATTCCGCTCAAAGAAATGATATCGTGAATCACCGAGTTTGGGTTTCAAGTACCTGAATTTGGGGGCGTCACAAATTAAGGAGGGGAATTTTAGTGTAAAGCCAAACATGGCCTTGTGGCCTTTGGAATAATATAACCGATAAGCTCTTTATTTTTTTTAACTAAAGACTATGTGGGAAATATACATCAGTTTATTTAGTTTGTGTATTATTTCTCCTAAGGTTAAGAACATAGGGTTTAGAGAGAAAGAAATACAAAGAAAGAAAGAGTGAACAAGAAAGAGAGTTATATTGAGGGTTCTCTGTGAATTGGGAATCAAGGGAACAAGCTTGCTAATCATTGTTGCTAGTGAAAATAAGGAATTCAAGGTATAATCTATTCCTAATTTCTAGTTTTGATTTTCAATATTTATTCTCTATAATTGAGTTTTGTTGCGTTGTTCTTTAATATGTTAATGATATGAGTATAAAATCTAATAATTATCATATATAATCAATATTTTGTGATCAAATTCATGGAAATAAGTTTGAAGAAGAAAATTTAAATAACAGTGTTATATATGTGTGAAAGTAGCTTTTGAGACCAAAAATTTATATTCAATCCTTGTTATAATCTGTAAATTGGTTGTGAATTGTGTTAGTATGTCAAGAAACGAAAACAAAGCAATTAAAATGTTTTAATTTTGTTAAGAAACGATTTTGGTGATTAAATTCACTAAATATGTTGAAAAACGAAGAAAGTAGTAAGAACATGATTTTAATCGTTTGAATTTGATTATTTATGTTGTTGTAGGTGTTAAAATGATTGATTGTATATATTATGTGGTTTTGGTTAGGATTATAATTTAAGGGTTGTCTGTGTTGCTGTAGAAATTAAGAAATTGGAGTTTTAGTTTGTAACAGTGCTGAAGTTACTGCAGTTTCTATCTGTGTACTGGCACAGCTACGCTGATACCAAAGGCAGAAATGGCGCAGCTGCTCCTATTGGGTTTCTATGATCGAGCTCCAATGCAATTTGCCAGGCATTACGTTAAGGCTTAGAAAGTGGCAGAGAGCTACCGTGATCCTGAGCATAGGCAGTTTATTTATTTTTTAAGTTCAGTTCATGACGTGTTGGCTTAACCTAGTCTAAGATGCATAACAAGGTATTAAGCATGTAATGAAGTTCTATAACAGATTGTGATCACGTGTTTGGTAATTTTTAGATTGAAAAGATAAATACTTAGAAAACTTTAACTTATTAATTGATTAAGACTTGAGATGTATTTAAGGCGTGTTGATGCCTTATTAAGTTGGTGATTTTAGGTCATTATATGGTGTCAGAGACTGGAATGTGAGATAGGTGAATGAGATGAATTTGAATGAGAGTTAAACCTATAGGGTTAAATGTTAGTTTAACTAATCGGTATTGCGATTTCAATGGTATATGTAGGGTATTTGGTGAACGTTTATTATACTTGTATAGCTTACGCACGAGGCAAGTTCTCTAACCCAAAATTTTCATTATGCAAGTTCCTAAACCTTATATTTATGTTGAGCAAGTTTATGGATTCCATCTTGTTTACGATTATGCAAGCTCTTGTATTCTAATTCTTTACGTTGAGCCAGTTTCACCTTCCTAATTTTTGTTTCTTGCTATTCAAAGCATAAAATGTTCAAGTTCATTGTCCCAAATGAGTTTTCTAAATCTTTTGGATGTAATACTTTGTATATACCATGTATATTCAATTATATATTGTTGATATTCAATCTTTGACTTAAGTATTGTTGTTCAATCCTATATTATCGTGTTGAACCTTCGAATAGCAAACAAACTTTTATTTATTAGACTAATCTATAATTGATGAGTGTTTTAAAATTCTAGAATCACTGTTAAGATAATTCCAAACAAAACTTTCTTTAGTGCAGAAATCCTAAAGTTTAACTGAGATGAACAACCCTAAAATAGGGGATTATGTACGCGTTAACGTTTAGATGTTTATGCACAATACATGGTAAGAAGGGTTGATCCCCCTAAGTATGTAAGAAAGGGTCTGTATAGTCTAAACGACTATTAAGGTTGAGGTAGAAATACTTAATAATCTGGGACATAGTTCATGGTCATAAGACCGTCATATAAAAATCTTGAACTTGTTTTCTATTCTTGATTCGTAGAGCAAGTTCTCTATTTTCAGTATTCATTGCTTACCCTTATATTACTGCTATTATCATTCTTTATATTAGTGAGAAATTGTTTGCTCACTCTTGCATTTAACACTGCACCTAAAGTTAAGAAAGTTGATGAGCCGTCTTCTAGCAAAGGAAAGGGCAAGATGTCTAAATGATGAAGACATGTTTAATTTTATTTAATAGAATTTTGTTATGAGACTTATTTAATTATGTGATGTATTTCGCAGACTTATGTAATAATTTAAGGTTAGATTACTTGGGATTTGTTTAAAGATGATGTAACCCTTTAAATGAGGAAGATTATTGTTTAAGTTATTTAAGTTATGTCTTTATCTTTAATTATGGGTAGTTAGATGTAATTGTTTTGGATAGTGAGCACCAAATCTTGTGGGAATGAAGTACCCAGATTTGGGGGTGTCACAGGTTGGTATAAAAGCTTTAGGTTATGAATCTTAAGTGTTAGAAACCTTAGGAAGTAACCTTTAAGGAGACAAAAAACATAGTGGTGATAAACTCTTATCGAGCTCTAAGGAATGACTTGAGGTAATTCATTAAAAATAAATAATAAAAGACGTTATGTGCTATGTGTTAACAACTTATGTGCTCACGAGTATCGAAGAGTGTCACGTAATAAATAAAACTTAAAAATATTTTGTTGTCAGGATATCTAATGTTGAAGGATCATGTCAAGCTAGGGAAGAGATGCCGCAGGTGCCTAGAGATGAAGATCCCCGAGATGTCTATATTGTTCGGGAGTAGTTGATCCAGAGAGAGCCTTCTCTGTTGGTCGCTGAGGAAGGACAGGAGAATGAGCCTATGTCTGATCCTGAGGAGAAGGAGGACTCTGAGGAGATTGAGATGGAGGATGAGGAAGAGGATCAAGTGGAGTTTCCACCAAACTCCATATTAGCTAAGATGTATGATGAGTTGTATAACTGTAATATAGAATTACATGATAAGATTAAGGAGTTGAAGGAGCTAGCTAAGATGAGTCACACTACTATAGAACAGAAGGATGAGGAGATTCAGGAACTCGATTCACAACTTGGGAACACAGAATGGAACCTAGTTCACATAGAGGGACATCAAGAGGAGCTATTGGCTGAGAATGAGAAGATCAAAACTGAAGTTGAAAAGCTAAAAGATGACTTGAAGGAGGAGTCAGTTAATCGTACGAGAGCAGAGGACGCATGGATGAAGGATACTAAGCGTGCAGATCGTGTTGAAGATAAGCTTCAAACAAAGAAGGCTAAAATGAATGAAATGGATTATGCTTTTCATTCTGCGATTAATAGGGCCCACGACCAAGTCTTTAATTACCCAGCTTAATTTGAAGACCTGCCATGGTACATGATGGATCATAAGACGATGTATCGTATTATGGAAGAATAGCATAGAGAAGCCTCTCTACGTCTTAATATACCAAGATAGGAAGAATAATAATAATATATGATTAAGTATGTGATTAAATAAATTGTAAATCCCTTATTTTTAGATAAATAAAGGGGTATGATGAGTATATAATCCTAAAACTTTTCAAGTCAGTTGATGTAGATAGCAGAGATGCTATCCTTATTATGGTTCAAAAAGTTATGAATGAATAAAATATCAAAGTTTATTGAAATGTTATGTGTTAAAGCTTTAATCTTAGAATGTTTAAGTTAAACTTTAAATATTCAAGGAATTGAGTAGTGATCTAATAAGCGTATATTTTAAACAAAAAATACCTCATAGAAGAAGATAACCATGCCAACAACCACCTCTTGAGGGGTCTACTAACAATAATAATAACGAGGCCAATGATAATCTGGTTCAGTAGTTGGTGACCATGTTAATGGGAGCACTTGCGAATTAGCCGCAAGCTCAAGTCACGACTGTCAAGGACTTCAAAGCGGTTGGACCGCCGGAGTTTCAAGGGTCTATGAATCTAGTTGAAGCCCAAACCTGGATCATGGAAATGGAGAAGGTGTTCGATATTGTCAGCGTTAATGAGAACCAAAAAACCGCATTCGCAACATTTATTTTGAAGTCTGAAGTTAGCTATTGGTGTCAGGCGAATAAGGTTCATGGGGGACATGGAATAATAGCGTGGGATAAGTTTAAAGAAATGTTTTTCGAGATTTACTTTCCGACTAGTTCCCGGAACCAGATGGAAGTTCAATTTTTGGAGTTAAAGCAAGGAACCATGTCTATCCCAGAGTATGCTACGAAGTTTAATGAGTTGGCAAGGTTTGCTACATATCAAGTCAATACAGATGACCGTAAGGCGAGGAGGTTTGAATAAGAGTTGAAGCCCTTGTTGTATAGCAAGGTTTTAATGATCCAGTTAAATACATTTGCATCAGTATTAAAAAAGGCAATTATTGCAGAAGGAGGAAGTGATGCCTTAACTAAGTATAATCAAGAACAAAAGAATAGAAAGAATGAGAATGAAAATAAGGCTGGTAGAAGAAATAGTGGAAGTAACAACCAGAAGAGGAAGTGGAATGAAAATTCGAATGCGGGAGGACAACAAGGAAATCAGCAAAAGAAGAAGTTTGAAGCTTGTGCTACTTGCGGGAAGAACCACACTGATGTATGTTTGAAGGGTAACGAGTGTGTTTTAATTGCGGTCAGGAGGGTCACATTGCAGCAAATTGTTTTAGCCCAAAGAAGGGAGCTTATTTCACCTGTGGGTCAAAGGATCATATAGCTCGTGATTGCCCTAAAAAGACAACGGGAAGTACAAGTGGAGGAAAGGGAAACAACAGTGATGGTATGTTAACTATCATTGGGCCAGTGCAATCAATATGACTGTATAAGATGTTGTGTAATCAGAGGATGTGGTGTCAAGTATCATTCCGATCAATGGTATAAATGCTTATGTGTTATTTGACTCGGATGCTACTTGTTCATTTATATTCGATGATTTTGCTAGGAATTTAAATTTACCTCAGGAAAAACTAGATTCTCCTTTAAGCATAGAGATTGCGAATAGGGAAGTGATTCCTGTTAGGTTTATATACAAGAATTATAGGGTGGATATAAAGGGTCACGAGATGATGGTATATTTGATACCAATTAAACTTGGGGAGTTTGATGTTATACTGGGAATGGATTGGTTATTCAATTATGGGGCAGTAATTGATTGCCAAAAGAAATGTGTTAACCTTATGACTCCATCAAAGGTGGTATTTTATGGCAGCAAGTCACCTCGACAAGCAAGTTATTTGACGGTGATACAAGACAAGAAGTTACTGAGACAAGGATGTGTAGGATACTTAGCCTACATAGTCGATACACAAAAAAGAGTTCAAAGTTAGAAGAGATACCGGTTATTAGAGATTTTACATATGTATTTCTAGACGATTTGCCTGGACTTTCTCTAGATAAAGAGGTTGAGTTCGTGATTGATTTAGTACCAGGAACGACCCCGATATCTGAATCCCCATATAGAATGGCCCCAATAGAGATGAAGGAGTTGATGGTACAGTTGAAAGAATTATTGGACAAGAAGTATATCCAGCCGAGTGTATCGCCTTGGGGAGCGCCAGTGTAGTTTATTAAGAAGAAAGATGGATCGATACGGCTCTGAATTGATTACCAGGAAATTAATAAGGTCACGATTAAAAATAAGTATCCATTACCGAGAATCGATGACTTGTTTGATCAACTGAAGGGAGCGAGATATTTGTCAAAGATAGACTTGAGGAGTGTTTATCATCAGCTGAAGGTGAGGCCAGAGGATGTACCGAAAATTGCATTCAGAACTCGGTATGGACATTACGAGTTTCTAGTTATGTCATTTGGTTTAACTAATGCACCTGCAACATTCATGGATTTGATGATCAAGTTGTTTAAACAATTCTTAGATAAATTTGTAGTGGTGTTTATTGACGATATATTGGTTTATTCTAAGACCAAGGAGGAACATGTTGAAGACTTAAGGGTGACATTGGAGACATTGAGGAGAGAGAAGTTGTACGCTAAATTCTTGAAATGTCAGTTTTTGTTAGAATATGTACAGTTTCTTGGGCACGTTATTGACAAGGACGAAATCTCGGTAGATCCATCAAAAGTTGAAGCTATAATAAACTAGGATCAACTAAAGACACCGTCCGAAGTAAGAAACTTCTTGGGATTGGCAGGTTACTATAGCCGTTTTATTCAAGAATTTTCCAAGATCACAACTCCGTTGATAAATTTTACTAGGAAGGCAGTTAAGTTTGTTTGGACGGAGAAGTGTGAGGAAAGTTCTCAAGAATTGAAAAAGAGATTGAGTTCAGCACCTGTGTTATCATTGCTTAAAGATACATGGAATTTTGTGGTATTCAATAACGCATCGTATAAAGGACTAGGTTGTGCGTTTATGCAGAATGACATCTTTATTGTGTATGCATCACGTCAATTAAAAGATTACGAGAAAGGGTATCTGACTCATGATTTGGAGTTGGCTGCGGTGGTGTTTGCTCTGAAGATTTGGAGGCACTATCATTATGGAGAGAGGTGTGAGATATATACAAACCATAAAAGTCTGAAGTATATCTTTACACAGAAATATTAGAATATACGACAGATGAGATGGCTGGAGTTGATTAAAGACTACAACTACGAAATATTAGAATGTTGTTGCTGATGCCTTAAGTAGAAAAGGAGGGAGAAATTAACGATGTTTACTGCTCAGGAAAGGCTTGTAGCAGAAATGGCCAAGATGGAGTTAGAAATTAAATATCCGACAAAATTAAATGAAAAATTATTCCATATGGGGAGCAGTTCAATTTTGGTGGACAAGGTGAGGAATGCACAACTTCAAGATAAAAAGTGTGAAAAGATAAAAAGAAAAGTATCTAAAGGTGAAGAAAACAAATTTAAAGTTGATTCGGAGGGGTTACTTCGATTTGAAGGGAGAATTTTGGTTCCGCCAATACCAGAAATTAAAGAGGAAATTTTGAGTGAGGCTCATAACTCACGATATTCGAATCATCCTAGAAGTGCAAAAATGTACCAGGATCTCAGACATCATTTCTGGTGGTCGAATATGAAAAAGGATGTTTCTGAATGTGTGGTGAAATGCTTAACGTGTCAGAAATTTAAAGCTAAACATCAAAGGCCAAGCGGATTGTTGCAACCATTAGATATACTAGAATGGAAATAGGAGCATATCACATTGGAATTTATGGTAAGTCTTCCAACGACCCAGCAAGGTTACGATGTTATCTGGGTGATTGTCCATTGATTGACAAAGTCGGCACACTTTTTGCCAATCAAGATTAGATTTAACCTAGATCGATTCGCAAAACTGTACGTGAAGGAAATTATGTCAAGACACGGTGTCCCAATGTCCATTGTATCAGATAAAGATCCACGTTTCACATCAAATTTCTAGAAACGACTACATGAATGCTTGGGGACGCAGTTGAGAATGAGCACAACGTATCATCCTCAAACTGATGGATAAAGTGAAAGGACAATCCAAACATTGGAGGATATGCTCAGAACATGTATTATGGATTTTAAAGAGAATTGGGATTACCATCTACCGTTGGTTGAATTTGCCTATAATAATAGTTATCACGTAAGTATTGACATGTCATCTTATGAAGCGTTGTACGACAGGAAATGCAGAACTCCGTTATGTTGGGACGAAGTGGGAGAACGTCAACTAATAGGTATAGAATTGGTGCAACAAACTGTTGAAATAATCAAGGTGATTCGAGCAAGATTGACAACTGCACAGGATAGGCAGAAGAAATATGTCGATTAACACCGACAAAATCGGGAATTTGATGTCGGTAGTTTTGTTTTCTTAAAAGTTTCTCTTTGGAAAGGGAAATTTAGTTTAGTAAAAAGGGAAAACTAAGCCCAAGGTTTATAGGACCTTTTGAAGTGCTACGACTAGTTGGTGAAGTGGCGTATGAGGTAGCTCTACCTCCGTAACTAGAACATATTCATAATATTTTCTATGTTTCGGTGTTAAGGCCATATAAGCCCGATTATAAACATGTAATAGAATATGAACCATTACAGTTTAAAAAAGATTTATCTTATGAAGAAGTTTATGTTCAAATTATTGACAGGAAAGAGCAAGCACTAAGGAATAAAGTGATACCTACTGTTACGGTAATCTGGAGAAACCACAATGCTGAAGAAGTTAAGTGGGAACTTGAAGATGTTATGATGAAAAATTATCCTCAATTATTTGCTTAATCTTGTATAGAGATTCTGGGGACATAATCCTGTTAATGATGGAAGAATATAACGAATGAATTTATCGAGTCATGATTCTGGGGACAGAATCCTTTTAAGGAGGGAAGGATGTAACGAACAAGAATTTAGTAATTAATTTTAAATATTTATTAAATTAAGTAAATATTATAATTGATTTATTTATTAAGATAAATAAATAATTGATGAAATTATGGTGTAATAATTTAGTTAAGATGTGTTATGATAATTAAATTAATGAATAGTAATTTTATGATTTGAAGATTTAATTTAATGAGATATTTAAATTAAATGAATTATTAAATAATTATAATGTTGTTCTAATTTAATTTAATAATTAAATTAGAGATTAATTAGTTTGAGGAATAAAATTATAATCTATAATGGAAATTACAATTATATGACAAATGTTAATTTGAATTATGAATTTAATTATATTAGTTGTATAATGGGTGTGACATAAGAACTATATAATATAAGTGTTATAAAAGTAAATTAAGGAGGGGAATTTTAGTGTGAAGCCAAACATGGCCTTGTGGCCTTTGGCATAATATAACTGATAAGCTATTTATTTTTTTAACGGAAGAGTACGTGGGATATATACATCAGTTTATTTGGTTTGTGTATTATTTCTCCTAAGGTTAAAAACATAGGGTTTAGAGAGAAAGAAATACAGAGAAAGAGAGTATGAACAAGAAAGAGAGTTACAGAGAAATTGAGGGTTCACTATGAATTGAGAATCAAGGGAACAAGCTTGCTAATCATTATTGCTAGTGAAAATAAGGAATTCAAGGTATAATCTATTCCTAATTTTTAGTTTTGGTTTTCAATATTTATTCTTTGTAATTGAGTTTTGTTGGGTTATTGTTTAATATGTTAATGTTATTTAAATAATAGTGTTATATTTGTGTGAAAATGGTTTATTGAGACCAAAAATTTATGTTCAATCCTTGTTATAATCTGTAAATTAGTTGTGAATTGTGTTAGTATGTCAAGAAAAAAAAATAACGCAATTAAAATGGTTTAATTTGGTTAAAAACGAAGTTTTGGTGATTGAATTCGCTAAATATGTTGACAAATGAAGAAAGTAGCAAGAACATGATTTTAATACTTTGAATTTCGTTATTTATGTTGTTGTAGGTGTTAAAATGTGTGATTATATATATTATGCGGTTTTGGTTATGATTATAATTTAAGAGTTGTATGTGTTGCTGTAGAAATTGGGAAATTGGAGTTTTGGTTTGTAATAATCTCTTTGAAGTCTGCTGCGATTTTTGTCTACGTCTTGGCCCATTCTAAATCGGTTGCACAAAAAGGCGAAGCAGTAAAATTGCTACAAGGCCTATGCTAAGGCTTGGGCAACGTGCAGCTACGTCGTCCCCTAAACAGATGCAATTTTTTTTAAGTTCAGTTCATAACGTGTTGGCTTAACCTAGTCTAAGATGCATAACAAGGTATTAAACATGTAATGAAGTTCTATAACTGATTGTGATCATGTGTTGAAACTTATTGGTTGAAACTTCGTTAGTAGAAACTTTCGTTGCCTCCACTGTTTATAAATCTTGTTTGATTCAAATCAACACTTTCACGTTACCTGTCGATCTTATCTCTTTGAAAATACTTGCCTTTGATTTGATTTTAGGAATCGATTGGTTAACTACTCATCAAGCTTTTTGTAAGGTTGTTAGCTTTCATATTTCTAACCAACTTGTTATGCGAATTCAAGCAACCAAACCACTAAAGTCAATCATTGTCATATCAAGTCATAAATAAAGAGCCTCGAGCCTTTCGCTGGTGACTTCCTTGTGTGGAATGCACCGAAGCCAGACTTTCTATAGGCGACGTCGTGAATGACGATGACAAGTTGATAGGTATCAATGTGACGTGCTATCCAAGTCTTGAATGAGAGTCACAGTTTTGAATGATATTTCTATTGTTAATAAATTTCCTGATGTATTCTCAAAGAACTTCCTAGCCTACCCCTAGAGCGTGAAATCGAATTTTGTATTGACCCCAGTACAAAAACCCATTTCTAAAATCCTTAAATATTTTTCCAACTAAAACAAACATAACATGCGCCAAAGACGTTGGCTCGAGCTGTTGAAGATTACGATCGTACCATTCAATATCATCGTGGAAGAGAGAACGTGGTAGCTAATGCGTTGAGTAGAAGATCGTATGTGTTTACGAGTGTGATGTTGTTAACACAAAAACCCATTTCGTATAACTTACAAATGATGAAGATAGAGTTAAAGACTCTAGGGACCCACGTGAAGATAACGAATATGTGATGCCCCCAAAATAGGTATACAACACCCATTCTGAGTCGCCAAATACATGGTACAGAAAAACAACTACAACTTATTATTACAATTGTCGTGTAAAATACGACAACACATACTGTGAGTTTAAATACAATATTGTCTTCTAGACAATATCCACACCCAAATAAAGTCTTCATTACAATTATTGATGCACTATGTTACAAAATAGTGAGGACTACTAAAACAGCTATCTTGAATCATCACTCCATACCCCGGCTAGTCCCTGCTAAATTCTCACCTCCTAAGAAGAAAAATGGAACAAAAAGAAAAGGGTGAGCTCAACTAGCCCAGTAAAGAATATTATGACTAAGATAATATACAATAAATTATCCTTAGTCTTCAACAGGGAAAAATATGATAGAATACAATAGACAACAAGTTTTAAATCAACAACTGCAGCGGAAACAACAATTCATTAGAAGAGTTAAGTAGAGAATGAAATCTACTATCATCTATGAATTTAAAAGTTCATCATCAATATTTTATCCCTGTAACATCAATCAATATACATCTTGAATCAAATATTCATCTTTGCACTACGGGCCAAAGATATTGATTTGCATCACCAGTTGGTCATGTTCATCTCAACACCTGTTCATCTTTGCACTACGGGCCAAAGATATTCATCAGGTAATTATACATCTTTGCACTACGGGCCAAAGATATTCATCAAGTATCATCATTACGGACTGAGGATGATGAAAAACATTTTAGAGAACGAATCAAGTAAGACAGAAGGATAAATATTAGGGACTCGTGTTTCGGTTTACAAATTCAATAATACTACATAATAACCAAGTGTGAAGTAGAATTCAAAAATAAAGATCAAAACATGGATACAATCAAAGATAGTAACCATAAAAGACATTTGGGACGAAAAAGAGAAAATTTCATTTTTCGGTGAATAGTGTCGTATTTGTGAATAGTACCGTATACGTGAATAGTAACCCCGACACAAAAAGGTAGAAATTCCACAATAAAATTAATAACAATATCTCAGCATAATGATATTGAAGAAAATAATATCATTTACTGAAGAAAATAACATCCCTTACCTCAAAGAATCAAGATTTCTTGATTAAAGGGTCGGAGTGATCTTTGAATGAAACTTGTCTTGAACAAAGAACTCTCAAAGTATCTAAATACTCACAAAATACGCTAATAATATAGAGAGAAAGAGAGAAAGCTTATGTTTACGGTGTGATTTTCAATTCTAACTTAGCCCTCTATTTATAAGAAAATGTTAGCCCGCACCAAGGCAGACTTGACCATTTTTGATGGCTTTATCTCGCTACTATTGCTACCCACCACATTTGAAATAAAATTCAAACATTTTTCACCAACCACAAGTGGGGCCCACTCAATTCTAGAATTTTCCACCTAAATCAATTATAACCCTAATTTCCGAATCAGACACCTCTTAAAATTCATAACAAATCATTCGTTCATTTTTAACGGTTCAAAATTTGTGGACATATACTCAACTATTTATGTATAACATATCCAAAAATCACAACGATCCAACGGTCAAATTAAAAATTATAACTCACGCAATATATCGTAAAAATACTGATTTGATTTTTAATACCTCCATTCCGACAAAAATACTGATAAAACACCTCAACATTAATTCCTTCAATAATAAAATAAATCCATCATTTATATCCACATCAAATAAATATTTTCTTATCATATAAATCAATAATTAATTATTCACAAATAATATTACAGAATCACAATTATGACAACGAATGCTTTCGAGGAAAGAGGGGCTTTCAATAAGGATTTCTCCTTATTGGTAGCGCCGCAATTAATTAGTGACCAAACCTCTCCTTGAATGTAACTTTCTAGACATTGCCAATAATACTATCTAATAATATTATTTAAATAATATGAATTATTGATCCGATAATGGAAAATACTTGTATAAAGGACAATTATTGAAACAACAATAATATAAAATATTAATGCAACAATTATTGAATCAATAAAATAAAATATTGAAAAGTAATTCTCAGTAATAATTATTGAGTAAAGGCCTTCTTACGTAAGAATCAATAATTCAAAAATACTGTAATACTGGTGTGCTTCTTGTGCAACCACACATATTAGTATATTTTAACCACCGGGTATTCCAACAAAGGTTAATTCAGAATAACTACTGTTTATTATTTATAAAAACTCAAACTTGTCGTTTTTTTCATCCGACGGTTATTCTATTATGAATGGCTGCGTCGTCGTACGAATATTCCCCGACAACAAGAATATTCCAAAACCAAACGAATATTCCCCAACAAAAATGAATATTTTATAACCACTTACTTACTTATTTTGTAAAATTTGCACATTCCACCCATAACCAAAGTATTATATCAAATTAACTCCTTATTATTTCAAGATAATAAATAGAGAAAATTTAATTTTTAATCATAATAAGATGGGGTCTTACAACCTCCCCTCCTTATGAAATTTTGTCCTCGAAATTGACGTACGTACCTGGTGTTTCGAAAAGATGAGGGTACCTCGCTTTCATTATTGATTCCAACTCCCAAGTCATTTCCTCAATAGCATGGTTCCTCCACAAAACCTTGACTTGTGGTATAACCTTTGTTCGTAGGATATGCTCTTTTCTATCCAATATCTTGACAGGTACCTCCTCGTACGTTAAATCTTCGGGTATCTCTTCTAGTTCTAATGAAATAATGTGGTTTGGGTCTTTCACATATTTACGAAGCATAGATATATGAAAAACATTATGAACACGAGACATACTTGGAGGTAATGCGAGTCTATAGGCCAAATTTCCTATTCGGTCAAGAATCTCAAATGGACCAACAAATCGTGGATTAAGCTTTCCTCTCTTCCCAAATCTTGTAACTCCCTTCCATGGAGTAACACGTAACAGTACATGATATCCAATATTAAACTCCACGTCCTTTCGATGAAGATCAACATAACTCTTTTGTCGATATTGTGAGGTCTTTATACGTTGCCGGATCATTTGAATCTTTTCTGTAGTCATACGTACTAATTCTGGTCCCAACAATGTTGCTTCTCCCACCTCGTCCTAGCATACTGGAGAACGACACTTTCGTCCATATAATGCCTCGAATGGAGCCATGTTTATACTTGCTTGATAACTGTTGTTGTAGGAGAATTCCACCAATGGCAAGTACTTATCCCAACTTCCTTTAAAATCTGGGACACAGTCTTAATAGATCTTCAATGGTTTGAATAGTCCTTTCTGATTGCCCGTCCGTTTGAGGATAGTATGCCGAACTGAATCGTAAATCCATGCCCATAGCTTTCTGCAAGCTAACCCAAAATTGTGAAGTGAATCTTGGGTCATGATCCGAAACTATGGATACTGGCATGCAATGCAATCTCACAATCTCATTTACGTACATACTAGCAAGACGTTCAAGGGAATAAGTCTCACATATAGGCAAAAAATGAGCCGACTTGGTTAATCTATCAACAATAACCCAAATCGCATCTATACCTTGAGAAACCTTGGGAAGACCTGTAATAAAATCCATAGTAATGTGTTCCCACTTCCATTTCAGAATCTCAAGTGGTTTCAATGGACCCTTTGGCACTTGATGCTCCACCTTTACACGTTGACAAGTTAAACACCTCGAGATAAACTCTGCGATCTCGTTCTTCATATTGCTCCACCAAAATGTATGTTGAAGATCGTGATACATTTTGGTACTCCCAGGATGGATTACAAATGGTGTGTTGTGTGCCTCCATCATGATTTTGTGCTTTAAGTCAAAATCTTTAGGAACGCAAAGTCTGGAGTTGACTCGAAGTATTCCTTCTTCATCGATTCTTGCTTCCGGAATAGCACCTTCTTGCACTTTCTTTTTCATACGCATCATCTCTAGGTCTGTGGTTTGAGCAGCTTTAACTTTATTGATTAAAGTCGGTTCTACTCGTATATTTACCATCATCATGTGGGTCCCTGGAGTCTTTAACTCTATCTCCATCCTTTGTAAGTCGTACAAAATGGGTCTTTATGTTAACAACATTGCACTCGTACCCGCATATGATCTTCTACTCAATGCGTCAGCTACAACATTTGCTTTTCTAGGATGATATTGAATGCTATGGTCGTAATCCTTCAACAACTCGAGCCAACGTCGTTGCCGTATGTTGAGTTCCTTTTGGGTGAAGAAATATTTGAGGCTTTTATGATCTGTATAAATCTCCACTTTCTCCCATATACGGTAGTGTCTCCAGTTTTTAACGTTAAAAAATCACGCTAACTCCGGATCATGAGTAGGATAATTCCTCTCATATTCTTTGAGTTGTCGCGAGGCATAAAGCTATGACTTTCCCATGTTGCATGAGAACACATCCTAACCCTTTGCTCAAGCATCATTTGCGAGATAACAAATCCATCTGAACCAGATGGTATTGTCAGAACAGGTGCCAAAATGAGTCTCCTCTTGAGCTCTTGGAAACTCTTCTCGCATTCCTTGCTCCATATGAATTTTGCATCTTTCGGAGTCAGCTGAGTTAACGGAGTAGAGATTCGAGAAAATCCTTCCACGAATCTCCGATAATAACCAGCTAAGCCCAGAAAGCTACGTACTTCGATCGCCAACTTTGGTTGCTCCCAACTTTGGATTGCTTCAATCTTTGCCGGGTTAACAGATACTCCATGTTTTGACACCACGTGCCCAAGGAATGCTACTTCCTTAAGCTAGAACTCGCATTTCTTCAGCTTGGCGTATAGGTTGTTGTCACAAAATCTTTGAAGTACCAGCTTCAAATGGTGCTCATGATCTTCACAGCTTTTGGAATAGATGAGGATGTCATCAATAAATACAACAACGAACTGATCCAAATATTCCTTGAATACACAGTTCATCATATCCATGAAAGCAGCAGGAGTATTAGTCAATCCAAAAGACATGACTAAGAATTTATAATGCCCGCATCGAGTTACAAGGCGCCTTTGGAATATCCTCGCTTTTAATCTTCACCGATGATATCCGAAACGAAGATCGATCTTTGAAAAGAATTGTGCTCCTTGCAACTGGTCAAACAGGTCATCAATGCGAGGTAGTGGATACTTATTCTTGATGGTGACATGGTTTAATTCTTGGTATTCAATACAAAGTTGCATACTCCCGTCTTTCTTCTTTACAAATAAAATAGGAGCACCCCAAGGAGATGTACTAGGACGAATGAAACCGATGTCTAACAATTCCTGTAGTTGGACTTTTAACTCTTGAAGTTCAATAGGAGCCATTCGATATGGGGTTTTAGAAATGGGTTTTGTACCCGGTTCAAGATCAATAAAGAATTCAACTTCACGCTCTGGGGGTAGACCAGGAAGTTCTTCAGGAAATACATCAGGAAATTCATTAACAACAAGAATATTATTCAAATTTGACGTGTTTTTGTTCAAGTCCATAATATGGGCTAAGAAAGCTTTACATCCGTTTTTCAATAAACGAATAGCTTTATGGCTTGATATGACCATGATTGATTTTAGTGGTTTACTTGCTTGAATTCGTATAACAGGTTGGTTAGGAATATGAAAACTAACAACCTTACAAAAAAATCAATTTTGGCATTATGAGTAGTTAACCAATCAATCCCCAAAATCACATCAAATGCAAGTATCTTTAAAGAAATAAGATCAACAGGTAATGTGATTGTGCCAACTTGGATTAAGCAAGATTTATGAACTATAGATGTAACGAAGGTTTCACCCAATGGAGTTTTAACAGATAAGTTAAAGTCCAATTTCTCCGGAGTCAAGTTTAAACGTTGAGCACAAGCAGGAGAGATAAAAGAATGGCTGGAACCGGTATCTATAAGGTATAAACTTCGCAAGAGTTCAAGATTAGCTTACTCGTAATCACGTCGTTCGGGTTTCTCGCGTTTTGGCCAGTCACGACAAACGCCCTTCCTTGAACAATGAATTGTGTTTTGTCCAGTAATCGCTTTTGGTGTCATTGTCCCGCTTGGACTTGACTTTGCTACCGGACAAAATCGGGCTATGTGACCGTCTTTTCCATAATTGAAACACACCTTGGAAGGCTCTGAACAGTTTGGACTTATGTGTCCCTCCTCTCCGCATCTGTAGCATCTAACTGGCGGTCGTTCTCCTCCCCTAAAATTTGTTGTTGGTGTTGGTGCTGGTGATGATGTCTTTCCGCCATTGTTGAATCTCCTCTTTTTGAATTTTTCACTTGACTCACCTCTCCTATTGTCATGGCCACGATGACCACCCGAGTGGTTATCGCTTTTGTCCGTATTTTTCCCTCCTCGCTGGTTATCATCGCTCCGATGACTGCTGTCACCGGTATGACCTTGGTTGTGGCCCCTCGGTTGAATATACTCGTTATCACGCTCTAATAATTGAGCCCTATTTACAACATCTGAATATAAAAAAAATTTATGAGAGATAAGATATTCTTCAATCTCTCAGTTTTAGACCTCTCGAAACATCCACATATAATCGTTCCTCATTTTGTACCAAATGAGGTGCAAACCTAGATAACTCCGTGAACTTCGCCTCGTATTGGGACAACGTCATGTTGTTTTGTTCCAGTCTAATAAACTCTACCTCCTTCATATGACGAATACTTTCAGGAAAGTAATTGCCATTGAACAGTTTCTGAAATATTTCCCAAGACATGTTGAGTGCAGCTGGCTGGGTACGCTTCACAGATTCCCACCAATAATCTGCCTCACCACGGAACATAAAGGTGGCAAATTGAACATTCTGTTCCTCTGTGCAGCCCAAGACATCGAATATCTTAGTCATTTTCTTAACCCATGTTTCCGCCTTAATTAGATCGGGCTTTCCCCAGAAATCTGGTGGTCCCAACTCCTTGAACTGCTTGGCTGTGACAGACTGCGCATTGCTATCATTTCCACCCGTATTTTGTACACAAGTCTCCCTCGTCTGATTTTGCATGAACTGCAAAAAGCTTCTAAACATCGCATCATTCATCGTTTGCTCGGTAGTGTTGTTTACAGGAGGAATATTGCCTTCCTGTTGGACGTTCTCTTGGTTGGTAATCAAAGGTTGTTCCACAGTCTCATAGACTCCATTGTTAACGTTCTCAGCTGCCATTCTTAAAAACTGCCATAAAACAGGGGTTAATTAAACAAATTAGCATATCACATAATATCCCTATATTATGACCGACCAACAAATAAGCTTAGGTAGGACACATAAGCGAAGGATTTACTCATCTCTCCCCTCTTAGTTCTATTCCCCGATCTCTGCCAGAGACCATATCCCTAAGCTGTGATACCAACTGTGACGCCCCCAAAATAGGTATACAACACCCATTCTGAGTCGCCAAATACATGGTACAGAAAAACAACTACAACTTTATTATTACAATTGTCGTATAAAATACGAAAACACATACTGTGAGTTTAAATACAATATTGTCTTCTAGACAATATCCACACCCAAATAAGGTTCTCATTACAATTATTGATGCACTATTTTACAAAATAGTGAGGACTACTAAAACATCTATCTTGAATCATCACTCCATACCCCAGCTAGTCCCTGTTAAATTCTCACCTCCTGAGAAGAAAAATGGAACAAAAACGAAAAGGGTGAGCTCAACTAGCCCAGTAAAGAACATTATGACTAAGATAATATACAACAAATTATCCTTAGTCTTCAATAGGGAAAAATCTGATAGAATACAATAGACAACAAGTTTTAAATCAACAACTGTAGTGGAAACAACAATTCATTAGAAGAGTTAAGTAAAGAATGAAATCTACTATCATCTATGAATTTAAAAGTCCATCATCAATATTTTATCCCCGTAACATCAATCAATATACATCTTGAATCAAATATTCATCTTTGCACTACGGGCCAAAGATATTCATTTGAATCACCAGTTGGTCAAGTTCATCTCAACACCTGTTCATCTTTGAACTACGGGCCAAAGATATTCATCAGGTAATCATACATCTTTGCACTCTGGGCCAAAGATATTCATCAAGTATCATAATTACGGACTAAGGATGATGAAAAACATTTTAGAGAACGAATCCAGTAAGACAGAAGGACAAATATTAGGGACTCGTGTTTCAGTTTATCCAAATTCAATAATACTCCATAATAACCAAGTGTGAAGTAGAATTCAAAAATAAAGATCAAAACATGGATACAATCAAAGATAGTAACCATAAAAGACATCTGGGACGAAAAAGAGAAAATTTCATTTTTTGGTGAATAGTGTCGTATTTGTGAATAGTATCATATACGTGAATAGTGCCGTATACATGAATAGTAACCCCGACACAAAAAGGTAGAGATTCCACAATAATTTCATAACAATATCTCAGTATAATGATATTGAAGAAAATAATATCATTTACGAAGAAAATAACATCCCTTACCTCAAAGAATCAGTACTTCGGAATGAAAGGTCGGAAGTGATGTTGAATGAAACTTGTACTGAACAACAACTCTCAAAGTATCTAAATACTCACAAAATACGCTCGATAATATAGAGAGAGAAAGAGAGAAAGCTTATGTTTCTGGTGTGATTTTCAATTCTAACTTAGCCCTCTATTAATAGGAAAATGTTAGCCCGCCGAAGCAGACTTGACCTACTACCTGATGGATTTACCTGCTACTATTGCCACCCACCATATTTGAAATAAAATTCAGCACATTTTTTCACCAACCACAAGTGGGGCCCACTCAATTCTAGAATTTTCCACCAAAATCAATTATAACCCTAATTTTCGAATCAGACACCTCTTAAAATTCATAACAAATCATTCGTTCATTTTTAACGGTTCAAAATTTGTGGACATATACTCAACTTATATATGTATAACATATCCAAAAATCACAACGATCCAACGGTCAGATTAAAAATTATAACTCATGCAATATATCGTAAAAATACTAATTTGATTTTTAATACCTCCATTCCGACAAAAATACTGATAAAACACCTCAACATTAATTCCTTCAATAATAAAATAAATCCACCATTTATATCCACATCAAATAAATATTTTCTTATCATATAAATGAATAATTAATTATTCACAAATAATATTACAAAATCACAATTATGACAACCAGGCCATTCCCAAGAAAGAGGGGGCTTTCCAATAAGGATTTCTCCTTACTGGCGCGCAATTAGGTGACCAAACCTCTCCTTAGACAGAACTTTCTAGACATTGCCAATAATGTTATCTAATAATATTATTCAAATAATGTGAATTATTGATCTGATAATAGAAAATATTGTGCAGTGACAATTATTGAAACAACAATAATATAAAATATCAACGCAGCAATTATTGAATCAATAAAATAAAATATTGAAAAGTAATTACTGTAACAATTATTGAGTAGTGCCTTCTTACGTAAGAATCAATAATTCAAAATACTGTGCAATATCGTGTCCTACTGTGCAACCACGCGTATTACTATATATTAACCACCGGATATTCCAACAATGTTAACGGTAACAACTACGTCGTTATTTATAAAAACTCAAACTTGTCATTTTCTTCATCCGACAGTTATTCTGTTATGAGGCCCACGTATGGTTGCGCCGTCGTATAAATATTCCCCGACAACAAGAATATTCCACGACTAAACGAATATTCCCCGATAAAAATGAATCAGCTCATTGTTATCGTTCTGCACCACTGTCATTTTTCCTTTTTTCGGCACGTATTGCACTGGACTCACCCACTTGTTGTCGGAAATCGGGTAGATGATGTTGGCATCTAACCACTTCAAGATTTCTTTCTTCACAACTTCTTTCATAATCGGGTTAAGTCGCCGTTGTTGCTCCACCGTCGATTTTGCCTCATCTTCCATTAAGATCTTGTGCATGCAAAATGAAGGGCTGATTCCCTTTATATCTGCAATTGTCCACCCGATCGCTGATTTCTGTTCCCTAAGCACCCTCAGCAACTTTTCTTCCTACAATTCGTTAAGTGTAGCAGAAATAATAACAGGTAAAGAATTTGAATTGCCTAAATGTGCATACCTGAGGTGTTTAGGGAGTGGCTTAAGTTCCAGCTTTAGTGGCTCTTCCAATGATGGTTTCAATTTTTCTTCGGCTACTTCCTCCGTGTGCAATGGTTCAAACGGTGTTCTAAATCTGGAAACTCGTGGCAATGAGTCTAGTATTTGTAAGTACTCCACCAATTCTGGATCATCGACCTCTTCATCCCCCAATAACATTGTTTCTAACGAATCATGAACCAAACCCTTGCTCATATCTTCACCGATGATTTGCTCAATTAAATCAATTCGAAAACATTCTTCCTCATCCATGGGAAATTTCATGGCCTTAAACACATTGAATTTTACTTCTTGATCTTGGACCCTCATAGTGAGTTCTCCCTTTTGTACGTCTGTGAGTGTCCTGCCCGTGGCCAAAAATGGTCTCCCTAGGATAATTGGGATGTTCTTGTCCTCCTCAAAATCCAGAATGATAAAGTCCGCGGGGAATATAAACTTATCCACTTTCACTAGAATGTCCTCTACTATGCCTCTCGGATATGTGACTGACTACTATCTACCAACTGTAATGTAATGTTCATAGGCTTTGGTGCAGGCAAACCCAATTCTAAGTATACTGACAATGGCATAAGGTTTACACTCGCCCCCAAATCACATAAACACTTGATGAAATGCATATTCCCGATCGTGCATGGAATAGTGAAGCTCCCCGGGTCCTTGAGTTTTGGTGGTAATTTCTGTTGTAATACCATACTACACTCCTCGGTTAGTGCAACTATCTCGAAATCTTCCCATTTCTTCTTCCTTGACAGAATCCCTTTCATAAATTTTGCGTAGCTCGGCATTTGTTCTAGGGCCTCTCTTTGCAAATGGTATGTTGATTTGAAGTTTCTTGAAAACTTCCAAAAATTTTGAAAATTGCTTGTCTAATTTTTGTTTTTGAACTCTTTGCTGGAATGGTGGGGGAGGATAAACGGCTGGCTCGTTAACTGGTTTGTTCTTTTCCATTTGTTTTTCGTTCCCTTGATTTACCTCACCCACTGTATTTTCTTTCTCTAGTTCAACCTCCTTTGTCACCGAAATTTCTGGCTCTTGACCCTCAAGCTGTTTTCCACTTCTCAACATAATGGCTTGACACTGCTCGTGATTACCCTTAGGATTTCTCTCGGTGTCACTTGGTAATGTCCCTTGTGGTCTATTATTCAATGCCAACGCCATTTGACCCATCTGATTCTCTAGATTCTTGATCGACATCTCTTGTGATTTCATAACCATGGCTTGATTTTTTATAGCTAACTCGGTGCTAGTCATAAACTTTGCCAACGCTTCCGCATCGGATCAGTTTCCTTTCTTGATATTGAAATTTGGTTGTTGCCGGATTCTGAAATCTCGTGGATATGATTGTCGTGAAGCTTGATTTTGCTGGTTGTTGCTCCATGAGAAATTTGGATGATTCCTATTTCCTTGATTGTATGTATTCTGATATGTGTTTTGTGGAATTCTATTGTTATTGCCGATGAACTGCACAGCTGCTGGATTAATCGCGCATTGCTCTGTTGGGTGCTCTCCCGCGCATAACTCGCATATTATTGCCATTTGCTGTACTTGTTGTGTTTGTTGTGCTTGTGCTGCTTTTACCGACTCCAACATCTTTGAAAGTGAAGATATCTGTGCTTGCATCGCTCTGGTAGTTATTAGCCGCCATGGTTTTAATCAACTCATATGCTTCCTCGTAACTCTTAGCCATGAATGCTCCGCCTGACGTTGCATCAATACTTGTCCTGAGATTCCCATGTAGTCCATTATAAAAGGTGTTCATTTGTAGCCACTGGGGCAATCCATGATGTTGGCATTTTCTGAGCAGTTCTTTGTATCTTTCCCAGGCCTCATATAATGACTCCCCATGTTGCTGTTCAAACATTGTAATCTCGTTCCTCATCTTCGCAGTTTTTGCCGGTGGAAAGAATTTTGCGAGGAATTTCTGAGCTAAATCCTCCCATGTTGTTATCGAACCGGATGGTAGAGAATGCAACCAACTCTTCGCCTTGTCCCGTAAAGAGAATGGGAACAATTGAAGTCTCACCGCCTCATCCGAAACCCCATTGAACCTAAAAGTGTCGCACATTTCCAGAAAGCTGACCAGATGCTCATTCGGATCGTCATTTGCAAATCCCCCAAACTGAACTAAATTCTGAATCATTTATATCATTCAAGGCTTAATTTCGAACGTATTTGCTGCTATTGCTGGCCTAGTGATGCTTGACTACAGTTCAGTCACCTTAGGTGTTGCGAAATCCCTTAATGCTTTTCGATCTTCGGTTGCCATTACTGTTACCTCTTCCTTTTCAGATGTTTCTAATTCTTGCCTCGTTTCCTTGATCCACTTACTCAACCTCTGAAACCTTTTCTCAATGTCGTCCTCAAAAGGCAACAAGTCTGGATTTTTGGACCGAGTTTGCATAAACTGCTTCCTCACCTGAAATAGAAGAAACAATACAAAAATAAAATGTCTAAGTAAAACTGGATTAATTAAACTGATATTGTAAAACAATTAAGAATTATACTAAATAGTCCCCGGTAATGGCGCCAAAAACTTGTTGGGTAAAATTTAAATACGCATAACATGCAAGTATACGTGGTCAACAAGTAATAAAGTGATAAGTAGAGTATCGTTCCCACAGAGACAATTTAATAAGAAACTTAACTTCTTAATTATCAATTTCCTATTAATCCTAATTTTATTAAACTATCCAATTCAATGATTAAAAATAATTATTCTAAATTAAAAAATAATTAAACTATCACAAACCAATCACAAATATCAAAATCTGGAATTTCAAACAATTAATGGAAAATTAGACTTATGATTTCACCCTAAGCTTCACTTTGATTTTAACACCTTTATTCCAATTCAGTGCACTATCTCAGTTTATTAATCAAGACCACGAACGTAGTATTAACCACCTCTCGATGCACTAATACCGTATTAACGTCAATCCACAATTAAGATAGAAATTCGTTAAACACCTTAAGCAACTAACTCACTATATCTCTATGTGAATTACAATTGAATAAGGTTGAAGAATAAGTTCTCTATCCGATTACATGCGGTGTCAAGCATATCTATACCTTAACACTCATCAAGTTTAAGCTATTAACAAAATCCTGAACACATGCTTTATATCAACTAGGTCTAGATTTGAATATCTTCTCTCGATTCCATCCAACTCCACAAAAAATTGTTGATCGTGCAATTCATAGATTCAAGCTCAAATCAATATAGATAAACTGGAAATAGCTTATTAAATTGGAAATCAAAGTTTAAAAAATCATCGATTCACTTAAGGATCCATCACAAGCCTAAAAAGTGAATTAGTTCATATTAAACGAAATAAACACTGAATAAATCATGGAAATCATTCTTTCAATTACAAATAATAGTCTAAGATGAAGAATATTGAAAAACACCCTTTACGTAGCCTAAACTCGCAATCGTCTCGAAAATCTCCTTGAAATACTCCTCCAACACTTGCTTAGAAAAACTGAGATTAATCTTCGTAATTTGCCTTCTGTGTTTTTTATTCTCACTGTTTGTTGTTAATTATATACTTCAACATGTATTTTGATTACAATTCCATTCCAAAACAAGACCCAAGTCATCACCATCACTAAAACTCCATGTTTGTAGCATTAGAAACCAGTTAGAAGACTTAAATTTCGACTACCCAAGCTCCAGGTTGCTATTTCCCTTTGAAATAGCAAGCCTCGGCTTGCTACCTTGCTGCAATTTCTGCCCAGACCCCAAGTCCCGGCTTGCTCCCAAGGCACAAAAGGGCAAGCCCCGGCTTTCCCCCAATCTGCCAATTAATTTTTCAGCTGGAACCTCCTCAGCTAAAACTATCATAACTTTTAAACCAGTTGGAGTTACGGGGCTCACGACCTATCAAATCGAAGCTATCGATGAGTTCTACAACTTTCATTCTTTGAGCGTTCAGAAATAACAAACGGATGAAGGTCAAAATTGCATTGGAAGAAGCTTCTGCCGTGTAATGACAACCGAAACAACTCTTAACTTTGTTTTTGTTGCTAGACGGCCATACTCTCGCATCCGAACTTTCGATTAGAATGATGCAAGAAGTTACGGAATGCCAAGAAAGAGTTCCTCAACATAATCCAAGTTCCACGCCACGAACATGAAATGCACATAAAATGAACATTAAAACTCAAACTATATCCGGAATTGCTTTTCCTTGCAAATTTTATACCAATAGTTGATCACTCCGCTTTCAAGCATATAATCTATAAAATGGAAACAAAATGCATGAAAAGTAACTAAGAAACACGAGATTAAGCAAATAATTCAAGTAATAGAAGCCGGATAAGTAGGTATAAAACCGACTTATCAACAACCGTCTATAATAAAAGGTTCCCCAAGGCGTGATGAAAGCAGTTTTCTCACGATCCTCCTCAGCGACCATAATCTGATGATACCCCGCGAAGCAATCAGCAAAGGAGTACATGTCGTATTGAGCAGTATTGTCAATAATAATGTGGATAAAGGGCACGGGAAAGCTATCTTTTAAGGCAAGCTTTGTTCAGATCCCGGTAATCCACGCAAACTCGCACCTTTCCTCCTGATTTAGGCATATGAACAATTATAGATATCCACTCTGGATATGTAGACACCATGATAATGCCAGCTTGAAATTGTTTCACAACTTCTTCTTTTACTTTTAAACTCCACTCAGGTTTCAATTGCCTAAGCTTCTGCCTGACTGGCTTAAATCCCTCTTTAATGGGAAGGCGATGAAGGACAATGTCAGTGGACAAACCCACCATGTCTTCATGAGACCATGTAAACACATCCTGGAATTGGATTAATAGCGCAACCATGTCATTCCGTTGGTTTAGGGTGAGGTCTAAACTAATCTGGATTAGCTTAGGGCTTTCTAAGGTTCCAAGATTGAAAGAAGTGGTTTGGTCAAGGTTGAGTTTATGTTTGTCTTTGACCCATTCCTTAATCTCCTAAGGTGTCTCAATGTCCTCTTGGATTTCCATCAAGTTTGAGTCTAACTTTTCATCAAAGTTACAATCCTTGTGGAGAAAAGGCAACTCATCAGCAAGGACATGTACATGTAAATTCAGAATCCTGAAACAAAATATGCTTTCACTTAATATATGAAACTTTTTAATCATACACAAGTGTTAGCATGTACTAATAAAATAACTGTTAATACTGTTCAGAAAAGTAAGCAATTAAAATTATCTACATGGTAGAGGGATTTCTGCTCGTTTTACCCTCGTCGACCAATGCATGGAATGTTGCTCCAATTGTCGAGGGCAAAGTCCTGATGGACTGTAGTGATGGAGGGGTTGGCATCATCCTCCTTTTCCCGAATGATGACCATAACATCTAGGAAATCATCGTCTGGGGTGTATCTATTTGTATGTTCACCATGGACAATGATGTGTATGCCTGACGTCATCAGGGCAATGTCCTGTTTATATTTCTGTTCCCTCTCTTCCATTTCGGGATCAGGAATCATGACTTCTTTTTCTTTGAATGGTACTAGTTTAGGAAATAGCATAGCCATAACATGGGCTGGCACCTTTACCGGAGACTGTATCACCTCATTAGGTGCAGGTGGAGAAAATCGACGTGTGGCAGAGGTTTGAGGAACCTGCTTGTGCTTATGAGTATTCATGTGACTGGAACTGGTAGAATACCCTAGTCCGATTGTCCCAGTTTGACGGGATACTTGAATAGGGTGCTTAATACCCTGCTGATTTTTACCAAGCCCTTGTCTAGGCTGATGACCCAATGACATCATTTCTTCAGTGGCCGACATAACCTCGGTAGAAATATTGGGTACGGGAAGTGGTTCTCCAATAGGATGCTATTGCGTGTTACTCACTTCCAAAGTATGAATACTAGCCGGCTTAACTTTTGAATTGAAGCTGATGATTGGTAGATTTCTTTATTCAGGATATTTCGACTCAGCGTTGACAGTGACTAGGCCATTGTTGATAATGTATTTAAGTTGTTGATGAAGTGTAGAAGGGACGGCTCCAGCCATGTGGATCCATGATCTCCCTAATAGCAGGTTGTATCCTAAATCTATCTTGAGGATGTGGAAGGATACATTGAATGTATTTGGACCAATCTTAATTGGCAGCTCAATCTCTCTGACAGAATTTCGCCAGGATCCATCAAAAGCTTTGATGATCGTATGGCTGCTTCGGATTCATTTAAGATTGACGTTCATCTTCACCAAGGTGGCATAAGGACAAATATTCAGAGATAAACCTCCATCTATTAATACTCCAGCTAACATATACCCGGAGGACAAAATTACGATGTGCAATGGCTTGCAATGATCGGTTCCTTCGGGCGGTGTCGTCATCAGTGAAGGATATCACATTGTTGTTAAAAATGTGATCAGCTAGATGTTAAAATTTTTCCATATCCACTGATTTTGGCAAGTAGGCTTCTTCCAAAAAATTCAATAAAATCTTCCTATGATCCTCGGAAGAGAAAACCAAGTCCAGTATTGAGATCTGATGTGGAGCTTCTCTTAAGCTTAGAACCACCTTGGCTTCATTATAGCCCATAATGCAGAGGAATTTTTAAATTTTCTCTATGGGAATCTTCCCCTTTGCTTTTATGGCGAACTTCATCACCCTCTAAGGAAGATACAATGGATTTTTCTTCAACACTGTAATAGTAGTATGAGATGTGGATCCTTTAGCTTCTCCATAATTCCATGGGACTTTGTGTAAGCTGACAACAGGATATTGTGGTCTAAAGGGTAAAAAATTGGCTCTGGTGCAGCCACTTTCAAAGGATTGTCCGCTTATTTGAGTTAAATTGATTGTATGGGAAATGGTTTGACAGTCTCATTATCCTCAGTGGATATAAATGATACTAACCCCTCCCACTTGATAGGACAGGTATTCCCTCTCTCGAGTATCACAGTGTCATCGTTTGCCAACTTCAGGACACCGCTATCAATTAGATTCTGAATAAGGTGGCGGAGTGCCCAACATTCTTCTGTGTTGTGACCGCGAGAATGTGAATGATATTGACATACTCCATCGGAGTTGAACCGTCTTGAACGGGGATTGATTGGAGGTAGAAGGGAGGTAATTCTTTCTTCGTTGATTAGCATCTGAAATATCTCCTCCATAGGTTGGCCCAGGTATGTAAATTCCCTTTGATTGGAAAAATCCCGATGGGCTTTAGCATTTGCTCTCTTCGTAACCTTATCCTCCATAGTTTCTCTTTCTGAAGGTGATGGTGGAGCATTCATAACAAAAGGAAGGAGATAGGTATGCTCCTGGCTGACTAACTGGCATAGGACTTGATGCTGATGGGTCACCAGTTCTGTCAATTGTTCAATTTTCTTACAAAGAGACTTCATCTTTCATACCATAGAAAATTGGAACTTTGCGTAATCCCATCTGTCAACACCATCTTTGATAGTTTGGGATGATTCACCATTAAAATTGGAACTCTGTCCAGTGCTCCAACTAATCATGTTGACCTCTTCTTCTTTGTGTTGAGGAAGAGGGTTGTCTTGCACATGAGGTTGATCTGGTTTGGTAACCACGATATCACCGTTGTCTATTAAATCTTGGATCTTATGTTTTAAGGCCCAATAATCTTGAGTATCATGTCCAGGTGCCCCGACATGATAAGAACACTTCCGAGTAGCATTGAAACCCCTCCCATTAGGGTTGGCTGGTGGAAAAAGATGCATGATTTTCTTCTGAGTAGTCAGAAGAGCAAGAATATTCTCGAGCGAGTCCCCTAAGGGTGTGAACAGTCGAGGGTACTTTACATCTCCACCTTTAGGCAATGGAGGGTTTGAAGGTTGTGCTTGGAAAGGGGAGTAATTTCTCCTCTGTGTAGGCATGTTCTAAATGCCTTTTTGACCTTATAGTATCAAGGAAACATCCTCTTCTTTCTTTTTATGGACCTCCGGGGGTTGTTTCCATAAGATCCAGACTGGTTGTGTTCATCAACTACTTTTAGAGCGACTAGGTCTTGAATCTTTCCTGACTTCAACCCCATCTCAGCCATCTCTCCGTGCTTGATCATTTCAGAAAATGGTTTGCCAATACCAGCTAAGACTCTTTCATAGAAAGGAGCTTCTTGTATGTCTATAAAAGTTATGACCATTTTTGACTCTATACTGAGTGAGGAAGGCGTGAGCTAGCTCTTCCCAGCTATGGATCTTTGAGTTGTCTAATCTGGTATACCATGAATGGGCTTCTCCAGTTAGACTCTTTTGGAACAGCTGCATTTTGAGCTTCTCATTTTCCACATAAGATCCAAGTTCTCCAATGAACACCTTCAAATGTGTATAAGGATCCCATAATCAGTCATACTTTTCAAAGTCAGGTGTTTTAAATTTCTCTGGATAATGAATACCAGGGAATATGCAAAGGTCGGGATATGAAACACTTCCATGTGTTCCAATCCCTTTGAGATCACGAATAGTTTCTTCCATTTGAAGGACTTTCTTTCTGATATCACCGGTGTCTGGATCTCCTTTGAGATGGGTGTTTTCAGGGTCTTTGTTGGTCGTATCCAACTGAGGTTCTGGATTTGTTTTATCCAACCCTTATTTTCCTCCGTGTAGAGGATTCTGGATATGTTGGCATCTTTGAGCCCTGAGTAGACTGATGCAATTCTTAAAGCAGAATAGCCAAATCTGTAATTTGTTTACTCAATTCGTCAAATTCATCTCGAGAAACAGCATTAGACTGGTTATAAGAAGACATGATTGGATGTAGGCTCGTGGCCTTTTTGGATTTTGAGCGGGTGTGACAACCTGGAAAATCGGATTGTCCAGAATTTAAGAGTTAAAGAATTAGTTATTAATAAAATGAATTTTATTAATACTATTCTGTGGTATGTGTTTATTAATCGTTCTATAACCTAGAATGATTATTAATCATGAGGATTCTGGTTACGAGCTAGACTGAACGAGTAGGAATTTTCAAGACGAAAATGAAAATTTTCCGGGAACAAAAATATTTCTGGAGAAAAAGACGAAATAAGCACTATTCACCCGGCGAAATCCTAAGGGTTAGGGTTTTAATAACCTAAGTCATTCTGAGAGTTCAGTATGTCGAAATGACATTCTGTTGAAAGATTTGACGATAATATATCGTGAAATGTTAAGTGAGCTGATAAAAGTTTTTCTCAAAAAACGTGCAGAAATCGAATAAAATAAAAATGACAAAAAGTACTGTTATGTACTTTTCACTCGTTTAGCTACGTTAGGGTAAAATGTGAAGAAAAACGCTTAATGTCGAAAAGTGTTTTTCAGTTTTTCGGAAATCTGAAGAATACGTAATATTTAATCGGTAAAGGAAAAACAAAATATCCAAAATATTTGGATTAGAAATCGCATTTTTAAAAGCTGTCGGACCAATTTCATGAGAGCGGAAGCACGAAGCTTCAAGGAAGCTACTTAAGGAGGTGGAAGCGACCACTTGGCCACCAAGTAAACTTGGTGGCTAAGTTTGGAATAGTAAGGAGGTTAGGGGTGAAAAGACCAAAATGCCCCTAGCCTTGGTATCCTATAAATAGGAAGCTCATTTCATTATTTTGGGATTTTGAAAAATCCTACAACTTTGAGAGATAGAGAGAGAGGGTCGGCTGGGAGAGGAAGAGGAAGAGAATGAGGAAAAGCTTGCCCGAGTGCACACTTTGTCCGACGGAATGAGATTAAAGGATGTACGGTAATCTGAACCCTAGTTTCTTCTTATTTTCTTTAAGTTTCATATGTTCAAAAACATAACTTAATGAAGATAAGAAGTAGATGAAGTTAAGAATGATTTCATGTGGTTGAATTCATGAGAAAACGAAGAAATAAGAATTAGGAATTTAGTTTATAAATTTCTTAAGGAAGTATAAGATTCGTAAGGATTTTGAGCGATCCGAATGAATCTTATGAATGAGTAGGTCAAATGAGTAAGGAATGATGTTCTATAACATCAAATTCCAAGAAAAGTAAAATTGTAATCCAAAATATCGATTAAAATGAAGAACACGTGAAGAACGCGAAGAATGTTGTTGATGGACAAATTTAAAACCACCGTAGGATAATTGTTGTTGATGGATAAGTTTAAAACCATCGCGTATAAGTTAGTTGCTTATTGCTTGGTTAGGAACGTTAGGGAACGTTCATGAAGAACGGATTAAGAATTGAGCTATAAAGAAGTTATGGCAAAATTTTTGTAAAAGAAGAATGAGAATTAGAAAGTTTGTAAATGAACCCGAACATGTAGGGTTTTATAAGAATGTAAGAGAACGTAGAAATCACGAGTCATGGACTTAAGAACCAACGAATTCCGAGTTCGGATGAACGTATTACGGACGAACGAACGAAGAACGTTAAAAACATAAAATGAACGAAGGGCGAAGATTAAGCCAATTGAATGGCATGTTAACGGATTCAGAATTAATTTCTATCTGAGGGTAATCGAAGTACGTAAGATAAGGAAGAAAATGGCTTTGGAACGACCTCGTCCTGAGTTATAACGAATAAGATATGAGATTTCAAAGTCAGAGTCTCAAGCTTGTAAAAGACTTAGAAAAATTTTTCTAGGTTTCATGCTTGGCGTCTTAAGTGTGAGATCGTTCCTTAGGGGCCATGGCCATGTGCACGAGCTCGACCCATTAGCTATCTTGCTAAGCTAAGTTGTGTATGCGTGAAAAAAAGAGAAGGAGTATGGCGCGCATGGCTTCGGTCTGAACAATACCCATAAATGAGATTTTAACTGCTCAATTTCTCGGGGGATGTGCAAGAAAGAAATATGAACATATAATTCAACTAATTTAACATTTAAACAAGTGTATTAAACCTTTGATGAAGGTTGAATGAAAAGATTAATCGAGATTAAAAGATAAAGCATGTAGACGCGGATTACGAAACCAATGTCCGGGAACCGTAGTCACAATGAAATGAACGTGTGGAATTGCTAATTATGATTCCTTAAACGTTGATTGACTAGGGTAATGAATAACATTTCGATGTTATGTCATGGTCATGAGAGATGAATGTAAAGCATTTAGACGCTATGAACGCAACGTTGTTGCGATGAACGATCGGTCTTAGCATACATCGAACCGTATGGCTTTGACAATAGGAAAGAATAATGAACATGGGGTTCAGGTGATGAGTAATGAATGAAAGTGTATTAAAGCCTTGGATGAAGGTTAAATAGAATTAAGAGACAAGTAACGTAAATGTTGAATACGTAAACAATCCTCGTGAATCGTATTCACGTTGGGCGAATGTTCTAAGTATACATTGGTTGTATGACTTAGATGTTGACAGGAGTAGTAAGTAAGATATGAATTATCAAGAAAGCCGTAGCGAACGGTAATAAGATTAATGAAAGCCGAACGTGAGTCGGATGAGAATGTTAGAATGAAATGTAAGCGTTAAATACTTTAACCAACGTGAAGGTTGAGTGTACGTGAATATTAAACGGGTAAAACCTACACTCCGTGTATGGTTTGACCATAAGGTAATGAGGATCAATGATTAAACCTGTGAGCGATGAAGAAGCTGAATTAAAGACATGTACGTATAACGTAATGAAGTCGAGTTAATGTTTATAACTTGGATGACGTTCTGAGTCGAATGAACCGGATGTTGTGAGATAAGAATAAGGTAACATAAAATGCTTAACGCTATATATGCGTAGAATGAATATTGAATGATCGTTCTGAGTATACAAAAGACTGTATGACTTAGACGATGATGAATGAATCCTGAGGTATGGCATTTAGTTTCCAGAAAGCCATAAGGAATAAGAATTGACTTAACGAACAATATAGTTTAATAGTTCGGGTAAGTTAAGATGAATTTAGGTTCTAGTACAATCGTAAATTTTGATGGTTGACATATGGGAATTTGGGCTAAACAATTCCTTGAGAGAGAGCGAAGGTATATACAAAAGCTGAAAGCCGATCTAACTCAATTTGTTATGGGCGGTTGTAGATGAGGCGAGAACTTGTTTGTTGGTTGTTTATGGAAACCACTCGAGTACCATATGGACTACTAGCGCGAGAGACGACGATGTTCTTTGAGTCCTAGGAGAGTTATAAGAAGAAGATAAGAATGTAAATCATCAAAGATGATGAACGTATTAAGTAAGACATCTTCGTATGTCATGAAGCCGATGAACCGGTAAAGGAAGTTAGTCGCGTAAACTTAGTTTATAAGAATGTGAACCCTAAGAAGTAAAGTAAAGTAAACCAATGCGTAAGTCAAGTATATGACTAATTGGTATATGTGTTATTTCCTTATGTTCTACATAGGAATTGGAATGAGCATTTCAGCGTAAACTATAAGCTGTAGCTGTGCGTAAGGCAAGTTTCCTAACTTCATTCATATTTTAAATGAATGCTAGTTTCTAAAATTTCTCAGATGTTGAACTTGAGAAGTTCTGTCTATGTGCGAATGTGTGATATTTGTACAAGGTGGTAGAATGTATAAGGCCTTGTGCCACAATGTGAACACTTTGGTGTTTCTATGATATGAACTATTATATGATTGAACTGGTCAATATGAGCATGTTCTGTTTATACATGAACCGTTATTGATAAGTCTGGGCTATTGATTCTAGCCAGACGGAATGTGTATGAAAGAGAGTAGAGAATGAAAGTATTTTAAAGTGAATGTGACTAATGTTTTAAAATGATAGGAATCGAGATTATTCCTATTATTCAAGCTTCTTCATAACCTTTGTTCGGTTATTGAAGTCTAAAAAGAATGTTTAAATTCTTGAAGTTGTTTGTTTAACTGCTATGACTTGCTGAGCAATTGAATGCTCACACTTGCTTTAAATAAAAACATTTTCAGCGAACGATGTTAGAAAGAACTTAAGGATCCCGGAAAGATCAAGATGATCGATATCCAGAAGAAGTGTCATTCATTATATGAATGTGCACGAAGATCAAACGAAGACTTGTAATATAGAATGATAGAATTAAACTATAGAATAGTTTAATGAACGATTATGTATCCTTGGTGGCGGATAAAAGTCACTTGTACAAGATGTAAAGAATAATGTAATTATCATTATTTGGAATGAAAGAGGTTTAAAGGTTTTAGAACTTGGGATTTGAGGATGTATGTTGTTATATTTAGCTATATAATGATGTATGTTTGGAAGAAGATGGGATCGTGACGTACGGAATCCGGATGTGAAAATACACCGGAATTCGGGGCGTTACAGGTTGGTATCAGAGCTGATACGTTATAAATCTTAGGTATGAGTACCTAAGACTATAATCCTAGAGAAAAGGATAAGAGGATCACCACGTGATCATAGTAAATCGTAGTAACAGGTGAGATGTTAAACGATGAATGATTTTTAGCCAATGCTATGAATGAGTGGTACTACGAAGTAGTATAGGAAGAAGAACTCAGATTGAGTTGTAAAGGATAGTATACGAATTAAAGAAAATTTGTATTAAGTAAAGAGAAAGTTAGAAGTTATAAGATTTCAATTGAGGACTCACGTGATAGCTGAGTTGTATGAATCTTTGTATGGGCAGAGGTTTGTGCTTGGTGTAACAACCACTCAGTTTATTACAATGATAATCATTGGAATTGGTCGCGCTGTCAAGATGTATGTGACGAGAAGGTGAATCTTTTCTCATGTATATACTTGATAGGTAGAGAACGATAAGGTAGGTGGGAGTTCTTGAAACTCATACTTATGGTAAGTTAAATGACTCATAATTATATGGTATTTTTTGAACTTCTCAAAGGAATGGGCGCCTATGGTCCATGCAGGATAGTTCTTAAGCTCATATTATTGTGGAAAGTTCTGAACTCATAATGTGTGGTAAGTTGATGGACTGTACTAAGGTATAGGAATGTTTAGACTGAAAACGAGTTATTTTCAGTAGACTTAGCATTGAAGGTGCTAGAGAATATTAAGTATTGTCACAAGTAAGACAATAAAGGAAGATGGAGAATAGGATATTCCAAGTTAGCTAGCTATGCTAGATTTCGAAGTTTCTTGAAATCATTCTAATGTGCGCGTTTTGAAAATGAAAGAATTGGTTTAATTTTTGGAACCAATGGATTTTAAAAGAACTATTCTTGATATGTCTATGCTAGTTGCTTCGGCTAGACAGAAATTGATTTGAAATATCAAAATGAATTTTATATCATCAGTGCATTTGATGCAAAGATGGTAAAAGGATGGATTTATTAATGCAACTGAACCTAGTGTTGGAAGTGATCTTAGGATCAACAACCCGCTATGGTATGATGTATAATGACGAAGTCCTCAACGTACTGTAAAAAGTGCGGTATCATGACGTCATGGAATGTTTTGATATATTGTGAAAGAATTTAAAAAAGTAGTCGATGTTAAGCGAGTTGACTAGACGAATGATTCAAGTTGATGTCCAATTTATTGGCATGGTCTAAGCTAGTTGATTTGGATAAGACAAATGGTATGTCATTATTAAAGAAAATCGAGCTTTCTTTGATGAGCTATGCCGAACCAAATAAGCTAGTTGATTTGGATAAGACAAACGTGAAGGAAAATGCTTAATGTCAAAAAGTGTTTTTCAGTTTTTGCAGAAATCCTAAGAATACGTAATATTTAATTGGTAAAGGAAAGACGAAATATCCAAAAATATTTGGATTCCGAGAATCACAGTTTTTAAAACTGTCGGACGAATTCCACAAGACGGAAGCACGAATCTTCCAAGGGAAGCTACTTAAGGAGGTGGGGCGGCCACTTGGCCACCAAGTAAACTTGGTGGCTAAGTTTGGAATAGTAAGGAGGTTAGGGGTGAAAAGACCAAAATGCCCCTAGCCTTGGTATTCTATAAATAGGAAGCTCATTTCATTATTTTGGGATTTTGAAAAATCCTACAACTTTGAGAGATAGAGAGAGAGGGTCGGCTGGGAGAGGAAGAGGAAGAGAATGAGGAAAAGCTTGCCCGAGTGCACACTTTATCCGACGGAACGAGATTAAAGGATATACGGTAATCCGAACCCTAGTTTCTTCTCATTTTCTTTAAGTTTAATATGTTCAAAAACATAACTTAATGAAGATAAGAAGTAGATGAAGTTAAGAATGATTTTATGTTGTTGAATTCATGAGAAAACGAAGAAATAAGAATTAGGAATTTAGTTTATAAATTTCTTAAGGAAGTATAAGATTCGTAAGGATTTTGAGCGATCCGAATGAATCTTATGAATGAGTAGGTCAAATGAGTAAGGAATGATGTTCTATAACATCAAATTCCCAGAAAAGTAAAATTGTAATCCACAATATCGATTAAAAACGAAGAACATGCTAACAACGCGAAGAATGTTGTTAATGGGAAAATTTAAAACCACCGTAGGATAATTGTTGTTGATGGACAAGTTTAAAAACATCGCGTATAAGTTAGTTTCTTATTGCTTGGTTAGGAACGTTAGAAACGTTCATGAAGAAAGGATTAAGAATTGAGCTATAACGAAGTTATGGCAAAATTTTTGTAAAAGAAGAATGAGAATTAGAAAGTTAGTAAATGAACCCGAACGTGTAGGGTTTCATAAGAATGTATGAGAACGTAGAAATCTTGAGTCATGGACTCAAGAACGAACGAATTCCGAGTTCGGATGACCGAATTACGGACGAAAGAACGAAGAACGTTAAAAATATAAAACGAAAGAAGGGCAAAGATTAAGCCAATTGAATGGCATGTTAATGGATTCAGAATGAAGTTCTGTCTGAGGGTAATTGATGTACATAAGATAAGGAAGAAAATGGCTTTGGAATGACCTCGTTTCGAGTTATAACGAATAAGATATGAGATTTCAAAGTCAGCATCTCAAGCTTGTAAAAGACTTAGAAAATTTTTTCTAGGTTTCATGCTTGGCGCCGCATCTTGAAGTCGTGCCTTGGGGGCCGTGACACAGAAGCGCCTTGAGCTCAGAACCATTAGCTACTACTTTCGATGGCACACAGCAAACACGAAAAGAAAAGAAGGGCATGGCACTTGCATGGCGCCAAGGCAGGCATACCCGAAATGAGATTTTAACTGCTCAATTTCTCGGGGGATATGTAAGAAAGAAATATGAACATATAATTCAACTATTTTAACACTTAAACAAGTGTATTAAACCTTTGATGAAGGTTGAATGAAAAGATTAATCGAGATTAAAAGATAAAGCATGTAGACGCGGATTACGGAACCAATGTCTGGGAACCGTAGTCATAATGAAATGAACGTGTGGAATTGCTAATTGTGATTCCTTAAACGTTGATTGACTAGGGTAATGAATAACATTTCGATGTTATGTCATGGTCATGAGAGATGAATGTAAAGCGTTTAGACGCTGTGAACGCAATATTGTTGCGATGAACAATCGGTCTTAGCATACATCGAACCGTATGGCTTTGACAATAGGAAAGAATAATGAACATGGGGTTCAGGTGACGAGTAATGAATGAAAGTGTATTAAAACCATGGATGAAGGTTAAATAGAATTAAGAGGCAAGTAACGTAAATGTTGAATACGTAATCGATCCTCGTGAATCGTATTCACGTTGGGCGAATGTTCTAAGTATACATTGGTTGCATGACTTAGATGTTGACGGGAGTAGTAAGTAAGATATGAATTATCAAGAAAGCCGTAGCGAACGGTAATAAGATTAATGAAAGCCGAACGTGAATTGGATGAGAATGTTCGAATGAAATGTAAGCATTAAATACTTTAACCGACATGAATGTTGAGTGTACGTGAGTATTAAACGGGTAAAACCTATACTCCATCTATGGTTTGACCGTAAGGTAATGAGGATCAATGATTAAACCTGTGAACGATGAAGAAGCTAAATTAAAGACAAGTATGTATAACGTAATGAAGCCGAGTTAATGTTTATAACTTGGATGAAGTTCTGAGTCGAATGAACTGGACGTTGTGAGATAAGAATAAGGTAACGTAAAATGCTTAACGCTATATATGCGTAGAATGAATATTGAACGATCGTTCTGAGTATACAAAAGACTGTATGACTTAGACGATGATGAATGTATCCTGAGGTATGGCATTTAGTTTCCAGAAATCCATAAGGAATAAGAATTGACTTAACGAACAATATAGTTTAATAGTTTGGGTAAGTTAAGATGAATTTAGGTTCTAGTACAATCGTAAAATTTGATGGTTGACATATGGGAGATGGGCTAAACAATTCCTTCAGAGAGCGAAGGTATATACAAAACTGGCAACCGATTTAACTCACTGTTATGGGCAGTATAGATGAGACGGGAACTTGTTTGTTGGTTGTTTGTGGGAAACCACTCAGAGTACCATATGGACTACTAGCAGAGACACGATGTGTGCTGAGTCCTAGGAGAGTTATAAGAAGAAGATAAGAATGTAAATCATCAAATATGATGAACGTATTAAGTAAGACATCTTCGTATGTCATGAAGCCGATGAACCGGTAAAGGAAGTTAGTCGCGTAAACTTTGTTTATAAGAACGTGAACCCAAAGAAGTAAAGTAAAGTAAACCAATGCGTAAGTCAAGTATATGACTAATTGGTATATGTGTTATTTCTTTATGTGCTACACAGGAATTGGAATGAGCATTTCAGCGTAAACTATAAGTCATTGTGGTATGCGTAAAGGCAAGTTTCCTAACTTCATTCATATTTTAAATGAATGCTAGTTTCTAAAACTTCTCAGATGTTGAAGTTGAGAAGTTTTGTCTATGTGCGAATGTGTGATATTTGTACAAGGTGGTAGAATGTATGAGGCCTTGTGCCACAATGTGAACACTTTGGTGTTTCTATGATATGAACTATTATATGATTGAACTGGTCAATATGAGCATGTTCTGTTTATACATGAACCATTATTGATAAGTCTGGGCTATTGATTCTAGCCAGACGGAATGTGTATGAAAGAGAGTAGAGACTGAAAGTATTTCAAAGTGAATGTGACTAATGTTTTAAAATGATAGGAATCGAGATTATTCCTATTATTCAAGCTGCTTCATAACCTTTGTTCGGTTATTGAAGTCTGAAAAGAATGTTTAAATTCTTGAAGTTGTTTGTTTAACTGCTATGACATGCTGAGCAATTGAATGCTCACACTTGCTTTAAATAAAAATATTTTCAGCGAACGATGTTAGAAAGAACTTAAGGATCCCGGAAAGATCAAGATGATCGATATCCAAAAGAAGTGTCATTCATTATATGAATGTGCACGAAGATCAAACGAAGACTTGTAATATAGAATGATAGAATTAAACTATAGAATAGTTTAATGAACGATTATGTATCCTTGGTGGTGGATAAAAGTCACTTGTACAAGATGTAAAGGATAATGTAATTATCATTATTTGGAATGAAAGAGGTTTTAAGGTTTTAGAACTTGGGATTTGAGGATGTATCTTGTTATATTTAGCTATATAATGATGTATGTTTGGAAGAAGATGGGATCGTGACGTACGGAATCTGGATGTGAAAATAGACCGAATTTCGGGGCGTTACAACGGGTAACAAGCCCAATTGTTTCCCTACAAAAGACTTATGTAGTTTAGTCTTAGGGATAATGTAAATGCTATCATAATGTGTCCATTTTAAAAATATCATTCTGCAAAACCAGGTGTTATTTGATAGCATATCATGTATGCACAAATATTCTTCATATTTTCCATTACATAAAGATGAACATGGAATAAAATTACAAGTAAATGCTTTTACAAGTAATTAAAAGTGGAAAGTATGAAGAGACTTTCCTCCGCGTTTGGTTTATCAGAGGTTGACCTATATTAGGGTTACTCTCGCGGCTTTTTGTCATGAAGGTCCCTAAATCATCGCAATTTACTTGACGGGAAGTTAATCCGATCTTTCAACTGGAGCAAATCTGGGTGGTACCTTTCCTGAGCCTCGTTTGAATTAGTCTCCCTACGAGTCCAGTAATCAAACACCGACAGGATAGCCTATTGGTGGAGGAACCACACAACACACATTCACATACAACATGTCTCACCATTTTTGAAAATGATGACATGTGCGAAGCACTAATATCACAGATAGATATATTGCAGTGCAGTAAGTAAAATGCATTCGCACACATTCATCATAAATGTAAATGCAACATTCACACATAAGAATATAACAGTTTTGAAAAGCTTGTAGTAGCGGCTTAAGCCCTCTTACTGGAGTCCCCAACAGAGTCGCCACCTGTCGACATCGGAATTTTTATTTGTCCCTTTTTATTTCTTATTTTTGGTGTTATCATGTTATGTGAGATTTGTCTGAAAAAATAAGTGAAAAAGGTTCGACATGTATAATGTCGACGATTTGACTGTAAGAGTCTCCAGTTGGTGTTTTTAACTGGTTGCACTAACACAACCGAGAAAAGGTTTGCACATTGACCCAATGATGTGACACTGCTAAACGGGTCTATGAAACTAAGATTCATTTGGGTTCGGGGGTTTGATTATGCGGAGGGAAGGTGTTAGGCACCCCCTGACATCCGTGTTGTCACGGTAACCGCTACTTTTCAAGAAACTATTATATGAATGTGTGTGTGTGTGTGGATCAATGTGCAATTTATTTGGAAGTAGTGCGAGGCCTCGTTCGCACCTATATACAAAGGGTTTGAATTTATATGAAAAATTCAATTTTAAACATGATATAGCAGTGAAGTTTTGTAAAAGAGGTTTTTCAAACCCTGTGCTCAATAGTAATTGAGACCTTTTCATACTTCCATTTTATTATAAAATGTTCAGTTTGTTTACTTTTATTTTCAAGATGCGAAGCATCTTCGAGAAAATAATATACAGCAGTGTCGAACTCCTAATGGGCATGACAACCATCTAAGGAAATTCGGACACCGTAAATAATGTACAAGTCGCTTACATGACTTAAAATGTCCAAAGACGAGAACCAAATCTAGATTCATGAGAGATCAATCATGATCACATGATTCTAGGCTCACATGATGCCATAATTTATATGAAAAGCAGTTAGCAGTTATATATATAAAAGCTGAATATATATATATATATATATATATATATATAAACATGATCAACCACCACGAAGCACTTCCACGGGGGATCAAAAATGTAAATATATAAAAGCAAAGAAATATATATATATATGGACATGATCAACCACCACGAAGCACCTCTATGGGGATCGAAATGTAAATAAAGTAATAATGCGATCAACCGCCACTTAAGTAAACTCAAAAGTGGGTTGAATGTAAAGAAAGCGATAGAACGATAACATACACGAAGTAAACTCTAAAGGAGACGGAAAGTAAATAAAGCGAAGAAAAGGCCACGAAGTAAACTCTGCACCTAACGAAATGTAAATATATATATATATATATATATATATATATATATATATATAAATGTAAACTTTTTTCCTAAATGTTCACAACTTAGACCTTTATTACTAGTGGTAAATGGGTATAGTAAATATATAAATGGTAAACCTAAAATGATTTTGTCAGTAAGATTGCGAACTAAGACAAATGAGGTCTTAAAACACATGCTATCTTGACAAATATGTATATATATATATATATATATATATATATGAACTGTTGTCGAACTTTGTTCGATGAGCCTGAGTTCTTATATATATATATATATATATATATATATATATATATATATATAAGAAATAAATTCTTTGGATGTAAAATTGTGGCTTATCGAATGAGTCTCGACAATAGCAGATTCATATATATATATATAATTTGATAATTATATTATAATTTATTATGCATGAGGTTTTGAATAAATTCATGAATAATGTGAGTAATTCACTTAATTTAAATAACGAATTAATATAATTGTTTTAATAAAATGAGAAGGTAATATATTTCATGAAAATGTACTTTGTTAATGTATTACGATAGTGAATTTCAGTAAATAGTAAAATATTTATTAAATGGAATAAATATTTTAGTTGAAATATTTATGGAATACAATAAATATTCAATGGAAATTATTATGGAATAATTTATTTAAGTATGATGATATTTAATAAATTGATGTTAAATAATTTTATAATTTGTGCGTATTTTATTACACTAATGTGTTAGTGATGTCCAAATTTAATTAAATAATTAAATTAGAGGGCTAGTGATTTGTTAAATAAAGTTGGAATTATATTGATAAAGTATTTAAATTAAATAAAGTGTGACGATTGTGTACTATATAATAAGGAAGTTATAAAAATAAATAGGAATGAATTTTATTTGAGTAAGCCAAACAAAGCCTTGTGGCTGTTGGTTTTATAACTGATAAGTTTATTACGTGGGTGTAACTCCTAATTGCAATAAGGGTGGTTTTACGTTATTTGAAAAGGCAGAGAGAAGGAGAGAAATAGAGAGAGTTCAGAGAAAATTGAGAAAGAGAATAAATTCTCTAAGGAATTAAGAAGGTTTTTGAGAATCAAGAAGGAAGAAGAAGATTAATAAAGAGAAATCAGATAATCTTCATCATCTAATCAAGGGCACGTGAAGTGCAGATAGCTGTAAGCTATTAAACTATTATTGGTAAACAACGATCAAGGCATGTGAACTTGATGATGAACTGTTTTAAATTTTCATTGCAAATAGCATGATGTGTTATATATATGTTGAAAGTATGAAACATTAAAGTCAATTTATGACTACGTGGATTGAGTAATGAATGCTGATTGAGTAAGGAACTCAATCTTTATACTTGTTATATAAAATGCAGCATGTATGTTATGTTAGTCCAATGTTTATGAGATATATGTTTATGTTGAGCATGTTATTATGTGCTACGTGATGCATGAAAACTGTTAGATTTTGTTGGGCTGTCAAGCTAAACCTTGCAAATAGCCACTTTTGTAGGTTAAAGATTCAAGGTAAAGTTATATGCTACTTGAAAGACATGAATCGGATGTGATACTTGAAGATTTATACACTTTGGCTGAATTATTATTATTTGAACCATGTTTAGGGTTCTGAATAATGTATGATGTTTAATAGATGTTGAGTTATAAAGTTTAAGTTTTGTTTGTTGTATGAAAGGGTATTGAACCTGGATGTAAGTTTTGTTTATTAAATCTGATAAGGTGAATAATAAACTAAGTATGGTTCAAAGGTAGGTAAAGATAAAGATTTTGAGAAATGTACTTGATAAATCACAATGATTATGTAATGATAAACTATAAAGTTTGAGTTATCTGATATGTAAAGGTTATCGGATTGACATATGAGATTCTATATAATAACAGTGATGAAGCGAATCATAAAATAAGATTGATTCAAAGACATGTAGATGATAAAGGTTTTGATTTAGGGAATTAAAGTAAGAAGATTGAATTTTTTTAATTATTCCACATTTTATTAAGCTTAACATCGAATAATGATGTTAAATCAGAAGTTAGACGTATTATTAACGACCGAAGTAGATAGTTGAATTGTATGAATTTTGGGTTCGTTACAAAAGTTTTCAAGAAAAACATGATATAATAGAACTAAGGTACATGAGTACTACATGAGGTAGGTTCTGAACTTGAAAAGATGTTAACATGACTTAGTTACTTATGATAAGAGTTTTTAAAATTGATTTATATGTGAGTATTGTATCATTCATGATAAAGTGATTTCAAAGGCAACCTTGACATATTTTCAAATTTTGTTGCAATATATTTGAGTATTTAGATTCAAAAGGCTTAAGATGTCATGTTATGTCTAATATGTCCCTAGACATGATTCGTATGTATTGAACATAATGATAACTAAGCCAAACATGAGTTTGAAGCATGTTTCAAAGTGCTAAACAATGTTAGATATGAACACTTTAAGCATGTGTATTAACAGATTGTGTGATCTCTCTATGTGGACATATAGCCAAGTTATAAAACATGGTAACTACATGATCTTGTTATGCCTTAATACCATGTAAGTTGTAAGTTAAAACTTGTAAAAGTAAACTCAAGAATGGTCATATGCTTATGTGAGAATCTCTAGCATGTTTGTATATTAAAGTATAAGTGCATTGGTGTGTTAGAGTTGGATAGAAATAGGAAGTGCAAAGCTCAACCTCAGGTGCAGCCGAGGAACAGGAAGCGATTCTTGCAGTCCACTAAGCCTAAACAAAGGCCTTAATCGCTCCATACTGCAATCGGTTAGTAATTTGTTTGTGGTCTGAAGTTAAAAGCATGCTTTTATGGTTACTTTAACTTGTATTATATGACCAATATGATATGTAATGTGTTAAGAAGCATGCTAGGTGATAGAGATGAATGTTGATGAGAAATTATGACTTTCAAACGTTGAGTCTAAAATAAGGTTTACAAGCTATAAAGCATTGATTTAAAAAATACGTTGTTTGACTTGTGGTGGTATACAATCTGATTTGTGCTATGACAATGTAGGATATGTGATGAAGTATGTGTGAAGATTACAACTAAGTTGGATGTTTAAGTGTATGTTTGAACTTATAAATATCAGTTTATGTAACTAATGAAAATCATATACGTGTAAATATATTATGTTAGGATTCAAAAGAGGGTATTAAGCTTTACTTTGGTAAACCACGCTTGAGGCAAGTACTCAAACCTTACTCTTTATTAAGCATTATTGAACTTGTGCAATTATTGATCGTACAAGTAGAATTTTGAAGAAAACATATTTCGTAATGAAATTTCAAACTTTGATTCGAACGATAGTTGTTTATATATATATATATATATATATATATATATATATATATATATATTGTGAATGAAATTTGTCTCGACCATTGATTCAAATTATACTATTGATAATTAATCAAAAGCTATCCAAACCAAATTAACTTGGTGTGGATTCTTATAACTGAGAAGAACAACCCTCTTAGTAGGGGAATTATATATTGTCGGGGAACCAACGTGCGCACTTGAGAGAGACTAAATATTATGCATAACATAGGGTACTTTAGGGTGATCACCTGTTGTACTCATTTTGTAAAATTATCAATAGTATCACTATTAATTCTAGGAGAAGTTCATAGTCCTTAGTGACTGCTCAATATTCATTACTTTAAAATCTTGAATTGATAAATCTTTAAATATTATTGATATTTCTGTCCATAGCGACCATTGTTGATGATCGTTGATACTTCTTACTATCTTGAACTATTATTATTAATATACCCTTGAGGAATTGAAAACTATATGGAATATGCTTTTTGCTATATTACTTGCTGGGCAAAATTGTTGCTCATCCTTGCTTTCCCTAAAACTTTCAATGAAGGCAGAACGTGGTGAACCTTCTGGTAAGGACAAGGGTAAAGAAAAGGCTTTGGAGTAGTTATTTATATGATGCTAGTGATGTATTATTATTTGGTTATAGAAGAACTTATTAAGCTATGTTTAAGCTAAGTAGTACTATATTATATATCAGTTATGACCAGACGGTGTTTAATTATGGTTAAGTTATGTAAGAGATGTTTAAGTTAAGAACCCTTGGGACAAGAATAGTTATGTTATATCAATGTACTTTATTCTATTATTCCGCTTTTAGAGATGTTGATTTATTATTAGAGTTAGTACGTGGTAACCAAATTTGAGACAAGTGTGGTCTGAATTTTGGGGTGTTACAGGTTGGTATTAAAGATGTAGTTATAAACCTTAAGAGCGAGAGTTCTTAGATTATAACTTAGGAGAACTTAGAAGATAGAGGAGACTCATGTGGAGTTTCCTAGGGAAAGACTTAGGGTGTTATGAAATATAATTTCATTATATACAATGAACTTATGTTTATTTAACATTCTGATGGAGTTGTTGTTTTTGTTGTCTTATGTTGGTGAATGTAGGATGACTAATATGGGAGGACCTAGCCGAGTGGTAGAGGAGGAGCCACGTGGTATTTGAGGCACCATAAATAGTGAAGCCTATATCAGCAGTGGCCAGTATTGATGACAATGACGAGGAGGAGGATATGGAGCCATTACCCGAGGAGTCTGATCCGGAGGACGAGCCCATAGAGGAGGAGCCTGAGCCTATGGAGGACTCTGACGAGGCTACTTTTGAGGATCAGATGTTGGGGGAGTATAAGGAGAAGATTTTGGAGTTAGGATGTAGAGTGGAGGAGTTAGAGGCTGAGGCTAGGGAGAGGGAGTCTGAGTTCAAAAAATTGAGGGACGAGGACCATCAGAGGAAATTAGTGATGCAGGAGATGGAGGTGGAGATTGCTCACCGTAAGAAGGTAGGGATCTATTGGGGACTTTATTTCACCGATCGGTGGGTAGGAACGTAGAATTGGCAGGGAAGCTGGAGGAAATGGAGCAGAGAGTTTTGAGTGAGAGGACGGAGAAGGAGGCTCTCCGTACTCAGTTAGAGATAAAGGTGATTGATGGGATTCACTTCGAGAAGAAGTGGGAGGAAGCCAATAATAGGGCAAATGATCTAGAGGATGAGGTGCGATGCAAGAGAAGGAAGATGAACAAGATGGGCTATGATCTACGCATGGCCATGGAGAGGTTGATTAATGGGGTAAATCACTACCCAGTTGAGCAAGGACAGACCCGGTATACCATAAGCCGAGATATGGTGTTGCACATCACTTAGAAGGAATACTAGAGAACTGTGGAGCGAGAGATGTTAGATTGAGTCTAGGGAGAAAAGTTTAGTAGTTGTAGTATTTTATTTATGTGTTATTTAAAGTTTAGTAGTTGTAGTATTTTATTTTGTAGTTTAGTAGGCACGACCGATCCGATCATGGCTCAGGCATGGATCAAAGAAATGGAGAAGGCTTTCACCATCGCTCGTGTGGGCGAAGATCAGAAGACGGCATTTGCAACCTACATGATGAAAGGTGAAGCAAACTACTGGTGGGAGGCAAATCAGCAGAGAGCATGAGAAGGGATAGTAACTTGGGAGAGGTTTAAGACTTTGTTCTTCGAGAATTATTTCCTAAAGAGCATGAAAAATAAGATGGAGGTAAAGTTTTTAGAACATAAACAAGGAGATATGACAGTAGCGCAATACGCGACTAAGTTCAATGAACTAGCCCGGTTTACTGAACACCAGGTGGTAGACGAATAGAGGAAAGCTAGGCGTTTTGAACAAGGACTAAAGCCTTAGTTATTTAACAAGGTATTGGTTCTTTAGATTAATTCTTTTACAACATTATTGGAGAGGCTATTATTACAGAAGGAGGAAACGAAGCTTTAAGTTTGTATAACAAAGAGAAGAAGGGAAAGAGCACCGGTGGAGAGAACCGAGGAATAAGCAGCGATGATGGTAGCAACTTGGGAAAAAGGAAGTGGGAGAACAATAAAAGCAATAAGAATCCCAACAATCAAGTGGGGAAATTTCGAGGAGAATTTAAGAAGGTGTAAGGATGCCCAAAGTGTGGAAGGTATCACCAGGGCGAATGTTGGAAAGGGCATAGTGTATGTTACAACTATGGCCAAGAGGGACATTATGCTCCAAATTGCCCAAAGCCGAAAAAGATCAAAGGTTGTTTGGCTTGTGGTTCGATGGACCATCTGATCAAAGACTGCATGAAGAAAGGAAGTAGCGGAGGAAGTGGCCAACAAGGAGGGAGTGGCAAACATGTGATTGGAGGACCGATGCCATCCAACTGTCCAACTTCCAGAATGTTTAACATGACCGTCCAGGATGCGGTAGCTGCAAAGGATATTATGTCAGGTATCATCCCGATCAATGATATAAATGCCTATGTATTGTTTGATTCAGGTCCCACCTCTTCTTTTGTATCCGAGGAATTTGCTAATCGACTTAATTTACCCCAAGAACAATTAGGAAATCCCTTGAACATAGAAGTTGCAAATAAGGAAGGAATCACTGTAGGGTATATTTACCGAAATTTTCGTGTAAATATTAGAGGTCATTAACTACGTGTAGACCTGATCCCGATAAGATTAGGAGAGTTTGAGATAATATCGGGAACGGATTGGTTGTATAACCATGCCACAGTAATTGATTAAAAGAATAAAAGTGTGAACCTTCAGACTATGAATAATTCTAAGGTAGTGTTTTATGGTAGCTCATCGCTTAAGCAATCATGTTATCTTATAATTCTAAGGTAGTGAGAATTTGTTAAATAATGTTTTTATTATAATGGTTGAATACAAATTATAATTTTACTGATAATGTTAATTTTATTTCTTAAGGAATTAAAGGTACATAATCTAGTTTATATTTCTAGTTTATGTGTTCTTGAGTTTCTTTTAAAATTGGAATTTTGGTTAATGAATTTGTCGGTTACGATGTTATATATGTTATTATATATTTATAATTTGATAATGGTCAACTAGAAATAAATTTTCAGAAATCAAATTTATGTATTTATACTAAAGAAGAAGAATTTGGGTTTTGATTGTAATGTGTGTTTTGGTGTACTTTGGGACTAAAGTTGATGATGAATTCGTGATGAAAACTTTAAATTAATGGATGATTGTTGTTCTCCTCTATAAAACGAAAACAACATAACTTGAACGGATCGACTTGGTTAAGAAATAAATTCGTGATGAATGAATACACTTAGCATGTTGAAAATAGGAAAAATTAGTGTAGACACTCGAAATTTTCTGCACACCTGTTACTAACATTGTAGGAGGGCTGTAACGACCCAAAAATTCGGATCGTCCAGAATTTAAGTTTAAAGAATTAGTTATTAATAAAATGAATATTTATTAATAATATTATGTGTTATGTGTTTATTAATCGTTCTAGAACCTAGGATGATTATTAGTCGGGAGGATTCTGGCTACGAGCTAGACTGAACGAATAATAATTTTCAAGATAAAAATGAAAATTTTTCGGGAACAAAAATATTTCCAGGGAAAAAGACGAAATAGGCACTATTCACTCGACGAAACCTAAGGGTTAGGCTTTGAATAACCTAAGCATTTCCGAGAGTTCGGTATGTCAAAATGACATTCCGTCAAAAGATTTGACGATAATATATCTTAAAAAGTTAAGTGAGCCGATAAAAGTTTTTCTCAAAAAACGTGTAGAAATCGGACAAAATAAAAATGATGAAAAGTACTGTTATGTACTTTTCATTCATTTAGCTACGTTAGGGTAAAACGTGAAGGAAAACGCTTAACGCCAAAAAGTGTTTTTCAGTTCTTCAGACATTCGAAGAATACATAAAAGTTAATTGGTAAAGGAAAGACGAAATATCCAAAAATATTTGGATTCCGAGAATTGCGATTTTTTAAAAGCTGCTTTTATGAAACTTCGAAGATTTAAACCACGAAACTTACAGGCTAGGTTTCGTGAATAGTAAGGAGGTTAACTAAGGAGGTGGAAATAGTAAACTTAAGTGTTAAGTAAACTTAAGAGTTAAGCAAACTTAAAGGCTAAGTAGACTTAAGTGTTAAGTAAATTTAAGAAGTAAGTTAACTTAGTCCTTAAGCCATGAATAGTAAAGCGGTTAAGGGGGGCGAAATGACTATTTTTCCCTAGCTTTAGATTTTCTATAAATAGGAAGCTAACTTTCTTTTAATTAAGATTTTGAGAATCCTACACTTTGAAAGAGAGAGAGAGGGCGTTCGGATGGGAGGATGGGAAGGAGAAGGAAGCAGAAAAGTTCGCTTAGGAGAAACCTTTGCCTGACGGAAAGAGATTAAATGAGAACGGTAATTCGAAACCTAGTCTTTTATAAATCTTCTTTAAATTTTTATGTTTCAAAACATAACTTAATGAGAATAAGAAGTAGATGATGTTAGGGATGATTTCATATGGTTGAAATCGTAAAGAAATGAAGAAATAAGAATTAAAAGTTTAGTTTATAAATTTCTTAAGGAAGTATAAGATTCATAATGAATTAGAACTATTCCAGTGGATTATATCAATAAGTAGGTGTAATAAGTAAGGAATGATGTTCTATAACATCAAATTCCAATAAAAAGTGAAATCATAATCCAAAATATCGATTAAAATGAAAAATGAACGAAGAACATACGAAGAACACAAAGAACGTTGTTAATGGACAAATTTAAAACCATCGTAGGATAATTGTTGTTGATGGATAAGTTTAAAACCATTACGTATAAGTTAGATGCATATTGCTTGGTTAGAAACGGTAGAAACGTTCATTAAGAACGGATTAAAACTTAGCTATAACGAAGTTATGGCGAAAATTTTGTAAAAGACAAACAAGAATTTGAAAGTTAGTAAATGAACCCGAACGTGTAGGGTTTCATAAGAATGTAAGAGAATGTAGAAAACGTGATTCGTGGATTAAAGAATTACCGAATTCCGAGTTCGGATGACCGAATTATGGGCGAACAAATAAAGAGCGTTAAAAACGTAAAATGAACGAAGGGTGAAGATCAAGCCAATCGAATGGCACGCTAACGGATTCAGAATGAAGTTCTATCTGGGGGGTATTGAAGTACGTAAGATAAGGAAGTGAATGGATTTGGAACAACCTCATTCCGAGTTATGACAAATAAGTTATGGAAGCGGGAAGTAAGCGTGTCAGAACGATCAAAGACTTAGAGAAATTTTCTAGGGTTAGGGCTTGGCGTCGCGGCGCCAACCATGCCTTGTAAGGTGGTATTACGCAACGCTAGACCGTGGGAGCCGGTATCAGTAAACTTGTGCCACGCACACGAGAGATAAAAAAGCAGAGGAAATACAGCATATAGTGTAGGGAAAAAGCCAGAGAAGAGCTTTTAACTGCACAACTCTTGGGGGAAACGTATCGGAAGATAAAGAACATAATAGTCAACTAATGTAACACTTAATCAAGTAATTTAAACCTTAAATGAAGGTTTAATGGGATGATTAAATGAGATTAGAAGACAAAGAATTTAAATGCGAGTTACATAACCGATGTCCGGGGACCGTAGTCGCAATGAACGAATGTGAGGGATTGCTAGGGTTGTGATTCCTTAGAAGTTAAGCAATGAGGGTAATGAATAACATTTCGATGTTATGTCATGATAGTGAGAGATAAGTGTGAAGCGTATAGACACTGTGTACGCAACACTGTTATGATAAACGAGTGGTCTTAGCATACAACGAACGGTATGTCATGGACAATAAGAATGACTAATGAACATGGGGTTCAAGTAAGGGATAACGAAAGTATTAAGTAAGATACGAATGGTATTAAGAAAGTTGTAATGAACGGTAATAAGATTAATGAAAGCCGAAGGTGAGTCGTATAAGAATGAATCCCGAGGTATGACATTTAGTTGCCAAAAAGCCGTAAGGAATAAGAAATTAACTTAATGAATGTCATAATTAATGTTTAAGATAAGTTACGATAAGTTTAGGTTGTGGTGCAATCATAACCTTTGATGGTTGACATATGGGAGCTGGGCTAAACAATTCCTTCAGAGAGCAAAGGTATATACAAAACTGGCAACCGATCTAACTCATTGTTATGGGCAGTGTAGATGAGACGGGAACTTGTTTGTTGGTTGTTTGTGGGAAACCACTCAGAGTACCATATGGACTACTAGCAGAGAAACGATGTGTGCTGAGTCCTAGAGAAGTTATAAGAAGAAGATAAAAATGTAAAACATCAAAGATGATGAACGTCTAAATAAGATAACTCCGTATGTCGTGAAGCCATAGAACGGTAATGAAAGCGGTCGCGTAAACTTAGGTTACAAGAACGCGAACCCTAAGAAGTAAAGTTAAGCAAATCAATGCATAAGTCAAATATATATGACTAATTAGTGTATGTGTTGTTTTTCTTATGTGCTACATAGGAACTGGAATGAGCGCTTCAACAGTAAGTCAGAGTATGTATGTATCGCAAGTTCCTAACTTCATTCATATTTCAAATGAATGCTAGTTTCTTAAACTTCTCAGATGTTAAACTTGAGAAGTTCTGTCTTTGTGCTAATGTGCGATATTTGTGTAAAGTGGTACAACATATGAGGCCTTGTGCCATATGTGAACACTTCAGTGTTTCTATGAGATGAACTGTTCTGTGATTTAATTGTTCAATAAGAGAATGCTCTGTTCATACATGATCCGTTATTGTTAAGTCTGTGCTAATGATTTTAGCCAGACAGAATGTGTATGAAAAAAGGTAGAAGAATAAAAGTATTGTAAAATTAAAGTGAATATTATTTTAAAATGATGGGAATCGAGATTATTCCTATTATTCAAGCTGCTTCATAACCTTTGTTCGGTTATTGAAGTCCTAAAGTAATGTTTAAATTCTTGAATATGTTTGTTAAACTGTTATGACTTGCTGGGCAATTGAATGCTCACACTTGCTTTAAATGAAAAACATTTTTAGTAAATGATGTTAGAAGAACTTAAGGATCCCGTAAAGATCAAGCTGATGATATCCAGATGAAGTGTCATTCAGAATGTGGATGGGCGAGAAGATCAAACGAAGATTTGTAATATAAAATAAGTTAAATGAACTTTAGAATAGTTTAATGACCGGTGATGTATCCTTGGTGACGGATAAAAGTCACTCTTGTAAAAGATAAAGGATAAAGTAATTATCGTTATTTGTAATGAAAGGAGTTATAAGGTTTTAGAACCTGGGAATTTAGAATGTATATTATTATATTTTAGTATATAATGATGTATGTTTGGAAGAAGATGGGATCGTGATGTACAGAATCTGGGTGTGAAGATAGACCGAATTTTGGGGCGTTACAGATTGGTATCAGAACTGATAGGTTATAAATCTTAGGTAAGAGTATCTACGACTATAATCGTAGAGATAGGGATAAGAAGATCACCACGTGATCATAGTGAATCGTGGTAACAGATGAGCTGTTAAACGATGAATGATTTATAGTACTACGAAGTATTACGGGAAGAAGAACTCAGATTGAGTTGTAAAGGATAGCATATAAATTAAAGAAAATTTGTATTTAGTAAAGAGAGATTTAGAAGTTGTAAAAATTTTAATTGAGGACTCATGAGATAGCTAAGTTGTACGAACCTTTGTTATGGACAGAGGTTTGTGCTTAGTGTAATAACTGCTTAGCTTATTACATTGATAATCATTGGAATCGGTCGTGCTGTCAAGATGTATATGATGAAAAGGTGAATCTTTTCACATGTATATACTTGATAGGTAGAGAATGATAAGGTAGGTGCGAGTTCTTGAAATTCATACTTATTGTACGTTCGTGACTCATAATGATATGGTAGGTTTTTGAACTTCTTAGGGAATGGACGCTTATGGTCTGTCTGGGATGGTTCTTAAACTCGTATTATTGTGCAAAGTTCCTGAACTCATAATGTGTCGTAAGTTGATGGAATATACTAAGGTATAAGAATGTGTAGGCTGAAAACAAGTTATTTTTAGTAGGCTTAGTATTGAATGTGCTAGAGAAGATTAAGTATTATCGCAGTAAGACAATGAAGAAAGATGGAGAATAGGATATTCCAAGTCATCTAGCTATGCTAGATTTCGAAGTTTATTGAAATCGTGCTTATGTGTTCGCATTTTGGAAATGAAAGAATTGGTTCAACTTTTGGAACCAACAGATTTTTAAAAGAACTATTATTGGTATGTCTATGCTAATTGCTTCGGCTAGACAGAAATTGATTTGAAATATCAAAATGAATTTTATATCATCATTGCAATTGATGCAAAGATGGTAAAAGGATGGAGTTATTAATGCAATTGAACCTAGTGTTGGATGTGATCTTAGGATCAACAACCCGCTATGGTATAATGTATAATGATGAAGTCACAAACTGACGAAGTCCTCAACGTACTATGAAAAGTATGGTATCATAACATCATAAAACGTTTTGATGTATTGCAAAAAGAATTTACAGAAGTAGTTGATGTCAATTGAGTTGAGTAGATGAATGTTTCATGCTGATATCCAATTTATTGTTATGGTCTAAGCTACTTGATTTAACTAGACAAATGGTATGTCATGTTTAAAATAAAATCGAGCTTTCTTTGAAGATGTTGTGTCAAACCAAATTGTTTTGGTGCAGAATCTAATGATTAAGTCTGAGGTGAACATATCCCGAAATGGGGTATACTATGGGTAAGAGGTAGTTTGCTTTCTTTGTGATTGTAAACTGACCGTGGAAGAAAGGTTACATCGTTATGCTATTAAACCTAGTAAGAGTTCATGGTTGATTTGACCCCTCAACAAAAGTATGCAATGTTTTAAAGGAATTCTTTTATTCCTTGTTGTTCATTCTACTTCTTTGAAGATAAGTTGAGAAGAGGGGTAGGCTAAAATTTCGAGGACGAAATTCTGTGAAGAAGGGGTGAATGTGAGGACCCAGGTATGGGTGTGGTTTTAAGAAATTTCGTGGATGGAATTTTTATAAGAGGGGAAGAGTGTAACGACCCGGAAATTCGGATCATCCAAAATTTAAGTTTAAAGAATTAGTTATTAATAAAATGAATTTTTATTAATAATATTATGTGCTATATGTTTATTAATCGTTCTAGAACCTAGGATGATTATAAGTCGGGAGGATTCTGGCTACGAGCTAGACTGAACGAGTAATAATTTTCAAGACAAAAAAAAAATTTCGAGAACAAAAATATTTATGGGGAAAAAGACGAAATAGGCACTATTCACCCGACGAAACCTAAGGGTTAGGGTTTGAATAACCTAAGCCTTTCCGAGAGTTCGGTAAGTCGAAATAACATTCTGTCGAAAGATTTAACGATAATATATCTTGAAAATTTAAGTAAGCCGATAAAAGTTTTTCTCGAAAAACGTGCAGAAATCGGACAAAATAAAAATGATAAAAAAGTACTGTTATGTACTTTTCATTTATTTAGCTACGTTAGGGTAAAACGTGAAGGAAAACGCTTAACGCCAAAAAGTGTTTTTCAGTTTTTTAGAAATCCGAAGAATACGTAAAAGTTAATTGGTAAAGGAAAGACGAAATATCCAAAAATATTTGGATTTTGAGAATTGCAGTTTTTAAAACTTTCGGACGAAACCCAAAAGACGGAACCACGAAACTTACAGGCTAAGTTTCGTGAATAGTAAAGAGGTTAACTAAGGAGGTGGAAATAATAAACTTAAGTGTTAAGTAAACATAAAGGCTAAGTAGACTTAAGTGTAAAGTAAACTTAAGAAGTAAGTTAACTTAGTCCTTAAGCAATGAATAGTAAGGCGGTTAAGGGGGGAGAAATGACTATTTTACCCTAGCTTTAGATTTTCTATAAATAGGAAGCTAACTTTCTTTTAATTGAGATTTTGAGAATCATACACTTTGAAAGAGATAGAGAGAGAGGGAGTTCGGATGGGAGGATGGGAAGGAGAAGGAAGCAGAAAAGTTCACTCGGGAGCAACCTTTGTCTGACGGAATAAGATTAAATGAGAACGGTAATTTGAAACCTAGTCTTTTATAAATTTTCTTTAAGTTTTTATGTTTAAAAACATAACTTAATGAGAATAAGAAGTGGATGATGTTAGGTATGATTTTATATGGTTGAAATCGTAAGGAAATGAAGAAATAAGAATTAAAAGTTTAGTTTATAAATTTCTTAAAGAAGTATAAGATTCGTAATGAATTAGAACAATCCGAGTGGATTATATCAATAAGTAGGTGTAATAAGTAAGGAAGGATGTTCTATAACATCAAATTCCAATAAAAAGTGAAATCATAATCCAAAATATCGATTAAAATGACGAACGAACGAAGACCACGAAGAACATACGAAGAACACGAAGAACGTTGTTGATGAACAAATTTAAAACCATCGTAGGATAATTTTTGTTGATGGACAAGTTTAAAACCATTGCATATAAGTTAGATGCATATTTCTTGGTTAAGAACGGTAGAAACGTTCATTAAAAACGGATTAAAACTTAGCTATAACAAAGTTATGGCGAAAATTTCATAAAAGACAAACGAGAATTAAAAAGTTAGTAAATGAACTCGAACGTGTAGGGTTTCATAAGAATGTACGAGAATGTAGAAAACGTGAGTCATGGATTCAAGAATGAACAAATTCTGAGTTCGGATGACCGAATTACGGACGACCAAATAAAGAGCGTTAAAAATGTAAAATGAACGAAGGTTGAAGATCAAGCCAATCGAATGGCACGCTAATGGATTAATAACGAAGTTCTGTCTAGGGGTTATTGAAGCACGTAAGATAAGGAAGAGAATGTCTTTAGAATGACCTCGTTCCGAGTTATGACGAATAAGTTGTGGAAGCGGGAAGTAAGCGTCTCAAAACAATCAAAGACTTAGAGAAATTTTCGAGGGTTAGGGCTTGGCGCCGTGGCGCCAGCCATGCCTTATAAGGTGGCACTGTAGCACCAGACCAGGGAGCCGGGTACTACAAACTTGCGTCGCGGTGTGAGAGATAAAGGGAGAGTGGCACCGCAGCGCCAGTGTAGGGAAAAAGCCAGAGAAGAGCTTTTAACTACACAACTCTTGGGGGAAACGTATGGGAAAATAAAGAACATAATGTTCAACTAATTTAACACTTAAGAAAGTAATTCAAATCTTAAATAAAGGTTGAACAGAAAGATTAACCGAGATTAAAAGACAAAGAATTTAAACGCGAGTTACATAACCGATGTCCGGGGATCGTAGTCGCAATGAACGAACATGAGGGATTGTTAGGGTTGTGATTCCTTAGATGTTGAGCGACAAGGGTAATGAATAACATTTCGATGTTATGTCATGATAGTGAGAGATAAGTATGAAGCGTATAAACACTGTGTACACAAAGCTGTTGCGATAAACGAGCAGTTTTAGCATACAATGAACGGTATGGCTTGGACAATAAGAATGACTAATGAACATGGGGTTCAAGTAAGGGATACCGAAAATATTAAGTAAGATACGAATGGTATTAAGAAAGCCGTAATGAATGGTAATAAGATTAATGAAAGCCGAAGGTGAGTCGTATAAGAATGAATCCCGAGGTATGACATTTAGTTGCCAGAAAGCCGTAAGGAATAAGAAATTAACTTCACGAACATTATAATTAATGGTTAAGATAAGTTATGATAAGTATAGGTTGTGGTGCAATCGTAACCTTTGATGGTTGACATATGGGAGCTGGGATAAATAATTCCTTCAGAGAGCGAAGGTATATACAAAACTGGGAACCGATCTAACTCATTGTTATGGGCAGTGTAGATGAGACGGAAACTTGTTTATTGGTTGTTTGTGGAAAACCACTCAGAGTACCATATGAACTACTAGCAGAGAAACGATGTGTGCTGAGTCCTAGAGAAGTTATAAGAAGAAGATAAAAATGTAAAACATCAAAGCTGATGAACGTATAAATAAGACATCTCCGTATGTCATGAAGCCGTAGAACGGTAATGAAAGTGGTCGCGTAAACTTAGGTTACAAGAACGCGAACCCTAAGAAGTAAAGTTAAGCAAATCAATCCATAAGTCAAATATATATGACTAATTAGTGTATGTGTTGTTTTTCTTATGTGCTACATAGGAACTGGAATGAGCAGTTCAGCTTAAGCTGTAGCTGTGCATAAGGCAAGTTTCCTAACTTCAATTCATATTTCAAATGAATGCTAGTTTCTTAAACTTCTCAGATGTTGAACTTGAGAAGTTCTGTCTATGTGCTAATGTGCGATATTTGTGTAAAGTGGTAGAACATATGAGGCCTTGTGCCATAATGTGAACACTTCGGTGTTTCTATGAGATGAACTGTTTTGTGATTTAACTGTTCAATAAGAGAATGCTCTGTTAAGTGTGTGCTAATGATTCTAGCCAGACATGTGTATGAAAAAGGTAGAAGAATAAAAGTATTTTAAAATTAAAGTGAATATTGTTTTAAATTGATAGGAATAGAGATTATTCCAATTATTCAAGTTGCTTCATAACCTTTATTCAGTTATTGAAGTCCTAAAAGAATGTTTAAATTCTTGAAGATGTTTGTTAAAATGTTATGACTTGCTGGGCAATTGAATGTTCACACTTGCTTTAAATGAAAAATATTTTTAGCAAACGATGTTAGAAGAACTTAAGGATCTCATAAAGATCAAGATGACGGTATCCAGATGAAGTGCCATTCAGAATGTGGATGAGCGAAAAGATCGAATAAAGATTTGTAATATAAAATAAGTTAAATGAACTTTAGAATAATTTAATGAACGGTGATGTATCCTTGGTGACGGATAAAAGTCACTCTTGTAAAAGATAAAGGATAATGTAATTATTATTATTTGTAATGAAAGGAGTTATAAGGTTTTAGAACCTGGTAATTTAGAATGTATATTGTTATATTTTAGTATATAATGATGTATGTTTGGAAGAAGATGGGATCGTGACATACGGAATTCGGGTGTGAAGATAGACCGAATTTCAGGGCGTTACAAAGGCAGATTCGTCTTTCGGAGATAACCCTAGAAGACAGCTCACATCCATTTCGAATACTACCGGAAGTTCAGTCTTAACCCCAGAACACACACCAGGAGTATCAATTTCAACCTCGGAGATAACCCCGAGTTTCGTCCATGGAGATAATCCCAAGGAATCCTATTGCAGTTCCGGCGATAACCCCAGAAATGCTTATTTTAAATGCATGTAATTAGCTTCAATCTCAGACCTCCTGCCGAGGCACTCATTCCAAAGACCCGGATATAAAACCAGAAATACAGGCACACTTATAGATGACCTTGCGGAATTCAAACACTTGCAGCAGTCCAATCTCAAATGTAACCTTGAGCAACGTCTGCTATCAGCTCAAACAGGAAACAACCCCGGTGAGGAGTCAAATCATCATCTTTCCACCTCAACCCCAGATGAAGTGCCATTCAGAATGTGGATGAGCGAAAAGATCGAAAAAAGATTTGTAATATAAAATAAGTTAAATGAACTTTAGAATAATTTAATGAACGGTGATGTATCCTTGGTGACGGATAAAAGTCACTCTTGTAAAAGATAAAGGATAATGTAATTATTATTATTTGTAATGAAAGGAGTTATAAGGTTTTAGAACCTGGTAATTTAGAATGTATATTGTTATATTTTAGTATATAATGATGTATGTTTGGAAGAAGATGGGATCGTGACATACGGAATTCGGGTGTGAAGATAGACCGAATTTCGGGGCGTTACAAAGGCAGATTCGTCTTTCGGAGATAACCCTAGAAGACAGCTCACATCCATTTCGAATACTACCGGAAGTTCAGTCTTAACCCCAGAACACACACCAGGAGTATCAATTTCAACCTCGGAGATAACCCCGAGTTTTGTCCTTGGAGATAATCCTAAGGAATCCTGTTGTAGTTCCGGCGATAACCCCAGAAATGCTTATTTTAAATGCATGCAATTAGCTTCAATCTCAGACCTCCTGTCGAGGCACTCATTCCAAAGACCCGGATATAAAACCAGAAATACAGGCACACTTACAGATGACCTTGCGGATTCAAACACTTGCAGCAGTCCAATCTCAGATGTAACCTTTAGCAACGTCTGCTATCAGCTCAAACAGGAAATAACCCCGGTGAGGAGTCAAATCATCATCTTTCCACCTCAACCCCAGCACGCCGTCTCAACATTTCATACATACATTTCTACACAACAATGTCCCATAAGAGCCAAGGAGTTCCAATCCCGAGTGACTATTACGCATGGCAGCACACCGGATATAATTTGAAGCTTGAAGACCATGGACATTGTCCCCTCTTCCTGACTTCGTACAACCTCTAATCCCATGTCATTGCATAACTCTCGACAAAAGCGGTCCAGAGAAGGTCTTGTACACCTCATTCGGATGCTCGGATTGAAGTTCTGCAAGTTCGAGCAGATATCACAGTACACGAGTGCACGTACTTCGAGATGGTGGGACCCACGGAGCCCGGGGCACCCCGGTCAGTCGCAGGTGCATCTGCGGCTGCTGCAGGTACCCTATGTCTCCCCCCTCTATAAATAGAGGGCTTGGTGTGGCCATTTGTAAGAGAAAAAAAGGCAAGGAAGCCCTGTCCAATTTTCTCTATAAACACCCCATATTGAGTGCTTTCTCATTTTAAACACCTGTTAGTTCACATATAGCTATATTTTACTGGCGGGAGCTGAGTGTTTATCCATCTAGAGTCATAGAATCCTGCTTTGGCAACCCACTGTAAGCCTTCTCACACTCTGTAAAGCCTTTCTCTTCATCTTTGCACACACTTTTCTTCACATTGAGAGTCGTGTTGTGTGTGTATGCCCGGACTTCAGTCTGTGGTTTTCATTTCTGTCTGTATATATATACTTATATATGTATATATTTATATATGGACTAACATTATCGAAGTTATGCCTCGATTGAGCCTGAACTTATGTGCAGAGCGTTTATTATATATATATATATATATATATATATATATATATATAAACTATTACAGACTTTTGTCTCGATGAGCCCGGATTTTACATCTAGAGCGTTTACTACTTTTATATATACATATATATATATATATATATATATATATATATATATATATATATATATATATATATATATATATGAACTATTGTTTAACTCTCGCCGATGAGCCCAGGATTTTATATCCTATGCGCTTATCGCTTATATATATATATATATATATATATATATATATATATATATATAGCGAAAAATCGTTGAAATGATAAACCGAGCCGGGATTGAGAAACTTCCCATGCGTTTTTTGCTTTTAAATATATATTTACATTTCTGTCAGGCCTGGAGTTTACTTCGAGGCCTTTTACTACATTATTTACATTTAGTCTTGCCTGGAGTTTACTTCGTTGCAGTTGATCATCTTTATTGCTTTCTTTACATTTAGTCCCGCCTAGAGTTTACTTCGTGGCAGTTGATCGTCTTTTATAGCTTTATTTACTTTTCTGATCCCCCATGGAGGTGCTTCGTGGTGGTTGATCATGTCCATATATATGTATTTACCGCTTTTATATATTTACATTTTCGATCCCCCATGGAGGTGCTTCGTGGTGGTTGATCATGTCTGTATATATATATTTACAGCTTTTATATATATAACTGCTTACTACTTTTCATATAAACTGCGGTATCATGTGAGCCTAGGAATTATGTGATCACATATTCAGTCTACTGAATCTAGATTCGGTTCACGTGATGGACATTTTTAGCTGTAAGCAGCCTGTACATTATTTACGGTGTCCGAATTTCCTTAGATGGCTTTCATTCCCATGAGGAGTTCGGCACTGCTGTATATTATTTTCCCGAAGATGCCTCGCATCTGGAAAATAAAAGCAATCAAGCCGAACATTTAATAATAAAATGGAAGTATGAAAAGGTCTCAATTACTATTGAGCATAGGATTTGAAAAACCTCTTTTTTACAAAACTTCACTACTATATCATGTTTAAAACTGAATTTTTCTACAAATTCAAACGTTTGTATATAGATGCGAACGAGGCCTCGCACTACTTCTAAATAATTGCACATTGATCCACACACACACACACACTTTCATATAACAGTTTCTTAAAAAGTGGCGATCACCGTGAGAACACGGATGTCGGGAGGTACCTAATACCTTCCCCCCGCATAATCAAACCCTCGAACCCAAATGAATCTCGGTTTCATAGACCCGTTTAGTAGTGTCACATCACTAGGTCAATGTGCAAACCTTTTCTTGGTTGCGTTGGTGCAACCAGTTAAAAACACCAACTGGCGACTCTTAAAGTCAAATCGTCGACATTACACATGTCGAACCCTTTCCACTTATTTTTTAAAACAAATCTCACATAACATGAGAACACCAAAAAACAAGTAACGAAAAGGGGCAAATTAAAATCCCGACGTCGACAGGTGGCGACTCTGCTGGGGACACCAGTAAGAGGGTTTAAGCCGCTACTACAAGCTTTTCAAAATTGTTATATGCTTGTGTGTGAATGTTGCATATACATTTATGATGAATGTGTACGAATGCATTTTACTCACTGCACTGCAATATATCTATCTGTGATATTAGTGCTTCACATATGTCATCATTTTCATAAACGGTGAGACACGTTATATGTGAATGTATGTTTTGTGGTTCCTCCATCAGGAGCCTATCCTGTCGGTGTTTGATTACTGGACTCGTAGGAAGACTAATTCCAACGAGGCTCAGGAAAGGTACCACCTAGATCCGCTCCAGTTGAAAGACCGGATTAACTTCCCGTCAATTAGATTGCGATGATCTGGGAACCTTCATGCCAAAAAACCGCAAGAGTAACCCTAAGATAGGTCAACCTCTGATAAACCAAACGTGGAGGAAAGTCTCTTCATGCTTTCCATTTTTTCAATTACTTGTAAAAACATTTACTTTTAATTTTATTCCATGTTTATCTTTATGTAATGGAAAATATGAAGAATATTTGTGCATACATGACATGCTATCAAATAACGCTCATTTTTGCAGGATGATATTTCTAAAATGGACACATTAAGATAGCATTTATATTATCCCTAAAACTAAACTACATAAGTCTTTTGTAGGGAAACAATTGGGCCTGTTACCCGCTCAAAATCCGAAAAGGCCATGAGCCTACAGCCAATCATGTCTTCTGATCAGTCTAATGCCGTTTTTCAAGAAGAATTTGAAGGATTAAGTAAACAAATTACAGATTTGGTTATTCTACTGAAAGAATTGCATCAGTCTACTCAGAGTACAAAGATGCCTACACATATAGAATCCTCTACACAAGGAGGGACACAAGGTTTGGATAAAACAAATCCAGAACATCAGTTGGATACGACCAATAAAGACCCTGAAAACACCCATATCAAAGGAGATCCAGACACCGGTGATATCAGGAAGAAGGTCCTTCAAATGGAGGAAACCATCCGTTCGCTAAAGGGGATTGGAACACACGGAAGTGTTTCATATGCTGACCTTTGAATATTCCCTGATGTTCATTATCCAGAGAAATTTAAAACCCCTGACTTTAAAAAGTATGATGGATTAGGCGATCCTTACACACATTTGAAGGTTTTCATTGGAGAACTTGGATCTTATACGGAAAATGAGAAGCTAAAAATGCAGCTGTTCAAAAAGAGTCTAATTGGAGAAGCCCGTTCATGGTATACCAGATTAGACAAATCAAAGATCTATAGCTAGGAAGAGTTAGCTCACGCCTTCCTTACTCAATATAGTTTTCAGTCTCAGATGGCTCCTGACCGGTATCAGATTACCAAGGTCAAGAAACAGTCCAACAAGTCTTTTAGAGAGTATGCTCAAAGGTGGAGGCGCCTTGCTGCTCAAGTTATTCCTTCTATGACAGAGTTAAAAATGATCATGACTTTAATAGACATACAAGAAGCTCCTTTCTATGAAAGAGTTTTAGCTGGTATTGGCAAACCATTTTTTGAAATGATCAAGCACGGAGAGATGGCTGAGATGGGATTGAAGTCCGATAAGATTCAAGACCTAGCCGCTCTTAAAGCTGTTGCTGAGCACATCCAATCCAAATCTTATGGAAACAACCCCTGGAGGGTCCATAAAAAGAAAGAGGAGGATGTTTCCTTGATACTACAAGGTCAGAAAGGCAGTCAGAACATGCCTATACAGAAGAGAAACTACTCCCCCTTTTTAAGCACAATCTTAAAACCCTCCATTGCCTAAAGGTGGAGAAGCAAAGCACCCTCGAACGTTCACACCCTAAGGGGACTCGCTCGAGAATATTCTTGCCCTTCTGACTACTAAGAAGAAAATCACACATCTTCTCCCACTAGCCAACCCTAATGGGAGGGGTTTCAATGCTACTCAGACGTGTGCTTATCATGTCGGGGCACCTGGACATGATACTCAATATTGTTGGGCCTTGAAACATAAGATCCAAGATTTAATAGACAACGGTGAGGTCGTGGTTACCAAACCAGATCAACCTCATGTGTAAGACAACCCTCTTCCTCAACACAAAGAAGAAGATGTCAACATGATTAGTTGGAGCGCTGGATAGAATTCCAATTTTAATGGTGAATCATCCCAAACCATCAAAGACGGTGTTGATAGATGGGATTACGCAAAGTTTCAATTTGCTTTGGAATGAAAGATGAAAGCTCTTTGTAAGAAAATTGAACAATTGGCAGAATTGGTGACTCATCAACATCAAGTAACACGCCAATTAATCAGCCAGGAGCATGCCTCTCTCCTTCCTTTTGTTATGAATGCTCCACCATCACCTTCAGAAAGCGAAGCTATGGAGGTTAAGGTTGCAAAGAGAGCAAATGCTAAAGCCCGTCAGGATTTTGCCAATTAAAGGGAATTTACGTACCTGGGCCAACCTATGGAGGAGATATTTCAGATGCTAATCAACGAAGGAATAATTACCTCCCTTCTACCTCCATTCAATCCCCGTTCAAGACGGTTTAACTCTGATGGAGTTTGTCAATATCATTCACATTCTCGCGGTCACAATATAGAAGAATGTTGGGCACTCTGCCACCTTATTCAGAATCTAATTGATAGCGGTGTCCTGCAACTGGCAGACGATGACATTATGCTACTCGAGAGTGGGAATACCTATCCTACCAAATGGAAGGGATTAGTAGCAGTTATATCCATTGAGGCTGATGAGACTGTCAAACTATTTCCCATACAAGCAATTCAACTCAATGGAGCTGACAATCCTTTGAAAGTGACTACACCAGAGCCAATTTCTTTACCCTTCAGACCACAGTATCCTGTTGTCAACTTATACAAAGTCCAATGGAATTATGGAGAAACTGAAGGATCCACGTCTCATACTACTGCTACAGTGTCAAAGGAAAATCCACTTTATCTTCCTCAGTGGGTTATGAAGCCCACCTTCAAAGCAAAGGGGAAGATTCCCATAAAGAAAATTGAAAAAATCCTCCGTACTATGGGCCATAATGAAGCCAAGGTGGTTCTAAGGTTAAGAGAAGTTCCACATCAGATATCAATACTGGACATGGTTTTCTCATCCGAGGATCATAGGAAGATCTTACTAAAGGTTTTGGAAGAAGCCTACTTGCCAAAATCAGTGGATGCGGAAAAATTTCAACATCTGGTTGATCACATTTTAAACAACAATGTGATATCCTTCACTGATGATGACATACCTCCTGAAGGGATCGGTCATTGCAAGCCATTACACATTGTAGTTTTGTCCTCCAGGTATATGTTAGTTGGAGTTTTGATAGATGGAGGTTCGTCTCTGAATATCTGTCCTTATACCACCTTGGTAAAGATGAACATCAATTTCAAATGGATCTGAAGTAGCCATACAGTTATTATAGCTTTTGATGGATCCCGACGAAATTCTGTCGGAGAGATTGAGCTGCCAATTGAGATTGGTCCAAACACATTCAATGTATCCACATGGCTGGAGTCGTCCCTTCTACACTACATCAACAACTCAAATACATTGTCAACAATAGCCTAGTCACTGTCAACGCTGAGCCGGAATGTCCTGAACAAGGAAATCTACCAATCATCAGCTTCAATTCAGAAGTTAGCCGGCTAGTTTTCATACTTTGGAGCGCCACTTCCCATACCCAAGAATTCTGCCGAGGTTATGTTGGCCACTCAAGAAATGATGTCATTGGGTCATCAGCCTGGACAAGGGCTTGGTAAAGATAAGCAGGGTATTAGGCACCCAATTCAAGTGTCCAGTCAAACTGGGACATCCGTACTAGACTATTCTGCCAGTTCCATTCACAGGAATCCTTATAAGCATAAGCAGATTCCTCAAGCTTCCGCCACACAACAATTTTCTCCACCTGCACCTCATGAGCTAATACAGTCTCCAATAAAGGTGTCAGCCCATGTTATGGCTATGCTGTTTCCAAAACCAGTACCATTCAAAGCAAAAAAGGTCCTGATTCCTAATCCCAAAGTGGAAGAAAGGGAGCGGAAACGTAAACATGACATCGCCTTGATGATGTCAGGCATATGCATCATTGTCTATGATGAACATACAAATAGATACACCCCAGACGATTATTGCCCAGATGTTATGGCTATCATTCGGGAAAAGGAGGACAATAGCAGCCCCTCCATCACTGCAGTCCATCAGGACTTTACCCTCGACAATTAGAGCAACACTCCATGCATTGGTTGACAAGGGTAAAACGGGCATAAATCCCTTTGCCATGTAGATAACTTTAATTGCTTACTTTTCTATACAGTATTAGCAGTTATTTTATCAGTACATGCTAACACTTTTGTATGATTAAACAGTTTCATATATTAAGTGAAAGAATATTTTGTTTCAGGACTCTGAATTTAGATGTGCCTGTACTTGCTGACAAGGTACCTTTTCTCCACAAGGACTGTAACTTTGATGAAAAGTTGGACTCAGAATTGATGGAAATCCAAGAGGACATTGAGACACCTCAGGAGATTAAGGAATGGGTCGCAGACAAACCTAAACCCAACCTTGATCAAACCACTTCTTTCAATCTTGGAACCTTAGAAAGCCCTGAGCTAATCTCGATTGGTTCAGACCTCACCCCAAACCAACGGAATGACATGGTTGTGTTATTAACCCAATTCCAGGATGTGTTTACATGGTCTTATGAAGACATGGTGGGTTTTTCCACTAACATTGTCCTTCATCGCCTTCCCATTAAGGATGGATTTAAGCCAGTCAGGTAGAAGCTCAAGCGATTGAAACCTGAGTGGAGTTTTAAGGTGAAAGAAGAAATTATGAAACAATTTCAAGCTGACATTATCATGGTGTCTACATATCCATAGTGGATATCCAACATTGTTCTCGTGCCTAAACCAGGAGGAAAGGTGCGAGTTTGCATGGAATACCGGGATCTGAACAAAGCTTGCCTTAAAGATAGCTTTCACGTGCCTTTTATCCACATTCTCATTGACAATACTGCTCAATACGGCATGTACTCCTTTACGAATTGCTTTGCGGGGGTACCATTAGATTATGGTCGTTGAGGAAGACCGTGAGAAAACTGCTTTCATCACACCTTGGGGAACCTTCTATTACAAACGGTTATCATTCGGCATCATCAATGCTGGGGCAACCTATCAGCGAGCCATGATGGCTTTTTTCCATGATTTAATGCACAAAGGGATAGAGATCTATGTGGATGACATCATTATCAAGTCCTGAAGGGAGGAAGACCACTTAGACCATCTCAAAAGCTCTTTAACAGGTTGTGTAAGTACAACTTGAAGTTGAATCTGGCCAAGTGCGCCTTTGGAGTTAAATCAGGCAAGTTACTAGGTTCATAGTCAGCCACAAAGGGATTGAGCTGGATCCTACCAAAATCCAGGCCATCAAGGAAATGCCCATTCCTCAGACAGAGAAGGAAATACGGGGATTTTTGGGAAGAATCAACTTCATTAGCGAAGTTCATTTCTCAACTCACGAAGAACTCAGAGCCCATCTTCAAATTGTTAAGGAAGAACTCCTCCATGAAATGGAACGATGAGTGTCAGAAAGCCTTCCTTACAATCAAAGAGCAACTGGTTAACGCTCCTATTTTGGTACCATCCAGGGATGATGTTCCCCTGTTCATGCACCTGTCCATCAATGACAACGCTATGGGGTTCATACTGGGGGAAAAAGACGATAGAGGCCAAGAACGAGATATCTATTACCTCAGCAAAAGATCCAGCAGTAGTGAACATAAGTACACTCTGATTGAGAAGACTTGTTGTGCTTTAGCATGGGCTTCCATGAGGTTACAACATTACCTCCATGGTCACACAACCCATCTCATATCCCGCGTGGATCCTCTCAAGTATGTGTTCAGTAAGCCCATACTGAATTGTCGGCTGTCAAGATGGCAGTTGATCCTACAACAATTTAACATCATCTACGTGACGCAAAAGTCAATCAAAGGTCAAGGAATTACGGATTAACTGGGCGCCGCACATGTAGGGGATTACAAACCCTTGGAAACATATTTCCCCGATGAAGGGGTAATGGCAGTTCAGCAACACCATCAGTACGATGCATGCCACACATGGAAAATGTATTTTGATGGAGCTGTTAACACAGAAGGTTCTGGAGATGGAGCAGTTCTAGTATCTAGTACGGGGGAGCAGTATCCTGTCGTCGTCAAATTACAGTTTGTCATCACCAACAACACAGCTGAGTATGATGGCTGTATCATGGGGCTAAAACTTTCCCGTTCAATTGGTAAATTAATTGGTAATCATGTATTAGCTGAGTATCAGGCGGTTAACTGTCTTTGGGGATTCTGAATTGGTAATTAAACAATCCACATGAATCTATCAAACCAAAGAACTATATTTGTTGCCTTACCATCGGCAAGTTCTACAGATGGCTTTAGAGTTCAAAGAAATCTCCTTTCTACACATTCCTCATAATAGGAATGACTTTACGGATGCATTAGAAACATTGGCCTCCTTAATTCACATACCTGACAAGGAAAACATACCAAACATCACATTTGCCCTGCAAAAGGCCCCAACTTATGGTAACTATGTTGGAGAAGTATCGGGTGAGATACCTCCCATCCACAACCCTTGGTATCATCACATCAAGGAGTATTTACGTGATGGATCTACAGCCGCTGAGGCAAGCCTGACTGAAAAGAGGCATTTCCATCGACTTGCTATGAAATTTTACCTGAGCGGAGATGCACTCTACAAAAGAGACGCAAGATTAGGTCTCCTCAGATGTCTTGAAAAGGACCAAGCTCAGAGGCTCATGGATGAGATCCATGGTGGAGTATGTGGCCCACATATGAGCAGACCCCTACTTGTTAAGAAAATCCTCAAAATAGGGCATTATTGGCTCACGCTCAAAGCTGACTGTGATGATCACGTCAAGAGGTGTTATCAATGCCAGATCCATAGGAATGTTATTCACGCCCCTCCAAGGGAACTCCACAATATGAGTTCACCACAGCCCTTCCAAATGTGGGGAATGGACGTGATCGGGCCCATCGAGCCCAAAGCCAGTAATGGACATCGGTTTATCTTCACCATGATTGACTACTTCACCAAGTGGGTAGAGGCAGCCTCCTTCCCCAGGGTTACCAAAGAAGTTATCATTGCTTTCATCAGAAATAATATCGTATGTCGATATGGACAACTAGAGGTCATTGTGTCAGACAATGCTAATAACCTCAACAACAAAATGATGGAGGAGTTATGCAGTAAATTTCACATCAAACACCTTAACTCCGTCATCTACCGTCTAAAGATAAATAGTGCTATTGAAGCGGCTAATAAAAACATCATGCAGATCATGCAGAAAATGTCCCCCAATCACAAAGGATGGCCTGCCTCTTGCCTCTGACTTTATTAGCCTACAGAACTTCAATGCGTATTTCCACTGGAGCAACCCCCTACTCATTAGCCTATGGGATGGAAGCAGTGCTCCTCATAGAGGAGGAAATGGAATCTTTTAGAGTGTTGATGGACACTCAATTGGATGAAGACCAATGGGTACAAGATAGGTATCACCAATTATCTCTAATAGACAAAAGGCGAACCACGACTATATTCCATGGTCAGTTATATCAGCAAAGGATCGCCAGATCCTACAATAGGAAAGTCCAAATACGACAGTTCAAATAACATAACTTGGTTTTGAAAAAGATCATTGAAAACCAAGATCAATATAAGGTAAACTTTGCTCCTAACTGGGAAGGCCCATTTGTTGTCAAGGAGGTATTGACAGGAGGTGCTCTCAGACTACAGGAAATGGATGGCGATGAATTTTCACAACTTATAAACTCGGACACCGTGAAATAGTAATATGTCTAAGGTTTCCATCAAGCAAACATCCTGGTTTTGATCATCAAATCACCAGTCGTTCCGATTTTCTAACCCTTTTTACATACTCTTCTGCCCCTCAAGGAAACATACACTTCAAACCAGCAACCTAGTTTCACCTCATTTCAAAATGTCTAAATAATTTCGGTTATCCTGAAGACGGGATTGGACCTTTCACACCTATAATTTATCCTGAAGACGGGATTAAACTTTTCTATGTTTGCAGTTTGTCCTAAAGACAGGATCAAATTTTTTCCACACCTGTAATTTATCCCAATCATGGGATCAAACTTTCATCTCCCCGCAGTATAGCCTGCACATGGGATTCATACGTCTCTTTGGCTGCAATTCGTCCTGAGGGGCAAACTAGGTCGACCTGATCTCCCTGATACCCGAGAGTACATAGGCAACCATATTCTATATGGCCCGGTCGCAATAAAAAAAATTAACAAAAACATTTCTACCCTTTCTCTGCAAAAACAAAAACAACAAAAACACGTCTACACCCTTCTTTCACATTCAGCGTTGAACCTCTTACACCAGGTTCGAACTACGCGGACCTGATCTCTTCTTCAATAGGAGTATGTAGGCAGCCATTTATGCTTCGGTCTAACCCCCTACCAAAACAAAAATACTTATCACACGGTACTGGGATCAAATTTTAATCCACCACATTTTATCGGCTTCAGACCAAAGGGATGGAATTACCCAACCTCTCCTCACCAATAGGAGATTCGGTGACCATCTAAGCTGCAGTTGTGCCTCAAAGAGCAACACCAATCCATAAGAGATGGAATTAACTAGGCTTCTCACAAATAGAAGTATTGGCGACCATCTGTGGTGCGGTCAATCTCAGAGAGGAAAAGCCACACTCCTCTCCACATTGCCACACAGAAACCAGTCCTAAGACACCAAAGATGGTAGGGATATATATAGATAAATGATCCATTCTGAAAGATCCTGCAATGTCTCAATGTCCACACATCAAGGATGAGTTCAGAATGCATCAAGATCAAAAAGCCCTGAAGAAACAGGCAAATATCAAGCAAGTATCAAGGCACAACTGAAAGGGAAGTAAATCAAAATATATTTTTCTGCCATATATAATATTATTTGATATATAAAATATGTGTTGTACATGAAAAAATGGCTAAGCTAGTCTATGCAGGAAAATGCAAGTCTATCTACGGATCTGTGTGTATGCGAACTATCAGATCTAACATAGCATCCTTCTCTGAAGAAGGAGGTAAAGCTGCAAGCTCCTGCCCAATGGTATCTACACGAGCTAGCAGATCTGATGCTAACTGCATGGTGGCATGATGTTCATCAATATATGCATTCATGTCGGCAAGGATGCCAGTCGTAAGGGATCTCACTGAAGTACTATCTGTGATGGCCACATCTAGAGCAGATAGGGAAGCATCCCGCTCCATAATCAATGCATCTCTGGCTGATCTAGCCTTGTCTCTCTCTAATAGAGTAGCGTCTCTCCCATCAAGAGTTGTCAACATCGAGGCCCTAGCCTGATCTCTCTCATATCATCAGATGTAGACTTTGATCTAAATACTGTGTTGAATGCTGAATGACAGTAGCACTCATAGTGGGAGAATCCATCACAAATGCTGGCAACCCAGTAGTCAAATCCTCCTCGATGGGAATATCAGCCTTCTCTGTAGGCCCCTCATCGTCGAAAACAGTCTCATACACTGTGGATACTACCACAGTCGATGCAGTCTCTGTCTCCATCCATGCAAAATACTCTACAGAACAACTCGAATGACTAATAGAAAACTCAGCTAGCTCTTGCTGATCCCAACAGGCATACAGCCTGGATCTGTCCTCTGCTGATAAGTGGCAAGAAGCAAAGCGCTGACTCGATGCACCCTCAAAAGAATGAAAATCCTGAAACTGGTCAAGCTGATACATCATGGCCAGTGGGTGGTAAGTGATCATGCCTCTCAAGCTAGCCAGAGGAAGATAATCCATGCCCGGAGCATGAGTTATGAAGCTATAGGTTGAGCTAAGCCTTGTACACGGCAATATAGCAAACGAACCTCCAATCCCTGCCAGGAAAGTTGACCAAGATGCAGCATCTATACACTCTACAGGCTGAAAGGAGTATGACATAGATATATCATGGGTGAAACAATACTCATGCCGTCTGAAAGTGCCAATCGGTCTCAAGTGTGACATAAACCATACGTACAGCATGACCGAACTGCCTGTGAACACTCCTACCGGATAAGTGAAGCAATATATAGCTGATCTTAAAGTCTCTGCAATGATCATCGGTATGATGGTGTGACCCTCCCTGAGAGCTCTCACTGCCATAATGACGCCAATGTCCAACTCATCCATGTATCGTGGCATGTAAACATACGATAGTACGCACAACAACAATACATCCACTCTGTCAAGATGCCAATGATCCTCCGGTGTGATGAAATCCCCAGAATGTCGTGTATAACTATTCTCAAAGCCAAATCTGTCAAACAGAAAACACTGGGATATAACTTGGCCAGATGTGATCTCATTCTGCACCACTCTACGCCTCAAGCCAGTGAGGGTCATGAACTGCCTACTCATGTCTCCGATCGTCATATGCACGTAAGGTCTTTCCAATGCCAGCATTGTCAAACGTGCATACTCCTCCAGAGTAGGAGTCAACTCCTGGGTCCCAAATCAGAAAACCTGCCTCTCCGATACCCAGTGCTCCAGCATACCATCCAGGAATCCTGTGGGAACCTAAAACATCAACAGGGTCATAGTATGCTGCAACAGATGATCTATAATCACCCTGTCTGATGTTGACATGCTATCATACCACAATCGCATACCAGATGTGAGACCCCGAATTTTATAAAATAAAAGTATTCAATTTTCTTATAATTATTCTATTTAGTAAATGGTTAAATTGATAAAAGGTTAAAGTTAAGGGTGATATGTGAAAATTTTTCAAAGTATGCAAGTTGTTATAAAATATTCTTTTTGTCGGGGAATATCCGTAGGACGACACAATCATTGGTGGACTCCACAACGGAAGTATTGTCGTAGTAAGAAAATGACATAATTATCTTTTTATAAAAATAACAGCGAAAGTGTTACCGTTAAAACTGTTGAACTACTCGGTAGTAAAAGTACAGTAATACGTGTGGTTGCATAGTAACACACGATATTGATTATTGATGCTTACATGGGAAGTCACTCGGTTATACTCAATTATTGTTACAGTAATTGTTGTATCATATCTCTCATATTATTGATTCAATTATTATCACAATATCATCTGCATAGTATGTTATATTATTAAATCAACAATTAAGACGAAAAAGTTATTCATATTATTATTTGCAATATTGACAATGTCTAGAAGTTCTATGAAGGAGATGTTTGGTCACCTAATTGCGGCCGCTACCAAAGAGAAAACCTTATCGGAAAGCCCCTCTTTCACGGAACGACACAGTTGTTAAATATTGTGAGTTATAATATTAATGATGAATGTTATTAAAAATTGAATTTGAGTTCGGAGTTGAATTTGGAGACGCGGACGTGATATTTAAGTCTGAAACGATGAAATTAGTAGAAATAGACTATAAACACAAAATTTGTCGGGGTTGACTTTTTGGTCAAAAAAGTCAACAATTGACTTTTTTGGAAAAAGTCAAACTTCAAATTTTCAAAAATGAAATTGTTGAGAAAAATATTTCCAATGTGTTGGGATTATTAGTGTTAGTGGAAATTGACATTTATTTCGATAGTAATTGATGTCTGGAAGTTATATTGACCAACCGGGTAATTAATTGAGTAAATGAGCAATTAATTGCTATTAATTCACATGATTATAACTATTTATTCACATGTGTGTACTATTGATTCATATTCTTGTACTATTATGGGAGTTGGTGCAAGATTGATAATACTTGCATGACTAAGTTAAAAATTGAGGTATAGATAGAGGTACTATACTGTAATTCGTATTTTCACATGATTATAACTATTGATTCACATGATTGAACTATTGATTCACATTATTTACTATTAGGGGAGGTGGTGCAAGTTTGATAATACTTGCAGGACTAAATTAAAAATGAAGAAAAAGAGGAAGGTATTATACTATAATATTTTGAACCCCAAAACGTGCAATTATCGAAACTATATTTTCCTATAAATAGAAGCTCATTCTTCCTTCATTTCTCACCAATTCACTAAAGCTATAGAGCAATTATTATAGAGAGAAATTATAAAGAGAAAGAAGAAGAGAAGTCTGCTACCTCACTATTCCAGTATCCAGTTTTCTTCTAAGGTAAGGGATATTGTTATTATAGTAAGGGGTATTATTGTTTCATATTCATAAAGAGAGTTATTTTCTTTCAATACTCGTAAGGGTTGTTATTCCATTCTTTATTATTCTGTTGGAATAACCTGCATGTGCGGTCTATCGTATGCCTGGTGAATTCTGTTGTTATTCCATTCATTATTATTCTATTGGAATATCCTGTCTGTGCCGATTACGCATGACCTGGTTCTATTCTTTATTATTTTGTTGGAATATCCTGTCTGCGCAGATTACGCATGACCTGGTTCGATTCTTTATTATTCTGTTGGGAATAACCTATTTGATCGGTCTATCGCATGCATGGTGAATTCTTCTATTATTCTGTTCTTTATTTTTCTATTGGAATAACCTATCTATGTGGATTACCACATGCATGGTGAATGATCCTTCATATTCATTTCTTATTAAGTTGTGGAAATAATCTGTCTACGTGGATTAACGCATGGCGGACGAAAATCCGTTTGCAGTTTCGTAATTTTTCTGACCCTCAAAAATTTTGTAAAAATTTGAAATGATAATTTGATGAGTTTTCTAGATTGTGTCAAAAAATGGCGATTTTTGGATGTATAGATTAGGAGTTATGAATTTTATGGGAAAATACTATTTTAAAAGTAAACCCTTATAACTCTTTGTGGTTAACTCCCAAATTGGTGAAATTTTTATTGGGAGTACATATATATAACAGGAGTATACCCTGTAAATTTTGAAATTTTTGGATAAAAGTACAATTTATGATAAATGTCTAAATATTCGGCAGTTTTGGCCATATGAAAAATAGTAAATGAATTTTAAAAATTCTGAGAAAAATATATGATCAATACGGGACTATATTCTGCTAAATCCCAGAAAAGAAATATTTTTGGGACTGATTTGGTATTTTTCATGAAAATGAACTAGTTACAAGTAAATGAATTAAATATGTTATGTGAAGTAACAAAATTGGAAAATAGGATTTTATGGCTTGGGAATCTTATATAAGGTATATGCAGATTTTTGATGAGGGATTTGATCATTGGTGATGAAATCTTATGAGTATGGCATTTTTGAATGATTAAATGCATTATTTGGTAAAGTGTAAACAATTAAAATAAATTGTTTATAAGTTTAAGAAGTGATTAAAATATTTTTATAATATTAATTATATTAGATTATAAGTTTATTAAGTGATTGATAATATTTGGATAAATTTAAAGTCTTTAATATTTATCCTTGTTTCCATTTGATTAATGCTTATATCATTGTCATCGTCCTCATACTTATATTGTGATGAAAGTCATCTTTGGCTTACATGCAAAGATGGACTGTTGATTATTGATTTTATAATTGTATATCTTTGGCATACGTGCAAAGATGGACTGTTGATTATTGGTTTTATAGTTGTATATCTTTGGCCTACATGCAAAGATGGACTGTTGATTATTAATTTTATAATTCTATATCTTTGGCTTACGTGCATTGATGGACAGTTGTTGGTATGATTATAACCAGGGATTATTCGGTATAATCATGACCATTGTTGAAAACACGACTATCCTTGGCCCGTAGTGCATAGATAATTTGTGGTCGTAATACTAGTGAATATCTTTGGCTGTAATTCAGGGATGATTCAATGATGTGGATTGTTTATTAAGCTGAGTCTCAAAGATAACATAATTATATACACTTTTAATTCGTAGAAGATAGTAGATATCATGCTCTACTTGACTCTTCTATAATACAGTTGTATGTCTTTGGCCTGTAGTGCAAAGATAAGTTGTCAATGAATATCTTTGGTCGTAATGCAAAGATGAATTTATTAGTATGATTATTAGCAAGAATTGTGATTTGGTATAACCATGATTTTTGATGTTTCAGGTGAAGATAGGTGATGAAAATTATCTTCCTCTTGGGTGCGAAGAGAAATTTAGAATCACAATTATGATTATGAGTTATTAATATGATTGTGGACAGGAATTATTGATTGATGTTACAGAGATAAAACACTATTGGTGGACTTTTAACATGGAGAAGATAATAGATCTGATGGTCTATTTGACTCTTCTACTGGATTGCTCGTTCCGCTGCAATTATGGTTGAAAAGTTTTATCATCTACCATATTTTCTAAATCTCTGATTTATTACTGATGAAGGCTATTGATGATGTAAGTTATCTTTAGTCATGATATTCTTTACTGGGCTAGTTGGGCTCAACCTTTTTGCTTCACAATTCCTTTCAGGTAATAAGAGTGTAGATGGGTCGAGCGGGGTTAACAGGAGAATAGAACGGTGGTCTATAGCTATTAAGGTTCTTCTTAAATAGTATGAAAATAATTTTATTGAGAACTTTAGATAAGTGTGTCGTATTGTATATGTCATTTGATATTTAATTTTGGTGAACCCAACTTTGGAAGGGTGTTTTGCCACTATCATACAATATGTCTAATTACATACAACCTTGTGTTATCATAAGACAGGGTTGTGCACATCCACTTGCTGAGTATATCTATGAACACTACCTATATAATCTTGGAGTTTATTTGAAATATAATTCTCACTTGGAGACAACGGAAATAATTATATGTCAAGAGAAGACTCACCATTGGAAATTAGATGATAGTAATCTTCTTATTTTTCTTTGGGGATTATTGGGTCAACCAAGGATAATTCTGTGGACATATGATATCTATCATGACCTAGACGCATGGCCTCCCATGTACGAAGGTTTCCTTGAGCACTTCCTAAAGATTATAATTTATAAAATAGTTATGGACTGTACTTTTATGTAAGGTACCATTGTAAGGTTGTGGTCAAGGCACCATGAGAGTTACATACATTTGTATTAAAACTCACAGTTTAACTGTGGTCGTATTCTCGCATTTACAGCTTCAACAATTGTATAAATGAAGTTTGTATTTGATTTTTATAGTATGATATATGGCGACTCAGAATGGGTCGTGTGGACCTATTTTGGGGGCATCACAAATGGTATCAGAGCTTAAGGATATGGTCGCTGGCGGAGATAAGAGTCTAGAACTAGGAGGGGAGAGACGAGTTATATACTTCGCTAGTGTGTGACTTGCCTAAGCTAAAATTGTTTACTTGATAAGCTGACAAATTGTGATATCTCAATTAACCTTTATTTTGAAGATATATTCTAGAATGATATCTGAAATACAGGAGATGAGCAATGAAAAAATCATGATACAGAGGATATAACCGGGAAGGTACAATCCGTAAAGAAAGCAAGGTATTCTTATCTCTTCGAACTACGAGGTACATAAATTTCGAGGGCAAAATTTCATAAGGAGGGGAGATTGTGAGACCCCGAATTTTATGAAATGAAAGTATTCAATTTTCTTATAATTATTCTATTTAGTAAATGGTTAAATTGATAAAAGCTTAAAGTTAAGGGTGATATGTGAAAATTTTTCAAAGTATGCAAGTTGTTATAAAATAATCTTTTTGTCGGGGAATATCCGTAGGACGGCACAATCATTGGTGGACTCCACAACGGAAGTATTGTCGTAGTAAGAAAATGACATAATTATCTTTTTATAAAAATAATAGTGAAAGTGTTACCGTTAAAACTGTTGAACTACTCGGTAGTAAAAGTACAGTAATACGCGTGGTTGCATAGTAATACACGGTATTGATTATTGATGCTTACGTGAGAAGTCACTCAGTTGTACTCAATTATTGCTACAGTAATTGCTGCATCATATCTCTCATATTATTAATTCAATTATTGTCACAGTATCATCTGCTTAATATTTTATATATTATTAAATCAAAATTGAGACGACAAAGTTATTCATATTATTATTTGCAATATTGACAATATCTAGAAGTTATGTCAAGGAGAGGTTTGGTCACCTAATTGCGCGCCAATAAGGAGAAATCCTTATCGGAAAGCCCCTCTTTCCTAGGAACGACCTGGTTGTTAAATATTGTGAGTTATAATATTAATGATGAATGTTATTAAAAATCGAAGTTGAGTTCGGAGTTGAATTTGGAGACGCGGACGTGATATTTGAGTACGGAACGATAAAATTAGTAGAAATAGACTATAAACACAAAATTTGTTGGGGTTAACTTTTAGGTCAAAAAAGTCAACATTTGACTTTTTTGGAAAAAGTCAAACTTTGGAATTTCAAAAATGAAAGTTTTAAGAAAAATATTAAGGTTAGATTACCTAGGATTTAATTTTAGATGATGATGTAACCCTTTAATGGGAGAGGTTATTGCTTAAGTTATTTAAATTATGTCTTTATCCTTTATTGATGAGTAGTTAGATGTAATAGTTTTGATAAGTGAACACCAAATCCTGTGGGAATGAAGTACCTGGATTTGGGGGTGTCACACGATGAATAGAGAAAATCTCAACCCTCGATTTAATTGGCCCATTTGAAATCCTCGATCGAGTAGGAACTGTGGCCTATAGACTCGTTTTACCGCCAAGTATGTCGCGTGTTCATAACGTTTTTTTACGTATCAATGTTACGTAAATATGTGGACGACCCGAACCACATTATTGAATTAGAACTGGTCGAGATAGCAGAAGACCAATGAACAAGTAACGGCATTACACATGTCGAACCTTTTTCACTTATTTTTTCAAACAAATCTCACATAACATGAGAACACCAATGAACAAGTAACGAAAAGGGACAAATAAAAATCCCGACGTCGTCAATTAGTAAAAACAAATTAGAATTAGTATAAACCAAGTCCCACATCAACTAAATTGAGAACTTTACCCTTTTCTAAACCTATAAATAGAAGGGCTTTATCATTCGTTTCATTCACCAATAATAAGGCCTCCAATTTTGAGAAAGGCTTTGTTGTGGGAGGAGTTTTTATAAGGACCTCCTTAGTTAAATTTTAGCGTAGAAGTGCGTATTCAGTTTTTGGAACTCGTATTTTCGGGTATGTTTCTTATTTAATTTTTGGTAATGTTAATATTTTAAATATTGTATCTAGTTTGTTAGTTAAAGTTTAAATTTTGGAAGTTTAGTTAGTTTTGTTAGTAAACTAGTTAGCTTACTATGTTTATTTTGGCTTGAAATTTATTATGTAAATGAGTTCTAATAATTGTAATTACAGATATGGAGCCGAGACCTTAGACGAGTCTGATTATGTTAAATAAGACTTATTTGTATAGAAAGTTGGGCTGGAACGAGTCGAGACGAGTTTTGGATGTCAAAACGAGAAGTCCCAAAAACTAGTCGACTGCTGATCCAAAAAAGAAAATTCGGGGTTAGCTAGATTGGTTAGGAAATTATGGGCTTTTGGTATGTTATAGTACACTAAATAAGCTTTCCATAGAGTCCAGAACGGACTAATTCTAACTCCGGAGCAAAGAGTTATGACCATTCAAAATAGTCGCGTCAAAACTGTCTAACCAACTTGGGGCAGTCACCTTGAACTAATTTTATGGAATCCTGTGTTTAGAATTTTGAAAAGGTCAAAGAATAAAAGTTGTAGTCCTGGAAGTTAGCTTCGCGTGGGATTAAGAATCGCTCAAAAATGTTTTGAAACGGAAAAGTTATGACTATTTTAGCGAAAGAGGGTAAAGCTGGGAAAGAATGAAAAACAGTTTTGAACGCCCCTTTTTGAACACTGTTTTGGACTATCTATCTTATCCGAAATGGGTGTCCAATAACTTTTAAAAATAGGTTAATATGATGTTTATAGCATATCCAAAGTTGGATGTCATCGGACTTATGAGATATAGAGTAAAATTTACATTACAACTACTATGTGTTGCTATGTGACTAATAGTTGATGTGTATGATTATATAATTGTGTAGGACACGTGAAGTGCAGATAACTGTAAGTTGTTAAACTGTTATTGGTAAACAACGATCAAGGCAAGTCTTTCAGTTCCTATTTGCTTTGTGAGTTTGATGATGAAATGTTTGAAATCTTTATTGCAAATAGCATGGTGTGTTATATTAATGTTGAAAGTATGAAATGTTAACGTCAATTTATGACTATGTTGATTGAGTAATGAATGTTGATTGAGTAAGGAACTCAATCTTTATACTTGTTATATGAACTACAACATGTATGTTTTGTTAGTCCAATTTGTATGAGATGTATATCGAGAATGTTATTATGTGCCATGCGATGCATGAAAACTGTTAGATTTAAGGTAAAGTTATGTGTTTCTTGAAAGATATGAATCAGATGTGATTGTTGAAGATTTATACACTTTGGCTGAGTTATTCTTATTTGAACCATGTTTAAGGTTCCGAATAATGTATTAATGTTGAATTGTAATATCGTTTTGCGATGTAAACTCTTGTAGTATTAAAATGATTTTGAGATATTTAGATGTAAAGGTTGAAAATTCTAAGAACGAGAATATTTTGTAATAGAAATTTTTAATTGTAATACAACATTTTAATTATTCCAAAAATTTCAATGGTTGTATTATCGTTTAATGATGTAAAATTAGAGGTTGAATGTATTGTTAATGACCAAAGTCGAGAATTAAATTGTATAAATTTTGGGGTCGTTACAGTTGGTATTAAAGCTGATAGGTTAGAAACCTTAGGTAAGAGTACCTTAGGCTATAACCTTAGAGAAGAGAGGTGAAGATAATGAACGAATAAGCTCAAATAGAGTTTGAACAATAAGAAGTACTTTAAGAAATTTATAAAGAAGGGATTAAAACATGCGTAAGAGGATTCAAAGAAGAATCTCGCAGAGTTATAAGGAATATTAATGTGGGGTTACCCAACTCCAATAATAAGGATGTAAGGTGATAATAAATAGACAATGTCTATAAAAAGAGAATGGTAAAGAAGTTAAGAATAAAAAGTTATATCTAAGTATGGTACAATTGTACTCTTTAATAGTTGATGTATGGTATCTGGGCTAAACGATTCCTTCATAGTGCGGAGGTATATACGAACTAGTAACTCGGAACCTAGTTTGTTGGTTGTTTGTGGGAAACCCCTTAGCGTACCATATTAAAACTATTAGAGACTCGATGTGTACCAAGTATAGAAAATGGATACGTATGATGAAAATGTAGAACTCGAATGAATTGTTGAGCAATGTAAATGAAGTTAGAAATTCTTAAAGGAAGAATTGTTATATAAACAAGAAAATTCAAAGAAGAATCTTGAAGAGATATAAAGATAAGAAATGAGAGTTACCCTAACTCCAATAGCCAAGATAACGAATAATGATGAATAGACAAAGCCTGTAAGATTAAAAGCATAAATGAAATCGTAAATGATGAAAAAGGGAAAGAAAGAGGATCATAAAACAAAACGATCACGAGTTAAGAAAAGAATTTTAAGGGAGATGATTATAGAGTAAGATCACGACGTGATCTGTTTAAGTTATAAGAGAAATATGATTTGTAATGTTTGAAAAATTATAACTTGATGCTATGAAAATAATGTACTATGAAATAGTACGAGGTAAACTCGCAAGGAGTTATAAATGATGAGGTACGAAAAACTCATATTGAGCAAAGAGCAAGTTATAAGCAAGATAGATTTAGGTGGGGATTTCAATTGAGGACTCGTGTGATGGCTGAGTTGTACAAACCTTTGTATGGGCGAGGGTTTTGTGATTGCACTTAGTTTATCCCATTGATAATCATTGGAATGTTGGTGTTGCGCTATCAATTTATATGTGGTGAAAATGTGATTCTTTTCTCATGTGTATATATGATAGATAGAAACTATTAAGATTAGTCAGATATTATTAGGATTAGGTGCAGTTCTTAAAACTAATGCATATGGTAAGTTCGTGACTCATAATAATATGGTATGTTTTGAACCCCTCGGCGAATGGACGCCTATGGTCTGACTAGGATAAGTTCTTAAACTCATATTATTGTGGCAAGTTCCTGAACTTCTAATGTGCGATAAGTTTGATGAACTATACTGGGGGTATATGAAGATTGTAAGTTGAAATACAAGAATATTTATTATAAGAGCATTAGTGGTGCTAGAAATAAAAAGAATTGGTTAAATAATGAAGTAATGGAGTACAGATTGAAGTTGATGGATACCTGGATATTCTAAATCTACTAGCTATGCTAGACTTTCAAAATTTATTGACTTCGTGCTGATGTTTGAACTTCTATTTTCTTAAAAAACATTGGATTAAATTATAAAACCAATGAGTTTTAAAAATAATACCGTTATTCGTATGTCTGTTCTAATTGCTTCGACTAGACAAAAATGATTTGAAATATATCAAAATGTATTTTTATATCATCAATGCATCATGGAACCTGGTGCAGAGATGATAAAAATGATGGAGTCATCAATGCAGTATTACTTAGTGTTGGATGGGATCTAAAGATCGTCAGCCCACTATGGTATGATGTAGTATAATAAAATCACCAAATGACGGAATCCTTAAACGGACTGTAAATACAGTGTGGTATCATGACGTCATAAAAAGATTTTTGAGATTTCTTTAAGATATGAGAATATATATATATATATATATATATATATATATACATGTATATGTATATTTTGATTGATGTCCGAATTATTGTAGAAGTCTATGCTATTTGATTCAGCTAGACGAATATTGAAAGATGTTCATGAAATTCAAGCGTTTCTTGAGAAGTTATACCAAACCAAATTGTTTTGGTGCAGATTCAGATGTTGAAAAGCTGAGATGAACAACCCTATTATAGGGGATTATTTTACGCAATGTGTTTAGATGATTGTGCACAATACATGGTATGAAAGGCGGATCACCCTAAGTACGGGGAGTCCCTATAGTATTATTGTTAAGGTTAAAGTTGAAAGATTAATTGTAACTGTGAACATAGTTCATGGTCTTGTGACCCTCAGTTACATCTCTAAAAACTGAGAAGAACAACCCTATTATGGAGGAATTATTTTTGCCGATGCGTTTAGATGTTTAATGCACAATACATCGTCTGCGAGGGCTTAACACCCTAAGTACGCGAGTCCCTATAAACTAATGACTGTTAAGGTTTAAGTTGAAAGAGTACTTATAACCGTGGACGTAGTTCAAGGTCTTATGACCCCTCAGCATGATTTGGAATCTTTTAAATTCTTGAGTTACTCATAATTCTTACTATTCTAAAAGTCGAATGTGGTAAGAATGATATTCCTTAGAAAGAAGTAAGTCGTAGAATGTGACACTGAATGATGAATATATTGAATAAGTGAGAAAATAAATTTTGAAGTGAGAAGGAGATGAGTTATCAAAAAATAATTTAAAACTTTTAATAGAAAAGTTAATAATTGTAGAAAGATCTATATGGAAAGAAAGTGGTTATAGAACCCAATGACTGAATAAAGTATTAATGTAAAATCTATTTTGATAGATTGAATGAATAAAGATTAATAGATAAAATTTCGAGGACGAAATTCTTAGAAGAAAGAGTGAATGTAATATCCCGAGTAAATTTTGAAAAGAGATTTGGTGAAAACCGCGTAAGGGAGGTTCTTTGATTCCGAGGACGGAATCCTTATAATGAGGGAAGTATGTGACAACCCAGATTTTCATAAGTTATTAAAATAAGAATTTAATAATTAAAATTCTTATTATGAGGTGTATATATTTTGAATTATGTGATTTGGTGTGAAGAGAATTATATATTCATATGTTGGAGAATGTGAGATTTAATTGTTAATTAAACTATTAAAGAAATTAAATAATATTAGTTAATTTAATTAAGTTGAAATTATGTTATGTGATAATATAATTTTAATTATTATGTCTTATGGGCAATGGAAATTATTATGAGTTAAGTTTCATAAATAGTGTGAATAATTCACTTAATTAAAATAGTGAATTAATACAAGTATAATTGATTTAATAAAGTGAGAAGGTAATATATTGCATGAAAATGTAAATATTAGTATAATGCGAGTAAAATATTTATTAAGTATATTAAATATTTTAGTTGGAAACTTTATGGAATAAAATGAATATTTATGGTATTAAATAAATATTTGATAAAAATTGTTATGGGATAGTTTATTTAAGTGTGATAAAATAGATGAGATTTATAATGTATTTTATTACGCTGTGTATAATTAGTGATATTCTAATTTAATTAAATAATTAAATTAAAGGAGTGAGAATTTGTTAAATAATATTTTTATTATAATGGTTGAATAGAAATTATAATTTTACTAATAAGGTTAATTTTATTTCTTAAGAAATTAAAGGTACATAATCTAGTTTATATTTCTAGTTTATGTGTTCTTGAGTTTCTTTTAAAATTGGAGTTTTGGTTAATGAATTTGTCGGTTACTATGTTATATATGTTATTAGATATTTATAATTTGATAATGGTCATCTAGAAATAAATTTTCAGAAATCAAATTCATGTATTTATACTAAAGAAGATGAATTTGGGTTTTGATTGTAATGTGTATTTCGGTTTACCTTGGGACTAAGGTTGATGATGAATTTGTGATGGAAACTTTAAATTGATGGATGATTGTTGTTCTCCTCTATAAAACGAAAACAACGCAACTTGAACGAATCGAATTGGTTAAGAAACGAATTCGTGATGAATGAATACACTTAGCATGTTAAAAATAGAAAAAATTAGTATAAATAAATTAGAATTAGTATAAACCAAGTCCCACATCAACTAAATTGAGAACTTTACCCTTTGCTAAACCTATAAATAGAAGGGCTTGATCCTTTGTTTCATTCACCAACAATAAGGCCTCCAATTTTGAGAAATGCTTTGTTGTGGGCGGACTTTTTATAAAGACCTCCTTAGTTAAATTTTGGCGTGGAAGTGCGTATTCAGTTTTTGGAACTCGTATTTTCGGGTATGTTTCTTATTTAATTTTTGGTAATGTTATTATTTTAAATATTGTATCTAGTTTGTTAGTTAAAGTTTAAATTTTGGAAGTTTAGTTAGTTTTGTTAATAAACTAGTTAGTTTACTATGTTTATTTTGGCTTGAAATTTATTATGTAAATGAGTTCTAATAATTGTAATTATTGATATGGAACCGAGACCTTAGACGAGTCTAATTATTTTAAATAAGACTTATTTGTAGAGAAAGTTTGGTTAGAACGAGTCGAGGCGTGTTTTGGATGTCAAAACGAGAAGTCCGAAAAACTAGTGGACTGCTGATCCAAAAAAAAAATTCGGGGTTAACTAGATTGTTTAGAAAATTTTGGGCTTTTAGTATGTTATGGTACACTGAATAATCTTTCCATAGACTCTAGAACGGACTAACTCCGACTTCGGAGCAAAGAGTTACGACCATTCAAAGTAGTCACGTCAAAACTGTCTAACCAACTGGGGGCAGTCACCTTGAACTAATTTTATGGAATTCTGTGTTTAGAATTTGGAAAAGGTCAAAGATTAAAAGTTGTAGTCCTGGAAGTTAGCTTCGCGTGGGCTCAAGAATCCCTCTAAAATGTTTTGAAATGAAAAAGTTATGACTGTTTTAGCGAGAGAGGGTAAAGCTGGGAAAGAATGAGAAACAGTTTTGAACGCCCCTTTTTGAACACTGTTTTGGACTGTCTATCTTATCCAAAATGGGTGTCCAATAACTTTTAAAAATAGGATAATATGATTTTTATAGCATATCCAAAGTTGGATGCCATCGGACTTATGAGATATAGAGTAAAGTTTACATTACAACTACTATGTGTTGCTATGTGACTAATAGTTGATGTGTATGATTATATAATTGTGTAGGGCACGTGAAGTGCAGATAACTGTAAGCTGTTAAACTGTTATAGGTAAACAAAAATTAAGGCAAGTCTTTCAATTCCTATTTGCTATGTGAATTTGATGATGAACTGTTTGAAATCTCTATTGCAAATAACATGGTGTGTTATATTAATGTTGAAAGTATGAAATGTTAACGTCAATTTATGACTACGTTGATTGAGTAATGAATGTTGATTGAGTAAGGAAATCAATCTTTATACTTGTTATATGAACTACAACATGTGTGTTGTGTTAGTCCAATGTTTATGAGATGTATATCGAGCATGTTATTATGTGCTATGTGATGCATGAAAACTGTTAGATTTTGTTGGGCTGTCGAGCTCAACCTTGCAAATAACAACTTTTGTAGGTTAATGATTTAAGGTAAAGTTATGTGCTATTTGAAAGATATGAATCATATGTGATACTTGAAGATTTATACACTTTGGCTGAGTTATTCTTATTTGAACCGTGTTTAAGGTTCCAAATAATGTATTAATATTTAATTGTAATATCGTTTTGAGATGTAAACTCTTGTAGTATTAAAATGATTCTGAGATATTTAGATGTAAAGGTTGAAATTTCTGGGAATGAGAATAGTTTGTAATAGAAAATTTTAATTGTAATACAAAATTTTAATTATTCCACAACTTTCAATGGTTGTATTATCGTTTAATGATGTAAAATTAGAGGTTGAATGTATTGTTAACGACCAAAGTCGAGAATTAAATTGTATAAATTTTGGGGTCGTTACAGAATAGATATCTGTTACCAAGGATATATGATCTTTTCTACCAACTGAAGGGAACCAAGTGTTTCTCAAAAATAGATTTGCGAATGGGTTATCACAAGTTGAAAGTGCAGGAAAAGGATATACCAAAGACGGCGTTTCGAACTTATTATGGACATTTTGAATTTTTGGTAATGTCATTCGGGTTGACGAATGCTTCGGCAGCATTTATGGATTTGATGAACTGAGTTTTCAAGCCATTCTTAGATAAATTCGTAGTAGTTTTCATCGATGATATACTGATCTACTCAAAGACGAAAGAAGAACATGTTGAACATCTGAAGATGGTTTTGGAGGCGCTAAGGAAGGAGAAGTTGTACGCAAAATTTTCCAAATGCGAATTTTGGATGAAGAAGGTTTAATTCTTAGGACACGTGGTGGATAAGGATGGAATTTCAGTAGACCCTACAAAAGTAGAAGCAGTGAGTAATTGGGAACAACCAAAGATGCCAACTGAAGTGAGGAGTTTCTTAGGGTTAGCTGGGTACTATCGAAGATTTATCCAGGATTTTTCTAATATAGCAACCCCGTTGATAAATTTAACAAGGAAGACGGTGAAATTTGTGTGGACAGACAATTATGAAGAGAGTTTCCAAGAGCTGAAAAAGAGATTAAGCGAGGCGCCTGTATTATCATTACCAGATGATACAAGAGGATTTGTGGTGTATAGTATTGTGTCGCACAGAGGACTGGGATGTGTGCTAATGCAACATGGAAAGGTCATTGCGTATGCGTTACGGCAGCTGAAGGATTATGAAAAACGATAGCCTACTCAAGACTTAGAGGTACCTGTGACGCCCCCAAATTCGGGTATCTTCCAACCCAGTAGATGGTTCTACACGGTACTACCATTCACACATACATTCAATTAAAAAGTCTCAAAGGAACGAATATGTCTTCTATATATTCAAAATAATATTAACATTCCCCCAGGTTCTTTATAACCATTACATTGTTCTTATCATAAAATCAAATATATTACAATCATTCACCCGATACTATTACATAAGTATACTACGGGTTTGTCTTCGCTTTGCCTTTATCCTTGCCGGAGCCTTCGGTCCATTCGGTCTTAGCTATGTTCATATGGTTCCAGCAAGAGTGAGCATGACTAGCTCAGCAAGTATAACAATTCTAATAAATAACATGCTTGAAACATATGAATCGTATATCTTTAATAACTGAACAATATTTACGAAGTACTATCGATAATTCAAAATATCATTTCTTTTCCTTCAAAACGTTTTATAACAACAATATTCAGTAAAACATCAATTCCGGTCCAAGACCTTGAGCATCTCATAAGTTCTTTTGAAAAGGACATCTGACACTAAGTCCGTAAGTTCGACATTACTTACGAGCACGTCTAGGTGATCAGCCTATAGTACTCTATGTTGATCAACACTACATTCATTAAACGTATATAAGTTTAAGTTGTGGCAACCTCACGTGCCTGTCGTTAAACGACAAAACATTTTTAGTATACTCAGTCTTCGTTTGAAAACCACACCAATATAACTTGGTAAACATTGACCATGCTTGATAGAAACATAATATAAGTCTAGCCGAAAGAATTGGCTTGGACTTCTTCATACAATACTTCATGTGTAAGAATACATGAATTATAAAGCTTGTCCAGATTGAACTGGAACAAGGGTTAGAATACTTGCCTTTGGCGTCTACTACAGTTATAACACGTTCTTGATTAAGTCTTTAAGTCACTACAGTAGATGATAACACCTAATGAATCTTACCCTTCTTCTCAATCTAAACCTGACTTAGATTTGTTACTATTTGTTCCAGCTTTTCATTATATTGTTCTTCCATTGTCATTTTGTTCATATTCAATTCATTATCAACCTTTAATCATCATACATTAAGCGTCCAACAATGCCTTAACAATGTTATAATTACGCCTTAGTTCATTACTAATGAGTTACCATTCATTTCATGCTTGTAAACTTTCTTCTCTGTGTTGAAACCCTAGGGTCAATTTGGCCATTGCGCCACCCTTCCTTCTTTATGCCAGACCGTGGCGTGATTAGCAAGACTTTACTTGGCAGAATCATCAGCCAAGCTATATTTCACATTATTATATATCACCACGCTTACTACGTGATTCATGCACGATGAGTTATTGCCTTCAGATATGAAATATAGCAAATATTACCAATATACCTGGGTTGGCGCCACAAAGTCATTGATCGATTTACAATCAATGAATACGCAAGTATACACAATCAACAAGTAATAAAGTGAAAGTAGAGTATCGTTCCCACGAGAAATTATTTAATAAAATCACCAACTACTAATTCTTAGCCAAACTAATTTTATTTAAACAATCTCAAATCGTGATTTTTCTAATTAAGAAAACTAAATTAACTAATTAAACTAAATTTCTTTATAAATAAATTCAAATAAATAAAGGTTAAGACTAAAATATCCCCAATTATGAACTATAAATCAATTATCCACGTATCCCAATTATTATGCCTACTGAATTGTTAACAGGAATTCTCAAATGCCAAAAGTCCTTTTCCAAGTGATCAATTGACTTTTATTTAATCCAGATTAATCTTGCTATATTCCTATGCAAAATAATTGAATTAAACTCCTTCAATTCCAATTCTTTATGTGTTACATGCGGTGAACAGATATTTCCATTCAATTCACACACCTAATTATTCACCATGCAAATAACTAAGTCACATGTTATCATGCCCAGTTCTAACCCTATAATTTCTCTTTCAATTCCTTCTAGAGTAACAAAGTAATTATTGGCCAAATAATTAAGCAATAAGCACAAGGCAAGATAAACAATTCACTTCGACACAAATAATTGAAATAAATCAAATAACTAATTTATAGCCACAAAAGGTTCAATTGAAATCTTAATAAAAGAGTTAGTTCATAAATAATGAATTAAAACCAAGAATTCATAACTGAATAGACATTAAAAGATAAAAGTATACTAAGAGAAGAGAATAGAATCTGTTGTCAGCAAATATGATGCTCCCCTCTTGTTCTTGCTCTTGATCTCCAATGGCTAATTAAGAACTAGGGTTTATATTCTAATCTAATGAAGTGTTTTATCTAAGGTAATCTATGTAATCTCCCTTTATTTTATGCCTTACATCATGTATTTATAGGTTACAAGTCCAATTTTTAGCTTAGGAACAAACCCAATCCAATTTGGAGTCAAAAGGTGTCAAAATTAAGTCCCAAACGCTGCGTCCAAGCCTTACCGGACACTTCCCAGCCAAATAATAATTGGCAAAATACCAAGATCGTGTTCCCTAGCGCCCGACATCGGGCATAGGCACTGAAATGGGTGCCTTGCACGCGCCACTTTTTTCTGACATTTTCTGCTCTGACGTCCTTTGGGAAAATGGCCATAACGTCTTCGTCTGAACTTCGAGTTTGATGATTCAAGATGTTCCGGAAAGAGGAAAAGTAGATCTACAACTTTCATTCTTTAAGGTTTTCAAAATAAGGTCCGGAGCAATACTCAAATTGGCTCTGAAGTGACTACTGTGTAAATGGCAAGCTAAAAACGCGAATCTAGCAACCCAAACGTCGATCCAAGTAACTTTTGTCCCAATTCCTACAAAACAACGTAAAACAAGCATGAATAGACACAAACACATAAAATCAACCAAAAGATTAAGCTCAGACGCACTCAATTATGAGTATAAAACTCACTCATCAAATACCCCCAAACTTAAACCTTTGTTTGTCCTCAAGCCAAAACACGAAAGAACTAAATATAAACGAACTAACTCAACTACATGAATGCATATGCATGATCTACTTCCTAATATACCTACGAACCCAGTAATAAATCAGTATGATATATAGCAACAGGCCTCAAAGATACCATTGGTACTCAAACAATATATCCAATCAAGTCAAAATCCATAACTCTAACCAATTAGTCAATCCAAACCAGTCATCACCCATGTTGTGTGTGTGTGCTTGTTAACCATTCTAACCAACCACAGTTCAAGATAATCACATAACAAACTTCTTAAAAGAAAAATTTTAGTTCTAATTCAATTACTTTTGTAAACATGACAACTTCGGTTAAAACTAAGCAATTACTAAGTCTTAGGGTAAATACAAGATTTATTTCTACTTTTATTCAACCATGAGGGCATTTTTGCTCTTTCTCGTGTTTTATTCATTTTTTTTTTATTTTTTTCTCATGATTGTGCAATGTCTTATTCCCTTAGGCTTTTCAGTGCTACCTTAATGAGCTTTCGACCAACGACTCCCAAGCCAGTAAGACCTTAGGGCTCTAGGTGTAAAGACAATCCCCTCGGGCTTACTTACTCAAGTAACAAAGGCCACAAAACTAGACAAGCATGCCATGATGTTTATTCTTTTTTTCTTTTTGTTTTTCTGGATTTTTTATTCTTTTTTTTTCTTTTCATCATTTCTTTTTTTCTTTTTTTTCTTTTTGTAATATATATATCCCATAGACTCCCCCTAACTCAAGCATTTACATCATTCCAACCTTTACTGCCAGTTCACTAATTTCCTTAAATTTTAACCAAGAATTTCCCTCAGAAACAAATTATGAAACCCTTGAACCAAGTGGATTAAAACAGTTTAAACTTTAAGTGCTAACCTATTACATAAGTTTAAGACAGCTCTCGATTATCATCATGATTAAAATTAGAACTCATCATCAATTATCAACATTGTTCAAGTTAACAATTAATACTAATCTTATCATAGGCCGAGCTAAGACCACACCAACCGATCACACAGATTCATTCAAAAAAATGCAATTATACTACATGAACACATACTAATGCAACACTTATATGAATATGCAAATAACTACCATGTATTATATGCAACCTAAAAAAAACACAATGCTAACACATAAAAAAATGATCTACTATGTAGATAACTAACTATATGCAATACGACACTAAAATGCCCCCAAACTTAAACTAGACATTGTCCTCAATGGCTGAAATATAAAAAAGTAAAGTAGAGGACTTCTCTAAAAATATAGCAATCTTCCTCCTTGTCCACTAAGTTTAGAGAATAGACTAAGCACATGGAACAAATTGGGCACCACACTTGAATTTGACTTGAATAACCTATAAACCATGATAGAAACAATTTTATTAAATTCTAAATAAATGCAAATTCAAAACTACTAATATAAAACCTAATAAAAACTAAAAATAAAAATTAAACTTGGGTTGCCTCCCAATAAGCGCTTATTTTATAGTCTCAGTCTGACTTCTTCAATTCTCTATCCAATTCCCCCATGAAAATTGAGGAACCCTCCATCCATCAGTAGCAATGTCTCTTTTGGGAGGTTCCCATTAGCAAAAACCCTTGAATTGAAGTCACCTAGCATGCTCTTTGTAGATAGGTTCCCTATTAAGAACGTCCAACAACTAGGTGTTTTCTCCATTATGTCTATGATCAAATTGGGGCATTGAAGCTTAATAAACATAATGGAATCTTCCTCTATCTTCTCCTTTTCATCCCACTATGACTCCACAACTGTACTAGCTCTTATGTCACAAAGAGCTTTGCCGACGACATGACTACCAATTGGGCATGGTTTTGCAAAACTGCCCGGATTATTGAACTTTGGTGGAGGAGGCATATGGGATACTAATGAAATCGGTTCATATTCGTTGATCTCCTTTTCTTGATTCCCAATTGTTTCCTCTCTTTCAACATCTTGTGGCTCATCTAGTTGCAGATTTTGTTTGGGCTCTCCATCAGTCTCGGAATCCATGTCATAGGGCCAAGTGTATTGAGGACGGTTGTTCAACGCATGTGCTATCTGCCCCAATTGATTTTCCAGATTCTTGATCGACGCACCTTGGCTTTGCATATTCAGCTCCATTTGATTTTCCAGATTTTTGTCAGTAGCCCTAATAAATTTTTCCAAGGCTTCCTCCCAACCTGGTTTCCCTTCTGGTTGTTGTTGAGTCTGATTTTGAAATCCGGATATGTTTTGTTGTGTAGGTGCTTGAGCTTGATTGTTACTCCATGAAAAATTCGGGTGATACCCCCAATCCTGATAATAGTTGTTAGGATAGACATAATTATTGGGGTAATCACCACCATACTGTACCAGCTCGAAACTGAAGGCGCACTGATGACTCATATGATTTCCAGTACAATAATCACAAGTTACCGCCACACTTTGACGACGTTGAGCTTCAAAAGCATCTAACCTCCTCGAAATTGTCTCAATCTGTGCTGATAATGCAGAAAGTGTCGCGAGTCTATCAATCTCCGCTCCTCTTGGCTAAGTCATTCTAGCCATCCTTTGACTCTGTTGGGCTGTGATAACCTCCAATGTCTTCGAAGTTGCCTCAATTTGTATTGGCTCTATAGAAGATGTATTAAGTCCATCAATCCCTATTTCCCTTGGTTGAGTCATGTACGTGTATGGCCATTGATACGCAAAGTCATCCATGGTACCTAAAAAGAGAGAAATATAGGAAGAGAATTAAAAATAAAAATAAAAATATTTAAATTAAGACTAATTTGATTGAAATTAATATTGGTAAAAAATTATTAAATTAATTCCCCGGTAGCGGCGCCAAAAACTTGTTGATCGATTTCACAATCAATGAATACGTGCAAGTATACACGGTCAACAAGTAATAAAGTGAAAGTAGAGTATCGTTCCCACGAGAAATTATTTAATAAAAATCACCAAGTACTAATTCTTAGCCAAACTAATTTTATTTAAACAATCTCAAATCGTGATTTTTCTAATTAAGAAAACTAAATTAACTAATTAAACTAAATTTATTTATAAATAAATTCAAATAAATAAAGGTTAAGACTAAAATATTCCCAATTATGAACTATAAATCAATTATCCACGTATCCCAATTATTATGCCTACTGAATTGTTAACATGAATTCTCAAATGCCAAAAGTCCTTTTCCAAGTGATCAATTGACCTTTATTTAATCCAGATTAATCTTGCTATATTCCTATGCAAAATAATTGAATTAAACTCCTTCAATTCCAATTCTTTATGTGTTACATGCGGTGAACAGATATTTCCATTCAATTCACACACCTAATTATTCACCATGCAAATAACTAAGTCACATGTTATCATGCCCAGTTCTAACCCTAGAATTCCTCTTTCAATTCCTTCTAGAGTAACAAAGTAATTATTGGCCAAATAATTAAGCAATAAGCACAAGGCAAGATAAACAATTCACTTCGACGCAAATAATTGGAATAAATCAAATAACTAATTTATAGCCATAAAAGGTTCAATTGAAATCTTAATAAAAGAGTTAGTTCATAATTAATGAATTAAAACCAAGAATCCACAACTGAATAGACATTAAAAGATAAAAGTATGCTAAGAGAAGAGAATAGAATCTGTTGTCAGCAAATCTGATGCTCCCCTCTTGCTCTTACTCTTGATCTCCAGTGTTCTTCAATTTGATTCAATCTCTAATGGCTAATTAAGAACTAGGGTTTATATTCTAATCTAATGGAGTGTTTTATCTAAGGTAATCTATGTAATCTCCCTTTATTTTATGCCTTACATCATGTATTTATAGGTTACAAGTCCAATTTTTAGCTTAGGAACAAACTCAATCTAATTTGGAGTCAAAAAGGTGTCAAAATTCGCCCCAAAACGTGTCCAAGCCTTACCAGACACATCCCCAGTGCCCCAGCGCTGGGCACGGCGCTCCAAGACTGCTCCCCAGCGCTGGCCACTTTTTTGACATTTTCTACTCTGACGTCCTTTGGGAAAATGGCCATAACTTCTTCGTCCGAACTCCGAGTTTGATGAGTCAAGATGTTCCGGAAAGACAAAAAGTAGATCTACAACTTTCATTCTTTAAGGGTTTCGAAATAAGGTCCGAAGAAATACTCAAATTGGCTCTGAAGTGACTGCTGTGTAAATGGCAAGCCAAAAACGTGAATCTAGCAACCCCAAACGTCGATCCAAGTAACTTTTGTCCTAATTCCTACAAAACAACATAAAACAAGCATGAATAGACACAAACACTTATAATCAACCAAAAGATTAAGCTCAGACGCACTCAATTATGAATATAAAACAACTCTGTGCACCAGAAAATTTTGACAGACTTTTAACTTTGCGAATTTCCCAGACGCATAACTTCTTCGTTATAAGTTTGAATTGGCTCGTTCAAGATCCTACGTTTTAAAAATTACACACTCTACATGTTCATGCAAGAATTTTATCTATTTAACTTCGTTTGCTAAAAATTCACCTATTAGTTCATTTTTAACTAAAACGGTAAACGTTCGTGAACGTTTAACGCTCGTTTCTTCGTTCTAAGTCAGAATTCGGTCATTTTCGAGTCCACAACTCTATAATGCCAAATATGACTTATCTCCATCGAAAAAAACGTCTCCGAGTTCAAACACAAAATTCAACTTCTATTCCGAGTATTTCACGAATTCGACGATTATTATCTAATCGTGTGAATTCCGGCGAAACTTCATTACTAATGATTTGATCATCGTTCTAAATGGAGTTTAACCATCAAATGAACATTTCAAACTATAAATTACAACAACTTATTTTCAAGCTAGGTTATGGCTTATTCTTCATAAGTTCATAACTTAATAACTTATAAACTACAAATTTTTATTCCTTATGACTTCTTATAGATTTAAGTCCTCTAACCAACATTCTCACATCTTAACAAACATACTAACTTCATATGGCAACATATGACAAGTTCATCATAAGTTCATAACTTATTTAAGTTCAAGTTACTTATCCATGACTTATTCGGCTTAAGTCCATTCATTAATCAATTCTTACATGTTCTTAGCATACATGCTTATTAGACTACACTTCTCTTATCATCCTACAATGATAGAGATACAAGATTATTAGATCATAAGATCATTACCTTTGATGACTAACTTCTTCTTCTTGGAAATCTAGCAAAGGATGTTTTGGCTTAAAAAGTGCTTATTCTCTCTAACACTTAAGTTGATTTATGTTGGTTGAAAGTTGGCTTAAAAAGTTGCTTTATTCTCTCTAACACTTAAGATCTCACTTGTTATTTATAGAAGTCTCTAAGTTAAGGCATAAGAGTCATTAGGACATCCACCTCCTTAGATAAACCTCCTTACTATTCATTTGTTTATCAATTAAGTAAACTTGCTAATCACTCATAATAATTGGCCATCACAAAACCTATCCATTGCTTAGTCATCACATAAAGTTCTTGGTCACCAAGATTAACCCATATTAACCTTGGTTGCTCCATGGATCAAACGTAACCAATTGGATCATTACTTTGGGCCTAAGTTAACTAACTTAGCTTATTCATTTTGGGCTTGTATTACTTTAGTTTGGGCTTGTGATTAACAAACACTTGGGCTTGCACATCAATTCCTATTGGACTTATACATCCTATATAATCCATACATTTATTCACAATTGGCTTAAATCCTTATTACATATACTATACGTATAATACTTGTATTCTAGCTCGTATATTAATTCGTAATGTACATTATTCCATTCTCCATACATACTCGTATAATACTTCGTATTATACTCGCATTCAATATCTCGTACAATACTTACGTATCATACGATCAATATACTCTCTTCTTAACGCTCAATATTCTTAACATTCTCAAATTAAGTCCGCATGCGAAATATTGCATTTTCAATACTTAGATTATTATTAAATAATCCATCTCACCTCGATATTATAACGTTACGTATTTTTCGGAAGTTCAAAAATAATTCCCGAGCGGAAATTGATGAATAGTATTTTTCAAAAAATTTCTCAGAAAACTTTTATTTTCGTCTAGGAAATTCAAACACTTTAATTCTCTCATGTAGTTAAAATACTACGATGTTCTGACGTTTCTAGGTTATAGAACGACATTCATCTTACTAATGTGACGCCCCAAAAATAGGTATACATCACCCATTATGAGTTGTCAAATACATGGTACATAAAAACAACTACAACTTTATTAATACAATTATCGTGCAAAATACGACAACACATACTGTGAGTTTAAATACAAATATTGCCTTCTAGACAATATCAACACCCAAATAAAGTCCTCATTACAATTATTGATGTACTATTTTACAAAAATAGTTAGGACTGCTAAAACAACTGTCTAGGACCATCACTCTATACCCCGATCGTTCTCGCTTATGTTCTCGCTTCACGAAAGAAAAATAGAACAAAAAGGAAAAGGGTGAGCTCAACTAGCCCAAGAAGAATATTATGACTAAGATAATATACAACAAATTATCCTTAGTCTTCAACAGGGAAAAATCTGATATAATATAATCAACAACAAGTTTTAGATCAACAACTGCAGCGGAAACAACAATTCATTAGAAGAGTTAAGTAGAGAATGAAATCTACTATTATCTATGAATTTAAAAGTCCATCATCAATATTTTATCCATGTAACATCAATCAATATACATCTTTGCACTACGGGCCAAAGATATTCATTTGTATCACCAGTTGGTCATGTTCATCTCAACACCTGTTCATCTTTGCACTACGGGCCAAAGATATTCATCAGGTAATCATTCATCTTTGCACTACAGGCCAAAGATATTCATCAAGTACCACCATTAAGGACTGAGGATGATTAAAAATATTTTAAAGAACAAATCCAGTAAGACAGAAGGACAAATATTAGGGATTCGTATTTCGGTTTATCCAAATTCAATAATACTCCATAATAACCAAGTGTGAAGTAGAATTCAAAAATAAAGATCAAAACATGGATAAAATCAAAGATAGTAACCATAATAGACATCTTGGACAAAAAGAAAAATTTTCATTTTTTTGGTGAATAATGTATAAGTATCACGTCAATAAGTAACCCCTTACACAAAAAAGTTCCAAATTTGATTAAAAAGTTCAAACCAATATTTAAAGCATAATGATATTGAAGAAAATAATATCATTTAAGAAGAAAATAACATCCCTTACCTCAAAAAATCAAGATTTGAATGAAAGGTCGAAAGTGATCTTTGAATGAAACTTGTCTTTGAATAAAGAACTCTCAAAGTATCTAAATACTCACAAAATACGATCGATAATATAGAAAGAGAAAGAGAGAAAGCTTATGTTTCTAGTGTGATTTTCAATTCTAACTTAGCCCTCTATTTATAGAAAAATGTTAGCCCGTCGAAGCAGACTTGACTTGCTACCTGATGGCTTTACCTGCTACTATTGCCACCCACCATATTTGAAATAAAATTCAGCACATTGTTTCACCAACCACAAGTGGGGCCCACTCAATTCTAGAATTTTCCACCAAAATAAATTATAAACCTAATTTCTGAATCAGTCATCTCTTAAAATTCATAACAAATCATTCGTTCATTTTTAACGGTTCAAAATTTGTTGACATATACTCAACTTATATATGTATAACATATCCAAAAATCACAACGATCCAACGGTCAGATTAAAAATTATAACTCACGCAATATATCATAAAAATACTGATTTGATTTTTAATACCTCCATTCCGACAAAAATACTGATAAAACACCTCAACATTAATTCCTTCAATTATAACCACATAAAATAAATCCATCATTTATATCTGCATCAAATAAATATTTTCTTATCATATAAATCAATAATTAATTATTCACAAATAATATTACAGAATCACAATTATGACAACGAGGCCGCTCTCCTGGAAAGAGGGGCTTTCAAATAAGGATTTCTCCTTCTTGGCGCCGCAATTAGGTGACCAAACCTCTCCTTAGACAGAACTTTCTAGACATTGCCAATAATGTTATCTAATAATATTATTCAAATAATATGAATTATTGATCTGATAATGGGAAATATTGTGCAGTGACAATTATTGAAACAACAATAATATAAAATATCAACGCAGCAATTATTGACTCAATAAAATAAAATATTGAAAAGTAATTACTATAACAATTATTGAGTTGTGCCTTCTTATGTAAGAATCAATAATTCATAAATATTGTGCAATACCGTGTGCTATTGTGCAACCACGCGTATTACTATATTTTAACCACCGGGTATTCCAACAGTGCTAACGGTAACAACAACGCCGTTATTTATAAAAACTCAAACTTGTCGTTTTCTTCGTCCGACAGTTATTCTATTATGAGGCCCATTAATGGTCATACTGTGCGTCGTCTTTAATATTCCCCACAACAAGAATATTCCACGACTAAACGAATATTCCCCGACAAAAAATGAATATTTTATAACCACTTACTTATTTTGTAAAATTTACACATTTCACCCATAACCAAAGTATTATATCAAATTAACTCCTAATTATTTCAAGATAATAAGTAGAGAAAATTTAATTTTATTAATAATAAGTTGGGGTCTTACAACCTCCCCTCCATATGAAATTTCATCCTCGAAATTGACGTACGTACCTGGTGTTTCGAAAAGGTGAGGGTAGCTCGCTTTCATTTACGATTCCAACTCCCAAGTCATTTCCTCAATAGCATGGTTTCTCCACAGAACCTTGACTTGTGGTATAACCTTTGTTCGTAGGATATGTTCTTTCCTATCCAATATCTTGACAGGTACCTCCTCGTACGTTAAATCTTCGGCTATCTCGTCTGGTTCTAACGCAATAATGTGGTTTGGGTCTTTCACGTATTTACGAAGCATAGATATGTGAAAAACATTATGAACACGAGACATACTTGGAGGTAATGCGAGTCTATAGGCCACATTTCCTATTCTGTCAAGAATATCAAATGGACCAACAAATCGTGGGTTGAGCTTTCCTCTCTTCCCAAATCTTGTAACTCCATTCCATGGAGCAATACATAACAATACATGATCTCCAATATTAAACTCGACGTCCTTTCGATGAAGATCAGCATAATTCTTTTGTCTATCTTGTGAGGCCTTTATATGTTACTGGATCATTTGAATCTTTTCTGTAGTCATGCGTACTAATTCTGGTCCCAACAACGTTGCTTCTCCCACCTTGTCCCAACATACTGGAGAATGACACTTTCATCCATATAACGCCTCGAATGGAGCCATGCCTATACTTGCCTGATAACTGTTGTTGTAGGAGAATTCCACTAGTGGTAAATACTTATCCCAACTCCCTTTGAAGTCTAGGACACAAAGTCTTAATAGATCTTCAAGGGTTTGAATAGTACTTTTTGATTTCCCGTCCATTTGAGGATGGTATGCCGAACTGAATCGTAAATCCGTGCCCATAGCTTTCTGCAAGATAACCCAAAATTGTGAAGTAAATCTTGGGTCACGATCTGAAACTATGGATACTGGGATGCCATGCAATCTCATAATCTCATTCACATACATATGAGCAAGACGTTCAAGGGAATAAGTCTCACGTATAGGCAAAAAATGAGCCGACTTGGTTAATTTATCAATAATAACCCAAATCGCATCTATACCTTGAGAAACCTTGGGAAGACTTATAACGAAATCCATAGTAATGTGTTCCCACTTCCATTTCAGAATCTCAAGTGGTTGCAATGGACCCTTTGGCACTTGATGCTCTGCCTTTATACGTTGACAAGTTAAACACCTCGAGATAAACTCCGCGATCTCTTTCTTCATATTGCTCCACCAAAATGTATGTCGAAGATCGTGATACATTTTGGTACTCCCAGGATGGATTGCAAATGGTGTGTTGTGTGCCTCCATCATGATTCTGTGCTTCAAGTCAAAATTGTTAGGAACGCAAAGTCTGGAGTTGATTCGAAGTATTCCTTCTTCATCGATTCTTTCTTCCGGAATAGCACCTTCTTGCACTTTCTTTTTCATACGCATCATCTCTGGGTTTGTAGTTTGAGCAGCTTTAACTTTATCGATTAAAGTCGGTTCTACTCGTATATTTGCCATCATCATGTGGGTCCCTGGAGTCTTTAACTCTATCTCCATCCTTTGTAAGTCGTACAAAATGGGTCTTTGTGTTAACAACATTGCACTCATACCCGCATATGATCTTCTACTCAATACGTAAGCTACAACATTTGCTTTTCTAGGATGATATTGAATGCTATGGTCGTAATCTTTCAACAACTCGAGCCAACGTCGTTGCCGCATGTTGAGTTCCTTTTGGGTGAAGAAATATTTGAGGCTTTTATGATCCGTATAAATCTCCACTTTCTCCCCATACAGGTAGTGTCTCCAGTTTTTCACATAAAAAGCGATCACGCTAACTCCGGATCATGAGTAGGATAATTCCTCTCATATTCTTTGAGTTGTCGCGAGGCATAAGCTATGACTTTCCCATGTTGCATGAGAACACATCCTAACCCTTTGCCTGAAGCATCGCTGATCCATCTGAACCAGATGGTATTGTCAGAACAGGTGCCGAAATGAGTCTCCTCTTGAGCTCTTGGAATCTCTTCTCGCATTCCTCGCTCCATACAAATTTTGCATCTTTCCGAGTTAGCTGAGTTAACGAAGTAGTGATTCAAGAAAATCCTTCCACGAATCTCCGATAATAACAAGCTAAGCCCAGAAAGCTACGCACTTTGGTCACCGACTTAGGCTGTTCCCAACTTTGGATTGCTTCAATCTTTGTCGGGTCAACAGATACTCCATGTTTTGACACCACATGCCCAAGGAATGCTACTTCCTTAAGTCAGAACTCGCATTTCTTCAGTTTGGCATATAGCTTGTTGTCACGAAGTCTTTAAAGTACCAGCTTCAAATGGTGCTCATGATCTTCACGGCTTTTGGAATAGATGAGGATGTCATCAATAAAGACAACAATGAACTGATCCAAATATTCCTTGAATACATGATTCATCATATCCATGAAAGCAGCAGGAGCATTAGTCAATCCAAAAGACATGACTAAGAATTCATAATGCCCATACCGAGCTCTGAAGGCAGTCTTTGGAATATCCTCAGTTTAAATCTTCAGCTGATGATATCCAGAACGAAGATCGATCTTTGAAAAGTATTGTGCTCCTTGCAATTGGTCAAACAGGTCATCAATACGAGGTATGGGATACCTATTCTTGATGGTGACATGGTTTAATTCTCAGTAGTCAATATAAAGTCGCATACTCCTGTCTTTCTTCTTTACAAATAAAACAGGAGCACCCCAAGGAGATGTACTAGGACGAATGAAACCGATGTCTAACAATTCCTGTAGTTGGAATTTTAACTCCTGAAGTTTAATAGGAGCCATTCGATATGGGGTTTTATAAATGGGCTTTGTACCCTGTTCAAGATCAATAAAGAATTCAACTTCATGTTTCGGGGGTAGACCAGGAAGTTCTTCAGGAAATACGTCAGGAAATTCATTAACAATAGGAATATTATTCAAATTTGATGTGTTTTTGTTCAAGTCCATAATATGGGCTAAGAAAGCTTGACATCCGTTTTTTAATAAACGAATAGCTTTATGGCTTGATATGACCATAACTGATTTTAGTGGTTTAGTTGCTTGAATTCGTATAACAGGTTGGTTAGGAATATGAAAACTAACAACCTTACGAAAACAATCAATTTTGGCATGATGAGTGGTTAACCAATCATTCCCTAAAATCACATCAAATGCAAATATCTTTAAAGAGATAAGATCAATAGGTAATGTGATTGTGCCAACTTGGATCAAGCAAGATTTATAAACTGTAGATGTAACAAAGGTTTCACCCAACGGAGTTTCAACAGATAAGTTAAAGTCCAATTTCTCCGGAGTCAAGTTTAAACGTTGAGCACAAGTAGGAGAGATAAAAGAATGGGTAGAACCGGTATCTAGTAAGGTATAAACTTCGCAAGAGTTCAAGATTAGCTTAACCGTGATCACCTCGTTCGGGTTTCTCGCGTTTTGGCCAGTCACGACAAACGTCCTTCCTTTGTTTTATCCGTAGTTACCTTTGGTCGCCGTCCTAGTTTGACTTGACTTTGCTACCGGACAAAATCGGGCTATGTGACCATCTTTTCCACAATTGAAACATACCTTGGAAGGTTGTGAACAGTTTGGACTTATGTGTCCCTCCTCTCCGCATCTGTAGCATCTAACTGGCGGTCGTTCTCCTCCCCTAAAATTTGTTGTTGGTGCTGGTGCTGGTGCTGGTGTCTTTCCGTCATTGTTGAATATCCTCTTTTTGAAATTTCCACTTGACTCACCTCTCCTATTTTCATGGCCACGATGACCACCCGAGTAGTTACCGCTTTTGTCCGTATTCTTCCCTCCTCACTGGTTATCATCACTCCGATGACTGTTGTCACCGGTATGACCCTGGTTGTGCTCCCTCGGTTAAACATACTCGTTATCACACTCTAATAATTGAGCCTTGTTTACAACATCTGAATATAAAGAAAATTTATGAGAGATAAGATATTGCCGAATCTCAGGTTTTAGACCTCTTAGAAACATCTGCGTCATACGTTCCTCATTTTCTACCAAATGAGGTGCAAACCTGGATAACTCCGCGAACTTCACCTCATACAGGGACACCGTCATGTTGTTCTGTTCTAGTCTAATAAACTCAACCTCCTTCATATGACGAATACTTTTAGGAAAGTACTTGTCATTGAACAGTTTCTGAAATTTTTCCCAAGACATGTTGAGTGCGACTGGCTGGGTACGCTTCACAGACTCCCACCAGTAATCTGCCTCACTACGAAACATAAAGGTTGCGAATGGAACCTTTTGTTCCTCCGTGTAGCCCAAGACATCGAATATCTTGGTCATTTGCTTAACCCACGTTTCCGCCTTAATCGGATCGGGCTTTCCCCAAAAATCTGGTGGTCCCAACTCCTTGAACTGCTTGGCTGTGATAGACCGCGCATTGCTATCATTTCCACCAGTATTTTGTACACGAGTCTCCCTCGTCTAATTTTGCATGAATTGCAAAAATCTTCTAAACATCGCATCATTCATCGTTTGCTCGGTAGTGTTGTTTACAAGAGGAATATTGCCTTCCTGTTGCACGTTCTCCTGGTTGGTAATCAAAGGTTGTTCCACAGTCTCATAAACTCCATTGTTAACGTTCTCAGCTGCCATTCTTAAAAACTGCCATAAAACAGGGTTTAATTAAACAAATTAACATATCACATAATATCCCTATATTATGATCGACCAACAAATAAGTTTAGGTAGGACACACTAGAGAAGGATTTACTCGTCTCTCCCCTCCTATTTCTATTCCCCGATCTCCGCCAGAGATCATATCCCTAAGCTCTGATACCAACATTGATGCCCCCAAAATAGGTATACATCACCCATTCTGAGTCGCCAAATACATGGTAGAGAAAAACAACTACAACTTTATTAATACGATTGTCGTGCAAAATACGACAACACATACTGTGAGTTTAAATACAAATATTGCCTTCTAGACAATATCAACACCCAAATAAAGTCCTCATTACAATTATTGATGTACTATTTTACAAAAATAGTTAGGACTGCTAAAACAACTGTCTAGGACCATCACTCTATACCCATTTGGTTCTGCTATGTTCTCGCTTCGAGAAGAAAAATGAAACAAAAGGAAAATGGTGAGCTCAACTAGCCCGATAAAGAATATTATGACTAAGATAATATACAACAAATTATCCTTAGTCTTCAACGAGGGAAAAATCGATATAATATAATCAACAACAAGTTTTAGATCAATAAGCGCATTTTAAACAACAATTCATTAGAAGAGTTAAGTAGAGAATGAAATCTACTATCATCTATGAATTTAAAGTCCATCATCAATATTTTATCCATGTAACATCAATCAATATACATCTTTTGCACTCACGGGCCAAAGATATTCATTTGTATCACCAGATTGGTCATGTTCATCTCAACACTGCTTCATCTTTTGCACTACGGGCCAAAGATATTAATCGAGTAATCATTCATCTTTGCTACTGAGCCAAAGATATTCATCAAATACCACCATTAAGGACCGAGGATGATTAAAACATTTTAAAGAAGGAATCCATAAAGGCGGAAGGACAAATATTAGGGATTAAGTATTTCGGTTTATCCAAATTCAATAATACTCCATAATAACCAAGTGTGAAGTAGAATTCAAAAATAAAGATCAAAACACGGATCTGAATCAAAGATAGTAACCATAATAGACATCTTGGACAAAAAGAAAAATATCATTTTTTGGTGAATAGTGCAGATTCGTGAATGAATAGTGCAGTATACGTGAATAGTAACCCCGACACAAAAAGTTCCAAATTTGATTAAAAGTTCAAACCAATATTTGGCATAATGATATTGAAGAAAATAATATCATTTAAGAAGAAAATAACATCCTAACCTCAAAAAATCGATTGCCGAATGTAAGGTCGAAAGTGATCTTTGAATGAAACTTATCTTTGAATCGCAACTCTCAAAGTATCTAAATACTCACAAAATACGCTCGATAATATAGAGAGAAAGAGAAAAGCTTATGTTTAGGTGTAATTTTCAATTCTAACTTAGCCCTCTATTTATAGGAAAATGTTAGCCGTAGAAGCGGACTTGACTGCTACTGATGGCTTTACACTGCTACTATTGCCACCCACCACATTTGAAATAAAATTCACACATTTTTTCACCAACCACAAGTGGGGCCCCACTCAATTCTAGAATTTTCCACCAAAATAAATTATAAACCTAATTTCTGAATCAGTCATCTCTTAAAATTCATAACAAATAATTCGTTCACTTTTAACGGGTCAAAATATAAGGACATATACTCAACTTATATATGTATAACATATCCAAAAATCACAACGATCCAACGGTCAGATTAAAAATTATAACTCACGCAATATATCGTAAAAATACTAATTTGATTTTTAATACCTCCATTCCGACAAAAATACTAATAAAACACCTCAACATTAATTCCTTCAATTATAACCACATAAACTAAATCCATCATTTATATCCGCATCAAATAAATATTTTCTTATCATATAAATCAATAATTAATTATTCACAAATAATATTACGAGAATCACAATTATGACAACGAGGTAGTTCGAGAAGAGGGGGGCTTTCCAATAAGGATTTCTCCTTCTTCTTGTATGATCGGTGACCAAACCTCTCCTTAGATGAACTTTCTAGACATTGCCAATAATGTTATCTAATAATATTATTCAAATAATATGAATTATTGATCGATAATGGGAAATAATGCAAAGTGACAATTATTGAAACAACAATAATATAAAATATTAATGCGAAGAATTATTGAATTAATAAAATAAAATATTGAAAAGTAATTCTTGTAACAATTATTGAGTAGTGCCTTCTTACGTAAGAATCAATAATTCAAAAATACACTTGCAATCTGCAAATGCTTTATTGTGCAACCACGCATATTACTATATTTTAACCACCGGGTATTCCAACAATCTTACTTGATAATAACTACTGTAGATTATTTATAAAAACTCAAACTTGTCGTTTTTTCATCCGAGCGGTTATTACATTATGAGGCCCACGAATGGTATTTTGCCTTGCCGTCGTCTGAATATTCCCGATAACAAGAATATTCTACGACCAAACGAATATTCCCCGACAAAAAATAAATATTTTATAACCACTTGCTTATTTTGTAAAATTTGCACATTTCACCCATAACCAAAGTATTATATCAAATTAACTCCTAATTATTTCAAGATAATAAGTAGAGAAAATTTAATTTTATTCATAATAAGTTGGGGTCTTACAACTAACACATAATAATAACAAATAATATTATTTTATTCATTATTAAATTATTTTACAACGAATCCAAATTTCTCAGTCGTTACACTAGCGGCAGTAGTTTTTGCGTTAAAGATTTGGAGACACTATTTATACAATGAAAATGTGAGATATATACGGATCACAAGAGTCTAAAATATATCTTCACACATAAGAAGTTGAACATGAGTCAAAGGAGGTGGTTGGAATTGATTAAGGATTATGAATGTGATATTCTTTATCACCTAGGAAAGGCAAACGTTGTGGCCGACGCGTTAAGTAGGAAAGGAAAGAAAAATTAATTTCAATTGACAACTTAGGAGGAGATAGTAAGGGATATGGAGAAATTGGAGATAGAAATGAAGGGACCGGAGAAGTTTGATGAGAGATTGTTTGCAGTAGAAGCTCGTCCAACCTTGTTGGACAGAGTAAAGGAATCCCAAGAAAAGGATGAAGAATGTGAGAAAATCAGGAAGAGGATCTTGGAGAATGAGGAAGAAAAGTTCAAGATGGATAGAGACAGTATTTTAAGATGTGAAAGAAGAGTGTGGGTACCAACAGTAACCGAGTTGAGGGATGAAATTTTTCACAAGGCACACAACACGACATATTCCGTTCATCAAGGAGGCACAAAGATGTACCAGGATTTGAGGCAACATTTTTGGTGGCCAAATCTGAAACGAGAAATCGCGAAGTGCGTTAGTAGATGTCTTATGTGTCAACGGATCAAAGCAGAGCACCAAAGGCCGAGTGGTTTACTCCAACCGTTGGAAATACCAGAGTGGAAATGGGAGCATATTATGATGGATTTCATGGTAGGACTTCCAGTCACGCAGAAAGGTTTTGACGCCATTTGGGTTATCGTGGATCGACTAATGAAGACGGCTCATTTTCTACCAATCAAGATCCGATATAGTTTGAATCAGTTAGCAAATCTGTATATAAAGGAAATTGATTCACGACATAGAGTGCCGGTATCGATTATTTCTGATCAAGATATGTGTTTCACGTCAAAATTTTTGAAAAGCTTGCATGAGAGGATGGGAACACAATTAAGGTTAAGAACCGCTTATCATCCACAAAAAGACGGGCAGAGTGAGCGAACGATACAAACGTTAGAAGATATACCTAGAATTTGCGTGGTGGACTTTAAAGGAAGTTGGGATGACCACCTACCCTTAGTGGAATTCGCTTATAACAATAGTTACCATGCGAGTATAGCCATGCCACCGTATGAAGCCCTTCAAGGAAGAAAGTTTAGAACACCATTGTGTTGGGATGAAGTTGGAGAGCAAAATATGTTAGGGCCGGAATTAGTTCAACAAACCGCAGATGTGGTGACATGGATAAGGGCTAGATTAGTAGTTGCACAAGACCTCCAGAAGAAGTACGCAGACTTGCATCCTCAGGATAGTGACTTTGAAGTCGAAAGTCATGTTTTCTTGAAGGTATCCCCTTGAAAAGGAAAAGTACCATTTGGCAAGAAGGGAAAATTGAGTCGGAGGTTCATATGACCATTCGAGATACTGAAGCGAGTGGGCGAAGTGGCGTACAAAGTTGCATTACCGCCTGAGTTGGAACACATACATAACATGTTTCACATCTCCGTGTTACGTCCGTACAAGCCTGACTACAAACACGTGATTTCTTACGAGCCCATCCAAGTGGAAAAGAATCTAGCATATGACGAAATTCTTTCCCAAATATTAGATAGGAAAGAGCAAACATTAAGGAATAAAATTATCTCTTTTATAAAAGTACTTTGGTGAAACCACGACGCCGAGGAGGCCACGTGGGACTTAGAAGATAAGATAAGAAGGGATTACCCCCATTTATTTGTGTAACCTTGTACAATTTCGAGGACGGAATTTTTATAAGAGGGGAGAATGTAAGAACTGAGAATTTTAGGAATAAATAATTATTTTAATATAATAAGAAAATGAGTATTTATTTGAATATAAATATTGATGTGTAGTTAAGTGGAAAGTTGTGATGAAAATTGAGAAATGCCTTGTGTGGCGTGAGAAGGGAAATTTAAGTGATTAAACTAAAAGAAAGATTAATTGTGTGTGATTATGTGATTCCATATATGAAATATATAAACTCTTAAACGAGTAATATCACCACTTTAGAGGTAATTCATAACATGTAAAACTTGTGTGGCGATAGAAATTAGAACTGGCTTGAAGCTAAAACATTTTGTCACTGCATGGGGACCAACGCGATTCTTCCCTCCCAGAAGATACAAAATAAGCAATAATTGTGGACGCCCGATGTGATATGGAAAATATTAGTTTTCTACTGTAGAAATGAAATGGAACATTAATGTAAAGTGTGATATGAATAAAATCATATAATAAGAATAAATTCTAATGATATAGAGTATCAAGTAGTACAATAAAATTATATGTGATTTTAATATAGAAATAATTAAGTATCTGTGTATTCCAGAAATTGGGAAAGAAATTTAGTGTGTAAACTGAATAGTTAAGATTATAATGTGGTTATATGAGTAGTAAAAATAATTATGGAGATACCCAAGTAATAATCACTAACTACGTTATTTTATTACGTATACTTAATATACGTGGATTATATGAGGTGAGTACATAAGTAATCCCTAATTTTTACTAATATAGTAACAATTGTACATTTAAAACCCATATTTGGAAAGTATAGTAACTGAATTAAACTAATTAAGCATGTTTCTGGAAGATTTAAACTCCCCAGTTACACCACAGTACATGAATAGTGACCTAAGGCTAATTTACGTAATTTCCAAGTTTATATCAATGGCTAAACATAGGTGATGATTACTCAACCAATGGCTATGGAAATGGCTGGTATTGGGTTGTTAAACCACTCCTTATTAACCAATGTTTCCTTTTAATACACCATGAATTCAACCTTAGTGCAATGTAATTGCCCTGTCCAAGTTTTCTTTATAAATAGCAGTCCATATTTTGTTTTACATTGTTTGTTCTTGGCTATTAAAACACTGATAACTTGAGAGTAAGTAAGTTATGGTTCAAAGAAGAGGCTAGAAAATTCAGAAGGAGGAAACTAAGTTTATTAAGCTCCAAGAGGTATAACATGTCAACTTTTGTACTTAATTGGGTTTTTGCCAAGTTCTCAAAATTTCTTGGAATTCTCTGTTAATTAATGTGAATTAGCATGCCATAATGTGTTTAGGGAGTATGCTTACATATATGAACTCCTAAATGATGGATTGGAACATGTTTAAATCAAAAAGAATCAGAGTTGAGTAAGGCTCTGCAAAACAAAGCAAGTCACTACTTACATTTCTAGGCTTTGGGCACTGGCTACTATTTATACTAGGTAGATGCAGTAGCATTGCGCTTATATACCCATTATGAGGATAGATTATGTTATTAAACCTGATCAAATCTAATCTGCTAAAGTGACTTAAACAGACTTAAAAATAAGTATAGCATGAGATATAAAGCTTCTTTGTGAATTATGAAGTGTCTAATATGATTTTAGTAGGAAATTTGTAACAAAACTTAAGGTTTCGAAAACAAACCTTGTGGAAACATATGTTTTACAAGTTCTGAACTTAGTTGTCTATATACATGATTGAGTTTAAAAATAAATGAGAATTATATAGTGTTTATAATGTCCTTGTCCATGACAAAACTTGTTAGGTCTTGTGTTAGAAAAGTTTTCAAGAAAAAACTTGATATAATAGAACTAAGGTATATGAATGCTACATGAGGTAGGTTCTGAACTTGAAAAGATGTTAACATGACTTGGTTACTTATGATAAGAGTTTTTAAAATTGATTTATATGTGAGTATTGCATCATTCATGATAAAGTGATTTCAAAGGCAACCTTGAACATATTTTCAAAATTTATTGCAATATATATAAGTATTTAGATTCAAAAGGCTTAAGATGTCATGTTATGTCTAATATGTCCCTATACATGATTCGTATGTATTGAACATAATGATAACTAAACCAAACATGAGTTTGAAGCATGTTTCAAAGTGCTAAACAATGCTAGATATGGACACTATAAGCATGTGTATTAACAGATTGTGTGATCTCTCTATGTGGGCATATAGCCAAGTTATAAAATATGGTAACTACATGGTCTTTTTATGCCTTCATACCATGTAAGTTGTAAGTTAAAACTTGTAAAAATAAACTCAAGAATGGTCATATGCTTATGTGAGATCTCTAACATGTATGTATGTTAAAGTATAAGCGCATAGGTGTGTTAGAGTTCGACAGAAATAGGGAGTGCAAAGATCAACCCTGGTTTGGCCAGGGGAAATCGCAGATGTGTCGTCCCTAAGCCTAGACAAGGCGCTGATTGTGTGCCATCTGCGCGATCGGTTTATGTAACTGTTTGTGGTCTGAAGTTCAAAGCATGCTTATATAGTTACTTTAACTTGTATTATATGACCAATATGCTATGTAATGTGTTAAGAAGCATGCTAGGTGATAGAGATAAATGTTAATGAGAAATTATGACTTTCAAATGTTGAGTCTAAAATAAGGTTTACAAGCTATAAAGCAATGATTTGGAAAATACGTTGTTTGACTTGTGGTGGTATACAATCTGATTTGTGCTAGGAAGATGTAGGATATGTGATGAAGTAGGTGTGAAGATTACAACTAAGTTGGATGTTTAAGTATATGTTTGAACTTACTTATACGAGTTTATGTAACTAATGAAAATCCTATACGTGTAAATGTATTATGTTACGATCCAAAAGAGGGTATTAAGCTTTACTTTGGTAAACCACACTTGAGGCAAGTACTCAAACCTTACTCTTTTTTGAGCATTATTGAACTTGTGCAATTATTGATCGTACAAGTAGAATTTTGAAGAAAACATATTTCGTAATGAAATTTCAAACTTTGATTCGAACAATAGTTGTTCATATATATATATATATATATATATATATATATATATATATTGTGAAAGAGCTGTCTAAGCCATTGATTCAGATAAACTATTGATAATTGATCAAAAGTTATCCAAACCATAATAACTTGGTGTGGACTCTTATAACTAAGAAGAACAACCCTCTTAGTAGAGGAATTATATATTATCGGGGAACCGACGTGTGCATATGAGAAAGACTAAATGTTATGCATGACATAGGGTACTTTAAGTTGATCACCTGTTGTACTTGTTTTGTAGAATTATCAGTAGTATCACTGTTAATTTTAGGAGAAGTTCATAGTCCTTAGTGACTACTCAATATTCATTACTTTAAAATCTTGAATTGATAAATCTTTAAATATTATTGATATTTTTTATCCATAGTGACCATTGTTGATAATCGTTGATACTTCTTACTATTTTGAACTATCATTATTAATATACCCTTGAGGAATCGAAAACTATATGGAATACCCTGTTGCTATATTACTTGCTGGAATTTTTTTTTGCTCATCCTTGCTTTCCCTAAAACTTTCATTGAAGGCAGAACGTGGTGAACCCTCTAGCAAGGACAAGGGTAAAAAGAAGGCTTTGGAGTAGTTATATATATGATGCTAGTGATGTATTATTATTTGGTTATAGAAGAACTTATTAAGCTATGTTTAAGCTAAGTAGTATTGTATTATGTATTAGTTATGACCAGACGATGTTTAATTATGGTTAAGTTATGTAAGAGATGTTTAAGTTACGAACCATTGGGACAAGAATAATTATGTTATATCAATGTAATTTATTCTATTATTCCGCTATGTGAGATGTTGATTTATTATTAGAGTTAGTACGTGGCAACCAAATTTGAGACAAGTGTGGTCTGAATTTGAGGGTGTCATAGAGACTGGAATGTGAGATAGGTGAATGAGATGAATTTGAATGAAAGTTAAACCTATAGGGATGAATGTTAGTTTAACTAATCGGTATTGCGATTTCAATGGTATATATAGGGTATTTGGCGAACGTTTATTATACTTGTGTAGCTTACGCACGAGGCAAGTTCTCTAACCCTAATTTTTCATTATACAAGTTCCTAAACCTTATATTTATGTTGACCAAGTTTATGGATTCCATCTTGTTTACGATTATGCAAGCTTTTGTATTCTAATTCTTTATGTTGAGCGAGTTTCACCTTCCTAACTTTTGTTTCTTGCTATTCAAAGCATAAAATGTTCAAGTTCATTGTCCCAAATGAGTTTTCTAACTCTTTTGGATGTAATACTTTGTATATACCATGTATATTCAATTGTATATTGTTGATATTCAATCTTTGACTTAAGTATCATTGTTCAATCTTATATTATCGTGTTGAACCTTCAAATAGCAAACAAACTTTTATTGATTAGACTAATCTATAATTGATGAGTGTTCTAAAATTCTAGAATCACTATTAAGCTAATTCCAAATTAAATTTTCTTTAGTACAGAAATCCTAAAGTCAAACTAAGATGAACAACCCTAATATAGGGGATTATGTACGCGTTAGCATTTAGATTTTATGCACAATACATGGTACGAAGGGATAATCCCCCTAAGTACATAAGGAAGGGTTTGTATAGTCTAAACGACTGTAAAGGTTGAGGTAGAAATACTTAATAACTTGGGATATAGTTCATGGCCATAAGTCCCTCAGATATAAATCTTGAACTTGTTTTCTATTCTTGATTCATAGAACAATTTCTCTATTATTCAGTATTCATTGCTTACCCTTACGTTGTTGCTATTATAATTCTTTATATTAGTGAGCAATTGTTTGCTCACTCTTACATTTAACACTACAGCTAAAGTTGAGAAAGTTGATGAGTCGTCTTCTAGCAAAGAAAAGGGCAAGATGTTTAAATGATTAAGACATGTTTAATTTTATTTAATAGAATTTTGTTATGAGACTTATTTAATTATGTGATGTACTCCGCAGACTTATGTAATAATTTAAGGATAGATTACCTGGGATTTGTTTAAAGATGATGTAACCCTTTAAATGGGGAGGATTATTGTGTAAGTTATTTAAGTTATGTCTTTATCTTTAATTATGGGTAGTTAGATGTAATTGTTTTGGACAGTGAGCACAAAATCATGTGGGAATGAAGTACCCAAATTTGGAGGGTGTCACATTGGCGTTTGATCTAATACTATGGTGGACGATATATGGTTATACACAGATGGCACCGTGATTTGCAGAAAAGGCTTAAGGAACACAATTAATGGTTATTTAATAAAGTTGAAACTCTAAGCTGGATCATTATTTGGTTTCTCATTTTCAGTAGCAACATCTTTTTTTCCAATGGTGGTTGATTCTGGTATGGATACTACAACAGTCTCAAGAAGCTAATTACCTTCTATCCTAAGGTTGATCTCAATATCGCTAGAGGGAGTGCATTGAGGGCGATTATTGATAGCACTGGCGAGTTGTCCCACTTTGTTCTTGAGATTCCAAATGGACACCTTTAGGTTATTCATCCTCTTCTCATTTTGCATTATGTATTTTGAAAGAAACTCTTCCAATTTTGACTTATTCCCAAGCCTTAGTGCAACTTAAGTTTGAAATTCTTATGGGTAACAATAATGAACCGACTCCCAACTAATAATGCATTGATTACTTGGATGATTCCCACCACACAACTCACAATTCATCGTATCATGCTGAATTAGTTAAGCCCCAACAACGTTTATTTTCTCAACAAGCATCACAACCCATGCCACCAATGTAGAAACTGCATTAAATCCATAAAAACCTGCCACCATGGTAAAATATTAAAACAAAATAAATAAATAAAATATGCACGTTTAAACTAAGACCTAATCAACGTAAATTAATATTGGAATAATAATTATTAACTATTCCCCGACAACGGCGCCAATAACTTGTTGAGCTAAATATATACTAGCAAATTACATGCAAGTATACATGGTCCACAAGTAATATAATGATAAGTTGAGTTGTCGATCCCACGAGGAATATTAATAATTTATTAATCCAACTACTAATCCGTAATCAATTAGATTTTATTTAAACAATTAAAATTCTTATCATAAAATAACTAAGAAAATTACTTAAAAATATAACAAAAGATTTACACAGATTAATGATATTAAGGTTACAACTTCCTCTGATGAATCATTTAATTAATATCATTCCTCTTTCATTAAGTTGATTATTTAGATTTGCCAACAGAAAATCACTAATAGTTTATATAATCACTTTCCAAATTATTATATAGCATACTTTTTATTATTAATTTCACTATATTCCTATAAGAAATAATAATAATAATAAATTCAATAAGTATCATTTTCAACACATTGCTTGCGTTCTACATGTATATTCCTATTGCATATACAAATTAGCATTCACTTTGAGAAATAATTACTAATCACAAGTTACTATATCTAGATCTTAATTTAGATTTCATTATCAAATTTTATCTAAATTTATCCAATAATTGTTGGTCAGACAATTATAGCTTTAAACACAATATATAATAAATAATTCAACCCATAATCAATTTAAATAAAAAGATAGAATAAATAAAAAATTAAACTACCATCAAGTTCCATTGAATCCTTAAATAGGAGTTTAGTTCATAATAACCAATAAAACATCATCATTTTTGGGAAGCATTGTAAGAATGCAAAAATAAAGATGAAGATTGAAGAATAAATTATGTCGATGTCGTTCTTCAAGCTCTCTCCAGAAATCCTTACAAGCCTTCAATGTTCTATTTCCTGTTGATGAAACATTAGCCTCCTTTTTATCTTTATATCTAATGTAACTCTCCAGCTCTCCCTATTGTTGCCCTAATTGTATGCGTATTTATAGCCTTTATATAGCTTGGCAGACATTTAATCCCCTTAAAATCAATATGGCAAGTCCCAAGTTAATTGGAAGTGGAAAACTCAACAAAATTAGCTCTTGCACTCGAACCAGCGTCGTAGCTCTCCAAAGTAGCATTGCAGCTCTACCTCTAGCGTCGCGGCGCTCTATAGCAGTGTCATGGAATTGTATCTTCTGCTCTCACCTGTAGATCCTTTCGTGAGCTTCGTTTTGACAGGTGACACGTACCGTAACTCTTCCCGGATAAAAAGTTATGGCCTTTTTACCAATGGACGTTAAACCGATGAATATTCTAGCATTGTGGCACCTTTGCAACTCCAAATTGACTATAATACAATCATTTTGCTCCTATTTCCTTTTTCCTGCACAAAATCATGAAAATCATAAAAAGTAACAAAAAAATACCCAGGAACTCACAGTTTCATCAGGCTAATGTACTCAATTTATAGATATAAAATCCACTCCTCACACCAAAAGAGAGAGATCGCATGAGTAAGATGCCTTATTCTTCGCCAATAGGATCATCATGTATAGGATGATATGTACAAGACCTGATGTTGGTTATGTACTAAGTGTTCCAAGTAGATATCAGTCTAATCCTAGAGAGGACACTAGAAATCAATGAAAAATATCATAAAGTACTTAAGAAGAACTAAGGATGTGTATCTAGTGTATGGTGGGTCTAATTTCAAAGTAGAGGGCTATACAGACTCAAGTTTTGAGACTAACCAAGATGAAAACAAATCAATTTAAGGGTTCATGTTTACCTTAAACGGTGGAGTAGTATGGTGGAAGAGTTCCAAGCAACAAACAGTTATTGATTCAGTGACAGAGGCAGGGTACATAGCTACAAGTGAAGCTAAAAAGGAAGATGTTTGGGTGAAGAAGTTCATTTTAGAACTTGGAGTGGTTCCTAGCATTCAAGGACAAGTGCTTGTATATTATGAGAACACTAGGGTTGTTGTACAATCCAATGAACATAGGTCTCATCATAAATCTAAACATGTATTGTGGCACTTTCATTTAATTAAAGAAATCATTGAAATGGAAGAAGTCACCTTAGAGCAAGTAGACTTTGAAAACAACATTGTAGATCCATTTACTAAAGTATTATCTCAACAACAGTTTGATCACCGCTTAGAGAAGATGAGTATAAGATATCAGGGCGATTGACTTTAGTGCAAGTGGGAGATTGAACGTAGTATGCCTTCAAGCTAATCATATAGGATGTGATAAGCATTTACTTTATAATCTTATTCATTTATTAATAAAAGGATTCATTCATTTAAAGGCATTCTTTATCCATGTTTAATTGGTTAAATTAAAGAAATATGATAAACCCATAGTGTTGAAGCAATGCTTTTAGAATCATGAAGAGTTCATGCTAATGAGATCTAAATTTAAGAAAGCTCAAAACTAGAACGTTCCTAATTAATAGATCACTAATGTGGGGTTACCGAATCACGATAGATTAGTACATGTTATGCTTTCACTTATGAAGAGGATGATTGATCTCATAATCATTTGTGTGTAGACACTAAAGAAAGTATATAGGTGCTTATTGAAGAATAAGTTCACTACACATGGCTCACTTAAAGGAACACTGAATAAAGTTTTACTCGCCTGTCAGTAGAAGTTCCTATAGTGATAGTAGTACAAGTGGTCCTTGGACTTGAGATCATCATAGTACATTGTGTATTCTAAGTTATAATTTTTCACATTTGATAAGTCAGTATTATACATACTTATTCGATATCTATTACTTGAATTAGTTGTTTAAACCTATGTTTCGTAGTTATTTTTCATGCATTGTGTGTTCATTTTGTAGATCTTATGCATGAGAACTGTGTGAGTAACTATTGGCATGAAAAAGAAAGGAAATGCAATCCAGACATCGTTTGGGCATTCATGTTCTTGGCTTGGAACTTGAATTTTAATGTAGAGCTACTTTTTAGCTTTCCCAACAACTTGAATCATCCCGATCGAAGTTCGGATGAGAGAGTTATGACATTTGCACCAACGAAAGTTGAACCTCAAAGTTTGGAATTGCCATCCATTTACATAGCAGTCACTTCCAAACAAATTTTGACCTTCATCCGTCCATTATTTCTCAAATCTCAAAGAATAAAAGTTTTAGATCTCGTCGATATCTTTAATTTGATCGGTGACATGCCCCATAACTCCTTCGGGATAAAACTTTATGGTCGTTTTCGTAAAGGAAATTACGAGAAATTTTCCATATCTCGTATATGCAATGCGATTCGCATTTAATGACCTATGGGCGTAAGAAATTGTACTCTCAAACCTCCTGTCTCACCAACTTTGACTTTCATTTTAAGTGACCAATTGAGTTGTAGCTCGAAGTAGGGGTCAATTAGGGCTTATATATAGAAGGATATCAGTATGTAAACATATATTCCACCCTTAGGGATCATTATATTACATATGCTCTTTTCTTTTCTTTAATATCCTTATTAGATTAGATTAGAACCCTAGAGTAGATTAGATTTGGGAATTGAAGCAATTGAATATACTTGAAAGTTCATATTGGAAGCAAGAGAAGAAACTCATATTTGCATTTCTGAATTCCTAACTTCTCTTTACTTCTATTTGTATTCTTCTAATGTATAATCAATTGTGGATTATGGAATTTGATTCAATTATGATTTAAACTCTATTTTGAGATTACAATGAATCTTAATGAGTAATTTATTTTGATATGCTTCCTTATTAGAATTATTAATTATTATTGAATTGTCTACTATGGTTTGTGATTAATTGCTTAATTGCCTAGCTAACAATTACAATTATAATCCATATGAAATTGAGAGACAAATTATGGGTTTAGATCTGATCATAATAGCATGTGTTTGTGACTTGTACATAGCGATGAAATTCATGATTTGTGCCTAAGATAGAGATATACCGACGCACCGCATGTAATCCGATAAGAATTTATCCTTAAACCCTCTTTAATTGTAATTCACATAGAGATATAGTGGATTAGTTAATTAAGATGTTCACATTCATTCTATCATCTATGGATTTAGTGTGATGTATGGTGCATCGAGATATGGTTATATTTTACTTTCATGTTCTTGATTAACAATCCGAGATAATTAATTTGGCTTAACAGGAAGTATGTCAGTCTAAATGAATCATTAAGTGAAGTTGTAGTCTTAAATCTTCTTTATCTGATTTAGTCGTGTTAATTAGTTTTAACCTGATAATTAGTAATTTTAGATATTTAGCTAGCTTATCCATTTTTTTAAAGAGATTGAGATAATTACAAAACTGGTGCTTGTTAGATTAAAAATATAGTTTAATATTTTTCTATGGGATCAATAATCTACTTACATTATATTATTTGTTGACCACGTGCAATTGCATGTGTGTATTGATTTGTCAAATATACAAACCAAGCCAACAAGTTTTTGGTGTCATTGCCGGAGAAATTAATTAAGCTGGTTTTATTACTTTCAGAATTAGTCTAAATTAGATTAGTTTTAGTTCAACAATTTTTTCTTATTTTTCGTTTTTAATTCTCTTCCTATATTTCTCTCTTTTCAGATTGTAACAACCCCAAAATTCATACAATTTAATTCTCAACTTCAGTCGTTAACGATACATTCAACCTCAAATTTTACATCATTAAACGATAATACAACCATTGAAATTTGCAGAATAATTAAAATTTTCTATTACAAACTATTCTCGTTCCCAAAACTGTTAACCTTTACATCTAACTGTCTCAGAATCATTTTAATACAACAAGGTTTTACATCGCAAAACAATATTACAATTCAACATTAATACATTATTCGGAACCTTAAACATGGTTCAAATATTAATAACGCAACCAAAGTATATAAATCTTCAAGTATCACATCTGATTCATATCTTTCAAGTAGCACATAACTTTACATTAAATCTATAACCTGCAAAATTGGTTATTTGCAAGGTTGAGCTCGACAGCCCAGCAAATTTAACAGTCTATCATGTTTCACATAGCACACAATTCCATATGCATATTCGCATGCAACATATATTCTTTACTATGCATATCCTACATGTAATAATAATTGCTTACAAAATATACATTAATGCATTATACATTTCTAATTTATCGAGTTACATTATACAACATGCATGTGCTATCACATATCACATATAAATTGAGTTCCATAACCCAATTAACTTAGTCATATTTTGACTTTAACAATTCATAAAGCATTGTATGTAACTCACCACATAATCACATTTAATCCACAAACATAATAGAACTGAAAAACTTGCCTTGGATGTTGTTTAATGTTTATAACTTATCTGCACTGTGATGATCCAACACACATTGAGGATACATACATGTCCATATTAGTTTCACATACAAAATTCACGTACTCAATGTAAACTAATTTTATTTAACTATAATATTTTATTCTTGTCTTAAAACCATTACATGTTTCCTTAGAAACTTTTGTTCGTTATAACCTTTTTACGCCCAAAAAGGTTCTCTCATGGATTTAGTATGTAAATACTTTACGTATCAAAACATAAACCATTTATATCCCTTTTTTTGAAATATTTCTTGCCTCTATTTATAAACCCGGGACCATAGGGGTTTAGTAATAGCTTTTATTGCTTAAATATAGTTCACATCATCATTTCTTTAATTTACACAATTTTTATGCTTTTGCGATAATTCATGTATTAACCCACACTATTATCATGTATATGAATGCTTTATTTCATTAGTAACTTAGCTTCGCATTTATTCTCGCGAATAATTAATATTCTTACTTCACATATGGCTTAAATTCATACATATGTCATTACGTAATTCCGTGTTCAAAATCTTTGTTTCGAACTCAAGAAACCCCTTCGTTTTACATTACTAGGTTCAATATAATTTCAAACGGGTTTGCGCATTTCATTATGTTACATATACATTTTACATATCATTTTCCAAATTACACTCGCATAGTTATGAAAACTTACGTTTACATTACATTTCTATCATTTTCTTTACATTTAAAGTGAGTTTTCGCGATATATAAGCATTATATAATATCTATACATCTCTCTCAGTGTTTTGTTACATGTTAAACAGCCACAAAACCACCCAAAAGCGTTGCGGAAAAATTGCACACTGAATAGCCCATGGCTGTTGCTATCTGCTGCTGCCACAAGGCATCAGCCCCTCACCTTTGACACCCACTTCACGGATTAATAGCTTGCAATCTACTTATCCAATCGTAAGAGTTTTTAGTTTGTTTTTCAAGGCATGCAAGACTATTTTTAAGAAATACTAACCTCTCATTTCGGGTTTGTTAAGTAGTCTAAATAACGTGCCAAAAATTGACGTTCATAGCAGTCTTCAATTTTTTCCAACTTTACCCTCTCTCGCTAAAACAGTCATAACTAATTCGTTTCAAAACATTTTTGAGCGATTCTTGACAAGCCGAAAATCCGGATTGTCCAGAAATTAAGATTTAAAGAATTAGTTATTAATAAAATGAATTTTTATTAATACTATTCTGTGCTATGTGTTTATTAATCATTCTATAACCTAGAATGATTATTAATCGGGAGGATTCTGGCTACGAGCTAGACTGAACGAGTAGGAACTTTCAAGACGAAAATAAAATTTTTCCGAAGACAATATTTTCGGGGAAAAAGACGAAATAGGCACTATTCACCCGACGAAACCTAAGGGTTAGGGTTTGAATAACCTAAGCCTTTTCGAGAGTTCGGTATGCCGAAATGACATTCCGTCGAAAGATTTGACGATAATATATCGTGAAAAGTTAAGTAAAAGCGAGATAAAAGTTTTTCTCGAAAACGTGCGTAAATCGGATAAAATAAAAACGATGAAAAGTACTGTTATGTACTTTTCACTTGTTTAGCTATGTTAGGGGAAAACGTGAAGGAAAACGCTTAACGTCAAAAAGTGTTTTTCGATTTTTCGAAATCCAAGAAGAATGCGTAAAAGTTAATCGGTAAAGGAAACGTAATATCCAAAATATTTGGATTAGAGAATCGCAGTTTTTAAAACTGTCGAACGAAACCCGAAAGACGGAACTACGAAACTTAAGGGCTAAGAAAACTTGAGGGCTAAGTTAACTTAGTCCTTAAGTAATGAATAGTAAGGAGGTTAGGGTGTGAAAAGACCAAAATGCCCCTAGCCTTGAAAATCTATAAATAGGAAGCTTAATCTCATTTGAATGGGATTTTGAAAATCCTATCATTTGAGAGAGAAAGAGAGAGAGTTCGGATGGAAGATGAAAGGGAGAAGAAAGAGGAAAAGTTGGCTCGTGAACAAACTTTGTCCGACGAAAGGAATTTAAGGATGAACGATAATCCGAATCCTAGTTTCTTCTAATTTTCTTTAAGTTTAATATGTTCAATACATAACTTAATGAAGATAAGAAGTAGATAATGTTAATAATGAATTCATATAGTTGAATTCATGAGAAAACGAAGAAATAAAAATTAGAAATTTAGTTTATAAATTTCTTAAGGAAATATAAGATTAAGTAAGGATTTTGAAGCGATCCGAATGAATCTTACGAATGAAATAGAGTCAAATAAGTAAGGAATGATGTTCTATAACATCAAATTCCAAGAAAAAAGTGAAATCGTAATCAAAATATCGATTAAAAATGAAGAACGAACAAAGAACAAGAAGAAGAACGAAAGCGTTGTTGTTGATGGACAAATTTAAAACCATCGTAGTGTAATTGTTGTTGATGGACAAGTTTAAAATCATCGTGTATAAGTTAGATGCTTATTGCTTGGTTAGGAATGTTTGAAACGTTCTTGAAGAATGGATTAGAATTGAGCTATAACGATGTGACAACCCGTAAATCCGGATTGTCCAAAAATTAAGATTTAAAGAATTAGTTATTAATAAAATGAATTTTTATTAATACTATTTTGTGCTATGTGTTTATTAATCGTTCTATAACCTAGAATTATTATTAATCGGGAGGATTCTGGCTACGAGCTAGACTGAACGAGTAGGAATTTTCAAGACGAAAATAAAATTTTTCCGGAGACAATATATTCGGGAAAAAAGATGAAATAGGCACTATTCACCCGACGAAACCTAAGGGTTAGGGTTTGAATAACCTAAGCCTTTCCAAGAGTTCGATATGTCGAAATGACATTTCGTCGAAAGATTTGACGATAATATATCGTGAAAAGTTAAGAAAGCCGATAAAAGTTTTTCTCAAAAAGTGTAAAAATCGGATAAAATAAAAACGACGAAAAGCACTGTTATGTACTTTTCACTTGTTTAGCAACGTTAGGGGAAAATGTGAAGGAAAACGCTTAACGTTAAAAAGTGTTTTTCAGTTTTTCGAAAATCCGAAGAATGCGTAAAAGTTAATCGGTAAAGGAAAGACAAAATATCCAAAAATATTTGTATTCCGAGAATCGCAGTTTTTAAAACTGTCGAACGAAACCCGAAAGACGGAACTACGAAACTTAAGGGCTAAGCAAACTTGAGGGCTAAGTTAACTTAGTCTTTAAGTAATGAATAGTAAGGAGGTTAGGGTGTGAAAAGACCAAAATGCCCCTAGCCTTGAAAATCTATAAATAGGAAGCTTAATCTCATTTGAATTGGATTTTGAAAATCCTATCATTTGAGAGAGAAAGAGAGAAGTTCGGATGGAAGATGTAAGGGAGAAGAAAGAGGAAAAGTTGGCTCGTGAGCAAACTTTGTCTGACGGAAGGAATTTAAGGATGAACGGTAATCCGAATCCTAGCTTCTTCTAATTTTCTTTAAGTTTAATATGTTCAATACATAACTTAATGAAGATAAGAAGTAGATAATGTTAATAATGAATTCATATAGTTGAATTCATGAGAAAACGAAGAAATAAGAATTAGAAATTTAGTTTATAAATTTCTTAAGGAAGTATAAGATTCGTAAGGATTTTGAGCGATCTGAATGAATCTTACGAATGAGTAGGTCAAATAAGTAAGGAATGATGTTCTATAACATCAAATTCCAAGAAAAAGTGAAATCGTAATCCAAAATATCGATTAAAAATCAAGAACGAACAAAGAACACGCAGAACGCGAAGAACACGCGAAGAACGCGAATAACGTTGTTGATGGACAAATTTAAAACCATCGTAGTGTAATTGTTTTTGATGGACAAGTTTAAAACCATCGTGTATAAGTTAGATGCTTATTGTTTGGTTAGGAACGTTGGAAACGTTCTTGAAAAACGGATTAGAATTGAGCTATAACGATGTGACAACCCGTAAATCCTGATTGTCCAAAAATTAAGATTTAAAGAATTAGTTATTAATAAAATGAATTTTTATTAATACTATTTTGTGCTATGTGTTTATTAATCATTCTATAACATAGAATGATTATTAATCGGGAGGAGTCTGGCTACGAGCTAGACTGAACGAGTTAGAATTTTCAAGACGAAAATAAAAATTTTCCGGAGACAAATATTTTCGGGAAAAAAGACGAAATAGGCATTATTCACCCGACAAAACCTAAGGGTTAGGGTTTGAATAACCTAAGCCTTTCCGAGAGTTCGGTATGGCGAAATGACATTCCTTCGAAAGATTTGACGATAATATATCGTGAAAAGTTAAGTAAGCCGATAAAAGTTTTTCTCAAAAAATGTGTAGAAATCGGATAAAATAAAAATGACGAAAAGTACTGTTATGTACTTTTCACTTGTTTAACTACGTTAGGGGAAAACGTGAAGGAAAACGCTTAACGTCAAAAAGTGTTTTTCAGTTTTTTGGAAATCCGAAGAATGCGTAAAAGTTAATCGGTAAAGGAAAGACGAAATATCCAAAAATATTTGGATTCCGAGAATCGCAGTTTTTAAAACTGTCGAACGAAATCTGAAAGACTGAACTACGAAACTTAAGGGCTAAGCAAAGTTGAGGGCTAAGTTAACTTAGTCCTTAAGTAATGAATAGTAAGGAGGTTAGGGTGTGAAAAGACCAAAATGCCCTAGCCTTGAAAATCTATAAATAGGAAGCTTAATCTCATTTGAATGGGATTTTGAAAATCCTATCATTTGAGAGAGAAAGAAAGAGA